>JAQPPZ010017210.1:8125000-8750000 GCA_028583015.1 Wollemia nobilis | reverse complement strand
TAAAAGCACCGATGTCTAGACAAAGGAGGAAGGGCAATATAAATACATGCCCAAAGTTGTTTATTATCGATCCTTGCTCGATTGATTATTGAGTGGCACATGCGAAAAATGAGCACATGGTTAAAATGTTTGGAAAGGAGAGTATAGGATAACATGAAGAGAGACCACCTCCAATTCGCATTGGGCAGTGTGGCCTAGTGGCAGCTTGGAAAGCATGAAGGCATTCGTAGCACAAAGGTCGTGTGTTTGATTCTTGCGAAGACATTTTTGGTGGAGTTTTTGTGGAAGCACCAAGGCACACATTTTTAAACGTGGGCAAGGAAAGTGTAAAGAGGAAGCACGTGGTGATTCCCTCTTTGTGAACGAGTGTGTAGTTCGTGTGGTAACCTTAGCCACAGATAAGGCGCTCACAGTTAGGGCAAGATGCGGGGTCAAATACCCTTGAGGCAAGTACATTTTTTTTGTGTTAATTAATTTTATGGTTATGCCCTAAGGTTGGAGTAATAAGGATGTTATAAGATTTATTAATGTTTTGATAAAATTTTTTAATTAGAGTTTGTTGTGATTATTATTGAAGGTGAAGTGTTGATAATTATTTGAGCTTTATTAATTGGAAAGTATTATTTTGAGAGTTATATTTTAGGAGGTATAAGGAGTTATGGTAAAGTGTTAATTGAGATTTACTTTGAGACTTGTTGATTATTATTTTTGATAAGGGTTTTCTTCTAAAAGGACTTTGGTGGATGTGAAAATTAAGTTGAAGTAAAAAGGTGTATTTAGTGTTTGTATTTATAGCGGGTTTTAACAAGGATCCCAAAACCTGATTACATAAGAAATGGGCCTAGGGCATCAATCCCTTGAAACTGAACACCAAAATAGAAATCCCGCCTAGCGGTAACAAAGAAGCATGAAACAATCCCTCTCGATGGGAAACAAACAAATAAGAAAGAAAGTAGTTTTGGAGATCCCGCCAACGGGGAGTAGCCAAAAACCACCATCGAGAAGATCCCGCCCAACAGGAAGCAAAGAAAAACCGTTACAATAAAATCTCGCCTCGTGGGAAGCAGTCAAAACCACCACAAACAATCCCGCCTAGCGGGAAGCAACAGGGAAATCCCGCCATCCAGGAAACCAGCAGAAAAGAAAGGATCCCGCCTCGTGGGAAAATCGGCGGATTTTGCGGATCTCGCCCTGTGGAGAAACCATCCCGCCCACCGGGAAAACATTTAGTTCAGCGAGAGCCATCCTGCAAGAAGCCGACAGCCAACACAGAGAGGATCCAGCCCATTAGGAAGTGACCAGAGAGTTGCACCACAAGGAACCCGCCCCGGGAAAATAGAAGAGGATCCCAGCAGCAGGGACCGAGAATCTCGTCCAAGCACAGAGCCCGTCGAGGATTCACAAGAAAAGGGGGAAGTTGTCCAAACCCTAAACTGTCACCTCCACCGCACCGAGAAACGCAGGGGACCAGATCCATGCAAATAACCTACAAAAAACCCCAGGGGGAAGCTTGAGGGAAAAAGGGAAGGGATCCCCAACCAAACAGGGATCCCTGGGAAGCACTAGTCCGAAAAAACAACCAAGGAAACCCTAGCCGATCGGGAGGGGCGCAGATAGTGGAGAAGGATCTCCCCCCAGGAGATCATCTGCAAAAAACCACTCCCCGGGAGGGATGACCTGGGTTGAGCCAGGGACTGGGCAGGAACCAGGAGCCATGGGAGGGGAGCAGGGGAGGGACCAGAGCCCTCCCCTCTCTCATAAAAAGGTGTATTTAAAGTTGTATTTTGCATTGTGATTTTAATTGAAGTCCTCTAACCCTTATGTGAGTTTGGAAAATATTTTTTGTGAAGTGTGGCAGATTTTGTGGACAACTTCTTGGCAACAAAAAGGTATGGGAAAAATTCTTCTCTATTGAGTTGGTTGATTGGCTTGATTGAAAATTAAATTTGGAGTGAAAAGGAATTAATGAGGGTTTCCTTTTTGAAAGTGGTTGAGTTAATGCTTTAAGGTTTTCTGAATTGAGAGTTGTGATTAAGCCTTGTTTTATTAGCATTGTTGTTGAAGCCAATTTGTTATGCAAAGAACTTGAACTTGAGTTAGAAAAGAACATGAGTATCATTTTTATGTGATATTTTTTGTTGAGCATTGTTGAAAACATTTTGAGTTGGTTGATATATGCTTGGACTAGGGTTTTGTGAGAAAGGGTTGTTCATTGAGGTGATTGGTTGAGTAGAGTTGGTTGAGCCTAGTCAAGTGGATGTGAAGTGGTTGTTCAAGTTACATGAAACAAACTATTCTATATTTTGATTTGAGTTAAGATTGAGCATTGAGTATAGAACATATTGAGTCTCTAACAATTCTCTTTATGCTTCTATGAGATTGATTTGAGTTGAGATTGAGAATTGAGTATAGAACATATTGAGTCCTTAACAATTCTCTTTATGCTTCTATGAGATTGATTTGAGTTGTGATTGAGCATTGAGTATGGAACATATTGAGTTTCTAACAATTCTATTTATGCTTCTATGAGATTGAGTTGAGAAAGTGATTAAGCATTAAGTATAGAACATATTGAGTCTCTAACAATTCTCTTTATGCTTCTATGAGATTGAGTTGAGAAAGTGATTGAGCATTGAGTATAGAACATATTGAGTCTCTAAAAATTCTCTTTATGATTCTATGAGATTGGACAAGTTCTGTGTGGACTTGTTAAGCTAATTTGAGGCAAGTCTTTGAGAAGGCTTGTGGACTGATTTTGTGTGAGCTTTTGTGGAAGCTTGTAATGCAGATTTGAGCAAGTCCTAGAGAGGACTTATTGAGTAGATTTAGATAATTTATGTGTGAGATTGTTGAGTAGATTTGGACATGTTCTGTGTGAGCTTGTTGAGCATATTTGGATAGGTTTTGTGTGGACCTGTTGAGCAGATTTGATCAAGTTTTGTGTGAGCTTGTTGAGCAAATTTGGACAAGTTTTGTGTGAGCTTGTTGAGTAAATTTGAACAATTTCTGTGTGGATCTATTGAGCAGATTTGATCAAGTTCTATGTGAGCTTGTTGAGAAGATTTGGACAAGTTATGTGTGAGCTTATTGATCAGATTTGGACAGGTTCTGTGTGGACCTGTTGAGAAGATTTGATCAGGTTTTGTGTGGACTTGTTGAGAAGATTTGGATAGGTTCTATGTGGACCTGTTGAGTAGATTTGAGCAAGTTTTGAGTGGACCTGTTGAGCAAAGTTGTGCAGGTTCTAAGTGAACCTATTGAGCAGATTTGTGCTAGACTGAATGTACTATGTTTAGTGTAAGATATCGAGTAATTATGTGCTAGACCGATTGTACTATGTTTAGTATAGTATTGAGATAGAGCTTTGGAGGTGACATTTCAGAGAGGATAGAGTCTCCAGTGGATAGAGATCCATCAGCAAGGACATTGAGGACAAGTCTTCTGAGTGAGGACAAGAGTCTTCAACTAGAGAGAGATCCACAATTAGTGTGTTGGAGGCAGAGTATTTTAGAGGATCACCAGCCAGAGCAGAGAGAAGGAGTTCTCCTCTGGATAGATATCCACATCCATATTTAGGGGATCAACATCTCCTTTGGACAAAGGTCCATAAACATTGTAATTGGGAAGGATTCCCAAGAGATTATTTGAGAAATATTTAGAAGAAATATTTTCTCTATGGAGGTAGCCCACATTGGATGAACCATGTTAAAATTTGTGTCTCTATTATGTATGGTGTTTTGTGCATTGCTTTGATTATTGCTATTGATACTGCTATCTATACACTGCATAATATTGATTTGAAAAGAAAAAGTAAAAAGTGGTCTTATACTGTTCACCCCCCTCTTAGTATAAGCTTGTGTTCTTCAATTGGTATCAGAGCGGGTTACTTTAGAAAAGTTTGAAAACTTGAAGGAAAAGTGGTCTAAGAACACAATGGATCAAAAGGATCAAAGGGGCGGGTCTATAAATAATGCAGTACCAATATTTGATAGAAGTGACTTCTTATATTGGTGTATTCTAATGATATTTCACCTGATGGCACTTGGCAATGAAGTTTGGGATGCAGTGGAACTAGGATATGATTCAGTAGTCAATCCTCCTATAGGAAAGGAAGGTAAGCTTCTAATGCATGCAAATTCAAGATCTATGAATGCAATTATAAAATGGTTGCATAGATCATAATCTATGAAGGTTATGGAGTGTACAAAAACAAAAGATATATGGGAACTATTGCATACCATATATGAAGGAGATAAAAATGTTAGGAAAGTTAAGATAAAAAATATCAAAGGAGAATTTGAGAATCTAAGAATGCAGGATGATGAAAATATTCATGACTATCTCAGCAAGGTTGATGAACTTATACGTGAGATGAAAGGTCTTGGAATGAAGGTTGATGAATCTGATGCTTGTGATAAGACCTTGAGAACTATTCCAAAGAGGTACAGTGAAAAGTTTTCTGCTATAAAAACATCAATTGATAGTGATTCTCTAACAAGGAATTCTTTGCTTGGCATGCTTACGACTTTTAAGATAAGAACAAAAGATCTTATCCCTCCAAAAGATGCTGAATTCAAAGTGAACAAGAAGATGAAGGGTAAGAAGTTAGAATCAGGAAATGAGTCATCTAGTGATGAAGAAGCTAACTATGGAAGAAGAGATAAAGGTTCCAGAAAACCCATAGATCTAAGATTTGTTAAGTGTTTCAATTGTGGAAAGTATGGATATTTTGCAATAGATTGTAAAGAGCCAAAGTACAACAATGGTGAAGAAAAATAGGATCACAGGTAAAGGGAATCAGAAAGACACAGGCACAAAATAAAAATCAAGGATGGACAAAATAGACAAGGAAAGAAGTTCTTCAAAAGGCAAAAGAGAAGCTACTATGCGGATAATGCAAGTAAGTACTCAAATGATAGTGATGCTAATTTTTCAGACAATGATAGAGATGAAGTCCTATTTATGATTGAAGAAAAAGAACCAGTTAAAAAAAGGACTCCAGTTATTCTCAAGTGTTTTAGATGTGGCAAATTTGGACATCTTGAAGATGATTGCACAAAGGATGGTTATAGTTTTAGTGATGATGATTTTGAAGATGCACTTGAAATACCAGATGAAAATCTCCTAATGACATTAGAATAAGAAGTGAGTGATCCTATAGAAGACAAGCCAAAAGAAATTAATGATATGGACAAAGGCAAACAAATAGAGGATTATTCAATAGAAAATGGTTATGATATCAAGGGAGAACTTATCTATGCCCTTGACACAATAAAGAAGGTAAGAAAGCAACACTCTAAGCTTGAAAGTTAGTTTCAAGAATGTGATGAAGAAATATTATTGCTCATAGAGGATATAGAAAAATCAAAGGCTAAGGCAAGTAAGTTCAAAGATAAGTTAGAAGAAAAGATATTGGAATGTGAGAAGTTAGCACAAGAAGTGGCTCTACTAAAGGAAGATGTATAAGACTCCAAGAATAAGCTATACAAGTATGTAAACAGTGCAAATAGTGCGGATAAAATAATTAAGATACAAAGAGGAGCAACAAACAAGATAGGTCTTGGTTCAAAACAGGTTCAAAAGAAAAAGGAAGAAGAGTCTACTTCAATTATTGAAGAAGAAAAAACTCCAGAAGAAGATACATCAGAAGAATATAGTGTAAGTGGCAGTGAGACATCAGAGGATGAGTTGGAAAAAAAAGAGTTCAACAAATATAGGAACAATGCATAGATAAGATACATATGGAACAACAATCAGAACAAGAGACCAATGAGGTCAAGACAAGGAAGCTTCAATGGAAGATATTTTCATGTCACAAGTTTGGGCACATGGCTTCATAGTGCAGGACACATGAAAGACAAGAATATGGGAAAGGAAAAATTTTCCAAGGGTATTGCTACTCATGTAATGAGTTTGGTCACAAGGCAATGAATTACAAGATTCATGACAGAAGAAGATATGACTTCACTAGGAGAAATCCTAAGATAGTTGCACCTCCAAGGAATAACAAAATTAAGTGTTATAAGTGTAATAATGATGGTCACATAGCAAGATGGTTTACAACAAATATTTTAGAAACAGGTATGAACATAAACACGATCATGAACAAGAACAGGAATATGAATAGGAACATGAACATGAACATGAACATGAGCATGGATATGAATAGGAAAAGGAACATGAACAAGAATAGGAGCATGGATGAGACTAGGAACAAGAACATGAACAAGAACAAGAACAGGAACATGGATGAGAATAGAATTAGAAACAATAACAAAAATAATGACAGGAATAGGGATGATCACTTGGAAAGAAACAGTCAGAGGATTCAAAAAACTCAGAAAAGAAGAGAAAAAAACAAAGGTAAATAACAATGCTTTTGGGGAGTAGAAATACTCCCACCCCAGAATTAACCAACTCATATGGAGGTGAGGGAGGGACTAAGCTAAGAGGCTTGTTCTTAGCCCCGAGTCCCAAAGGTGACCCTTTGCCATTGATGTCAAAGGGGGAGATATTTGTGTTATTTGTGTATTGGGGAGAGATTGGATATGGGGAGAGATTTGATATTTTAGAGAGCATTGTCCCAGGGGGAGCAATGTCCCAGGGGGAGTAGAAGAAAAAGAAAGGTAAGGTTTTAGTAAAAAGGATATAGGTTACCATCAATGACAAAGGGGGAGATTGTTGGACATTTTGAGTCCCTAAGTCAAAGTTGTCATTGATGTCACTAGATGAGGTCATCAATAATTTCAGCAGGAAATAAAGGAGACAAATATGGTTATTTGATATCCAACAAGAAGACAAAATATCGAGGGAAACAATGCAAAAGACAGAAGTTAAAAAGGAGTTATAATATTTATTTTATAAATTATTTAAATTCAACATGAATTTAAATTTTATAAATAAATATTAAAGGTACTTTATCGAAGGATTAATATTATAATGGTGGTTATTATAATATTAAAATTACCATGGTGAAAACCCAAATAAAATAATTATAATCCTTATTATAATATTTTATAAGGCAAGGGGTTTTATAAAGTCCAAAAGTATTTTTTATTAAAACCCAAGGTTGGGTTTACTAAGGCTTTCGAAGCCTTAATGTGCCGACGTAATGCATTTCAATAAAAGTGTCGACGTCTAGACAAAGGAGGAAGGGAAATATAAATACATGCCCAAAGTTGTTTATTATCGATCCTTGCTCGATTGATTATTGAGTGGCACATGCGAAAAAAAAGCTCATGGTTAAAACGTTTGGAAAGGAGAGTACAGGATAACACGAAGAGAGACCACCCCCAATTCACATTGGGCAGTGTGGCCTAGTGGTAGCTTGGAAAGTGTGAAGGCATTGGTAGAACGGAGGTCGTGTGTTTGATTCTTGCAAAGATGTTTTTGGTGTTTTTGTGGAAGCACTAAGGCACACATTTTTAAACATGGGCAAGGAAAGCACAAAGATGAAGGACGTGGTGCTTCCCCCTTTGTGAATGAGCATGTAACTCATGTGGCAACCTTAGCCACGGATAAGGCGCTCGTGGTGAGGGAAAGACGCGGGGTCAAATCCCCTTAAGGAAAGTACGCTTTTTTGTGTTAATTAATTTTATGGTCATGCCCTAAGGTTGGAGTGATAAGGATGTTATAAGGTTTATTAATGTTTTAATAAACTTTGTTAATTAGAGTTTGTTGTGATTATTATTTAAGGTGAAGTGTTGATAATTATTTGAGCTTTATTATTTGGAAAGTATTATTTTGAGAGTTATATTTTAGGAGGTATAAGGAGTTATGGTAAAGTATTAATTGAGATTTACTTTGAGACTTGTTGATTATTATTTTTGATAAGGGTTTTCTTCTAAAAGGACTTTGGCGGATGTGAAAATTAAGTTGGAGTAAAAAGGTGTATTTAAAGTTGTATTTTGCATTGTGATTTTAATTGAAGTCCTCTAACCCTTATGTGAGTTTGGAAACGAGTTTTTGTGAAGTGTGGCAAATTTTGTGGACAACTTCTTGGAAATAAAAAGGTATGGGAAAAATTGTTCTCTATTGAGTTGGTTGATTGGCTTGATTGAAAATTAAGTTTGAAGTGAAAAGGAATTGATTAGGGTTTCATTTTCAAAAGTGGTTGAGTTAATGCTTCAAGGTTTTCTAAATTGAGAGTTGTGATTAAGCCTTGTTTTATTATAATTGTTGTTGAAGCCAATTGGTTATGCAAAGAACTTGAACTTGAGTTAGAAAAGAACATGAGTATCATTTTTATGTGAGATTTTTTGTTGAGCATTGTTGAAAATATTTTGAGTTGGTTGATATATGCTTGGACTAGGGTTTTGTGAGAAAGGGTTGTTCATTGAGGTGATTGGTTGAGTAGAGTTGGTTGAGCCTAGTCAAGTGGATGTGAAGTGGTTGTTCAATTTCCATGAAACAAACTATTCTATATTCTAATTTAAGTTGAGATTGAGCATTGAGTATAGAACATATTGAGTCTCTAACAATTATCTTTATGCTTCTATGAGATTTATTTGAGTTGAGATTGAGCATTGAGTATAGAACATATTGAGTCTCTAACAATTATCTTTATGCTTCTATGAGATTGATTTGAGTTGTGTTTGAGCATTGAGTATAGAACATAGTGAGTCTCTAACAATTCTCTTTATGCTTCTATGAGATTGAGTTGAGAAAGTGATTGAGCATTAAGTATAGAACATATTGAGTCTCTAACAATTCTCTTTATGCTTCTATGAGATTGAGTTGAGAAAGTGATTGAGCATTGAGTATAGAACATATTGAGTCTCTAACAATTCTCTTTATGATTATATGAGATTGGACAAGTTTTGTGTGGACTTGTTCAGTTGATTTGAGGCAAGTATTTGATAAGGCTTGTGGATTGATTTTGTGTGAGCTTTTGTGGAAGCTTGTAATGCAGATTTGAGCAAGTCCTAGAGAGGACTTATTGAGAATATTTGGATAAGTTCTGTGTGAGCATGTTGAGTAGATTTGGACAAGTTCTATGTGAGCTTGTTGAGCAGATTTGGCCAGGTTCTGTGTAGACCTATTGAGCAGATTTGATCAAGTTCTGTGTGAGCTTGTTGAGCAGGTTTGGACAAGTTCTATGTGAGCTTGTTGAGCAAATTTGGACAAGTTCAGTGTGGACCTATTGAGAAAATTTGATCAAGTTCTATGTGAGCTTGTTGAGCAGATTTGAACAAGTTTTGTGTGAGATTGTTGAGGAGATTTGGACAGGTTATTTGTGGACATGTTGAGAAGATTTAATCAGGTTATGTGTGGACCTATTGAGAAGATTTGGATAGGTTCTATGTGGACTTATTGAGTAGATTTGAGTAGGTTCAGATTGGACCTGTTGAGTAGAGTTGTGCAGGTTCTAAGTGAGCTTATTGAGTAGATTTGTGCTAGACTGAATGTACTATGTTTAATGCAAGAGATTGAGCAAAGTTGTGCTAGACCGACTGGACTGTGTTTATTACATTATTGAGACAAAGCTTTGGAGGTGATAGAGCAGAGAGGATAGAGTCTTCGATGGATAGATATCCATCAACCAGGACATTGAGGATAGGTCTTCTGAGTGAGGACAAGAGTCTTCAAGTGGAGAGAGATCCATAGTCAGTGCATTGGAGGTAGAATCTTCTAGAGGATCACCAACTAGAGCAGAGGAGGAGTTCTCATGTGGATAGATATCCATATCCAGATTTAAGGGATCAACATATCCTTTGGATAAAGGTCCATAAACATTGTAATTGGGAAGGATTCCCAAGAGATTATTTGAGAAATATTTAGAAGAAACATTTTCTCTGTGGAGGTAGCCCACATTGGGTGAACCACGTTAAAATATATGTCTCTATTGTGTATGGTATTTTGTGCATTGCTTTTATTACTGCTATTAATACTACTATCTATACACTGCATAATATTGATTTGAAAAGAAAAAGTAAAAAGTGGTCTTATACTGTTCACCCCCCTCCTAGTATAAGCTTGTGTTCTTCAAGGAATGTGGATTGGTGATGAAGGATTGGGGGAAATGTGGATGGGAGGTTGTGACACACTTGCTTAAAGTTGTTGCATTGCATTTTATTGATTGTTTCGTTGACCTCTAGTAACCACATGAATAGCACCGAAAAACCCTTGGTATTTTTTGATGTGATTAACTTGTTTATGAGGAGTTTTGGTATTAGATCCTCCCATATTTGGCTGCACCTCCTCATGGTGAAGAAGTGGTGTTTGAAAAATATGAAGGTTTTGGTTTTGTTGAGCAAGGGGGTTGTCAAGCTTGATGGCCCCCAAGTCAATACGGTCTTGAACAATGTCTTTGAATACATGGCAATTATTAATATCATGCCCATTTTACCTATGTTAAGGACAAAATAAATGTTTTGAATAATTTTTTCCATGTTTAGTGGAATCATCTGATCTAATTTCGAGTAAAGCAAGTTTTTTTGTGTCATACAACCTTCAAAAAAGGGAAGCATATGACTTGATCAAGGGGGTATATTGGTGATTATGTTAGACAAATTATCGTCGAGGATGGTTCTCTACAACTGGCACTATGTTTTGCATGGCTTGAGTTACCAAGGGTACCACATGATAAGCAATTCGTTACGGTGGTTGTTGCACTATTTTTTGTCGAGCCATTACCAGTTGGCTCATGACCACTTGATTAACATGATTAGGTTGGTTGGCCAGAGTGGCCTATGTTGATTTTGATTGTCCAGAATAATTGCTTTTATATTGGCCCTTATTTTTCCATTCTTTTTTCTTAGGCTTAAGTATGCCCTCTTGGATTTTTATTTTCTTGATAACACTAGCCTATGCTAGAGCTTCTTCAAATGAACAATATGTCTATAATTGAAGCATCCAAGAGATAGGTTTTAAATAAATGTTGGTGAATATTTTGATAAGCTCTTCCATTGGTAGGGTGAATGGCAACTTGGTAATGAATACCCTACAATGGTTTCCAAAATCATAAATAGACTCATCATCATGTTGTCTTAAAGCATAGATATCCGACAATAAGACTTTCTTTCTAACATTTAGGATAAATGCTCAAAGAACTAGTCAACCAATTGTTCAAAAGTATAAATACTATAACTGGGTAATTGATTTTGCCACTCTATGGCATCTCCTCCTAATGTTTGACGAAATATTTTGAGCATGAGAGCATTGTCATTTTGGATTCTAAAACATGAGTGTACAAACGTGCTTACATGCTCTTTAGGATCCTCAGTTCCCTTGAATTTGCCAAACTTAGGCATCATGAAATTTGTTGAATATGATGGTGATGGTATCGAAGGATGAATGGGTTGGTTGATCAACTGATGTAAGGTTAGCTTCTGGTTTGTCAAACCAGAAGGATATTGTATCAACTGATTTATTTTGTTGTTGCATGGCCTTAATTCAAGGGTCTTCCCCAGGAATGTGGAAGCCTTGAATTACCTAATGATTTTGAGGTGAGGTGGAAAAATATTGTGGGGTGACCAAATGATGATGAGATTAGTGATGATGACTAGGTGAATGTGATGGAAATTGATGAAAGGGAGACTGATGATGAATATATGGAGAATTTTGAATGGGTTCAATGCATGAGGGTTATGGCTGGGTTGGCCAATGGGAATAATATGGGTATTAGTATAACTTGGTGGAGGAATACAGATAGAAACCATAGAAGACTGTGGTGTCCATGATGGACCCTGGTTAATGAGGATATTTGGAGTAGATTTTGTTAGAGGCTTAGGGTTCACTTGCACTTGCTGCTGAGCATTTTGATGCTGCTTAAGCAATTTGTTCAAATGTTCCTATGCTTCATTAATCTCTCTATAAAAAATGGAAGGTATGGAGACAGAGGGTATAGAAGATGTGGTTGGGGAACAAGTTACACTTGGTATGGTAACTTGGGAGGTTGGAACTTGTGAAGTAGCATTTACATGTGCTTCATACAAGGGGTTAGTGTATGTGGATGTGTATGAAGTGCTAGGAGCACATGAGGTTTGAGGAATGGACACATGACAGGAAGGTGCAACTAATGCCTCAAAAATAGGGTTAGTGTACACCTAGGTAAAGTTGGATGGTGGCTGGGAATAAACAAGTTCCTGTTGTAAAGTAGGATCTTGTCTAGGTGAGTTGAGGACTGACTCTAAGACATAGTTAGAAGACTTCATAAGAGCTTCTACTCATGCCATATCTATGTGGGTAATGTGGTGATCAATGGTTGGTGAGGTTGAATCTATTTGGGGAAAAACCATATGAAATACTATGGGTGACAAGGAATGTGAGGGACCTGCAGACAAATCTACTTGTGTCACATTTAGGGAATCTACCACAGAAGTGGTGGGGAAGGTGGATGAAGGTTCTATTTAATTGTATTGATTTAATGTTTTCTTTTATTTTCTTGTTAATACCATAAGTAATTAAACCAAAATACAATTTTTTTAGTAAAATGAAACACAAAATTGAAATTTTATAAGAAAAATAAACAATCAATGCTAAGTTTGTTCAAAAAATGTGTCTTACCTCATTCATTGATTATCTCATTTTAATGTGAATTCATTTTCTTATATTTTGATCTTGTGTGTTTCAATGTGCTAATATGAATTAAATAGGGTGAATCCTATGGCTTGGATGGGGCAACGAGATTCTTACTGGTGATGAAATCTAGAAAGTTTGCTCGGGGGTAATCTAAGGTGTCTAAGGGTAGAGATTGGTGTATGGAGATGAAAGCCACCATCACCAAATCTCAAGCAATGGCTGGTGATGAAATCCAACCACTACTATTTAATGTGAAGTGTGCAGTGTGTGATTCTTTTTAAAGGTCTCCAATTTTCTATTGTGTACATACAATGTTAGAAGAATAACTACTTTTGACAATCTAAATCAGAATACACTACTCAAAATACCAATTATTCCAAAGGATGTAAAGTACACCACTTAAAACCCGCTCTAGATAGCTAGGGGTTCATATAATCCTCTATATGGAATCACCCAAGTATAGGGATACTTTTGGTATCTGAACAATGTTACTATTTAGACCTACATAAATAGAAATATCTAACCCTAAGATGCAAACTAATAAATGCACTTAACAGTTCAAATGCAAATAATAATGTAGCACACCAAAAAATTGAGAAATCTTTAAGCAGAAAATGTGTGGATGAATGCAATTATTAATCTAATTTCTAAAATGCAACTAACATGATTTGTTTTTTTCTAGATTTATTAATGATGTTCATTTTAATCCCAAATCTAAAAAAAATGTAAAAGTGCCAGAAAACATAAAAATGGAAAGTTAGGGTTTGATAGTAAACTTACCTAGAAGCCTACGTTTCTGCTCTAACTCTCTGTAAAATGGCCTTGGGCACTTTTGAAATGTATTTGGGTGTTTTTGGATGATACTTGAGCACCATCGGGTGTTCGCGCACCTTTTGCAACCTTTTGCAAATATCCAAAAATTTTGATCCAATGAAAAACTACGAATTTTGTGCTTCTAGAAACCCTGCAAGATGACACAAAAAAAAACAAATAGGTTAGTAGCAACTATGAGGGCTCCAAAATGTGAGGCCCTCTATAATAAATACAAAACCCTAGCTATATGATGTAAATAACATGAACAAAAACTAAAAATACATGGAATGAAATAACAATAAAAATATTTACCTTGATTCGCTTGTTTTTTGATTTATGATATTTATTGTAGGGAATCGGTGTAGCGACGCCCTAGCATCACTCAAGGGCTAGTAGGGCTACATATCTCTGGTGTAAGATGCCCGTAGGTGCTTGATGGTAGCAAAAAATGCTCGTGGGTGCTCAGGAACGAAGAAAGATGACTAGAGGCACTTGGCGATGGAGGATAAGCACCTGAAGGCACTCAACAGTGACAGGGAGCGCTGGAAGGCATTCGAGAGCTGAGGTGAAGATTTGTAGAAGTAGATATGGCTGGGCAAGAGGGGTGGCGATGAATGTGAGGGTTACGGTGAGTGAGTATCGAAGGCAATAGTTTTTGGGTACTCTAGGGGACTAGGGCACGAATTTCTCAAAAAACTTAGGAAAAAATTCAATTCAGTGGTCGAGCCATCAAAATGGCTCCTATTAATAATCCACACTAGGGTATGTTAGGGTTTGAGCAACACGAATCATGTGGCTCAAATTAAAACATAATGGAAGGTAAATATTAATTTTAGATGTGGCATGGATTGATGTAGATGGATGGCTAGGATTAAGTTAAATCGGATGGCTGGTATTTATTCACATGTATAATATTTATATTTATTAAATATATAAAATATTAATATTAAACATATATTTAACAAATATGCCTAGATATATATAAATAAATGGGAAAAATTATGGGAAGACCTGGATGGACGACAAGTGGCTAAGTTTTGGTGTCTATAATATATATATATATATATATATATATACACACAATGGAATGTGACTCTTCATATGGAGGTTTCTTGGACCTCACTCTTCCTATGACTCTTCATCTTCCTATTCTATTGACACATGTACATAGGGACAACTATGCACATTTACATTTCAAAATATCATTACACACTTGTGCATTACATTGCATAAAGTAAATCCTAATCTAAGATTCTTTTTCTAATATATAGATGTACCCATGATGGTATATTGGCATGTACCAAATAATGTAATATATTCCAACACCCCCTGTATTACATTATTTGGTTATTGAAGACTCTAGTCTTCAATATGGTCTTCATCAATCTATCTCAATGAGATCACTCCTTGGATTTGCATAGAATGATTTCAATCTGAATTTTTTGGTGTGTCCTCTTCTACTCTTATTCTTCTATTTATGTATCTTCATTGATGATTTTCCTTCTAGACATTGTGTTGGTGTATCATTAGAGTGATACCATTCAGGTTCTTGCCTTAATTGCTTCAAATAGTCATCTTCTCCTGATTTCATCTGATTTCTTTTCTTTCTTTGTTCCTGCACTTCCACTTGTGACGTTCCTTCAATGAGATGAGTTAGTAGATCATCACAGTAATATTGAATTGAAGTCAATGATTCTTAATTGGGTTAATCAAATGATTTTTTCTTTTATTTTTCACCTTTTCTTGAAAGAGTTCAAATATGACTAATGACAAATACATTATTAGACATTCTTTTGTAGAAATAATAATGTCTTGAGATTCCCATGAGGACCTAAAAAGTTTTCCATAAAGAAATTCCATAAAAGTAGTAAATCTTCCTTCCTTAGCTTCTTTGAAGAACATAGTCAATTTATCTTTTAGAATGTCAAATACTTGATCTTCATCAATATTTGATATTAATTTGTGAGAATAGAACTTAAGTCCTTGTAACATTTCTTCACCATTTTCATTGAATACTTCTTTTATGATATCATCCATATCTCTTTTGGAGTAGAATTCCTTATGACTCCCTAATATCAATATAGTCCTTTCAATTCTATGTTTTGTAGAATGCCTTTTATCTCCCTAATGTTTGAAAGATAATTTTAATATCAACTCTATCAATTAATGTGTGTAATTTCAATCCTTTACAAATATTCAAATCTCTAATAATTTTGAACTTAAAGATTAATCTTATGAAATGTAATTTCTTTATGTAGAAATCCTTTTATCTCCCAAATTTATGTATAAAATGTTTTACTCTAAATTTCATAAACTAATTTGAGGTAGGATTCCTTATTCCTCCAACTCTAGAAATTTAGAAAAATAATATTTACAATATTTTGTAATTCTAATTTGATGTCGTATGCCTTATCTCTCCAATATTAGCAATTTTGCAAATATTAACTTTGTTTTGTAAATCTAAATATACAATTTTACAAAACTTAAATATAACGTTTCTTCAACTTCAAATAATCTTCAAATATGTAATATTCAATTTTTTTTTCGGAGGTTCTATAATGCTTATCACTCCACTAGAAAACTTTAAATATTTAACCTTAGAGTATAATTTCTCCTACCAATGTATAAACTTTAATATGGTGGTAAATATTACCTTAATAATTTAAGCGCTCCTCCTTTATTTGCTGGACGCTTCTCTTATTGTCAACTATGCTTGAAATTTGCTATGTATGGTGTTGGGAAGATACTTTGACCCTTTATTTAATGCTTTTGGTTTGAATTCACTATATATGGTGTTGAGCTTTACTATATAAGTGCTACTTTGGCTATATAAGTGCTTCTCCTTTCTTTTTCTGAGTGCCATGTACTGCAAGTGTTATAAGATGCTTTGACTCCCTTCTTGGTGGCTCCAACATTTATGAAATAATGAAATGGACACTTGGCACAATATTCCTTGTTGTTTGAGAGTTATTAGACCTTTCTTGAGCGCTAGGTGATAATGTAGAGAGTTGAGTGCTCTTCTTTCCTGGTATGGCCTATAAGCCAATTTTGATTCTTATGCCAAATGGTAATATTCCCTATTCCTGCTCTAGATAAGTGTTACAAACGTTTATGCATGCACTCCTTTCTCCAACGTATGAAATTATAAGGCTTTACAATACCTTTTTCCTTTCTCTTTTCTCCAACGTATTCTTGCTTCTTTGTAACTACATTGTGTGAGATTTCTTCTCTCCTTGGATGATGTTGGATGCGTTCATGGATGGCTCTAGTTGTAATATGCTCTAATGGTGGTTCTATGGTATTTTATTTTACAGCTTGATATATTGATAATTTTTGATAATGCACCCTATATTTTTCTATCCTTTTTTCAAACTATCTTGCTTTGAGTAGATCAAATAGCAGTGCTACATAGTATTTATGTAGATTGATCTTTTGTATGTTGTAGTTGATGTATTCTTGCTCCTTTGGCTGGCCGAATCCTGAGATCTAATGGCTCTCTTCCTTTAGTGCTTCTTTCCTGCAAATGGGTGGACGTTTATTGTAGAGCTTGCCCCCCTGTATTTTGGTGTTGAATTGTGCTCAATATAGTGGTGTTTTTCACCACTTTTTTAGTGGTTTTCTTTACCACTTCTATTTATACATCTGGTTTTTTTAAACACCTAAAATATAATTTGAACTTGGAGCTCTTCTATTTCCAAAATATGTTATATGTTGAGGGATATTCTTCCTCACAAATGTAGAATAATTTTGCTTTTACATTCAATTAAAAAATAACATATTCTATACACTTTTAACTCCTTTAAAAATCAATCTAATGTTATAATCTTGCTGACTTCTCTAAAAATGGGATTAAATCTATCTCACTAATGAATGTAAAATGAATATTATATTTATATTTTTCTATTTCAAAATAGCATATATCAAACTCCTTATCACTCTTATTAAATTGTAACTTTTGTTGTTGTAATATGCAAGCTTTCTATAAAATCAATGGTGTGTAATGGTATCTTTCCTTGGCTTAATGACACCCTACAAATATTCCTTTTTGCTAGCTCTAAATGGCTCTAAAATTTGATGCCCTAAAAACTCTTAATTGACACCTTCAAAACTTTGCAATAATAATCTATATGACATCAAATTAATGCACATTTTTTTGTAGCTCCTTTATTTATAGCTTGTTGTATTGTATTTACTGCAATGCACCTTTATTTTGCTGTCAGTAGACTCTTCAATTTGCAGCTATAGTTGTTGCCTAAAATTAGTTTTCTTCTTCTTCACATGTGCTAGCTATTTTTGTAATTTTTAGCTTCAAATGCTGCTCTTTCGTTGTTCAATTTTGTAGGAGGACTCCTCCTTAGATGTTGCTTAAAAAATATGATTTGGTGTTGTCTTCAAGCCTTCAAATTTGCTGCTCTTATTTCTATCAAGCCTTCTCTTGGCTATTCAAATATTTTCTAAAAGCTTTTCCAAATATTTCTCTAAAATGTAACTTTTTGCTTCTATTTTTTGCTATGTTTTCAAATTCTCTTTTGACAACTCTGTGCTTTTATAAATCAACCTATAAAAATTTTGTGGCTGTCTTCAAATATCTCTAAATTGTGGCCTCTTAAATATTATTGCTTTCTCCTAAATTCTTGCTAAATTTTGACTTCAACTATGACCTCTATCTCTGTCTTCTTTCTCAAGAATCTGAATATCTTGAATTCTCAAAATATTCTCAAAATTTGACAAAATTCTTGTCAAATCCTTTTTTCTTTTGGGCTTGTTGTCATATGGTGATAATTATCCCAATATTTTCTGGTTACGTGCTCCTTCCGCTTGCAATATTCTACTTCAAATCTCTCCAAATAGACACTACTTCAACTTTTGTATTAAGAATTTCTCTTACCTTCTTTTCTTTCTTCAAAATATTATTTAGACGTCTATTATTGGGTCTTCTAATTCTATAGATTTCAATTCTTAGTAAATGCTTTTAATAAAACCTTACCTTGGTTTCTTCAATTTTCCAACTATGGAAAATTCTTCAATGAGATATCTTTCTTGGATCTCTATATTCTGATGCTTCTATCTGCAATAGGACCTTCTATGGTCCTTCTATATTATATCTTCAATCTTTCAATTTGGGAAGTTCTTCAATGTGACCTCTTCTTGGATCTCTTTCTTCAATCTACAATCTTGCAATGAGAACCTTCTTCTTGGTTCTTCTCAATATTCAATAAGGTATCTTTCTTGGACCTCCTTCAATGTCTACTTTTCTACAACAAGACTTAGACAAAAATAATTAGATGTATTCAATGTTCCAAAAATAATAATCTTCACTAGCTATCTTAAAAACTAGTGGAATCAAATCTATATTGAATCCTAGTCTTCACGGGTTTTCCTTTCAACCATGTGGAAATATTCTAGTCAAATAATATGAAATTATTTTTATCAAGCTTATCAATAGGACCTCTTTTAAGGGTATCTTAATCAAGGTTTGTCTTCAAGACCTAACAATTTTCTTCTATTTCGACTTTGCTCTTGGAATAGGTATATTCTCTTTTCAATATCAAGGTTTGTCTTCAAAACCTGTAAATATTCTTCTATTCCGATTTTGTTCCTGGAATAGGTATATCCTTAAATGTCACTCATTTTTCTTCAATATAGTCAAAAATCTATCTTCTTTGGTTTCTCTTTCTAGAGGAAATTTCTTTATCTTCTATGGTTATTTTCCAAAGGTAATTCTCTTTATCTTCTCTGGTTATTTTCTAGAGGTAATTCTCTTTATCTTCTCTAGTTACTTTTCCAAAGGAAATTTTCTTTATCTTCTCTAGTTTACTTTTCTAGATAATTTTTTTTTATCATTATTGATATCTTTTTAATAGTACCTTCTATCAAAAAATCCTAAGACGGTGTTGTTTGCATGCAACGGTGCATGACGGATCCAATTTGCAAAGACGTAGCAAGGGATAAATGATGGAAGGTAGAATGATCCCTTGTGGCTCTGATACCACTGTTAGCTTTTGATGAGTAAATACTCAATAAAATATTACCTCAATATCAATAATATAATTGCAATATGAAAGATATAATAATGCTAATAAATCAAGCATATCACTCAGAATCTACGTGATAATAACTCAAAGAATGCTAATGCTAAATACTAAAAAATGTTCAAAAAAATTTATTGAATGAAGAGACCAAAATACATCATACTGCATCACCTTCCATTGCTTACATAGGTGACTCTTCCTCCTTCACCATTTTTACATCAATACACACACACACACACACACACACACACACACACACACACACACACACACACACACACACATAGACACACACACATATATAATGGAATGTGACTCTTCATATGGAGGTTTATTTGACCTCACTCTTCCTATGACTCTTCATCTTCCTACTCTATTGACACATGTACATAGGTATAACTATGCACATTTACATTCCAAAATATCATTGCACACTTGTGCATTATATTGCATAAAGTAAATCCTAATCTAAGACTCTTTTCCTAATCTATAGATGTACCCATGATGGTACATTGGTATGTACCAAATAATGTAATATATTCCAACACAATCCATTTTCTCAAGGTTGAAGCCCTTGGTCAATACCCATTCAATTTACAAAATATTGCTCTATCTTGTAACAACAAGGATCTCTCTAAGGTTTGCTCACCAAATTCTACCACTAGATATGATTCTAAGAATTTAACTATAAATAGATCCATGGAAACAAAATTAAAACTCAAAATATATTGAAATTTATCATAATGTCCTATAAAAAATATAATATTTGATAAAAAATTATAATAATTTGCATGCAAAATTTCTAAGATAACGAAAAGAAAAAAAAACTTAGCTGAAAAATTCCATGTCCAGATAAAATATCTTGTCTCACTAGCCCTTCATTGCTCTTCCCATCATTCAAACCTAGCTATCAAATATTTGTAATTTTGGATTTTGTGACTTGAAAAATCGTCACTACCCTTGTTCAGGATGGTCGACTTCATAGGGTCGTATCTCCCTCAATATTGCTTAGATTCCTTCATATGACTACCCATTTTAAAGCTATTCAAATTCTACACAAATTGGTCTAAGAATCAACTAAGTCGAATAACCCTTTGCAAAGAAACGACTCCTAAAAGATGAGACATTTAAAAAAATAAGAGGAAAGGGAGTTTCTTAGTGAATATCATAATATTTTGAAAAGGAAAGAGAAATTTTGAAGATTAAAATAGAGATAAACTTGATTAAAAGGAGATAAAAATACAAAGTTTTTCATAGGATGGCAATAGTACAAAGATTAGCTTTCAGAATTAGTAGAATTAAATCGATAGAAGGGGTTTGGATTGAAGACCAGAGTGAAATAAGAAAGGAGGCAAGGTGTTTTACTATAATATTCTAGGATCAAAGGAGTTTGAGGTTCTTAATGATAAAATAGTGCAAGAAGTACCATCAATTATAACAGATGAAGACAATAAGAAACTAGTGAAGCCTATTAATTTGGAAGAAGTTCATTTAGCTCTTTCCTATTTTGATAAGGATAAATACCTAGGTCTGAATGGGCTCTTTGCAACATTTTATCAACATAATTGGGATATAGTAAAGGATTATTTATTTTTGGTAGTGGAATGGTCTAGGGTAAAACAATACATTCCTTATAAATTAAATGCAAGATATCTTGCCCTAATTCCAAAAAAGAAGGATGCAAAATTGTTTGATTCATTCAGACCCATTAGCCTATGTAATATGGCATATGAGATTATCTCCAAAGTGATGGTGAATAAATTAAGACCTCTATTAGATAAAATTATATCAAAAGAGCAATGAGGATTTGTGAAAGGAAGACAAATTTTGGATGGGATCATAGTAACTCATGAAGTTATGCATATATCATCTTCAATAAAATATAGAGCAATGATCTTAAAAATTGATATGAGTAAAGCCTATGATAGGGTTAAATGGGATTTTATTTTTGTAGTATTAGAAAAGTTTGGGTTTAGTAAGAAATGGTTCAGATGGATTAAAGCTTATGTCTCTATAGTTTCATATTCAATGTTGGTCAATGGGTTAGTAACAAATATTTTAAAACCAAGAGAGGTCTTATATAGGGAGATCCTCTATCATCATATTTGATCATTATTATGGTGGAGGTTTTGGGTAGGAACTTGAAGAAGGCTAATAAAGATGAGCTAATAAGTGATCTTAAGGCTATTAATAACATCAACAACATCACCCATCAATAGTTTGTATATGATACAATCATTTTTGGGAGGCCAAGGATAAATGAGGTCAGAGCTTTGAATAACTTATTAAAGGAATACGAAAAGATCATCAACAAATAATTAATAGAACAAAATCCAAAATTTACTTCCTAAACACCCCAACTAAAATCAAGGCAGGGATATGTAGTTACTTCAAATGGAGGAGGTAAATTTACCAACAACTTATCTAGGGATGCCCTTATTTTAGGGGAGAATAAGGATAGAATCAGGAAATCTAGTTATAAGTAAAGTTTAGAATAAACCATCGATATGGAAAGGTAGATGGTTATCATTAGAAAGAAGAGTGCAACTTATTAAATCAGTCTTATAGGTCAATCCAACTTATTATATGTCCTTGTATACTATACCAAAATTGATAGAAATTTTTTAATCTATATTATGCAATCCTTTTTGTGGTCAGGTTTACATGATAAAAGGAAATTTCCTTTGGTGAAATAGAGCAAGGTGTATGATGATAAAACTAGGGGAGGTCTCGGTTTAAGAGTTCTTATGGATGAAAACTTAGCTCTTATGGGAAAATTAATTTGGAGATTGTACAAAGAGAATAAAAGACAATGGCAAGAATTATTCTAAGTATGTAGAGCCCAATGAGCCAAGCTTAATATTTACTGCATTCTCACTTCCAAATAGTTTTGGTCTATGGAACAGTTTAAAAAATATATTGAGCTAGTGATTAAAGGCTTAAGATGGGTGGTGGGAAGGGGGATACTAAAAATTGATAGTCAATATTTTCTTGGAGAATGTTGGATGAAAATTGTTATGAATGAGAATTTAGAGTTTTTTTGAAGATGCAAGTGATTATGCGAGGGTTTCATTTGTATTGAGTGCAAGGAGCTCCAGACGTTATTTTTCGAGGCCTTTGGGCCCTAGTGGCCAACCTTTTTGTGGTTTTTGCTCAAGATTTTAGCGAAATATGTTGTAGAGGATCCAAGTTGGGTTAGAAATTTGTCTTTCAATAGATATTCATATTGCAAAATTTATTGACAATTAATTCCACTTTGATGTACAAAATAAAAGTGAAAATCATACCTTTCCTTAGCATCCAAGGCATGAATTAAAGAGATCTCAAAACAAGTTTCAAGTAGCTAATCAAAAAATGGTTCAGATATCAAGCGAATCTGAAGCTAAGGAGCACCCCAAAACAAATCCACTATGGAAACCCCTTTCAAGGGCAAGGATTTCCAAGACTTGACCCCAAAAATAAATTTTAGGGATGCCCTCCATGATGTACAACCTCAGCCTAATTCTAACATTAATATTAAGCCTTACCGTAAAACTCTAAGAATTTCCAAGATTGATCCCAAGAAAACTAAGTCGACATGTCTTAGGGCAGTTGATGGACTCCAATTTTTAAGCTAGATATGGATGAAATTCAAACTAACATAGAAGATATGGAAAAAGGAGGATTAATTTATCATTTCTTGGGTTTTTGTCCAAGCCTATATGCTTTTAAAGTTTGGGCTGCAAAAAATTGGAAAGTAAAAGGTGAGTTAAAAATATCTATTTATCCAAATGGTTATTTTCTTGTTTTATTTACTAATAATGAAGATAGAGAGAAAACATTTCAAGGGGGTTCCTGGTTCTTTAGAAGAGTGGGGCTTTTCATGAAGCCTTGGCATACTAAATTTAAAGTCAAAGAAGAGATGCCATCAACAGGTCCAGTGTGGGTTAGACTCTTTGGCCTCCCAATTGAATTCTATAATTTGACTATTTTTCTTCAATTGGAAACTCTTTGGGAACTTTTATGATGATTGTACTAAAAAAATTGAACATATTATTTATGCTTGAATTTGTGTTTTAATGGATTTTGACAAATACCTACCTGAAAAGATCTCATTACAATTTTGGGAGGACACTTGGGAGCAAGTGGTGGACTATGAGAACATTCATTTTCATTGTAGAATTTTCCATGAATATGGTCATTTGGTTAGTGTTTGTCCAAATAAAATTCTAGATCAAAAGAAAGAGGATATAAACTTAGCAGGTTTCCAAATGCCTAAGAAGAAGAACACTAAAAAAACCAATTATGAAGGATAAATGAAGTTATCAGCTAATATGTTTGAAATTATTTTCACAAATGATGTCCTAGACAAGGAAGAGAAAATAATGGAAACAAAAATCTTAGAAATGCAATTTAAGGATGCAGGGAAAAACTCAGAGACAAACTAGCAAATCAAAGGTTTTTAGCAGAAAAAGGGAGAAAATATACACAAGAAAAATAATCTTTTAAATGTTGAGACTTCAAATAATATAGGTCCTAAGATAGACTCTATTGAATCTTCCAGTAACACTTTGGCTTTGTACATATATTATTCGAGGTTAGAAGCCATCCCAAATTCAATTGGGGTAAGTCAAGAAATAGTAAAAGAAACTAAAGATGGATTCTAACCAAAAGGCAGGTCACAAGGCCAATCAACATCATATGGTAAAAGAAGATGAAAAGCTTGTAGAGGAAGGTAAGATTAATACACTTACCAAATATTTTAGCCCTAGCATTAATAAAGACCATCACTTGGAATATTAGAGGACTCAAAGGGAGTATTTCAAAACAAAATGAAATTAGAAGAATTATTGAGACAAATCATCCACATCTTGTTTTCCTTTAGGAAAAAAATATGTCAATAAAGGAAATGGAATTAATTGCTAGTAAAATTTGGCCATCTGGAAAATTTGCTTCCCTCAGTTCCTAGGGGACTTCTGGTGGCATTGCTTTCCTTTAGGACCCAAAAGAGGTAGTTATTCACCATATGGTTGGTAGTTGGGGTATTTTGGCTATAGCTATTCAAAGTAGACATTCCAACCAAATTATGCTCTGCATAACTATTTATGCTCCGACTACTTTGAAGAAAAAGAGAAGACAGTGGAAGGATATAACTTATATTATCTCTCATTTTATTGAATCTTGGATCTTGATCGAAGGAGATTTCAATACCATCCTCTCTTTGGATGAGAAAATGGAAGGAAATAAAAAGTTGAACAGGAGCATTGACCTCATGAGTGAATATATTGCAAACCTTCATCTTGTGGATACCCATCCAGATAATGGTCTTATGACTTGGTCTAACATAAGGTAAGTCTTAGCTTGTATCATGGAGATATTAGATAGGTTTTTACTCTCTGACAATTTCTTAATCCATGGTCACATTCCTAAGATGAAGACTTAACAATGTTGGTCCGGATCACTGGCCAGTGATTGTAGAAATGTGGAAAACCAATGCAAGTTTCTCACCTTTTTGATTTCAATTAATGTGGTTTAGAGACAGTTCCTTTAGACATTGAGTTTAGTAATGGTGGAAGGAAGGTAAACTAAGGTATGAGACTAAGATGTTATATTTTTCCAAAAGGTTTCAATACATTAAATCCAAAATCAAGATTTGGAATTGGAAGGATTTTGGGGATGTTCGACAAAAAAATGAAGTGATTGCTCAACTTGAAAATTTGAATAATAAAATCCATTTAGATGGTCTCACAAAGAGTAGAAGTACAGATTAAATTAGACTCACAACTCAGTTAGAGGAATGGAAAAAAAGAGAACTCTTAAGAAAGAAAAAATCTAGGATCCAATGGCTCAAAGGAGATCAAAACACAAATTTTTCCGTAAATCTCTTCTAGCTCAAAGATCTCACAACTTTATTTCTTCAATCAAATTTTGGAGATGTTATCTACACTTGGGATGGAATGAACTCTTTTATTATCAATTACTTTTCCAATATTGTTTTGATACTCCTCTTGACTTGGTTTCTCAACAAAATGTTCTTTAAGCAATACCTACTCTTATCACTGTTGAGAAATTTGTTTTGACTGCTCTAGTTACTATAAATGAGCTTCAACAAGTGGTTTTTAAAATACAAAAAGGAAAAACCCCAAGTCTTGATGGTTTTCCCATTGAGTTCTACCAAGAGTTTTAGGATATCCTTCATGTTGATTTATTAGAGGTGGTGGAAGAAGCCAAGAAAGCCACAAGAATTTTGAGGATTATCAATAAAAATTATATAGCTCTAGTTCCAAAATCTCAAGAGATAGAACATATCTCAGCTTTTAGACTTGTAGCTTTATGTAATGTTTTCAAAATCATTACTAAGATCATGGTGGAAAGGTTGAGGCCTCTTTTGCATAAGATTATTTCCCCTGAATAAGGGGATTATGTGGAAGGACATAAAATAGTGGATGAAATAGTTCTTGCTTAGGAAGCCATCAATTCCATGGAAATGCAAAAATCTCCTTCTATGTTCATTTGTTTAGACTTATCCAAAGTTTATGATAGAGTGGAGTGACACTTCCTTGTCAAAGTTTTGAGGCAATTTGGCTTCTCTCAAGATTGGATGAACTGGATTATGGGATGTATCTATTTAGTTTACTACTTAGTTCTTATCAATGGTAAGCCTTCACAGTTGTTCCCAACTTCTAGAGGTAGTAGGTAAGGTGACCCCTCTCCCCTTATTTATTCATCATTCTTGTTGAATGTTTGGGTAGGACTATAACCAAAAATAGAGATAACAAAACCCTTGAGGGATTTACCATTGCTCATGGAGCTAGGCCTATATCTCATCTTCAATTTGTTGATGACTCTACTCTATTAGGTAAAGCTACAATTAAGGAAGCTTCTAAAATTAAGAAAACCATTAGCTATTTTTCTAAGGCTACCGGGAAATTGATCAATGAAGATAAACCTAAAATCATTTTATTTCACTGATTTGCAAGACAAGAATCCATGGTCTTGGATAAATTAGTATTTTAGAAGATCTCTCTTTTGATCATTTATTTAGGTATTCTTATCAATATTCAAAGACAAAAAAAAAGATTGAAATTGGTTTTTGGACAAAATCAAGAAGAAATTTGGAAAGGGGACCAATAGGTGGCTTTCTTTTGGGGGTAGAATTACCTTGGTAAAATCAGTCCTTCAAGCTATAACTATTTATGTTTTTGCTGTGTTAAATATACCAAAGGTTGTTCTATGAGAACTGGATCAAATACATCATTAGTTCCTCTAGAGTGGTACTAAGGAGAAAATAAAATAGGCCTTGGTGAAATGGGATACTTTATGCCTTCCCAAGAATGAAGGGGGGTTAAAATTTTGGTTTGCTATTAATAACAATAAGGCTTTAGCTACTAAATTGTATTGGAGGATTTTTCATAACCCCAATGCTCTTTGGGCCAAAAATCTTCATGGTAAAAATGCTAAGAACAAAAGTCCTAAAGATCTTGTTCGCTATCAATTTTCTAACAAAGGTTCTCCCATTGTAGCGGTTCTTAAGATTGGTGAGGATTTGATAAAGCAAAAGTTATTTTAGATCATTCATAATGGACAATAGGTAAATTTTTGGATAGATTCTTGGGATGGTCACCAGCCTTTGATAACTCACTTTCCCAATTGGAGGTCTTGGATGGAGGAGCTTCATCGAGCTAACTGGTTAAATGTAGCTAATTACCATTGGTACCATATTTGTAATTCAAAGGTTGGTAGATATTGGATCCTTGTTGAGGATTGGCCTAT
This sequence comes from Wollemia nobilis, assembly GCA_028583015.1. Lineage (NCBI taxonomy): Eukaryota > Viridiplantae > Streptophyta > Pinopsida > Araucariales > Araucariaceae > Wollemia > Wollemia nobilis. The sequence continues at coordinate 8,722,881 of JAQPPZ010017210.1, read as the reverse complement.
TCAAATTCCATAAAGGTAAAGAAAAGATATCCAAAGCATCCTTCATATGAGATCTCTCTCTTGGTCCCATGATAAAGATCATTTTGGATGGAACAACACTACTAAGGATGAGTATTCAGTTGCTCAAGGTTATTTGGAATTATGCCATAATAATTCCAACCAATCATATGACATATTTACTTAGCTGTGGGCTCAAAAAATCTACCTAAGGTGAGGTTTATTACTTGGATTTTATTGCATCACAAGGTGCTAGTTGGTGAGCAACTTATGAAATGTGGTTTTCATGCCCTGTTTAGATGCAAAATGTGTGGAGAGAATGTGGAAAATCTTAGCCATATTTTTTATTGAATGGACCTTAGCCTCTAAGCTATGGAGGAGAATGACAATATTACTTGGCTTAAAATGGTCCAATTTTTTTACTTTTGAACAAATTTGGTGGGATTGGCCTAAGCAGGAGGGTGTTGATTATTTTATTAGGTAGTTAGTTTGGATGGGTTCTACCATTCTATCTTGGAATATCTAGAAGGAAAGGAAAAACATAATTTTCAATCAGGAAAGGAAGGATATTCACTATATCTAGAAAAATAACATTGCTAACTTAGTTGAATCAATCCAACAACTCCTTAATCACCCCCAAAAATCCCACCAAAAATGGGATCAAGTGATGCAAAGATTGAAGATTAACTCTTCTAAGGGAAACTAACTTAAAAGGAATGTGAGTAATCGAAGTATGGATAGAAAAAGGAATTGGAAACCTCCTCCTAAGGATTTTGGAAAAGTCAATACCAATGGAGCCTCTAGGGGGAACCTTGGAAAAGCTAGTGTAGGAGGAATTGATAGACTTTTAGATGGTTCCCTAGTTTTCACTTTTGTTGAGAATTTGGGTATCCTTTCCAATAACCTTGCTAAGGGGTATGGTATCCTCAAAGGCATTCAAGAGGCTACTAAGGTTGGATGGAAAATGGTGCTATTTGAATTTGATTCTCAAGTCATGATTAATATATTGAAGACTCTTAAGAATCATAAAGTTGATTGGAGAAAAGAAATAATTGTTGAGAAGGTTCAATTAATCTAGATGGAAATTTTGAAAGTTGAATACAATAATGTCGTTAGAGAATAAAATAGGAGTGTTGATGCTTTAGCTAATTGGGTATTGGACAAGGGTGATATTACTTAAGAGAAGCCCTTGTTTCCATACTTTATTTGGATGGCTCTAGTACTAGAGGTACCTAGTTCCTTTTTGCTTCTCTTTGGTTTGGTCAGGGTATTTTAGTTCCCTAGCTTAGACAAATATTTCTTATATTTCATTTTTTGAATCTTACCTAAAAATTATTTTGGCCTAGAAAGGCTGAAGTTATTTATTTTTTCCTTATTTTTAGTTTTTCGATGTGTGTTTTTTTGTATTGTTTTTGTTCTGTTTTGTTTTTGTGTTGTTTTTGTTGTTTTTTTGTGTTTGTGTGTTGTTTTATTGTTTTTGTGGTTTTTTTTGTGTGTGTTTTGTGTTTTGTTGTTTTTATGTTTTTGGTTATTTTTGTGTTTGTTTTGTTGTATTTGTGTTTTTTTTTTTATTTGTTTATTTATTATTTTTGTTGTTGTTGTGTTTTTGTGTTTGTTTGTTCTTGTTTTTGCTGTTTTAGGCATGCTCGTTGAATGTGCCGAAGGGGGAAGGCCAAGTTCGAGCCTTGGGTATTTTTGGTAGAATAGATACCCTTGCCTCATTGGGACTTACACGAAAGTGGTATCCTAATTGGGGTATTTTCCACAAAAAAAATATGGGTGGTGGAAACTATAGAAAATATTTCTATTTGGATGGATACTTGGTGTGATAAAAAAATACTCAATCTAGATCCAATTTTGAAACCATGTATGAGATTACTTCAAGATAAATATGGTGATAAGGTTTCAAACATTTCTTACAAGGATCATAAAGGAAGATACAAATAGAAATATATTTTTAACAAGTATACAAAAATTTATTCTAGGAGGCAGTTGAGCAGAAAGATAACAACAATGATTATTTCGAGGGGATCCAAGGAAAATCTAATTTGTGAGTTGAATAGCTCAAGAGAATACATTACAAGAAGTAGATATAATGTAAAGAACCAAAAAAATATAAATATCAAAAGAATATGGAAAGATATTTGGGATAGTTTGAGCATTCCTAAAGTCAAAATGTTTGTTTGGCTAGTAGATCATAGAAGAATTTTATCCTAAGATAACCTTATGAAAAGGGGTTTTCATGGCCTCTCACAATGTGTTCTTTGTAAAATGGAGAAGGAGAGTATAAACCATCTCTTGGGACACTAATCAATAGTTTGGAATCTATGGCAATGGATTCTTAATATGTTTGATAAATGCATGGTGATGAATGGAAGAATTGAAGAATGGTTAAAGCAATGGTAGAGCATTTTTAAAAGTGAGGCTTTATAGATAATCTGGGATATATCAAAAGATATAATACTTTGTACTATTTGGCTAGAATGGAATAAAAGAATATTTAAAGGAAAGGAAAGTAGTTTAGAGGTAATGAAAAGGAAAATTTGTTTAGCCATAGAGGAGTCTAAACCAACCCTATTAACTCACCCAATTTGGAAGCAAAGAGCATTGATATATGGAGTTAAGTCATCAAATGGAATTATGATGTTGGGTACAAGAGAAATAAAAAGAAGGTAAAAACTATAAAGTGGAAACCACTAGATGTGAAGTTGGTCAAATTGAATTTTGATAAAGCATCTAAAGGAAATTCAAGACCACCAAGAGAAGGAATAATAAGAAATAATAGAGAGATTTTGTCTCATTATGCTTTTAATAGTGGATTTAAGACAAATAATGAAGTTGAAGCTTAGGAAACTTTGGAAGAATTAAAAATATGCAAACAAGTGAAATGGAACAAAGTACGGATGGAAGGTGATTCACTCATAGTAATAAATGCAATTTTGAGGAAAGCAAAGGCTCAATTAAGGAAGAAATTCAAGACCTTGCTATAGAGTTTAAAGAAATCAGGGTTTACACATACATTAAGGGAAGAAAATACATGTGTAGATAGGTTAGCCAATAGAGGGATTTTAATTAAGGATTGTGAAGTTAAATTCTCTTTTACATGGTTAGAGGAAGTTGTAAGTTTAGCTGAAGTTGACAGGAAAATATTGATTTCTTGAATCAAATAAAGATTAAGATTTACTTTAATGTTTTTCATTGGTAATATTTTCTTTATTTTATAATATTAACGTGTTTTCATATAAACTATTTATTACATTTTTTGTGGTTGCACTTATGCTTTAGGAAGGAAATTAGAAATCTATATATGGTAAAGCAAACTATGATAGTGTGACGTTTTAGAAATATTATTCTACTAAGATGCAATGAATAATAGAGGTGGAGTTTTGGTATTGTGAAAGTTGTAGTAAAATATCAAGAAAGATGTTGAATTATGAAATATTTTTTTTCACACAGAAAATTGAAGATCCAAAAAATAAAAATAAAAAATTCAAATATTTTATGAAAAATGATATAGGTATCTAGCTATAGCATCTCAATTGAGATGAGAATTGAATATGTTTGTAAACTCTCAAGCTCTAAAGGAGAAAGTTGTGACTTGTCAATGGTGGGGGACTCGAGTACAACCCCTTGTTATCTAAAAAAATAAATAAATAAATAATATAGTTATATTAATTTTGTTTTATGTACGATGATGTGTAAGTTTATTATGGTTTTTAACTTTTATACTATATTAAGTTAATTTATGGGATCAAATTTAATTCATATTAGTTTAATTGATTAATTTTTGTAACTTTTAAAGAAGAGACTCAAGTTATTTGGTAGATTGTTTGTAATTAGTGTGTTATTATGTTTTTTAATATAAAATATAATGTAGTTATATCAATTTTGTTTTATATATGAAAATTCTTGATGTGTTAATTTATCATGGTTGTGTTTTTATATGTTTTTAACTGTTATATTATATTAAGTTGCATTTATGGGATCAAAATTAATTCATATTAGTCGTAATATAAATTCCATTTTACAAAAATAATTGATTAAATTTTTTAACTTATATTATATTAAGTTAAATTTATGGGATCAAAATTAATTCATATTAGCCGCACTATAAATTCCTTTTTACTAAAAAATTCATATTAGTTTAATTAATTAAAATTTTTAACTTTTAAAGAAGAGACCCAAGTTTAGATATTACCGAGAGACACATGTATACTTATCAAGTTTTTAATGTTGAGCAAGGTGCAGCAACAATATTGTCATTTTTGTCAACACAGTCAGATAGATCTGTTGATGCAGTGGAAAGGAAGTTCAAAAGCTATTCAGATGCAGAAGACAGGAGTTCAAAGGTTATTCAGAGTATGTATAGTGATTTTCCAAGAAGACTGAAGTGGCCCATATGCAAAAGATCAAAGAAAAAAGACAAGTAAGAAAAGTGTCGCGATATCGCGACATATACAGTGGGCAAGAAAAACTGTCGCGATTTCGTGACATGTTGGAAGAGAGAGAAAAAGCAGGAAAAACTGTCGTGATTTTGCGACATGTTGGAAGAGAGAGAAAAAGCAGGAAAAACTGTTGTGATTTCGCGACATGTTGGAAGAGAGAGAAAAAGTAGGAAAAATTGTCGTGATTTCACGACATGTTGGAAGAGAAAAAGGCAAGTGGAAAAACTGTCACGATTTCACGACATGTTGGAAGAGAAAGAGAAAGTAGGAAAAAGTGTCGTGATTTCGCGACAAGTTCGAAGAAAGAGAACAAGTAAGAAAAGTGTCATGATTTCGTGACATGTCGCATTTTTGCGACTAAAATAGGAGAGAGAAAGTAAGTTTGAAAAGTTTCGCGATATCGCGACATGTCGCATTTTCACAACAAAAGAAAGAGAGGAAGCATATGGAAGCAAAACTGTCACGATTTCATGACAAAAGCAGAAAGCAAGACTTCGAAGCAGAAGTGTCATGATTTCACGACAAAAGCAAAGAAGTAAAGTACGAAAGCAGAAGTGTCGTGATTTCATGACAAAAGCAGAGAAGAAGACTTCAAAGGCAGAAGTGTCACGATTTCATGACAAAAGCAAAGAAGCTAAGTACAAAAGTAGAAGTGTCACGATTTTACGACAAAAGCTAAGTTGAAGACTACGAAGGTAGAAGTGTCGCGATATCACGACAAAAGCAAAGTCGAAGTCTATGGAAGCAGAAGTGTCGTGATATCATGACAAAATCAAAGACGAAGTATACAAAGGCGAAAATGTCACGATATCACGAAAAAAGAAAAATATGAAGTCTATGAAGGCAAAAATGTCACGATATCATGACAAACGAATAGGGAAAGCGTACGAAGGTGAAAGTGTCATGATATCGTGACATGTATTTTTGTGGCAACAGCAACAAAAGAAGCTACAGAGGCAAAAATGTCACGATTTCGTGATAGGTCGTAAATGCGCAAGTCAAGAAGGAGAACCCGACTGAAATGAGAAGTATGACAGTGGACCAACATCACTACGACATTTACAGGGGTAGTTACAGAGTGATTTCATACTGCTGAAATACGAAGAGTGATCAAAAGTCAGTATGGCGGTTACAGGGTCTGTCCAGAATGAAATCATCAAGCGATGGATAAACCGAACATCTTCTTGAGTTGAAGCTAACGAAGACCGATGACAACCGACTAAAATTAGGGTTTACAGTTGTTATGAAAGCCGACTAAGATTAGGATTTATAGCCGACTAATATTAGGGTTTTCATCATAAAAAATATTGTTATAAAAGGAGGGCTGTTTGGAGAATTGATGATATGGTTGAAGGTGCATGAAATATGGTCATTGTGCACAGAGAGCAAGTCGTGTCAAATCGTGCTAAGTGCAAAATTCACAAAGAGAGCAGAGTGCACAAAAAGGAGAAGACGATCATGAAGTTTGACTGTAACGAAGCAGAGTGTGTGAAGTGATTGCACAGAGAGAGCAGAGTGCACAGAGAACGTAAAGGTGAAGAAGACCAGTCAAGGTCTTGCAAAAGCAAATATAAATAAGGGGTTGGTGCTCCTTTCTGTTGGTGCAGATAAGGGGTTAGTGCTCCTTTCTATTGGTGCAGATAAATAAGGGGTTGGTGCTCCTTTTTGTTGGTGCAGATAAATAAGGGGTTGGTGCTCCTTTCTATTGGTGTAGATAAATAAGGGGTTGGTGCTCCTTATAGTGGGTGCTAGTAAATTGATTGTAAATTTGATGCTTTGCAAAGGCTGGATTTGGATGGTAGTCCAAACAATCAATTTTTGAGGAGTAGCCACATTGGCAAACCTTGTTAAATCTTGTGTTGTGTGATGCTCTTTTGTTATACTTGCTGTATCTAGTAACAAGTTTTAATTTCTACGGTATTAAGAGTTGTAAATTTAAGTTTAAAGAGCTACACTAATTCACCCCCCCCTCTCAGTGTCATTTTAAGACTAACATTTTATGATACCACTATGTGGTCATGATGTAATAAGAGTGGGGCTATTTCAATTTTATATAACTGACTAGAAAAAAATATAGAATCAAATGAGAGTGTTTAACTGGTTATATTTGTTGACTTTCAAAGGAGAGTGAGGTTCAAATATTACCAAGTGATACATACACATTTTTTGTTGATTAGATATAGAAGGGATTTTGGGAGGGTCCTCAAAACTTATACATTAGGGCAAGTCTTGCAAAAATTGGCCAAAAAACAACTTCATAAAGACAAGAACAACTACAAACACAAATGTTTAACACCCAAAACCAAGCAAACCAAAACCATCTTAAAAAGAGATCCACAGGATAGAACAACACAACTAGAGGATGGTTGAAACATAAAACCTGACACAAGACAAGAGCACCACTAGATGGGGTAGAACAAAAGTCACAAGTCACCTCATGCCCTTTGGGATCCATAACCCCTAATAATAGTCAGACCTTGGTTCCATAGGAGCATAGCATTTATGTCCTCTGTACAAACAATAGTAAAATTAAGCATGCCAATGAAAGAAGATGGATAATCTGCCACTAGGTTGAGAAAAGAGGTTACCAAATTAGGGTCAAGCAGATCAAAAGAAGTAATGTCCCTACGCTTCGATGACCCCAAATCCCAACATACATAAGCACCTTATCTACTTTAATATTCTTAGCAAAAACATTATTTAGACCTCCTTGTGTTATCTTTCCCACTATGTGCAAGTAAATTAACACCAACGCCCTTAAAATATTCAACTTTTTTACCATTGACTGCATGATTGGGGGAATTGTTCTATGCCATCTTCAAACCACTAGACTCTAACCTAGTCCTGCTTGAAGAATTATTAGAGATTAAATAATTGGCAAGGGGAGTGGGCGGTTGAGCGGTGGGTGGATTAGGGGCCACCCCACCCACCCCACCCTTGGAGATGATCACATGCTAAAAAATAAGCAACACTAGCCCTTGGTGCAATGGGTCCGTAATTTTTCCATCTTTAACATGCTCAAAATATTTGGTCATGGAGCTAAACAAGAAGGCAGGGATATTCATCACCTTGATATGAAATAAATGATTCGAAAACATAATGTGATAGCTTTGCAAAATGTCCTTACTCTCAGATAAGGTAAAGTAATCCATGACTACCTCTGCCACTCTGTCCTAGGATTCCTGAAGCACCTTCATTTTTTACCCCTTGTTAAGCCTAGGTAAATTTTATCTGGCCCCCATAAAATATCTTAGCTCTCTCGCTAGAGAGTACTTATCTCTGTTATGATTGAAATTGTCCATGGGTAATTCTATCACCTCTGTAATCAACAAGATGTTAATGTCAAAAATAATCCCCCCACTCTCACCATCCCCTTTTTCCAGGAGTGAGCCATCTACTATGAGATATCCCCGTTAAACCCATGAAATTTAAATAGGCAATTCAAAAGCCCACCATTATATAGAATTTTCCTCACAACCTCATCCACACACAAAACACTTGGTTCTAGAATGAGGTCCTCCATTATAGAGCACAAAAACCACAAGGATGTCTTTGGACAATGAGGATCCAGAATTCTAGAAACATAATTGAGGGATGGAATAGAACAAGGTCCAACTAATAAAATAAAACAAATTGATCATTTTGAGTGCAAGTTTGATTTGAAAGCCCAAAAGGTACCATCTTGGGAAAAACCAATAATTGGTAAACCCACTTCTCGACCCTCATAAAAGATGGTATCATGATCTAGACAAAGGAAATATTGGAGTCCAAAGTCTTCCCCCCATGCTAGTTATCACAATGAACATATCTCTAGCATGAGGATATTAGATATAAAGGATCATGGGGAACAACCAAGTGAATAAAAAAATAAAACTTCAAATGATCGGGCTCACCTCTAGAAAGGATTGGAAAGATAATCAATGATCATATTAAAATTATTGAGGAACATCACATCCAAAAATGAGTGTCCCAAAGCCCCTACTAGGACCAATGCTACAAGGCTCACATGTAAACAAACTGAGAATAAAAACCAATCCCAATCGTCCACTTTTGCCAATGATTACCAACTAGAGTGCTAAAAAATAGGTACCACCATGTCAAACCATTAGTCAAACTAGCATGAAGAAGCATGAAATAATTTGAGCCAAGGGCAAAACTGATCTGTCTCAAAGGGTATGAGATCCCCCAAAGAAAATATGACACCCTAAGACCCACCACCTCAACACACACTCCAATGCCAAACAACAAGATGTACAAATTCAAAAAGCCATTATACTATCTTACCTCAACCAGGGCTGTGATCTCAACTGAGATCCCCAACCACCCAAAACTCCCACTTACAAGAGCCTCAAAACCTTTCTTCAAGGAAAGAAATAACTTATAAACCATCAAGAAGTAAGATTCTTTGAATCCAATTTGAGAAGGCCTTAGGGGAAATTATATCTCCAAATAGATAGTCCATTAAGGCTTATGCCTAGGTTTACCACAAAGTCAGCATGGTTGTTTCATTCTATAAATAAATACTTCATATCCTTATCCTATCTAGATTGAAGGATCCATATAGCCTCCAAAATCATAGCCTCAACATTCCAGCTAGGGACGAAGCCCCCTTGATCAAATTTATAATATTAAGCAAGTCGTCTTTGATACAAACTTTTTGAAACCCCAAATTTTTAACAAGCAAGATACCTTGATAAAGGGCCCTTGGCCTCTATGACATGACAAGCTTGGATGTCTAAAAAAATAGTATATGCCAACATAAGCCCACCTATGTCATCCTTAATTACCCCACCAACACCAGTACTCCTAGGGATACCCTTAGAGGATCCATCAAAGTTCAATTTAACATAGCTTGAAGGGGGGTTTCCACCTCTATAAAGTCATCCACATTTGACCCAAAAGCTAATCTGGTCTTAGGCTCCAAACACACCAAACTTAGGAATAGCGTGAGAGGATGGTCCATCAACCATGTGTTATTCTAGAAGTGGATCTTAAGCCCATTGCCTAGCTTCCACCTATTGCATTTGATGAATAACACCCTCAAATTTTGTAAATTCAACCAAAAGGTTGAACCAAAAGCTGAAGGAGGATTTAAAATTCTCTTGTCTTAGGTATTTAGCCGACATGACATTGACCCAACTAATGTTCGATTGAATTACCATCTTCCATCCTTGTTTTATAACCAGGGGCATATTTATCTATTGGATATCATAGAGACCTAAGCTGTTGGGCTATAGGCATAGATTTTTATTACATTATTAAAATGTAGTGCATGCCAATGTACATATTTTTTTTTTAGCAATTTGTTAGTAACAACAAATATGTTGTTTGCTATTGTTATATTCGGTTAGATTTGATGATAATTTTTTTTTTCGATCATTTTTAGCTTCATCTTGTTACAGACTATTCTAAGCCAGTATCATTTGTATAAATCCATGATTGATGAATGAAATCAATGTTCGATTTTATAACATTGTTATTAGAGCGAGAAATAGTTAATGGTTGTTGTTTTCTGGAATACCCCTATCTTCAATTGATTGTGTGCTCATCTTTGTGAGCCGCAATTGGACAACGAAAGAATCAAACAACAAGTATATTGTGGGGTAGAGAATGCAGAGGAATTCGAGAGGATTTAAAAAAAATCTCTTATTTCCCCTATTCACCTAGCATGCTTCCTCTATATTTACCCCTATTTTTTTGATCTTCTATTAGTAAAAAAATAAAATTGAATTAAAAAAATGGTACAAAGGCCCGTGTGACCTCCCCTACAACACACCCAATAGTCGTGAGAGGACTTGTGTGCAACACTCAGGCTACACTAGGTCTTAGGGCAGCCCAAGCGTAGAGATTGCAAGAAGAAGTAGATTGTCCAAATCAATCCCAGTGAGAGATAGTGTGTAGCACCTAGGCCACACCACAACCCCACGAAGGTGTGAAAAGCTAGTTCAGGTATTTCAGATGTAAATCACCAAAGTCCAGCCACTTCCTGTTTATGCAGAGTAGATATCATAATGGTTTGCAAGCTGTAGATGTGATTGCAAAAAGGTGAAACCAGACAAAGGTTATGGTAAGATTGTAGATCCTACGGTCCCATCATCATAGGACGTAGAAACAATTAAAAAAACTACATAGATTAGATCTCGTAGCAGCTCTTGCACGTTGAAGATTGTAGAGTGCAAATGAGCAGAGACAAAAATCTTCGCAAGAGATCTAGTGGAGCAAAACAAAGTCACCTCGAAGGAAATATCAATCCATTAATATTCCTTTCCTAAGGTTTTATAAAAACCCAATCAAGGTGCAACATGTGACAGAGTTCATACGTGGAAAAGAAGGTACCAAGTATATTATTTTGCTTTCTTCATTTAGACGAGCTGCTCAGTTTAGTTGGTTCGACTGAGAGAGATAAGGTGGACACTCTCTGACCAATCATAGGTTTGAATCCCGATGCTAGTTTCTTTTACACAAGATAATTTTTTATTTTGTTTTGTAATGTGGGTTTAGTCCCACATTCACTACGGGATGGAGAAAGCTACCATTTATATGTGTGATTTTGCATATATTATTGTGATGAGTTTCTCATAACGCCTCCCGTGCAAGGCCCATGCTACTGGTTCGCAATTGAGTTTGAATACTTGCTTGTGTTGATCTACATGCCTATTGATCGCGTGGATCATGCTTGAGCATTGCATCCAGTGGTCCATTGACCTCCTTGGAAATTGTACCCTCCTTGGTTGCTGCATTTACACTTGGATTTATTCTCAGGTCCAAACAAACCTTTTTTTTGCATTATATTTTTATTATGCAAATTAATTAGTTAAATAATTTTATTTTTTGTTTTAAATTTAATTAATTAATCTTAATTAAATTAATTAAAAGCATATAATTATTTTATTAATTTAGTGTGTAATTTTAATTAATTACATTATTTTATGGTTTTCTTTGATGTTTTTTAAACAAAACAAAAGGAGGCACAAATTTTTGCACAACAACAATCATACAAATCAAACAAACTTGATATGATTTTTTATGAAATTTAAAAAGGCAAAACTCCAAAATTAAAAAATTGGGCTACAAAATTGAACACAAAACCTTGTTATTTTTTTGCAAACTCAAGGGGGGGCCACACAATTTATTGGATTTTTTTATAGAAAAATCAAATTGAAAACAAGGGCAAATCAAAAGTAGTGAAAATCAATTTTTTTGCAAATAAAAAATTTATTGCAAAATTTTTGTAAAAAGGTGCATTTTCGGTGGAATCCGACACATAATTGAAATTATAAAAGGTGCATTTTTGGTTGAATTCGACACCTTCCAAAAATATAAATTTGTGGGTATGATAAAAATTGTAAAATGCATTTAATATTCTATTTTATGCATTAACATATATGTGTTGTGGCAACAATAAGACCCCAAATTTATACCCTTTTTTGTGCAACTTATTGCACAGGCAACATACGGTATTTACGGTACCTCTGGCCCATGCTTATAGGTGATGCTGTTGTAATTTTGGCTACTATATCTAACGCCTAATATAGATGCAACAACGATGTCTAAGCTATTGTTCCCTATAAACCATTGGGGAGAAATAAGGAAAGCCAATTTTTGATATTCACTCCATTATTACCCCATTCACTACTATTTCTTGGCGTAAATCCTCAAATTAAAAATTATTCCAAGTATTTAAGGGACTTGGCACCCTACGTATGCAAAAGGTTTTTTAAGCAAGTGTCAAAGATAGAGTGAATCCATTTCGGTACTACTTTTAGCGATATCAAGAAAGGAGGACCATTTTGGTGTTATAAGGAACCCTCACAATGGCCATTGCAAAAACATACTTGTCAGATTCACAACTACTTAGAGGTTTAAATTTTGCTCCATGGAAAACAAATATGAGAGCAATATTGCAGGTTGAAAAGATATGGGATATTGTGACTGGAAAAGTCAAACACCCAACTATAGTAGATGATAAACAAGAAGCATATGATGATGTTAATGCGAGAGCACTAATGATCATAAGTCTTGCCACTACTGATGAAGTTCAATCTCACATTTATGAAAAGGATCACATAAAATATGCATGGGATACATTGTCCACAATATACGAGGGAAGGAATTAGGCCACGATACTTAACCTTCAATCCCAACTTCAAACTCTTAGCATGAAATATGGAGAAAGTGTCGAAGTGTTTCTTTGCAAAGTTGTAGAATTGAGAGCTAAGATGCATGCAATGGGTGAGAAAGTAGAAGATAATATCTTAACCTCAATCATTTTGAGAGCTTTGTCAAATTCCTTTAGAATAATGGTCACTTTCCTTCAAGTGTTTAATAGACAAGTCTCTTTTGAAGAGTTAATTTACTTCAACAACACAAAGCATATAATAACCAAAGAGATGAAGTATCCAACAATGCATTGTTTACTAAGAAATCTAGTGCTAAGCAAAAAGGATACTTTTAAAAGGGATTTTCATCGAAGGGTTCAAACACCAATTTATCACAAAAGACACCTCAAAAATATAAGAGGTACTACCATATTTGTGAGATGGACAATAATGACACCACCAAGTGTTGGTTCAATAAAAGTGATAAGAACAAGCAACCATAACAGAGAAAGGGCCAAAACAAACCATGAAGAAGAAATACACAACAAAAGGGAAATGTTGCTATTGAAGAATCAGATTCAAAATTTGAGAGGGCATACAAGGTACTCATGACTCAAACAAATACCAAATAGAAAGTGTAACCAAAGAACTGAACACAAAAATAAGATGAATGCAGACACAAAAGTAAATTGCAGAAATGCCCCTTTTTGTATTGATTTTTGATACAACTTTTACAAAGGGTTTTTGAATTGCCTTAAGCATATTGGGATAAATTTTACAATGTTTCCTTCTCTATATGAAGTACAATGCTTAGATGGAGGAGGGGAGATATTCCAACTCTTCTACATGATGTAGTGTTATTCTCTCTCTCATCATAGCTTCAAGGGGTGAGTGGGCTTTGGTATCTGGTAAGGGACCACTCTAGCTTCAACAAATTATCCAAAATACATGTCACCTGCACACACACAAACCAATGAAGGGATCAGTAGCACCTGTATATTTGAGCAATCAAATCCATACTAGACATAAAACCCTAAGCAGATAATTTGCATGAAACAAATAACAACAATAAACAGATAAAACCTCGCTAATTATTAAAGTCACTGATTGATCTCGATCATGCATACAAATTCGTGCTCAAGACTATAAAACTTTAGAAGCATGATTATGGACTGGAAACTATGGACCTGCGGTTATGAAACCGTGGACCAAAATTTTTGACTGTGAAACCATAGGCAGGTGGTTCTGACTGAAATGATAGGTTACCTCGATATGTGTTCCAACGATTAGGATCGAGCTCACGCTCTCAATTTCTCATCGGGTCTGGATATATTTTGGCAGCTTGTTGGTATGCAAATTTAGCTCCCTTTATTTTGTGGACTAATGATGCTTTTATAGGCTTCCTAGGGATTTGGAGGGGAATGAGAGGTGGCAAGCTTGACATGCCAAGTGGCAAATCTGAACTGCTAGGTGGAAGGGGCAGTTATAGTGAGTCATTCAGTGTTGATCACTTAACTAGGGTGATGTGGCTTCAAGTGGAGTGGGATGTGGGATGCTATTTTATGTGAAGGGACAAGGAGATAACAAATGAGTTGTGGCATGGATGTTGGAAATTTGTCTCATGTGCAAAGAAAAGGGGGACAAGAGTGGGTAAGATGTGGTAGGGGTGTTGGGTGAAGTGTCCAGGACACATGTCCAATGGGTAGACAGGGTATCCTAGGGTGATTTTCCTAATTAAATAAATTAGGAAAATAAGATGATGTGTAGGATTTTATATCCCTAATTTTAGGTCAGGCATATAATTTTATTATGTAGGATTTGATGGTGGGGTGGTGAATGTGACTTAGAGGGTGTTAGATTTTGCTGTCTACAGAAAGATAACGTTTGGTATATTGATTTTGGTGCCAAAAAGCACATGATTGATGATAAAATATGGTTTGACACATTTGAAGCAAAAGAAGGCAAACCAGTAACAATTGTTGATGATAAGACCTATACAGTTCAAGGAGAAGGTAATATTTTGTAACTCTTAACGATGGAAAATGCCAAATTGAGAGGGTCCTATATGTACTAGGATTGGCCAAAAACTTGTTGTCCATGCCTCAAATTTTGGATAAACATATGGTGGTTGACTTCAAAGTTGTTAATGGATAAACATATGTTGTTACATTACTAAGAAGGGTAAACATATCACAATGACTTCCTACAAACATGGTTTGTTTGTATTAGATGCTATCTATACTCCTCATGTTGCCATGGCTTCCAAATCAAAAGAAGCTACTTCCTTATGGCACAAATAGTATGGGCATCTAAGTTCAGACTATCTACTCGAATTGAGTAAGCAAGATATGGTGTTAGGTATTCTAAACCTTTCCCATAATTTTCCTGTATGCTCATATTGCATAGTAGGGAAGCAACACCGAGTATCCTTTCAATTGAGCTCTTCAAGAGCCAAAAGACCATTGGAGTTGATACACATAGATCTGTGCGGACCAATGCCAAACAATTACGGTGGAAATAAGTACTTTCAATTATTTTTTGATTATTACTCTAGAAAAATATGGGTTTTATTTCTACAACTGAATTCAGATGCATTCTCGTATTTTTAGAAGTTTTAGAAGCTTGTTGAGAAAGAATTAGGATGTTCAATCAAGGTACTCCACTCAGATCGAGGGAGGGGGGGAGAATTTACCTTCAATGCATTTTTAAGATATCTTACTAAACATGGGATAAAAAGACAACTTACTACAACCTATACCCATCAACAAAAATGAATTGCTGAAAGGAGGAATCGTTCCATCATGGAGATGGTTTGATGTATGCTCACAGGTGCACATCTTGGGCAAAAATATTGGAAAAAATTTATCACTACTACTGCATATATCCTGAATCGAGCACCAACAAAAGATCTTAAAGGAGTCACACCACAAGAAGCATGGAGTGGAAGAAAACCCTCCATTTCTCATCTAAGGATATTTGGATGCAAAGCCTTCATGCACATTCCAAAGAAGAAAAGACACAAGTTAGAAGAGAAAAAATTGCAATGCATTTGGTTATAAGGAAGAACCTAAGGGGTATCAATTGATTGATCCTAAAACCAATAAGATTCATATAAGTTGAGATGTGGTATTCGACGAAGCTTCCAAGTTGGATACACCAGAAACTAGCAAAGACACATATCCTACTATATATCTAGATTTTGAGGGGGAGCCTAAGTCAAGGATTCCACCCAAATAGAAGAAAACTCCAAAAGGATATACTAGCACTATAAGAGACGTAAAATTGGATGCACCACTTGATATCACTTCAGATCGGCCACTTACTTGAAGTATGTCTTGTCAAGAAAGAGAAGAAGCTGAAGATGCAGAAGATGCATAAGAAGAAGAAGAAGACATGAGTGAAGAAGAAGACTATAGTTTTATGACTATAGTTGTAGAGCATGAACCAAATTTAGTGCAAGAAGCCCTTAGTGTACCTCAATGGAAGGCAAATATGGATGCTGAAATATATCTCTTATGAAGAATAAAAAATGAGAGTTAGTTGATCTACCTATTGGTAAGAAATCCATTGGCTGCAAATAGGTATACAAATTCAAGTATAAGGCATATGGAACTATTGAAAAGAATAAATCCCACCTTTTTTCAAAGGTCTATGCTAAAAAATAAGGCATAGACTATGAAGAGACATTCACACCAACTAAAAAAATGACA
Organism: Wollemia nobilis; assembly: GCA_028583015.1. Lineage (NCBI taxonomy): Eukaryota > Viridiplantae > Streptophyta > Pinopsida > Araucariales > Araucariaceae > Wollemia > Wollemia nobilis. Next base: position 8,706,630 of record JAQPPZ010017210.1, on the reverse strand, counting down.
ACCATTCATGTACTTTGTGAGATGGTAGCACAGTTTGTATGGAAGCTTCATCAGATGGATGTGAAGAGTTCTTTCTTAAATGGTGATTTAAAAGAAGTGTACATGAATCAACCTAAAGCATTTGTTGTACAAGGACAATAACAAAATTTTTACAAATTTATTAAGTTCTTGTATGGGTTGAAACAAGCTCTGATAGCTTGGTACATAAAGATTGATAATCACCTTCTGCAACATGGTTTCAAGAGAAGTCCATTAGATGCCAATCTCTATTTTAAGAAAGTTCATTCTGAAATAGTGATCCTTGTGCTCTATGTAGATGATATAATCATCATTGGTAGTTCAAAAGAGATGATTGAAGCAATGAAGGGTGACTTGAAAAAGTCACTTCAAATGATAGATCTAGGACTTCTCCCTTATTATCTTGGCTTGGAAATTGTGCAGATAAAGAACCACATTAGGGTTACAAAAATAAAGTATGCCAAGGCATTAATTGAAAAATATTGAATGAAATATTGTAAACCTAAAGCAACTCCAATGGAAACAGGGTTACAACTATCTCGATACGACAAATCTCCTTAGGTAGATGGAACTCTCTATCATCCGTTGATTGGGAGTCTCATATATCTAACAAATACCAAACCAAATATCAACCTTGTTGTAAGCTATATTTTGATGTTCTTGCAAGAACCTAAGGTTAGTCATTGAAAGGTAGTAAAGCAAGTTCTTCACTATGTCTGTGGTACACCCGAATATGACCTGGATTACAAGAAGAGTGATAAGTTCTTGCAAGGATACATGAAATCAGATTATGTTGGATCTATAGGTGACAAAAAATCAACATCAAGATATGTATTTCATCTTGGATTGGTCCTATATCTTGACATAGTAAGAAGCAACAAGTTGTTGCACTTTCATCTACAAAGGCAAAGTATCATGCAACATGAAGAGCAATGTGTGAGATAATATGGCTACGTATTTCAAGTATAGGTGTTTCAAATAAATCTTCTAATACACTTAAATTACGATAACCAAGGTGTTTTAAAACTTGTCAAGAATCCAGTGTTCCATGAACAAACAAAGTATATTGATACTCAATGTCACTTTATTTGAGATGAAGTTCCAAAGCACAAGATTCAACTCCAGTATATTTCCACCGATGAATAGGTTGTAGACATCTTCACTAAGGCACTTGCACGTGTCAAATTTGAGTTATTTCATAACTCTCTATGTACATCAAATAATGTAATAAGGGGGGATGTTAGGCTATAGGTATAGATTATTATTACATTATTAAAATGTAGTGCACGTCAATGTGCATATTTGTTTTTTAAGCAAATTGTTAGTAACAACAAATATGTTGTTCATTATTGTTAGATTTGGTTAGATTAGATGATTGAATATTTTCTGTTTGATCATTTTTAGCTTCATCTTGTTACAGGTTATTCTAATTCTATCTCATTTTAATAAATCCATGATTGATGAATGAAATCAATCTTCAATTTTCTAATGCACCTTCCTCTTTAGATCTACAGACTTGCTCCCAACCAACTACATGAAATTTCTTCTTCTCATCTGATCTCAACCAAAGGAATGACTTCTAGATATGTTTAATCTTGGATAAAATCTTGTTAGGGATTCAGAACAAAGATAAGAGGAAAGTTGGTATGCTCTAGAGGGCATACTTTACCAGAGTAGCCTTTTTGACCTGACTAAGAAGGGAGCCATTCCAACCCACCAACTTCCTCTGCATTCTTTCCACCACTAGTTCCCATAGTGAATTCCAGATCATACCTTTAAAAAAAGGTATTTCTAGGTAAATAGATGGGAGGGATGCCATCACAACCCAAAATGCAAGGAATTAATCTTTGTCACGCTAAGGGAGTATTAAAAAAAAAAATTCTTTTTAGGTAATTTATTTTTTGTCCAGCAAAAAGTTCAAAGGACTTTAAGATTCCTTTTAGAGCTTTTACTTGGGGGATCGACGCAAGAAGGGAGAGTAGAACATAATCTACAAATTAGTGATGGGAAATAGGATCCATTGGCAATACTGGCTTGATACCTTCCACAAAGGAATCCAACTTGATAACCTTACCTATATATTTTGCCACTAAGATGTAGAGGTATGGGGACAAGGTATCCCCTTGTTGAATGCCTATCATACTTGAAAAATAACTTGTTGGGGACCCATTTATTAAAACCAAACTTGGTAGAAGAGATGCATGCAAGAACAATCCTTATCTAGTTTTGGCTAAACCCAAATTTCTCCAATACCTTAAGCAAAAATTCCCATGAGACCCAGTAATATGCCTTGTTCATGTAAAGTTTGAGGAGGAGACTATCTTTACCACTTTTATCAGTGAAATGAATGATTTCATGGGCAACTGTGATTTCATCCAGGATCTATCTCCTTGGCATGAAACCTGAGCTGAATCAATTAAATATGGGAGGAAAGGTTTTAATCTATTGACAAGAACCTTCATCAAATTTTATAAATAGTATTGCACATGTTGATGGGTCTAAAGGCATCAAAATCCTTTGCACCGAGAGCCTTAAGGATTAGGATTAAAAAAGTAGATTTAATCCAAACATGATAAAATTGGTGGTTTGGACCCAAAGGGCATCAACAATATCATTACCCACTATGTGCAAATACTTCTAAAAAAAGAGGGAGGAGAATCCATCAGGACCTGGAGCATTCATTCCCTCCATCGTAAAAAATGTGGCTCTGAATTCCTCATCTCTAAAAGGGCAAACAAGGACTTGATTCATATCAGACGTGACAAGATTGGGGATATTACCAAACAACTTATTTTGGGCATCCTCATTGCAAGCATATTTTACCCTAATAAGATACCTGAAAAAGCCACAACTTTATTTCTTGTCTTTGATCTGAGTAACACTGGATCCATTAGTCTTGTGGATTTATTTAATCCTATTAGTGCTTCTATGCTTTAAGGTCATCATATGAAAAAACTTAGAGTTTTTATCTTTCTCCTTGAGCCAAAGTGCCCTAGAATTTTGTTTCCACATATTTTTCTCCTTGGCAATAGTATTATGAAACTCGAACAACATCACATTTTCTCTACATATGATCTCTTGCAACTGATTCCATCTTCCTCTTTCATATTTGATAGCTTTAAGTTGACTTTTTAGATCCTTTTTTGCAAAATATGCCTCAAAACCCTTTCATTCCAATCTTTAAGGCCGCTTTTAACACATAATATTCGTAGAAACTTTGAAAAGGCCAAAGCCATAAACCCTAATCGACCATCAATCTCTAATTTTTAACTCTAAATCAAGATGTTGGCACCACATTACCTCAAACCTGAATGGCATGGGGAATTTGGTCTCTTCCTAATCCACTTCAAAGCACAAGGAACTATGATTGGAGCAGATATTGGGTAGAGAACAGAGAGAAAATTTCCCATAAAGTGGGAGGTACTCCTTAGAAATGAGAATCCTATCCAACCTAATTTGGATAAGTTGGTTACCCACCCTCTTATTACTCCAAGTATACCTTGAACCCTTCAACTCAACATCTAAGAGCTCATTGTCATTCAAAAAACTACTAACTCTTCCATACCTTTCGATTCTAGGGCGTTCTCTCCTTTTTATCCAAAAAATAGAGAATTAAGATCCCCTACCATACACCAGGCTTCTTGAGCAAAAATTCTTCTCATGGAACTCAAAGTGTGCCACAATAAGTTTCTACTAGGACTAGAGTTTGATGCATAAATATTAGACATAACCCACCTTTTATTACTTTCTCGATTGTGGAAGAGAATGTTAATAATATTATCAGTGGATGAGATTATAGAGCCCTAAAACTTGTTGGTATCCCAAAGACAAAGGAGGCTCCCAGAGGAACCAGTAGTTGGGCTTGCAACAAAATGGGCTTCTTTCCAAATCCTTCTTCTAACTGCTTCTATATTATGAGCATTGATCTTGGTCTCTTGCAAGGGAATAATATCAAGCAAAATTTCCTTATGTAGGGAAGTGACAAACCATTGATTAGAGGGCCTATTAAGGCCCTTAACATTCCAATAAATGTACTTCATTTATGGGGTTTAGAGCTAGACTTCTTTGCCCTAGGCATCCTATGGTTATTCTAGCATAAAGTTTCCAAGTTTAGTTGTCTCACTCCTAAATCCTTTCCATCTTCAAGCTTTAGCAAGGCTTGAGATCCATTTATGATATTATAGTCCATTTCTCTCTTCCTCACTGATTTGTTAAGAGGCTTTCTTACTTTTCACTCAAATCCCACATCCACATTTCCCTTTCTTTAGATCTAAGTTTTAGGATTTGGAGAACCTTTCTCTAGATGGTGTTGGACATTTTGAGTAGATGAAGTTGTCATTGATGTCAAGGATAAATTTTTATTGATGTCAAAAGGATAAGTTGAGTAATGTAAAAGGTTGATGGTAGAAGAGCTTCATAATGTTTATTTTTAAATATTATATGAAGCACAAAATAAAAGGTTTTTTATTAAAACCATGGTTAGGCAAATCAAAAAGGTTTTATAAAACCTAAGGAGGCTTTTATTTTAATAAGCCCAAAGAATATTTAAATATTTAATTTATAATATTTAAATTCTTTTGAATTTAAATAATTATAAATAAAATCAAAAAGGTTTTCTAAAACCTAAGGAGGCTTTTACTTTAAAAAGCCCAAAGGAGATTTAAATATTTAATTTATAATATTTAAATTCTTTTGAATTTAAATGATTATAAATAAATATTATTTGAAGGCAAATGTTAGCACCGACTCCCCAACAAATTTCCTTCGTCGACGTGCATGACAAAGAAGGCATAAGGTATTTATACCTTAGCCAAACCAAAGTTTGGCATTCAATTAAAAAAGTGCATCTACAATATTTGAGAAGCTTGTGCAAAATTTAATCTAGTGCCTCCGAATTGCAAAGTGTGGTAGCAGGCATCATATCGAAGGAAGAGCCAAAGGCTCTTGAGGGTCGTGAGGAGGTCAAAGCACATATTACGCTTTAAGGCATCAAAGGAACACATGGCTCACATGGCATGGAAGCCGCGACCAAGGTGATGTGGAGAGATTGGTGCAAGTTCGAGCCCCACGAATTGCGAAAAGGATAATAAAGTTTCTGAAAATATTTTAATTTGCATGTGCGAAGGTCTTAGGAGGAATAAGGTGAAAGTTAGAAATTATATTTACATATTCCTAAGGTCTTAGGAAGAATAAGGTGGAAGTTAGGTTATGATATTAACCTAAGTGTTGAAAGGTTATTTTGGCTAGGGTAAATTTGTTTTAACTTAGAAAAATTGGAAATTGATTTATTGCATTATTTTATAGTGATTTATTTAATTAATGCAATATTAAGTAGGGAGTCATAAGTAGAGTTTGGATTATTTTTGAGATATATTTTTGAAAAGGGTTATGATGAAATTAAATTGTTAAGAGGTTCTTTTGATGAGTTAGAGTTTTGGAAGAAGTGTTTTGATTGGAGATTTGTGGTGTTGGATATTATTTTAAGAAGGAGAAATAAGGTGTAATTAAGTTTGATTATTTTTGTAATTGAGAATTATTTTGTGAGAAAGTTAGTGTGATATTTTATCATCTAACTATTGAGATTGGCAAAAGAGAAAATTGTGATTGAGACAGGTTTTCCAAGGTCACTTCTACATCAAATAAAGGTATGGGCATATTATTCCTAGTGAGTGATTGTTGAAAGTTGTGAATGCAAAGTTGGAGTGAAAAGGATTGTTTGGTAAGCATTGTTGAGTGTGTTTTGAATTAATGCTTCAAGGTTTTCTGAAATTGAGAGTTGTTGATAAAACCTTATTTTATAAGCATTGTTGTTGAAGTGATTGATTGAGTGAAGAACTTGAACTAGGGTTTGTAAATATCATGAGTATCATTGTTATGTGAAGATTGTTTTATAAGCATTGTTGTTGAAGTGATTGATTGAGTGAAGAACTTGAACTAGGGTTTGCAAAAATCATGAGTATCATTGTTATGTAATATTGGTTGATGAGCATTGTTGGAAACATTTGAATGAGTGTTCATATGATTGGACTAGGGTTTGCGAGCAAGGATTATTTAATTGAGTGATTGGTTGAGTAGAGTTGGTTGAGCCTAGTCAAGTGGATGTGTGGAGTGATAGTTCAAGTTCTATGAAAAAAATTCTTCTATATTCTGAATTGGTTTGAGAAAAAGGTTGAGTGTTGATGAGTGCGAAACATATTTAGTCTCTAAAAATTCTCTATATGTTTCTATAATAAAATAAATATTGAAATTGATTGAGGGTTTGTGAGTGTGAATCATATTGAGTATCTAACAATTCTCTATATGTTTCCAAAAGAGTGATTGAAAGTAATTGAGCATCGTAAGTGTGAAGCATATTGAGTCTCTAACAATTATCTATATGTTTCTAAAAGAGTGATTGAAAGTGATTGAGAAGTGAATGTGAAGCATACTGAGTCTCTAACAATTCTCTATATGTTTCTAAAAGAGTAATTGAAAGTGATTGAGCATTGTGATGAATGTGAAGCATATTGAGTCTCTAAAAATTCTCTTTATGTTTCCATGAGATTGGACAAGTTCTAGTGTGGACTTGTTGAGCATATTTGAGGTAAGTCTTAGAGAAGACTTGTGGATATATTTGTGTGAGCTTTTGTGGAAGATTACAATATAGATTGAGAGTAGATTTGGACAAGTTCTAGTGAGGACTTGTTGAGAGTAGATTGGATAAGTTCTAGAGAGGACTTGTGGATAAATTAGTGTGAGCTTTTGTGGAAGCTTACAAGGCATATTTGAGATAAGTATTTGAGAAGAATTGTGAGTAGAATTGATTGATTGATATTTTCAAACCTTGAGTGAAGATTTGGGGTAGATCTAGCAGTATTGATTTGTGATTGGATCAAGCTTTGTGTTAAGGCTTGAGGATAGATATTGAGGACATATTTGTGCTAGACCGAAGGACTATGTTTAGTGTAGATCAGAGGACAAATATTGAGGATAGATTTGTGCTAGATCAAAGGACTATGTTTAGTGTAGATTTGTGGATAGATTTTGGTGCAAATTTGAGGATAGGTTTGTGCCATACTAGAGACAAATATTGAGTAGATTTGTGCTGGATCGAAGGACTATGTTTAGTGTAAATTTGAGACAAAGCTTTGAAGGTGATAAAGTATAGATGATGATAGTCTCCAGTGGATAGAGATCCATAAGCTAGGGTAGTGAGGACAAGTGTCTTCAGTGGATAGATATCCATTAGCAAGAGCAGTGGGGACAACAGTTCTTCTAGAAGATCACCAGTCAGAGCTAAGGAGAAAAAAGTTCTCCTATGGATAGATATCCACAAACTTGATTAGGGGATTGGTGTCTCCTTTACACATATGTCCATAAACATTGTAATAGGGAAAGGATTACCAAGAGATTGATTGAGAAAATTTTAGTGAAATATTTTTTTCGTGGAGTAGCCCACATTGGGTTAACCACATAAAATTGGTGTCCCTATTGTGTGTGATGATTTATGCATTGCTTTGGTTACTGCTACTGATATTGCTATTGATTATATTGGATAATATTATTTGGGAAAGAAAATTAAAAAATGGTATTATACTGTTCATCCCCCTCTCAGTATAAGATTGTGTTCTTTAGATGTATCTTTGGGGAGCTAAACGAGGACCCAACTTTAGAGATCACCAACTAGATCATAGGTTCCTCAAGAGTAGAATAGATACAAAGCCCATAAAAGGAATTGTGAATAAGAGCCATTGAGACAATAGTTTTAGAAGTAACATCCAATTGAAATACCTCAAAAAATCCTTGCTCAATGGCTACTTCCATCTCCTTAGACACCTTATCTATCACCACCAGTTGATCCGAGGTGTTGGCCAGGGTCAACTCCGAAGGATAAGAAATCTCCTATACCAATACTTTTAGGTTTTGAACATCATTTAATTGGGATTGAACAACATCTTCCTCCACATTTGATGAGTTACTACTCATATCCTTGGAGGGAACTAGGCTCGATCTCTCCTTCTGAGTCCATCTCTTTTTAGATTTTTTTTTCTTTTTCTACTTGGGTCTTGAGGGGGCACTAGTTCAATAGGTGACCCAATTTACCATAACCAGAGTAGTGGGTTGGCCTATTTTCATAAATAATGGGATAGATCCAAGTACCCAAGAATGAGATAAGCTTGATAGAAGATGAAAGATCTACCTTTGGGTCTGCCATAATGCACATCCTAGCATACACTATTATTGATTTAGCTTTGGTTGTTGGATCAATTTGAATAATATCTCCCACAACCTTGGCCACACCTCTCAATACATATTCATTCCAAAGATAGTAGGGGAGGGTAGGGAGATAAATCTAGAGTGGCACAAAGTTAACCTTTTACATATGAGAATTGAAATTTGGCTCTAGTTTTTGTAGAAACATACCTCTTTTACCATAGAACCAGGGACCTCCCCTAGGATGCAGTTTGCATCTTTTGTACAATTTAACCTGATGAAGAAAAAGGCTTTAGGGACCACAACTATTTCCATGGAATCCAAAGATTTCCACTTTGCCAGTGCCCATATTAGAATAGAATCTAGGTCTAACCTCATCCCCTAAATTTTCCCACAAGACTATAACCTCCATCTCCCATGGTGATGTTAACCAGGTCACTCAGGATGCAAATACCATTATCAATAAGGGATAAATAACAAAAGCATTTTGAAAAGGCCACCCCAACTCATTTAGATGTCATAACAACATACGAGAAGTTGGGGTTAAAGGTTCATGGAAAAACTGTGGGCCTCGAAAAAAAGACCCACCCTCCAACTTACCCTTTGGTGACAAGCGATCAGCCAAAAGACCCAAGAACCCAACACTAGTGTTTTCGATCGACACACCCATTGGCCTACAAAAATCCATCACATTTGCTTCTATATCGACTGCCACATCCACACTTCCTGACAACTCCCATCGTTCTTTCACAACCCTGCTCAAACCAGATTCAAAATTTTGCACTCGCACCCTCTCCCATCCTAACCTCCATCGTTAAAATTCCAACTCTCCATCAAAATTACGATACCTCCTAACATATTATGGTTCCATTTTGTTTAGAACTTGAAGAGCATTGAAATGAGAGGTCATACAATAGAATCCAAATAGTATCAAAGGATATATAACCATGTGAAGAAATATATCCCTAATATACTCACAAGAATAATTAATAGATAAGGTGATAATGGGTCACCTTGGTAGAGTCCACAAGATGACTCAAAGTAACCAATAGGATAACCATTGATAAAAATAGAATATTTGACAGTGCTATAACAACATTTAATCCATTCATACCAATTGTAATTAGAACCAATATTTTTGAGAATATCATGTAGAAGACTCTAAGAAACCCTATCATATGCTTTGTTCATATCAAATTTCATAAGCATACCTAGTTTTTTTTCATGGAATGAAGAGAATATATGGCCTCCTATGTAATGATTACACCATCAATAATTTTACTACCATGATTGAAACCACTTTGTTCCTATGAGATAACATAATATAGAATTCCTTTCAACCTATTTGCCATCAATTTTTAAAAGATATTTTAAATCATATTAGAAAACCTTATTGGACAATCATGAAAATATTTTATTTTTCCTTTATTGGAAACCAATTTAATAAAAATGACATTGATCTCACTTACCGTACCCTTCCTTTTCTAGGCCTCTTCAACCCTAACCAATATATCACTCTTCAATTAATCCCAAATATTTTGAAAAAACTATAGGAAGTTCTAGTGAGGACTTGTTGAGAGTAGATTGGACAAGTTATAGGGAGGACTTGTGGACAAATTAGTGTGAGATTTTGTGGAAGCTTACAAGGTAGATTTGAGATAAGTCTTTGAGAAGACTTGTGAGTAGAATTGATTTATTGATTTGTTCAAACCTTAAGTGAAGGTTTGGGGTATATCTAGCAGTATTGATTTTTGATTGAATCAAGCTTTGTGTTAAGGCTCGAGGATAGAGTTTGAGGATAGATTTGTGCTAGATCAAAGGACTATGTTTGGTACATATCAGAGGACAGATATTGAGGATAGATTTGTGCTAGACCTAAAGACTGTATTTAGTGTAGATTTAGGGACAGAGTTTGGTGCAGATTTAAGGATAGGTTTGTGCGATACTAGAGACAAAGATTGAGTAGATTTGTGCTAGATCAAAGGACTATGTTAGTATAGATTTGAGACAAAGTTTTGAAGGTGACATAGTATAGAGGACGACAACCTCCAGTGGATAGAGATCCATAAGCCAGGGCAGTGAGGACAGGTATCTTCAGTGGATAGAGATCCATTAGCCAAAGTAGTGGGGATAATAGTTCTTCTAGAAGATCACTAGCCAGAGCTAAGGAGAAAGGAGTTCTATTGTGGATAGAGATCCATGAACTTGATTAGGGAATTAGTGTCTCCTTTGGACAAAGGTCCATAAAAATTGTAATACAAAAAAGATTCTGAAGAGATTGATTAAGAAAATTTTAGTGAAATATTTTCTCTGTGGAGTAGCCCAGATTGGGTGAACCACATAAAATTGGTGTCTCTATTGTGTGTGATGATTTATGCATTGCTTAGGTTACTGCTATTGATATTTTCATTTATTATATTAGATAATACTATTTGGAAAAGAAAAGTAAAAAGTGATCTTATACTATTCACCCCCCTCTCAGTATAATCTTGTGTTCTTAAATTGGTATCAAAGCGAGTCTCTTTAATAGCTTGAAGGAAAACTTTCAATAACACAATGGATTCTAATAATGGGTCCTCAGATAATTCAACACCAAAGATTTTATGGAAGTGATTATATATTTTGGAGTATGAGAATGAAGATTCACCTAATGGCACTTGGCAATGAAATTTGGGAAGCATTTGAAAATAGATATATACCACCAATTGATCCACCTACAGATAAGGAAGGTAAGCTTCTACAACATTACAATTCAAAAGCAATGAATGCAATTTTGAGAGGTTTGCATAGAACAGAATCAATAAAAGTTATGCATTATAAAGATGCAAAAGGAATTTGGGATAAGTTGCAAAGCATAAATGAAGGAGATAAAAGTGTCAAAAAGGTAAAGATACAAAATCTCAAAGGGCAATTTGAAGAATTAATAATGAAGGATGAGGAAAACATTAGTACTTATCTACTTTGAGTAGATGAAGTTGTTAATGCCATGCAAGGACTTGGACTTAATGTTGAAGAATTAGATGTTTGTGATAAGGTCTTAAGATCTCTTCCAAAAATATTTAGTGAAAATATTTCTCCTATAAATGAATCAAAAGATGGTGATTATTTGACAAGAGATATGTTACTTGGTATTCTCACAGCCTTTGAGTTGAGAAAAAAAGAGGAACCTAATATTCAGAATGAAGCAACCTTCAAAGCAATTAAGAAGACAAAGGGTAAGAAGTTAGAATCGAGTAATGAGTCATCTAGTGATGAAGAAGCTAATTATGGCAGAAGGAATAAGGATTCAAGAAGATTTAAAGATGCAAAATTTGTTAGATGTTTCAATTGTGGAAAGTACGGTCACTATGCGACTGATTATCAAGAATCTAAAAATAACAATGATGAAGAAAAACAGGATCACAGGAACAGGGAATCAAAAAAATATAGGTACTAAAAGAAAGGTAAGTGTTGAGCAAGGTGCATAAATAGTATTGTCATTGTTGTCAACACAGACAGATAGATCAGTTGATGCAGTGGACAGGAGTTCAGAGGTCAGTCAAAGCATGTACAGTGAATTTCTAAGAAGAGAGAGAAAGCACAAGGAAAACTGTCATGATTTCATGACATGTTGGAAGAGAGAGAAAGCGCAAGGAAAACTGTCACGATTTCGTGACATGTTCGAAGAGAGAGAAAGCATAAGAAAAACTATCATGATTTCGCGACATGTTCGAAGAGAGAGAAAGCGCAAGGAAAACTATCATGATTTCGTGACATGTTGGAAGAGAGAGAAAGCACAAGAAAAACTGTCACGATTTCGTGACATGTTCGAGAGAAAGAAGGCAAGTAGAAAAAATGTCACGATTTCGTGACATGTTCGATGAGAAGGCACATGGAAGAAAAAGTGTCACGATTTCACGACAGGTTCGAGAGAAAGAGCTCGCAAAGAAAAGTGTCACGATTTCGTGACAATTTGCAAGAAAGATTGTATGAATGAAAAAGTGTCACGATTTCGTGATAGGTTCGAGAGAAAGAGCTTGCAGAGAAAAAGTGTCACGATATCATGACATGTCGGGTTTTCGTGACCCGATGAGAAGAAAAGCGCCAAGGAGAAAAAGTGTCGCGATATCATGACAAAAGGAAAGAAGGAGAGTACAAAAGCGAAAGTGTCACGATTTCATGACATGTTATGTTTTCACGGTGAAAGACAGAGAAGAGCACAAGGCAGCGAATGTGTCACGATTTCGTGACATGTTATGTTTTTGCGGGTGCAAGCTGAGAAGAGGACAAGAAGGTGAAAAGTGTCATGATATCGTGACATGTCATGTTTTCATGGTCAACAGCCAAGAAAAGGTCAAAGGGGCAAAAATGTCATGATATCGTGACATGTCATGTTTTCACGGGTAAAATGCGAGAAGAGTACAAAGAGATAGAAGTGTCACGATTTCATGATAGGTCGCAATAGCACGATTATGGATAGTTAACTGAAGTAGAACGATAGTTATAGGGGCAGTTGCAGAGGAAAATCATGCAGCCAATATAAGAAGAGTCAACTGAAGTTAGTGCGATAGTTACAGGGGTAGTTACAGATAGAAATCATGCAAGCTAAAATAAGCATAGTGCATTAAAGATAGAACGGTAGTTATAGGGCCCGTAAAGTAGTGTAACCATCGAGCGACAGTTATACTGAAAGTCCCACACAAGAAACAGAGCTATTAATAGAATGCATGTACAAATTACTGTGTGATAAAGGAGTTACTTTCAGAAGTGTCTATTAATAGGGTGCATGCAGGATTATGGAAGTCATAGAAGAATAGGTGTTTCAAGATGAAAATATTGTTATAAAAGGGCAGTTGCATGGAGAATTAGGTTGCCGCTGAATGTGTGAAAGTGCTACCGAAAGAGGGTTAGAAGAGTGCTGTAAGAGAGCGACAAGCAGAGCCGTAAGTGTTTACTATGTTTTGATAAATTGTAGACCAGTCAGGGTCTTGTAAAAGCGAAGGCATTTTTATGTCATTAATATAGTTTTCAAAACTGTAATCCAAGTTGGTGCTTGGATAGGGGTTGGTGCTCCTTTCGTTGGTGCAGATAAATCATGGGTTGGTGCTCCTTCCAGTGGGTGCTGGTAAACGGATTGTAAAATTGGTGTTTTGCAAAGGCTGGATTTGGACCGTAGTCCAAGCAGTCATTCTTGAGGAGTAGCCAAATTGGTGAACCTCGTTACATTGTGTGTTGTGGTGTGCTCTCTTGTGATAATTGCTTTATCTACTTTTAAGTTCTCTTTGCTTCAGCTTTAAGAGTTGTAGATTTGAATTTAAATAGCTACACTGATTCACCCCCCTCTCAGTGTCATTGTGAGAATATCAATTGGTATCAGAGCAAGGTTCTTGAACAAGCTTAATCAGCTAAGGTGATCTGGGAAGGAACACAATGGCAGGTGGTGAAGGATTCTCATCAAATAAAGCTCCATTGTTCGACGAAACTAATTATTCATTTTGGAAAATTAGGATGCAGACATATCTTTGTGCTCTAGGATACGACATCTGGGAGTCAGTAGAAAGTGGATACACAATACCCGCCACACCTCCAACCGATGCTACCGATAAGAAACCATTTGAGAATAACTCTAAAGCAAAGAATGCTATAATGTGCGGTTTAGTGGACAGTGAACTAATAAGGATCATGAGCTGTAAAACTACAAAAGACATGTGGGACAAATTGAAGAGCATTCATGAAGGAGACGACAAGATCAAGGAAGCCAAGCTACAAACGCATCGAGCTCAGTTCGAAGCATTAAGAATGAATGACGATGAGAACATAGAGGCCTATATGCTGAGAGTCAATGGAATCATTAATGCGATTAGAGGACTCGACGAGGAAATGGAAGATGCGGTCGTCATGAAAAAGGTACTAAGAACTCTTCACAAAAGATTTAATTCTAAAGTTTCTGCTATAGAAGAAGCTAAAGATCTCAATACTTTTAGCATGGATGAGATGCATGGTTCTTTGACTGCATACAAAATGAGAATAGGACAAGCTAAGCCCACAGACAGAGAAGCTACTTTTAAAGCACACAAAAATATAAAAACTAAACAAGAATCTGAGGATGAAGAGACATCGGATGAAATGGAAGCTAACTTTGTTCGGAAACTTATAAAGGGAAAAGGAAAATATAGAGGAAAGTTACCATTTAAGTGCTTCAACTGTGGAGGCATCGGGCACTTTGCAACTAAATGTCCAATGAATGAGAAAACCAAAAATGATGAAGGGTCACACCAAGAAAAAGGTGACTGGAAGAAGAAACCAAATTTTAGAAAAAGCAACTTCAAGAAGAAAAGTTTCATATCCAAGAATGTCGACTTCTTCGAAGAAAGCTCAGTGAGGATTCTGAAGAAGAAACAGGTGAAGCTCTGTTCATGGCATTTGAAGAAGAAAAAATAGAAGAAAAATAGGAAGGTGATAAAAACCTTAAGGATGAGGCTGAAGTATATCCTGGAAGGTGAGTTGGTTGCTGCACTTAAAGAGTTGAGTACAGAAAGGAAAAAGAATAAAAAGGTTTCAAGAAAGCTAGAGGATGCCAATGACATAATAAATAGTTTGAAAGTACAGACAGACGAATTTAAGAAAATGTCTGAAGAACTCGAAGTACAATTAACCATGAAAATAGATGAATGCAGCAAACTAGAAGAAGAAATTGTTGGTTTAAGGATTCAGCTAGAAGAGATGAATCAAAAATTGAGTTGTTATCACAAACTTGAAGGAAGCTCTGTGAAGCTGGAAAAGATTATAAATAGCCAAAGGAGTACATGCATCAAATTTGGCTTGGGCTTCATCGAAGGAGAATCGTCAAATGGATCAAAGGCCTTAACTATAGAACCCATAAAGAAAGAAGATAAGATCAGGGTTGATCAAGGAAAAACAAATCATGCAAAAGAAAGCAATAATGCCAGGCACGAAAAGAGCACTGACAATGATGGATTCACAAACGTCTCACATCAAAGGAGAAGAAGATTTGTGGCTCCTACTACAAAATGGCAAAAACCAACTCCCAGGTTCAATCAATCCTTTTCTGGTTATTGTTTTAAATGCAATGCTTACGGTCATAAGATTTCAGACTGCATTTATAATATAGGACAAAGAAATTTCACCAAGTAGAAATGTCTTTTCACCCTTGATGGATTATGCAGTAGAATGCTATAACTGTCATAACTTTGGACACATTGCAAGAAATTGTAGAAGTACATATGCAGCAAATAAATATCAAGGAAGAAAATCTCAACCAAATGGTTTAAGACAAAACAAAAAATTCCCAGAAAAACATGCACAGGCCACTGACAAAGAAAAGTCTAAACAAGTGACCAAAACTAGTAGTCAAACCAGAGTGGAAAGAAAAGGAGCGACCCAAGGAAGAAAAGGAATCCTTGATTGTACAGACAACATTCAAAGCACAGAACAAATCTGCACCATGGATACTGGATAGTGGATGCTCCAACCACATGACAAAGTGATAAACAAAAGTTTGAAAAGTTACAGAAATATGAAGGTGGCTCAGCTTAAATTTGGAAATAATGATGGAGCCAAGATAGTTGGCAAAGGATCACTCAAGATAAGTGATGGAAAAATCAATTCCAAAGAAGTCCTATTTGTGATTGGTTTGAAGCACAACCTACCGAGCGTAAGCCAAATCTGTGACAGAGGTCATGAAGTCATTTTTAAGAAGTAGGGCTATGAAGTCGAAAAGCACATAGTGGGAAGTTGATAGCTACTGGATCGAGGACTTCTGGAAACCCGTATACTCTCTCAGAGACTTCAGAAGGAGCATGTTTGATTGGACAGGAAGATGAAAATTGGCTGTGGCACAAGAGGCTCGGTCATATTAGCTTTGACAATCTGGTAAAAATAAGTTCAAAAAGGGCAATAAGAGATATACCCACCATTGGCAAACCATTAAATAGCATCTGTGCTTCATGCCAAAAAGGGAAGCAAACTAGATCCACATTTAAATCAAAGGAATACTTCACCAAAAAACCTTTAGAGCTAATACATACTGATTTATGTGGACCCATGAGAACACAAAGCATAAATGGTGACAAATACTTTATGTTGTGCATAGATGACTATTCCAGGATGACATGGGTACTATTTTTAAAGCTTAAATCAGATGCCTTTGAAATGTTCAAGACTTTCAAACACCAGGTTGAGAATCAAACAGAAAAAGAATTAAATGCTTAAGATCAGATAGAGGAGGAGAGTTTATCTCGTGAGGAGTTTGCAGAGTACTGTCAAAAATATGGGATCAAAAGACAGCTTTCAAGCAAGAAGGACACCTCAACAGAATGGTGTTGTTGAAAGAAAGAACAGGACAGTGCAGGAAATGGCACGGACAATGTTGACAGAGAACAAAATAGCAGATAGATTCTAGAAAGAGGCAGTTCATACTATGGTTTACATCCAAAACAGGTGCATGTTGAGGACACATGAAAGCAAAACTCCTTATGAGCTATGGTTTCAAAAGGCAACAGCAAGATACTTCAAAGTCTTTGGCAACAAGTGCTACATCAAAAGAACTGAAGATAATCTTGGTAAGTTTGAAGATAGAGCCGATGAAGGAATTTTTCTTGGCTATTCGACAAAAAGCAAAGCCTACACATGCTATAACAAAAGGCTAAAGAAAATTGTGGAGAGTGCCGATGTTAAGGTTGATGAAGGTAGGGAACGAGAAATTAGCTATGAAGAAAACTACCCTATTTATGAAGAAGTTATTGAAGGAGATGAAGAAAAGGAAACAGAAGAGAATAAGGAAATTGACCCAGATGATTTAAGTATTGACTCAGAAGTAGAAGAAAACAAGAAATTCAAAATAGGTAGCTGGCAGAAAAATCATCCCAGAGAGCAAATTATTGGGGACCCCATAGTTGGTATTCAGACAAGGAGAACAGTAGTAAGGAACTACTCTCTATTATCCAGCATTGAGCCCAAAAATGTTGTCTGAAGCAAGCACAGATGAAAGTTGGATGAAGGCAATAAATGAAGAACTAGATCAGATTGAGAAAAACAAAACCTGGGAGTTAGTACCAAGGCCTGCAAATAAAAACATAATCGGTACTAAATGGATTTTTCGAAACAAATTGAACGAAGATGGACAAGTTGTCAAAAATAAGGCAAGATTGGTCTGTAAAGGCTATGCTCAAGTTGAAGGTATTGATTTTGAGGAAACCTTTGCACCAATGGCTAGACTCGAGGCAATCAGAATGTTTCTGGCTTTAGCTGTACACAAGAATTTCAAAGTTTATCAGATGGACGTGAAATCAGCATTTCTGAATGGCAAACTTGAAGAAGAAGTTTATATTGAGCAGCCAGATGGTTTCCAACTCGGTGACAATCCCAATTTTGTTTGCAAGTTAAAGAAAACTTTGTATGGTCTGAAACATGCACCCAGAGCATGGTATGCAAGGCTGGATAACTATCTTATTCAACAGGGGTTCAAGAAAGGTATGGTGGACAACAATTTGTATGTCAAAATAGAGAATGGCCATCTTATTGTACTTGTTGTTTATGTAGATGATATCATATTTGGAAGCAAGATGGATGAGTCTTGTAGAGACATAGCAAATAAAATGAAGAAAGAATTTGAGATGTCTATGATTGGTGAACTTTCGTATTTTTTTGGACTGCAAGTTAATCAAAATGAAAAGGGCATTTTTATCTCTCAAGTTAAATATGTGAAAGAAATGCTGAAAAAATTCACAATGGAGGATTGTAAACCTGTTAGCACTCCCATGACAACAGGTTGCAAGTTGAGCAAGGATGACAAATCTCCAGATGTTGATCAAACCATGTACAGATCTATGATTGGGAGCCTGCTGTATTTAACAACTACAAGACCAGATATCTTACAGGCAGTATGCATGGTAGCACGATTTCAAGCTAGTCCCAAAGAGACTCATGTGACAGCTATGAAGAGGATTCTTCGGTACCTCAAGGGTACTATGGAGTATGGGTTATGGTATCCAAAAGGTAAGGACTTCACTCTTATTGCATATTCAGATGCAGATTGGGCAGGATGTATAGATGACAGAAAGAGTACCAATGGAGGAGCATTTTATCTTGGAGACAGGTCGGTAGCATGGCACAACAAGAAACAAGAATCAGACTCTCTATCCATAGCAGAGGTAGAATACATTGCAGACGACAACGTGTCTGTACGCATATATTATGGATGAGACAAACCCTGAAAGATCTTGGTATTCACTTCAAAGAGCCAATTTCAGTTAAATGTGATAACACTAGTGCTATTAACATCTCAAAGAATCCGGTTATGCATTCTCGAACCAAACATATTGCAATCCGGTATCACTTTTTGAAGGATAAAGTTGTGGAAGGTGAGGTTAAATTGGATTTTGTTCCAACTACAGAGCAAGTAGCGGATATCTTCACAAAACCGTTGCCCAAAGAAGTTTTTGAGTACCTACGGAGTAAGTTGGGAGTGGTCACGTTTCCCAAGAATTGACTAGCAATCGGGACCACATTCTCGTGGGGAGCATTTATGCCTATGTTTATAGTTTTGCTCATATTCATGATTTTTGCTAACTATAACAATGTTTGTCTGAGAATGTTGTGCATAGACTCAGGGGGAGTCTCGTAGTAGCCCTTTGGTATTATTGTCAAAGGGGGAGAAGAATTATAAGAAATTGCACATGTGTTGCCAACAATTCCAAAGGGGGAGATTGTTGAGCAAGGTGCAGAAATAGTATTGTCATTGTTGTCAACACAGACAGATAGATCAGTTGATGCAATGGATAGGAGTTCAGAGGTCAGTCAAAGCATGTACAAGTGAATTTCCAAGAAGACAGAGAAAGTGCAAGGAAAACTATCGTGATATCGCGACATGTTTGAGAGAGAAAGAAGAAAACTGTCGTGATATCGTGACATGTTGAGAGAAAGAAAAACTGTCGTGATATCACGACATGTTTGAAGAGAGAGAAAGAAAGAAAAATTGTCATGATTTCGTGACATGTTCGAAGAGAGAGAAAGTGCAAGAAAAATTGTCACGATTTCGTGACATGTTCGAAGAGAGAGAAAGAAAGGAAAACTGTCATGATTTCGTGACATGTTGGAAGAGAGAGAAAGTGAAGAAAAACTGTCACGATTTCGTGACATGTTGAAGAAAGAAGGAGAGAGAAAAAGTGTCATGATTTTGTGACATGTTCGAAGAGAAGGACAGACCATGGAGAAAATGTGTCACGATTTCGTGACATGTTCGAGAGAAGGAGCTCGCAAAGAAAAGTGTCACGATTTCATGACAATTTGCAAGAGAGATTGTACGGATGAAAAAGTGTCATGATTTCATGATATGTTCGAGAGAAAGAGCTCGTAAGAAAAAGTGTCACGATATCGCGACATGTCGGGTTTTCGCGACCCGATGAGAAGAAAAGCGCCAAGGAGAAAAAGTGTCACGATATCGTGACAAAAAGAAAGGAGAGTATGGAAGCGAAAGTGTCATGATTTCATGACATGTGTTTTCGTGGGTGAAAGATAGAGAAGAGCACAAGGCAGCGAATGTGTCACGATTTCGGACATGTTATGTTTTTGCGGGTGCAAGCTGAGAAGAGGACAAGAAGGCGAAAAGTGTCACGATATCGTGACATGTCATGTTTTCACGGTCAACAGCCAAGAAAAGGTCAAAGGGGCAAAAATGTCATGATATCGTGACATGTCATGTTTTCATGGGTAAAAGGCGAGAAGAGTACAAAGAGACAGAAGTGTCACGATTTCGCGACAGGTCGCAACAACACGATTACGGATAGTTAACTGAAGTAGAACGACAGTTACAGGGGCAGTTGTAGAGGAAAATCATGCAACCAATATAAGAAGAGTCAACTGAAGTTAGTGCGACAGTTACAGGGGCAGTTACAGATAGAAATCATGCAAGCTAAAATAAGCACAGTGCATTAAAGACAGAACGGCAGTTACAGGGCCCGTAAAGCAGTGTAACCGTCGAGCGGCAGTTATACTGAAAGTCCCACACAAGAAACAGAGCTATTAATAGAATGCATGTACAAATTACTGTGTGATAAAGGAGTTACTTTCAGAAGTGTCTATTAATAGGGTGCATGCAGGATTATGGAAGTCACAGAAGAACAGGTGTTTCAAGATGAAAATATTGTTATAAAAGGGCAGTTGCATGGAGAATTAGGTTGCCGCTGAATGTGTGAAAGTGCTACCGAAAGAGGGTTAGAAGAGTTCTGTAAGAGAGCGACAAGCAGAGCCGTAAGTGTTTACTGTGTTTTGATAAATTGTAGACCAGTCAGTGGTCTTGTAAAAGCGAAGGCATTCTTATGTCATTAATATAGTTTTCAAAACCGTAATCCAAGTTGGTGCTTGGATAGGGGTTGGTGCTCCTTTTTTTTGGTGCAAATATACCGTGGGTTGGTGCTCCTTCCAATGGGTGCCGGTAAACGGATTGTAAAATTGGTGTTTTGCAAAGGCTGGATTTGGACCGTAGTCCAAGCAATCATTCTTGAGGAGTAGCCAAATTGGTGAACCTCGTTACATTGTGTGTTGTGGTGTGCTCTCTTGTGATAATTGCTTTATCTGCTTTTAAGTTCTCTTTGCTTCAGCTTTAAGAGTTGTAGATTTGAATTTAAATAGCTACACCGATTCACCCCCCCTCTCAGTGTCATTGTGAGAATATCAGTAAGGATGGACAAGGTAGACAAGGAAAGAAGTTCTTTAAAAGACAAAAGAGGAGCTACTATGCAGACAAGGCAAGTAAGTACTCAAGTGATAGTGATAATAGTTTTTTCAGATAATGATAAAGACAAAGTCCAATTTTTGATTGAAGAAAAGAAGAAGTCAAGAAAAGGTCACCAATAATTCTCAAGTGTTTTAGATGTGGTAATTTTGGACATCTTGAAGATAGTTGTACAAGGAATGGTTTCAGTTTCAATGATGATGAATTTGAGGATGCATTTTAAGGACCATAAGAGAATATTCTAATGGCACTAGACGAAGAAGAAGATGATCCTATAGAAGATAAGTCAAAATAAAATGAAGATGTTGACAAAGGCAAACAAATAGAGGAAGAATCAGAAAAATGAGGAGTTGATATTGAGGGAGAATTATTTATGCTCTTAAAAATTTAAAGAAGGTATGAAAGCAAAACTCCCAACTTGAGATTCAGTTTCAAGAATGTGATGAAGAAAGAGGAAAGCTTATAGAGGATCTAAACAAGTCAATGACTAAGACAAAGAAGTTCAAGGATAAACTAGAATCAAAGGTCTTAGAATATGAAAAGTTAGAATAAGAAGTAGCTCTAATAAGGGAAGAGTTAAAAAAGTCCAAGGATAAGCTACACAAGTTTGGAAATAGTTCAAAGAATTTGGATAATATGATCAAGGTACAAATAAGGTCAAAAAACAAAACAAGTCTTGGTTTTGAATAGGCTCAAAATAAAAAAGAAGAGTCAACCTCAAGTTCTTCAAAAGAAGAAACTTTAGAAGAAGACAATGTAACAGAAAGTGAGGCTTATGAGGATGAGTTGAATAGCATAAAGTTCAACAAGGAAAGGGACAATGCAAAAAAATAAACGAATGGAACAATAATCAGAATAGGTTAAGAGAGACTAAGAGACCAATGAGGTCAAGACAAAAAATTTAAATGGAATATATTTCTCATGTCACATATTTGGGCACAAGGATTTAGAATGTAGGACACATGAAAGACAAGAATATGGGAATTTCAAAAGTAGGCAACTTTTCCATGGATATTGCTACTCATGTAATTAGTTTGGTCACAAGGCAATGAATTACAAGGTTCATGACAAGAATAGACATGGCTTCACCAGGAGAAATCCCAAGATATTTGCACCTCCAAGGAATAATAACATTAAGTGTTATAAGTACAATAATTATGGACATAAAAAAAAGTGGTGTAGAGCAAAAATTCCAGAATCAAGCATGAACAAGAATAGGAACAAGAACAAGAACAAGAACAAGAACAAGAATATGAACATGAATAGGAACATGAATATGGACATGAAAAGGAACAGTAATAGGATCGGGAATAAGAATATGGACATGAACAAGAACATGGATATGAACAGGAACAATCAAAGGAATTAGAAGGATTAGATGAGAAGGAAAGAGGACAAAGATAAAGAATAGTGCTTGCTGGGAGTAGAAATACTCCCACCTTAGAATTAACCACCTCAAGAGGAGGTGGGGGAGGGGCTAAGCTAAGAGACTCATTCTTAGCCTTGAGACCCAAAGGTGTCCCTTTGCCATTGATTTCAAATGGGGAGATTTTTGAGTAAGGGGGATAGATTTGGTTTAAGGAGAAAGCATTGAGTCAGGGAGAGCAATTTCCCAGGGGGAGCAAAACAGGAAAAAGGTCAAGTTTTGGTAAAAAGAATTTGGGTTGCCATCAATGACAAAGGGGGAGATTGTTGGACATTTTGAGTAGATGAAGTTGTCATTGATGTCAAGGATGAATTGTCATTGATGTCAAAAGGATAAATTGAGTAATGCAAAAGGTTGATGGCAAAAGAGCTTCATAATGTTTATTTTTAAATATTATGTGAAGCACAAAATAAAAGGTTTTTTTATTAAAACCATGGTTGGGCAAATCAAAAAGGTTTTCTAAAACCTAAGGAGGCTTTTATTTTAATAAGCCCAAAGAAGATTTAAATATTTAATTTATAATATTTAAATTCTTTTGAATTTAAATAATTATAAATAAAATCAAAAAGGTTTTCTAAAACCTAAGGAGGCTTTTACTTTAAAAAGCCCAAAGGAGATTTAAATATTTAATTTATAATATTTAAATTCTTTTGAATTTAAATGATTATAAATAAATATTATTCGAAGGAAAATGTTAGCGCCGACTCCCCAATGAATTTCCTCCGTCGACATGCATGACAAAGAGGGAATAAGGTATTTATACCTTAACCAAACTAAAGTTTGGCATTCGATTAAAAAAGTGCATCCACAATATTCGAGAAGCTTGTACGAAATTTAATCTAGCACCTCCGAATTGCAAAGTGTGGTAGCAGGCATCACATCGAAGGAAGAACCAAAGGCTCTTGAGGGTCGCGAGGAGGTCAAAGCGCATATTGTGCTTTAAGGCATCAAAGGAGCACGTGGATCACATGATGTGGAAGCCACGACCAAGTTTCTATGGAGAGATTGGTGCAATTTCGAGCCCCATGGATTGGGAAAAGGGTAATAAATTTTTTGAAAATATTTTAATTTGCATGTGCTAAGGTCTTAGGAGGAATAAGGTGAAAGTTAGAAATTATATTTGCATATTCCTAAGGTCTTATGAAGAATAAGGTGGAATTAGGTTATGATATTAACCTAAGTGTTAAAAGGTTATTTTGGCTAGGGTAAATTTGTTTTAACTTAGAAAAATTAGAAATTTATTTATTGCATTATTTTATAAAGTGTTTTATTTAATTAATGCAATATTAAGTAGGGAGTCATAAGTAGAGTTTGGATTATTTTTGAGATATATTTTTGAAAAGGGTTATGATGAAATTAAATTGTTAAGAGGCTCTTTTGATGAGTTAGAGTTTTGGAAGAAGTGTTTTGATTGGAGATTTGTGGTGTTGGATATTATTTTAAGAAGGAGAAATAAGGTGTAATTAAGTTTGATTATTTTTGTAATTGAGAATTATTTTGTGAGAAAGTTAGTGTGATATTTTATCATCTAACTATTGAGATTGGCAAAAGAGAAAATTGTGATTGAGACAGGTTTTCCAAGGTCACTTCTACATCAAATAAAGGTATGGGCATATTATTCCTAGTGAGTGATTGTTGAAAGTTGTGAATGCAAAGTTGGAGTGAAAATGATTGTTTGGTAAGCATTTTTGAGTGTGTTTTGAATTAATGCTTCAAGATTTTATGAAATTGAGAGTTGATAAAACCTTATTTTTTAAGCATTATTGTTGAAGTCATTGATTGAGTGAAGAACTTGAACTAGGGTTTGCAAAGATCATGAGTATCAGTGTTATGTAAAGATTATTTTATAAGCATTCTTGTTGAAGTGATTTATTGAGTGAAGAACTTGAACTAGGGTTTGAAAAGATCATGAGTATCATTGTTATGTGAGATTGGTTGATGAGCATTGTTGGAAATATTTGAGTGTTCATATGCTTGGACTAGGGTTTGCGAGCAAGGATTATTTCATTGAGTGATTGGTTGAACCTAGTCAAGTGGATATGTGAAGTGATAGTTCAAGTTCTATAAAACAAATTGTTCTATATTCTGAATTGGTTTGAGAAAAAGGTTGAGTGTTGATGAGTGTGAAACATATTGAGTCTCTAACAATTCTCTATATATTTATATAATAAAAGAAATATTGAAATTGATTGAGAGTTTGTGAGTGTGAAGCATATTGAGTCTCTAACAATTATCTATATATTTCCAAAAGAGTGATTGAAAGTAATTGAGCATTGTAAGTGCGAAGCATATTGAGTCTCTAACAATTCTCTATATGTTTCTAAAAGAGTGATTGAAAGTGATTGAGCATTGAGGTGAATGTGAAGCATATTGAGTCTCTAACAATTCTTGATATGTTTCTAAAAGAGTGATTGAAAGTGATTGAGCATTTTGATGAATGTGAAGCATATTGAGTCTCTAAAAATTCTCTTTATGTTTCCATGAGATTGGACAAGTTCTAGTGTGGACTTGTTGAGCAGATTTGAGGTAAGTCTTAGAGAAGACTTGTGGACATATTTGTGTGAGCTTTTGTGGAAGCTTACAATACAGATTGAGAGAAGATTTGGACAAGTTCTAGTGAGGAATTTTTGAGAGCAGATTGGACAAGTTCTAGAGAGGACTTGTGGAAAGATTAGTGTGAGCTTTTGTGGAAGCTTACAAGGCAAATTTGAGATAAGTCTTTGAGAAGACTTATGAGCAAAATTGATTTATTGATTTGTTCAAACCTTGAGTGAAGGTTTGGGATAGATCTAACAGTATTGATTTGTGATTGAATCAAGCTTTGTGTTAATTCTTAAGGACAAATATTAAGGATAGATTTTTGCTAGACTGAAGGACTATGTTTGGTGCAGATCAAAGGACAAATATTGAGGATAGATTTGTGCTAGATCAAAGGACTGTGTTTAGTGCAAATTTGAGGATAGATTTTGGTGTAGATTTGAGGATAGGTTTGTGCCAGACTATAGATAGATATTGAGCAGATTTGTGCTAGAATGAAGGACTGTGTTTAGTGTAAATTTGAGATAAATATTTGAAGGTGACCGAGTATAGAGGATGATAGTATCCAGTGGATAAATATCCATAAGCCAGGGCAGTGAGGACAGGTGTCTTCAGTGGATAGAGATCCATTAGCCAGAGTAGTCGGGACAATAGTTCTTCTAAAATATCACCAGTCATAGCTAAGGAGAAAGAAGTTCTCCTATGGATAGAGATCCATAAAATTGATTAGGGGATTGGTGTCTCCTTTGGACAGAGGTCCATAAATATTGTAATAGGGAAAGGATTCCCAAGAGATTGATTGAGAAAATTTTAGTGAAATATTTTCTCCATGGAGTAGCCCACATTGGGTGAACCACGTAAAATTGGTGTCTCTATTGTGTATGATGATTTGTGCATTGCTTTGGTTACTACTATTGATATTTCTATTGATTATATTTGATAATACTATTTGGGAAAGAAAAGTAAAAAATGGTCTTATACTGTTAACCCCCCTCTCAGTATAAGATTGTGTTCTTTAGATTTATCTTTGGGGAGCTAACCGGAGACCCAACTTCAGAGGTCACCAACTAGATCATAGGTTCCTCAAGAATATAATAGATACAAATCCCATCAAAGGAATTACGAAGAAGAGCCATTGAGACAATAGGTTTAGAAGTAACATCCAACTGCCATACCTCAAAAAATCCTTGCTCAATGGCTACTTACATCTCCTTAGACACCTTATCTATCACCACCAGTTGATCCGAGGTGTTGGCTAGGGTCAACTCTAATATCCTATGCCAATACCTTTAGGTTTTGAACATCATTTAATTATGATTGAACAACATATTTCCCCACATTTGAAGAGTTACTACTCATATCCTTGGAGGGAACTAGGCTTGAGCTCTCCTTCTGAGTCCATCTCTTTTTAGATGTTTTTTTATCTTTTTATACTTGGGCCTTGAGGGGGCACTAGTTCAATAGGTGACCCAATTTACCATAACTAGAGCAGTGGGTTGGCCTATTTTCGTAAATAATGGGCTAGATCCAAGTACCTAGGAATGAGATAATATTGATAGAAGAGGGAAGACCTATCTTTGGGTCTGCCATAATGCACATCCTAGAATACACCATTCTTGATTTAGCTTTGGTTGTTAGATCAATTTGAATAATATCTCCCACAACCTTGGCCACACCTCTCAACACATCTTCATTCCAAAGATAGTAGGGGAGGGTAGGAAGACAAATCTAGAGTGGCACAAAGTTAACCTTTTACATATGAGAATTGAAATTTGGCTCCAATTTTTATAGAAACATACCTCTTTTACCATAGAACCAGGGTCCTCCCTTAGGATGCAATTTGCATCTTTCACATAATTTAACCTGATGAGAAAAAAGGATTTAGGGGCCACAACTATTTCCATGGAATCCAAAGATTTCCACTTTTCCAATGCCCATATTAGAATAGAATCCAGGTCTAACCTTATCCCCTAAATTTTCCCACAAGACTATAACCTCCATCTCCCATGGTGAGCTTAACCAGGTCACTCAGGATGTAAATACCATTATCAATAAGGGATAAATGGCAAAAGTATTTTGAAAAGGCCACCCCAACTCGTTTAGATGTTATAACAACATACCAGAAGTTGGGGTTAAAGTTTTTTGGAAAAAAATATGGGCCTCAAAAGAAAACCCACCCTCCAACTTAGCTTTTGGTGATAAGAAATCAGCCAAAAGACCCAAGAACCTAGCACTAGGGTCTCCGATCGACACACCCATTGACCTACAAAAATCCATAACATTTGCTTCTAGATCGATTGCCACCTTCACACTTCCTTAAAACTCCCATCGTTATTGCACAAACTCGCTCAAACCAGATTTAAAATCTCCTACTCCCACCCTCTCCCATCCTATCCTCCACCGTTCAAATTCCAACTTTCCATCAGAATTACGATACCTCCTAACATATTATGGTGCCATTTTGTTTAGAACTTGAAGAGCATTGAAATGAGAGGTCATATGATAGAATCCAAATAGTATCAAAGGATATATAACCATGTGAAGAAATATCTCCCTAATATATCCACAAGAATAATTAATAGATAAGGTGATAAATGGGTCATCTTGGTAGAGTCCACAAGATGACTCAAAGTAACCAATAGGAGAACCATTGATCAAAATAGAATATTCGACAATGCTATAAAAACATTTAATCCATTCACACCACTTGTAATTAGAACCAATATTTTTGAGAATATCATGCATAGGACTCTAAGAAAACCCATCATATGCTTTGTTCATATTAAATTTCATAAGCATACCTAGTTTTTTTTCATGGAATGAAGAGAATATATGGCCTCCTATGTAATGATTACACCATCAAGAATTTTACTACCATGATCGAAACCACTTTGTTCCTATGAGATAACACAATATAGAATTCCTTTCAATCTATTTGCCATCATTTTTTAAATGATATTTTAAATCATATTAGAAAACCTTATTGGAAAATCATGAAAATATTTTATTTTTCTTTCTTGGAAACCGATTTAATAAAAATGACATTGATCTCACTTACCGTACCCTTCCTTTTCTAGGCCTGTTCAACCCTAACCAATATATCACTCTTCAATTAATCCCAAATATTTTGAAATAAACTATAGGAAATCCATTGGGTCTAGGTGCATTGTTTGGATGAAAAGAAAAAATACTTCATATAACTCTTCCATAGATATCTTCTTTATCAAGCTTTCATTTTGTCCCTTTTTGATAATTAATGGAATATATTATAAAATCTTATCTTATGCCTCCTTATATAACACATTATTTGAACACATGTTTTTGAAATAATTAATTGCTTACTTCCTTATATCTTCTTCTTCTTCAATATTTCTTCCATTTGGAGTTTAAAATATTTTGATGTGATGAAAATAATTTTTCTATAGCATGATTTTGTTTGTACTTCTATATCCTTCCTCAAGCCATTTCTACCTAGATTTTTGGAACAAATATGATTCCTCTTTTTTCAATGATTATGACAATAAGGAAGTAATTATTTTTATTTCACATAAGAATCCTTCTCCATTCCATTAATTTCTACTATCTCTTGTAAAATTTTGAGCTTGGATTGAATTTTCTTCTTTTCTTTAAAAATGTTACCAAAATATTTGGCATTCCAAATATTCTTTTGTACCTTTAAATATTTCATCTTTTGAACAAACTTGTACATATAACATCCTTCAAAATTTTCTTCATCTCATCATAACATAACCATTTGGAAGAAATAAGGGTCTTGGAAGTGAAATGGATTGGAATGACCATTATTGGGTAAGTCATAAGTCAAACGAATGGATTTACAATCCAATCTTACTCGTAATAAACTATTTGAAGAGATTGTATACTCTATTTGGAACTATGCATTGGATAACAAGAATTTATTCAATATTTTTGCTATATTTTTTGACCAATGCATCTATTATCTGAAGAACACAAGCTTATACTGAGAGGGGGGGGGTGAACAGTATAAGACCTCTTTTTACTTTTTCCATTATACTTCAAAATAGTAAAGCAATATACCCAAAGCAATATCAAAGCAATGCAAAATATCATCCACAAAGTGACACCAATTTTAACGTGGTTCACCTAGAATGGTCGGGCTACGTCCACAAAACTTTTATCTAAAAGTTATCTCAAAGTTCTTTGGGAATCCTTCCCAATTACAATGTTTATGATCCTCGGCCCAAAGGAGATACCTTCCCCCAATAAGAATTTATGAGCCTCTGCTCAAAGGAGATACCTTTCCCTCTCCTCTGAAAATGATCCCTCAAAAGATCAACTGCCTCTACCTCTTGCCAGCACGTGGAACTCCTTTCCACCGAAGACCTCCTGTCCTCAATTCTTAGCCTAAGAGACCTCTACCTTCTATGATCATGTCCACAGCAACTCAGCAACCTATACCAAACATAGTCAGTCGGTCTAGTACAAGTCTTCCTCTCGTCTGTCGGATCTGTCCAACTCTTGAACAAATCAGTCCTCTGCATACAAGTCTTCTCAAAGACTTGCCAAATATGTCCTCGGGTTCTTCTCATAGAACCAATGCACCTTTGTCCTCAAGTTCTCTGATAGAACTATCAAACTCAGCTCACAAGTCCTCTGCTAGGACCTATCCAAATCTGCTCACAAGTCCCCACCGAAACCTGTCCAAAAACCGCTCACAAGTCCCCACCGGAACCTGTCCAAAAACTACTCACAAGTCCCCACTAGAACCTGTCCAAAAACTACTCACAAGTCCCCACCGGAACCTGTCCAAAAATTGCTCACAAGTCCCCACCGGAACCTGTCCAAAAACTCAGCAAGCTTCACAAAGAAAAACTTTCGTAGTAGGAAATCACAAAGTGAATTGTTAGAGACCCAATGTGATTTGTCAAACTCATAGAAGCATAAAGAGAATTTTTAGAGACTCAATATGTTCTATACTCAAATCCCAATCTCAAAACTCAACTCAAATCAACTCACTCAATCTCAATCTCAAATCTGAAAACTCAACTCAATATCTGAAATGGATAGGATAGAATGTTTTCTTTCAAGAACATGAAACCCCAAAAATTGCCAACTATGCAAAGAATCACATAACAATGATACTCATGTTCTTTTCACCATCAATTAGGGTTTCAAAAACAATGCTCATCAAACAAGGCTTAATCAAACAACACCATTCAACCCAACATCAACCTTGAAGCATTCAACCAATCATCATAAGGAAAGGAAACAAGTAGAAATCCTTTTCCCTCCAAAGATATTTGAACAAAACATCCACCAACACAATATCACCAAATGCAAAGAATAACTTGCTCAAATCAACTCAATGGAGTAAGCCCAATATCATGAATCATGTAAAGCAATAATTTGATCAAACAACCTCTATGGAAGCAACTCAACCATCAAACTCAAAACATCCAACCAAGGGTTCCACCAACTCAATGCAAGTAGCTAGACTCACAAATATAAACCCTAGTGCACAAAGCTTCCACTATCTCAAACCAGAAATTATGCATTCACCAAAAACTCTCCTTAAGAATAACAATGCATAAGTAGTCTTCAACAAACCAGAAAATAGGATTTACACCTAGCCAAAGGATACCTAGTAGAATACCTTTTCACTCCAACCTTATTTCAGAAAACATACACCAATCATACTCATAAGAAGAATGTGCCCATACCTTATTGGAGTAGAAGATAATTGAACCTTCAAGCTGTCACCACACACAACTCTCAAACTTCTAACCAAGTTAGGGTTAGAATAAAAATAAATGAGCAATAATATAAACTTCCTTTATTACACCTTTTAGCTCCACTTTTTAAAACACAACCACCATAACATGCCAATAAATCAACAATCACAGACTCACACCTTATACCTCCATTTTTAATTTTAGCATAGCAAAGAATAATCTTAAAAATACATCCAAAGAAATATGCCCTTATTTCTCCTAAGCTTTTATTCAATGCTAATCACAAAAGCCAAAACTCATAAAATTTAATCACACCTTATAAATCGCTGTCCAAGAAACTCCGAATTTCGTGGCATAAAGACGTTTTAATAAAAACGTGTGTTACTCTAGCAAAGCACCCCCGCGAGACTCGAAATGACGACCTCCGCCAATGCAGCGCCCAACAATAGCCTTCGCTGCCACTAGCCCACGTGGGCTATGAAGTTCACAAGTGAACTTCCCTCCACTTCACCCTCGAAAAAACTCCCGAAGACTTTTCAACCGCACATGCTTCTAAGTCTTCCTTCGATCACAGCGAATACAGAGCACAAACACCGCAAATTGCATTCGGGGAATTTTGAATTAATTAGCCTTCCAACCTTAGGAGTTGGAGAATAAATAGTCTCTTCGAAGACACCTTGACGTCGGTGGAAATAAAGACCATTTCGAAATTAATCAAAATTCTTTTCAAAAAGGGTTTAAAAACCCTTAAATAATTTTAATAAATTAAGAGTAAAAAAAGGTTTAAAAACATTTAAGTGTTTTTAATAAATTAAAAATAATTTCTTCCTTGATTAATTAAATAATTAATAAATATAACCTCCATTGGTTTTAATAAAAACCATTTAACTTGGTTTTAATAAAAACCCTATCCAACTTGGTTTTAATAAAAACCGGTTTGGTTTTAATGAAAAACCCTTGCCAATGGAATCTCTCCGGATTCTCTTAAAAAGATTCTCTTGGAATCTTCCACCTTTGATCTTTTTAAGAGAATGCCATTTCCTTTTGACATCAATGACAACTCATAGACAAGAAGCTAGGATCTCAAACCCAAAATTGCCAACATTATCCCATGTATATTGAAAATATGAAATACTAACAATTATAGGCACCCTTTGTTGCAACCTAAATACCTTTAATATTTCCTTTCATTTTTCCCTTTGAGAAAGCCCTTCCTAATGCCTCCACAACAATAATAAATTAATGAGATAGTGGGTCACCCTATCAGAGTCCATGGGATGACTCAAAGTATCTTGTAAGGAATCCATTGATCAAAATAAAATATTTTGGAGTGCTATAACAATAATTAACCCAATCATACCAACCTTTATCAAAATCACACTTTTTGAGAATATCATGTAGAATACTCTTATAAATCCCATCATATGATTTATTCATATCTAATTTTGTAAGTATACCTATATTTTTATGGAATAAATAGAATGTATGGCCTCTTGTGCAATTATTGTGCCATCAAAAAATTATTTACTATTTTTAAAACCATATTTTTCCTTTTAGATGACATCGTTCATATTTCTTGGGAATCAATGTAACAAAGGTAGCATTCATCTTACTTACTATTACCTTTATTTTACAAGCCTCTTCAAACACAACCAACATATCACTCTTTAATAAATCCAAAATTATAGAAAGAAGATTGCAAGAAATC
Source organism: Wollemia nobilis (assembly GCA_028583015.1). NCBI lineage: Eukaryota > Viridiplantae > Streptophyta > Pinopsida > Araucariales > Araucariaceae > Wollemia > Wollemia nobilis. Next base: position 8,674,303 of record JAQPPZ010017210.1, on the reverse strand, counting down.
TATCATGGCTAGATGCCTTGTTAGGATGGAAATAGAAAGATATCTCATGTAGCTCTTGCATAGACATCTTCATTATCAATATTTTATTTTATCTCTATGTGATAATTGATGGAATAGTTTGCAAAATTTTACCTTGATCCTCCTTATCTTGCCCAACATATGACAAAACATCCTTGAAGTAATGATTGCTTCCTTTGTGATTTCTTCTTTTTCTTCAATATTTCTTCCATCTAGAGTTAAAATATATTTAGTGTGACAAAATAAAAAAAATGTTTTGGCTACGGAATGAACTACTTTGGCATTTATATTTCCTTCCTTGAGACACCCATTCCTAAAGCTTTTGAAATCAATATAATCCTTTTTCAATAGTTATGAAAGTAAAAAGTTGTTTTTCTTACATATAAGTATTCTGGTCCATTCCATTGATTTCTACCATCTCTTGTAAATTTTTGGGCCTGTTCCTCCCCTTCTTTAAATATGTTAGAAAAATATTTGTCATTCCAAATATTCATTTATCTCTTTGTATTTTTCATCTTTTGAATACTTTATACATATATGATCCTTCAAATTTGTTTCATCTCACCATAAAAAAACCATATGAAGAGATCAAGGTCTTGATTCATATAATCTAAAAGTAAAACGGATTTGGATAACCATTATTGAATAAATCACATATCAAGAGGATGCGTTTATGATCTGATCATAATCTCAGTAAAATTTATGAATATATTGTATATTATATTTGTAACCATGTGTTGGATAAAAAATATCTATCCAACTTTTCTACTAATTGAGTTTTCATAGTGTGTTTATTATCCCATTTATATTGAAATCTTGAAGGAATAACATCCCAAAGGCCAATTAAATTGATAAATAAAGCAAAATCCTATGTTGATTTAGACAATCTTGGAGTATCACCCTTCTTTTTAGAAAGAGAGAGAACTATGTTGATGCCCCCTAGGAATCTTAGATCACAATTATGAACATCATTATATTTGATAAAAATATGCTATGGTCCTTCCAGAATATCTCAAAGGAGTAACTAGACCAACTTTGATATTTTTCTCTTTCTTGTAAAATAGACTAGCAACCTATTATTTTTTCTTTGATGTTGCCTTCGTAAAAGAAGGCCCAAGGTTCATTGTAGATTTTGTCTTATTGAATGAAGGTCCAAGGTTCAAATCAAATGTTTTAGCGTACAAGCTAAGTAGCCTAAAGGTGGAGGCTTTAGAACTGTAAATGAAGGTCCAAGGTTTGAATCCTATGGGGATTAGGGTTGTACACTATGATTCAATAACTAGAGTATGTTTGGATAACCATATATTGGGTAAAAACTGTTAGAATATTTGGATAACAGATCAAATCCTGCATCACCTACCGTTGGAGAAGGAGGACCAACATTTTCTGGTGCTTCTACTGCTGTAGTCGAGACTATTCGATGTATCTGGTTGGGATTGCAGAATGCTTGACACTTGCATACTCTGAATTCACCACAATCCAGAGAAAATGGCAGAACAATTCACCGCCAGCTAAAGTGCGATCAAAATTTTACAGCATTTTCCTATCCAGCGTGCTTATTTGGTTCGATTGGCGACTCTGCCTGTGCGTCCAAAAGAACCAGCTGGAACCAATTTCCAACATTTTTTTTGGATTTTTTTTCCATGCGAAGAAACCAGTATGGATTAACAATCATGGATGGCCTGGGGTATTTTTCAGCTACTGCGATCCATGCAAATGGTCGCTGGGAAAAGTTACATTTTGATACAGTTTGGGGGGGGGTTCTTGGGCTCCAAAAATATCTATTGTGCTTTAATAGTCAAAAGCACTTCGGCCTCCAATAATATAGTGGTCTGTGATATCAATGTTCCGCCTCATGGATCTATCAGCAATTCACAGATTGGAGCAGGAGTCGATTCCGTTACAGAAAATTGTGGAGAGAAATAAAAAAAAAAAAGATTTTTGGCTCTGTGCATGACCTGGTCACTGTTGAAGATCACAACCATGATTTGGAAAAGATTATTTGACATGAGAGATATGCCTATTTTTGAATGTGCCGACTGAATGATCGCACTGGAGGAATCAGTCAAGTAACAACGAAGAGTACCTGTTGTTCGACGTCATGGAATGCTATAACAAACATCTTACTAAACCCATATATAAAGTGCATGACTATCTGAAGTGCAGTTTGCTAGACCCATTTTTATGTGGTGATATGATTTTGCCATGCGTGCTTTCAGTTTGTGTGGTTTGCATGAAAAATCCAGAAGTTACACCCACCACGGAGAGCCAGAACTCGGTTGTCGCTGTGTTTGTGCCTTGGTGATACACTGTGTTTACTAGTGCATAATTTTTTTTAATATATATGCTACACATGTTTTTTTAATATATCTACACTACTGTTGTTGTTTAATGTTGGAGTTGAGAGCCATGCCTGATGTCGATATTTGTCTTTTTTGAAAACAGTGAACGAAGAGGAGGAAGTTTTTGTTGTTGCCTCAAATTTGTGGGACACTTTCCTATATTTTCAATGACTATGTTGTTACTGTTAATATGCCCCCCAAATTTGTGTTCGTGTGTGTGTGCGTTTAATGAAGAGTGCCCGTTGTATCCTTCTACACTACCTATTTCCCCCTCACGCAAAAAAATCTGGAGCAGCAGAAGGAAGCGCGCTCTCATGGCGACATTTTGGGGTAGAGAGATTGGTGCTTCTGGGTCTTTGTTGAGAGGGAGTACTTGGGACTATTGATGGCTATAACCCTACTGGAGATATGTTGCTATGTTGATTGCGAGGAAAACCATTTCTAGACATGGAGCCGACGTAAATGTTTAGTGCTATTGGAGCCTCTTGGGCACGCTACAATAACAAAGCAGAGGTGCATTGAAGTTTATAGATGATGACATCATGTTTGAGAGTGTGCAAGATTTGCTTATATGGTATTAGTAGAAGATGATGCCGTTTTTTAGGGATTCTGCTTTCTATTGGTGAAATGGTGAGGAAGTGGCACCATGTTAACGGGGAGTTTCTGCTTTCTGTAGATAGTGCGATAAGCACATGAGTTTTCCAGACCCGAAGTTTGACATCAGTGGCATCGAAGAAGCTTTGTAAAAAATATCTACAGTTGACGACGTGGAGTGCACAACTCATGGAAATTTTCAATAGGCCAGGGTGCAACCGGCGATATAATTGGTCTGATTGGCCTTGATTGAGGGCCCGCGACATCAATCAAAGGAGGTGGGGAATTTTTAAAGGTGACACTGTATTTTTTTTTGGTTTTTTCCATAGGAGAGTGGAAAGCCCCTATTGGCCCCACCTTTATTTAATTTTTTTTCAAATTTCATAATGCTAAGGGGCATTTTACTAAATTTTATATGGCCCTGGGAGATCACTCCTCGATTGTAAAAAGGCTCATAAAGCCTTTATGTTTTTTCAAAGGGGGTGTATGTTTTTTCATTTAAAATATGGAGGACCATGAAAATTTATTAATCATTGTATTATTTCGAAGGATATTCTGAAATGTTTTTACTTGAGAGATTTTTTATTCCGCCAGAGAGCGATGCTAGAAATATTCTAGATTCCTAAGGTTGTTTTTTCACAATATGAGAGCCCCATTAATGGTGGAACATAGGGGTATTTATAGTCAATGGAAAATTTTTTCCGCGACGGACACAATGGTGGTGTTCAATTGTAATTTTAAGACTGTTTTATTTGTATTTTTTAGCCTAAAAAATTGTTATACCTTGGAGTGCACTCTCGTATGGACCCGATACTTCTAAGGCAAATTGTATGTGATCCTTGTACCTAGTCACCTTATCTATAGACCTGACGGATGTAGCGGCTAGTTACCTATGCTTTTCGGTCGGATGAGGAGGTCACAATAAGGACACCTACTCTAGGAACTACAAACATAGACACCCTAGACTCTATCAGAGGATTTTTCCGGATCAACTTCTGAAGACTACAGACAAAGACACTTCAAAAGATTCTATTCTCTTCTTTCTTCTTCTCCTCCACATTTGGATTCTATGGCTCATTTTTTTATTGTATTTCATGGCTCGTATTTATTTTGTATTAAGGTGTATTTTTGGCAGAGACCAACACCTTCTAGATTGAATTCACCATTGATATTCATGGTGAATCTAGTCAGTGACCTACGAGAGGTAACATACTTGGAGGATGACTTGCAGAGGAAACATACCTAGAAGTGGCTGACCCTAAGGCACACAGGATGACCATGAGGCACTTAGATAGCTGACCCAGAGGCAACAGATCCAAGGAAGTGGCTAACCCTGTGGCAACAAACCAATATGTGTACACTGTTGATCTAACATTTTTCAAAGTTGGAGAGCCAAGCGCAAAGAGCATGAGCCTAGACCAAATCATGTAATAAAGGAGGATGATAGGTTTTTTTAGAGAAGTCAACATTAAGGGGGAATGTTACCTAATGTTGACTTATTTTTTTCTATAGTTAGGATAGTGCACATTAAGGGGGAATGTTAGAATATTGTTAATGTGCACTATGCCTTATTTGACACTTGTCATGTTCCTTGACAAGTGTCATGTTTTTCATATAGGCTTATACCTATATATTGTAACCTCATTCATGTATAAAATATCTCACTATTTCTCATCCCAACAAAAACAAGGGTCATATCATATGGTCTATGGCCACATGGACATTAAAAACTACTTTACACTTTTTATCCTTTTACAATTATCCACTCCATTTGTATTTATCCCATATTATCATGATACATCCAAAATATGTTTAAAAAAAACTATCAAACAATCCCTGTCTCCAAATTTTTTTTGAATGCATCCTTTTATTTCTCACTACTTAATTTTATTTCTTGTATTAAAAATAAACTCAAGACTATAACAACCTATTAATTCCTTAAAAATTCTTTTTTTAGGCATCTTATTCATACCCATAGTATTCCATGATATTAGGTGGAAATATTAGAAGATTTAGAACTTGAGGAGGAAAAAATAAGAATAAGAAATTGATGAGGAAAAATTGTGAGGGACGTTTTTCGCAGGACTACCCAAACTGCCAAACTTGTTTCGGCCATATTTCACTCATATGGACTCAAATTGAGATGAAATTTTTAGGGTAGATGCCTGACAAACCCTAGAACATATCCACCAATTTTTAGATCATTTGGAGCAACAAAAATCCTAGTGCATCCCTATGTGTGAATGAGATTTTTGGTAAGCGACTGTGTAAGGGTTTCATCTAGATTAAGTGCAAGCAACTCCAAAGGTTGGTTTTTGGGGTCTTCAGGCCCTAGTGGCCCTAGTTATTTGTAAGGGTAGGGATTTTCATGAAGCCCTGGCATACTAAATTTAAAGCCAAAGAAGAGATGCCTTCTACAGGTCCTGTGTGGATTAGACTCTTTGACCTCCCAATTGAATTCTGGAATCTGACTATTTTTCTTCAATTGAAAACTCTTTAGGAACATTTATGATGACTGCTGATTGTAATAAAAAAATTAAACATATTATTTATGCTCATATTTGTGTTTTAATGGATTTTGATAAACCCCTACCTAAAAATATCACTTTACAATTTGGGGAGGACACTTGGGAGCAAGTAGTGGACTATGAGAACATTCCTTTTTGTTGTAGAATTTACCATGAATATGGTCATTTGGCTAGTGTTTACCCAAATAAAATTCTAGATCAAAAGAAAGAATATATAAATTCAACAGGTTTCCAAAAGCCTAAGAAGAAGAACACTCAGGAAAAACTAGTTATGAAGGATCAATCAAAGTTATCTGCTAATATGTTTGAAATTCTTTCCACAAATGAGGTCCCAAGTGAGGAAGAGGAAATAATGGAAACAAAAATATTAGAAACATAATTTAAAGATAAAGGGAAGAACTCAGAGACAAACCAACAAATCAAAGGTTTTAAACAAAATAAAAGAGAGAAAATATTCACAAGAAAAACAATCTTTTAAATGTTAAAACTTCAAATAATACAGGTCCCAATATAGACTCTGTTGAACCTTCTGGTAATATTTTGACTATGTACAAGCATTTTTCAAGGCTAGAATCCATCTCAGATTCAATTGGAGTAAGTCAAGAAACAAGAGAAAAAAATTGAAGATGGATTCTAATCAAAAGGTAGGTCGCAAGACTAATAAATATCATATGGTAAAAGAAGGTGAAAAGCTTGAAGAACACAATCTTATAGTAAGAGGGGGGGTGAATAGTATAAGACCACTTTTTACTTTCTTTCCAAACCAATATCAATTAATGTCCTTAATTGCAATAACCAAATATAGCAGTGTACATTAATAACTCATATAGCAATAGTAAGCAAGAGCACAAGTCACCATACACAATTGAGACACAAGATTTAATGTGGTTCACTCAATGTGGGGTACTTCACAAGATAATCTCCTTATAATATTTCATACAAAAATAAGGATCCTTATCCAATACAATAATTTCTTTGATCTGCTCAAAGCTAGGAAAAATAACAAGCTCACACAGAACTTGTCCAAATTTGCATAACAAGTGCACACATAACTTGTCAAAAACTGCTCAACAAGCTCACACAAAACTTGTCCAAATTTATTTGATCTGCTCAAAGCTAGGCAATAACAAGCTCACATAGAACTTGTCCAAATCTGCATAACAAGCTTACACAACACTTGTCCAAAAATGGTCAACAAGCTCACACAAAACTTGTCCAAATTTCTTTGATCTTATCAAAGCTAGGAAATAACAAGCTCACACATAACTTTTCCAAATCTGTATAACAAGCTCACTAAGAACTTGTACAAATATGCTCTAGAAAGCTCACCAAGAACTTGCTCAAATTTGCTCAATAGGCTCACTCAGAACCTCATAAAAATCTATCCTAAATCTATCCACAAATCTATCTAAAACTGTCCACAAATATGTCCCAAAAATTGTCCACAAGGCCTTCTCAAAGGCTCAATAAATCATACACAAAATACCACAAATATTTCTAGTAATCTATCCCAAAGGCCTTCTCAAAGGCTCAATCAATCATGCTCAAGTAGTACTCAAATCTCATCCACAAATCTATGAAGGCAAGGCTCAAAGATGAACTCAACAATGAATGACAATGCACTCTACAATGGATGACAACAATGATCCACTATGATATCAACTCAACTCAACTCAAATCAATATCAACTCAAGTCAACTCATAGAAGCATAAAGAGAATTGTTAGAGACTCAATATGTTCTAAGCTCAATCTCACTCAAATCAAAATTATATAATAGTTTGTTTCATGGGACTTGAAAAATCACCTCACACAATCACTTGACTAGGCTCAATCAACTCAACTCAACCAATCACCACAAGGGACAACTCTTTCTCACAAAACCCTAGTCCAAGCATGTATCAACCAACTCAAATGTTTCCAACAATGCTCAACCACAAATCTCATATAACAATGATACTCATGTTCTTTTCAAGTTATTTACATAACCAATGGGCTTCAACAACTATGCTTATAAAACAAGGTTTAAACACAACTCTCAAACCAAAAAACCTTGAAGCATTCAACCAACCACTTTTGAAAAGGAAACCACAATCAATCCTTTTCACTCCAATGATATTTCAAAAATCAACCACCATAAACAATCAATAGGAGAATGTGCCCATACCCTTTTGATGCCAAGAAGTTGTCCAAAAAATCTGCCACACTAAACACAACTTTCCTTTCCAATCTCAATAAGGGTTAGTGGACTTCAAATAATAATCAGATGATAAAGCATAACTCAATTTACACCTTTTTACTCCAACTTAATTAACACATCCACCAAAGTCCTTTTAATAAAAATCCTTATCAAAAATAATAATCAATAAACCTCTCAAAAATTATTTTATAAAAACTCCTTATTTCTCCTAAATCTTAATTCTCAATTTCATGAACATCAAATTAAATCAACAACTCATCCACCTTTGAAATAATAATCATAGCCCTTATAAAAATAAAGTTTAATTAAAAACTTTAATTATTCCTAACCACCTTATAACTCCAACTTAGGGCTTAACAAAATTAATTAGAGCAAAAACGTATTTACCTCCTCAAGGGGATTCAAACCCCCGACTTGCCCACACCATGAGCGCCTTAGCCATGGCTAAGGTTGCCACACGAGCTAGCCGCTCATTCGAAAGGGAAAGACACAACGTGCCTTAAAACCTTTCCTCCCTTTCTGCAAATCAAAAGCGCTTCGAGTGCTTTTCTTCCAATGCCTTCTGAACGCAATCAAGGGGATTCAAAACCTTGATGTCTATGCTGCCACACACCTTTGCCAAAAGCCAACTGCCAATGCGCCACTCTGCCCACGATGACTTTGGACTTCGACCAACCTTCATTTATTCACTGCTTTTGCTTTCTAAAAGATTTTTGCACGAGCTCAATTCAAATGCTTAGCTAACGATTATTAACCATGAGCAAGAATAAGTTTATGAACCTTAGGTATCCCCTTTATATAGCCTCCTTATTATTTTCGATGATGTCGGTGGAAATATTGCATATTTAATTTTAAATTTAAATTTTAAATAATTAAAATTTAAACTAAATATTAAAAATTAAATATCTCCATCATCGGGGCACCTTTTTCGACGAAACGAAAGGCCAACTTGGGTTTTAAGAAAAATCCAGTTCAAATCTACCATCCATGGTTTTAAATAAAACCTTTTATTTTTTCTGCCTTGGTTTTCAAAAAAACCCTGTATTTATCCATGCTCTCCAAAATATTATTTGGCCACCAAAACTCAATGTTATCCATGTGACATTAATGATCCATGTGACATCAATGACAACATAAAATAATTCAAATTGCCAAAAAATCTTGTAGAGGAAGGTAAGATTAATTCCCTTCCCAAATTTTTTAGCCCTAGTATTAATGAAGATCATCACTTGTAATATTAGAGGACTCAAAGGGAGTCTTTCAAAATAAAATGAAACTAGAAGAATGATTCAAATAAATCATCCACATCTTGTTTTTCTTCAAGAAATGAAGATGTCAATAGAGGATATGGAATCAATTGCTAGTAAAATTTGGCCAACTAGAAAAGTGGTTTTCCTCAGTTCCTAGGGTACTTTTGGTGGTATTGCTTGCCTTTGGGACCCAAAAGAGGTAGTTATTCACCATATGGTTGGTAGTTGGGATATTTTAGCTGTAGCTATTCAAAGCAGATATTCCAACCAAATTATGCTCTGCATTATTATTTATGCTTCGACTAATTTGGAGGAAAAAAGAAGACAGTGGAAGAATATTACTTATATTCTCTCATTTCTTGAATCTTGGATATTGATCGGAGGAGATTTCAATACCATCCTATCTCTAGATGAGAAAATGGGGGGAAATAAAAATTTGGATAGGAGCACTGACCTCATGAAAAAATATATTACAAACCTCCATCTTGTGGACATACAACCAGATAATGGCCTTATGACTTGGTCTAATAGAAGGCAAGGCTTAGATTGTATAATGGAGAGGCTCTCTGACAATTTATTAATCCATGGTCACATTCCTAAAGTGAAAAATCTTAACAATGCTGGTTTGGATCACTAGCCTATCATGATGGAAATGTGGAAAACCAATGTGAATTTCTTTCCTTTTTGATTTCAGTTAATGTGGCTTAGAGACAGTTCCTTTAAAACTTGAGTGCAACAATGGTGGAAGGAAGGTAAACATAGGTATGAGACTAAGATGTTCTATTTTTCCAAAATATTGCAATACATTAAATGCAAAATCAAGACTTGGAACTGGAAGGATTTTGGGGATGTTCATAAAAAAACACAAAGTTATTGCTCAACTTGAAAATTTGAATAAGAAAATCCATTTATATGGCCTCACAGAGAGTACAAGTGCAGATGAAATTAAACTAACTGCTCAATTAGAGGAATGGGAAAAAAGAGAACTCTTGTGGAATCAAAAATCTAGAATTCAATGGCTTATAGAAGGTGATAAAAACACAAATTTCTTCCACAAATCTCTTCTAGCTCAAATATCTCATAACTTTTTTTCTTCCCTAAAATTATATTCTGGAGATGTTGTCTACACTTGGGATGGCATGAACTATATTGTTGTCAATTACTTTTCCAATCTTTTTACTGCAACTCCTCTTGACTCGGCTTCTCAACAAAATGCTCTTCAAGAAATCCCTTATCTTATCACTTCTGAGGATAACTCTATTTTGACTACTCCTGTTACTATCAATGAGCTTCAACAGGTAGTTTTTAAAATGCAAAAAGGGAAAACCCCAGGTCTTGATGGTTTTCCCATTGAGTTCTACCAAGAGTTTTGGGATATCCTTCATGCATATTTATTAGAGGTGGTGGAAGAAGCTAGGAAAGCCAAAGAAATTTTGAAGGTTATCAATAAAAATTATATTACTCTTGTTCCAAAAGTTCAAGAGGTTGAACATATCTCATATTTTAGACCTATTTCTTTATGTAATGTTCTTCTCAAAATTATTACTAAGATCATGGTAGAAAGGTTGAAGCCTATTTTGCATAAGATTATTTTTCCTGAACAAGGGGGTTATGTGGAAAGGCATCAAATAGTTGATGAGATAGTTCTTGCTCAAGAAGCCATCCATTCCATGGATATGCAAATATATCCTTCCATGTTCATTCGGTTAGACTCATCCAAAGCTTATGATAGAGTGGATTGGCAATTCCTTATCAAAGTTTTGAGGCAATTTGGTTTCTCTCAGGATTTGATGGATTGGATTATGGGATGTATCTCTTCAGTTTCCTACTTAGTTCTTATCAATGGTAGGCCTTCTCAATTGTTCCTAAATTCCAGAGGTATTAGGCAAGGTGGCCCCCTATCCCCTTATTTACTCATCATTATTACTGAATGCTTAGGTAGGGCTATTACCAAAAAGAGAGAAGACAAAACCCTTGAGGGAGTTACCGTTGCTCATGGAGCTAGACCCATCTCTCATCTTCAATTTTTTGATGACTCTACTATTTTAGGTAAAGCTACAGTTAAGGAATCTTCTACTATTAAGCAAATCATTATCTATTTTCTAAGGCTACCGGGAAATTGATCAATGAAGACAAATCTAAAGTCATTTTATTTCATTGCTTTTCCAGACAGGAATCCATGGTCTTGGATAAATTAAGATATAAGAAGACCTCCCTTCCAATCACTTATTTAGGTATTCCCATAAATATTCAAATACAAAAAAAAAATATTGGAATTGGTTGTTGTACAAAGTCAAGAAGAAAATTGGAAAGTGGACCAATAGGTGGATTTCTTCTAGGGGTAGAATCACCTTGGTAAAATCAGTCCTTTAAGCTATTCCTATTTATGTTTCTACCGTGTTGAATATCCCAAAGGCTGTTCTTCAAGAACTAGATCAAATCAGTCATTGGTTCCTCTGGAGTGGTACTAAGGAGAAAAGAAAATGGGCCTTGGTGAAATGGGACACTTTATGTCTTCCTAAGAATGAAGGGGGGTTAGGATTTTGTTTTGCTATTAATAACAACAAAAAATTAGCTACTAAATTATATTGGAGGATTTTGCATAACCCCAATGCTCTTTGGGACAAGAATCTTCATGCTAAATATGCTAAGAACAAAATTCCTGAAGACCTTGTTCGCTATCAATTACCTTCCAAAGGTTCTCCCATTTTAGCAGTTCTTAAGACTAGTGAGGATTTGATAAATAAAAAATTATTTTGGATAATTCATAATGGTCAACAGGTAAATTTTTGGATAGATTCTTGGGATGGTCACAAGCCCTTGATAACTCAATTTCTTTATTGGAGGTCTTGGATGGAGGAGCTTCACCGATCTAACTAGATAAAGGTGGATAATTATTGTCGATACCATACTGGTAATTTAGAGGTTGGTAGATATTGGATCCCTATTGAGGACTGGCCTATTAAAATTCCAGAAAGACAAAGACAAGATATCCAGTGCATCCTTCATATGAGATCTGTCTCTTGGCCCCATGACAAAGATTTTTTTGGATGGAACAACACTACTAAGGGTGAGTATTAAATTGCTCAAGGTTATTTGGTCTTATGTCATAATAATCCCAACCAATCATCTGACATATTTTCTCAGTTGTGGGATCAAAATATTTGGCCTAAGGTGAGGTTATTTACTTGGATTTTATTGCATCGTAGGGTGCTTATTGGGGAGCATATTATGAAGCATGGTTTTCATGGCCCTTTTATATGTGAAATGTGTGGAGAGAATATGGAAACTCTCAGCCATATTTTTATTGAGTGTACTTTAGCCTCTGAGCTTTGGAGGAGAATGGTCACTTTACTTGGCTTACAGTGGTCCAATTTTTTTACTTTTGAACATATTTGGAGGGATTGGCCTAATCAAGAGGGTGTTGATCATTTTATTAGGTAGTTAGTTTGGATGGGGTCTACCATTCTTCTTTGGAATATCTGGAATGAAAGGAACAACCAAATTTTTAATCAAGAAAGGAAGGATATTCACTATATCTGGAAAAAGACTATTGCCAATTTAGTTAAATCAGTCCATCAACTCCTTAATCACCCCCAAAAATACTACAAAATATGGGATCAAGTGATAAGAGCAACTAGCTTAAAGAGAATATGAGTAATTGCAAGATGGATAGAACAAGGAACTGGAAACCTACTCCTAAGGATTTTTGAAAAGTTAATACTAAAGAAGCCTCTAGAAGGAACCCTGGAAAAGCTAGTGCAGGAGGAATTGGTAGACTTTCATATGACTCTGGTTTTTATTTTTACTGATAATTTGGGTATTCTATCAAATAAACTTGCTGAGGGGTATGGTATCTTTAGAGGCCTTCAAAAGGCTACTAAGGTTGGATGGGAAAAGGTACTAGTTGAGTTCGACTCTCAACTCATGATTAAAATTTTGAAGACTCATTCTAAGAATCATAAGGTTGATTGGAGAATAAAAAGAATTATTGAGAAGATTTAGTTAATCTAGATGGGATTTTTGAAAGTTGATTACAATCATGTGGTCAAATATCAGAACAAGAGTGTTGATGCTTTAGCTAATTAGGCTTTGGACAAAGGTGATCTTACTTGCTATGGCCACCCTCCTAGATGGTGGGTTTCACAAATAAGGGAAGCTCTTATTTCTATCATTTCTTTGGTTGTCTCAAGTTCTGAAGGTACGTAGTTTCTTCTTGATTTATTTTTGCTTCTCTTTGGTTCAGTCAGGGTATTTTAGTTCCCTCTATTGATTCTTGCCTTAATAGTCTTTTGGTCTAGAAGGGTCACTATTGTGTTCTATTTTTTCTTTTTTCTTTTCTATTTATGTGTGTGCTTTTGTTTTTGTTTTTTTAATTTTAATTTTGTGTTTTTTGTGTTGTTTTTTATTGTTTTGTGTTTTTTGTTGTTGTTCTTGTGCTTGTATTTCTGTATGTTTGTTTTAATTGGTGTTTTTGTGTTTTTATGTGTGAGTGTTTTCTATATTTTTATTTTTCTCTATTTTTTGTTGTTGGTTGTTTTATTTTATTTTATTTATTATTTTTTAGGTTTTGGTTGTTTTTGTTTTTCATGTTTTTGTTGGTTGTGTCTTTGTAGCATTATGTTGTTTTTTGTTATGTTTGTGTTTTGTTATGTTGTTATTGTGTTTTTCTATGTGGTTCATGTTGTTTTTTTTTTTAATCTTATTGTGTGTGTTTGGTTGTGCTTTATATTTTTGACACACTCAAGGAGCATGTTTTTTTATTTTTTGTTTTTTAATCTTTTTGTGTGTTTGTGTTTGTGTTTATGTGTTCTTGTTTTTTGTTGTTTCAGGTTTGCTCCTTGACTATGTCAAAGGTGGTAGGCCAGGTGTGATCCCTGGGCAATTCTGGTAAAAGAGATACCCCTACCTCCTTGGGTATTACCCGAAAGTGGCATCCCTTTTGGGATGTTTTCCACAAAAAAAAGTGTTCCATGATATCATTTTCATATGACTTTTTACTTTTATTTGTGGGATTAGCCCCAATTCTTCTTAACATATGTGATATTTGATTTTTGTTTTTCAAGTTAATATCTCTTTATGTTTTATTTTCTCTTTATTCTTGTTTTGAGGGTCTTCCTACCCCCTTTCCCTTCCCACTAATAATTTCAAATTCATCAATCACTTCTATTTTTTATATTTTTCATAATTAGACTTATCTTCTAAAGGGTTATGATTCCTTAGAGAATCTAAAATGCAAGTAATAGACTCATTAACACTTAATTTTTATTGTTTCCCCCTTCAACCTAAAGGATAAGGATGATACTCCATAGTAATTGCTTTCTTATGCTACTTAAAAATCCCTAGATGTTTTCTTAGAAACCCTAAAGTATACGAATAATAATCCATAGTTTAATAACCCTTTTTCTCAAGTTGTTCAAAATAGCAATTAATTTTTAAAATAAATATACAAAATTTCATAATCACACATCAACCCATTTCATCATAGAATTTTTGTTTGGTTAAATCCAATCATTGCAAATGTATAATTACATATCCATTTATTCATAAGAAGTTTAACTACAAACAAACCACAATGATTTAATTAAACACTAGCTTATGGTCATCCATCATCAAAGACTTGGACATAACCCTACCAAGCAATCAAATCATATTTCCACTCTAGCCTCTATATTAATAGCTCTTCTCTATATTTTTATCCATGTCCAATAGATGGTTTGTTACTATCAATTCTACCTAGATTAGTGACTATGCTTCTTATCAAGGTAAAATATAATCTTATTCCATATTATATTTATTACTTTTGAGAGATTACCTCTTGCATATATTGCAAACTCATACTAGATGAGTAGAACTATTATTACTAGGTTTATGACAATTCATTCTTTCAATAATACCATTATTTGAGAACTATTTTTTGATGGCATTATTGTATAATTCATCACACATCTATATTGAGTCTAGTGCTAGTAATATGGTATAATTTGCATATGAGAGTAAGAATCCAAGTACCTTTTGGATACCTTATAATAACAAGATAATATTTGAATAACTAAATCCTCATCCATGTGGGGTGACATCCAACCACCTACATACTTTTTTATTACAAAAATAAACTTTTATAGGAATGGAAGTGTCAAACATGAAATAAGTATGGTCAAAACAAACCTACTAGGTGATAAGATAATGAGACCTCCAAGCACTAGGAAATAGACATTGGTCATGTTGAATTCAATGTGTGAAGAAACATCATAGCTCCTTGTACATACAAATTTTTAACCAAATTGATTGGTATCACAACCATACATGAATATCCTTTAATGAATACTTCTCTAACTATATCTATCATATAACCCCAAGTTTCTATACAACTAGGAAAAGAATGATGCACAATACCCACTCATGAATTATTATGTGGTATATAGATAAAAAGTATGCAAGTTCAAGTCCTCAACATAAGTACTCTCCATGTCCATGTCAAAATTATGTAATATTAGTCTATTATATAATAAAATAAAGTTTTACAAACTACAACACATAAGCCTTTACAAGGCTTTAAACAAATGAACGTTCATAATTAGTTCCTAACATGTGAAGGATAATATGCATTACACAATTAGTAGAAAAAATTTAGAAAGTGTAAGCAACAAGTTTGAAAGGAGCCAAAATTTCATGCTATTCATAATTTACCTTATGCACATTTTCATCAATCTGCCCTGCTTCATTTATGATTGTGGCAATGAATACTACATGCATCTACATCATCCATCCGTGGATATATATTAGAGTATTAATACATATAAATAAATAGTTTAATGACATTAGGATTCTTAAACAAATAATAATCTATGCAACTCTATCATCACAAACAAAATAAAAATTATGTTTACTTCAAACTACTTTTCAATATAGTACATTAAGACACAACCATATGTATAATTATATTTTGTTGTTAAAGTTTTAACTGAACACAATTTATTTTATTTCATCTTGACATTTAAGGAAGATCAATATATCATTGGTTTATCAATGTAGTTAAGGTACTTATATTAGGAATACCATTTTATAAAAAAGAAACTTAAAGCACTAAACTTATTACAACATTAAGGTCTATATACAATGCACTGAATATCACAAGGTTACAATATTATATTCCTTGGACTCAACCTTCCATCATATCAATATCAATTGAAATAGTGATACACCATAATAGTTTCAATTAGGGTAGAAAGGTTGATATGACAAGCATTATCCTTCTATTAGTCGAGTTTACATTTGTTAACAAACAACCCTAGTTTGGAAAACTTCTTAACGATTTAAACCAAAATTGCTTGTTAATAGAAGGAAATATCCTATGTAAGGTGTACATGAACATCCAATTTTACCAATAAATATCATTCACAATTATATAATGAGTGGAGAGAAGGAAGGGCATCATTGGAGCAATTTACCACCTAGCGAGGGAATTTCACCTATAATTTCCTCTTGGTTATATTCCCTACCTGAGATAGTTAACCCTTTAATGAGAAAATTAGACATAAAACACCAACATGTTAGGAAATAAAATAGTGTATGCATTAATCTATGTATATGATGCTACACATACCATGTAATTTAACACATAGAGAAAATATTCTAAAAACATGAAGTCTTAACACACATATTCATGTAATTATCTTAATGCACTCTATCTACATGAAGTAATTAACTCATGCATACTATGAACATAATTATTACTCTAATCATAGTTTGGATAAATTTTTTATCAAAAAAAATCCACCTGATATGTTTCTCAAGGTATAATTTATTATAAATTATTCAGGCACATTTCAATGCTTACCTTCAAGAATGCCATCCCTATGTTCATCCAAGCAAAAATTGGAAAGCAAGTTCATCTATAATTTATCAATGTCATTTGCTTTTGTGTATCTCTTCCACATTATCTCTATGGGTTACATGATCTCTAACTCACTATGGGTCTAATTATTTGACCTATTTATATTATCAAAGGAATAGTCTCAAAATTATGAGTCATGATAAGTTTTTATATCCCAAAACATCGACATCTTAAACTCTCTATTATCTATTTTTATCATGGAAATATGGGTTAGAACATCATTGTTATCATTTACTTTAACATCCAACTCAAGAGTGATATTTACAAGGGTAAGGATTTTATAACACCATTATTATATTTTTCATAGAAAATAAAGTGGAAAATAGTATCAAGGATAAATGCTTGTACACTAAGGTAATAATTATACAAATATTTAGGTTTTATAATGAATTTTCTTAGTATATTTCACAAGGAGAAATATTTTTCATAAATGTTGTCATAAGTATCTCTTCTAACACTCTCAAGGCCTAGAACTATATAAGCTTTTTACTATATAAAGAAATATTTGGGATGTATAATACTATGATATCACCATTCCTACAACAATCTATTGTTTTTTTTTGGTAAGTAAGAGAATATTATAATTAACATCGGGTTTTAATTGGTTGAACCAAAACCATTTTAAAAAATAGGGTCCACTGACCAACTGGACAAAGGCCAAGCCCTAAAAGTTTAAACTGACAACAAAAAGGGCCAAGACCTACTCTTCCATTAGAATACAGCCAAACTAAACTATGGAAGCCTAATATTATGGCCATCAGAAAAGAAAGACGCAAAATAGAACTAACAAAGACAAAAACTAATCATGCAAGCACCATGCAGAGTAGCTTGTGCCCATATAAAATAATAGAATATGGTAAAAAAAAACATCCCATAGAATGGACAGCCAAGAGGCCAAGCAGTCTTCCTTGTAGTCCTCATCTAACTTCTTATCATCCTCCTTGCCATCATCTTTAGATTTTTCCTCCGACTCCTTGTTCCCCTGGAACTGCTGGCTATAAAACAGAAGATTTAGAGAATCACACAAATCAATAGCTGCACTGATGAGGCCAGACAGACTCTTCAACTGGTTGATACTGTTGGAGGCTGATGAAATTTTCATCTTCTCCAAGACTATTATGGTGGGGTCTGGTACCTCATTGTCAGGGATCTCCAACACTTTGTTATTTCTTGCTAGGGCCTTTTTGCGACATCGAATCCAAACACACCTTGGGAAATACTTGAGGCCAAAGCAGATGTTTCCCATGCATAAATTTGTAGATAAAAAACCTATATCAGTGCCCCACTAGTTGCGAAAAACACTAGTCACATGAACAAAAAAAACAAATATGACAAAAGCCATTATAAGGTTCAAAAAAATATTTTTAAAAATGCCCCCATTTTCTGTCATTGATCCACTTTGAGCCTTCCAATCTAAATTTTTTCATTATCTATCACCATTGAGACTGCATGAGGAAGATTTTCAGTCCACGTGATCAAATTTGCTGCTACAATGCCTTCATTTGCCAGCCTATCAGCTGCCATGTTGCTTCCCGGAAGGTATGCAAAATTATGGCCTCAGGTCGATCATGAATTAGAGCCCTTGCTTCGTGGATGTAGTCATCAAATCTCCAAGGAGATCTCTTAGTGTTCTTTAGAAGATTTATAATAATAAGAGAATCACCTTCCACCAACAGTTTCCCTGGATAATTCTCTGCCACCTTGAGGCTCCTCCAAAGCGCCCTCGCTTGACCACATTGTTAGTTTGAGCTCCAAGATGTTCAGCAAAAGCTACAAGCACCTCACCCTTATGGTCTCTAAGTAAGCCACCAGCCCCAGCTTCACCTGGGTTGCCCCTAGATGTCCCATCAAAATTTTACTTAATCCACCCTAGGGGGGGTGGGGTCCATGTGATCATGGTTCTAGGACAGACTTGAGGATGATTGAGGCCATCAGTGAGAGGTAAGTTTAATGACTGGCCTAATGAAGCTTCAAAAGGATTTGGATGTCTAGATGCTGCAGGCACTAAACAAGCATTCTCATTAGCATATACTAAAATATTTGACAGGACAGAGGATGACTGAGAAACCTTATCCAAAAAGGCCCGACGATTCCTTTCCAACCATATCTGCCACAAGTAGTGATGAAGGCAGATCTTCCACATATACCTAAGATGCCTATTCAAAAAGGGAGAAGGCCACTGGAAAAATAAGTCAAAAATGGATTGAGGATGGACCCAATAAATATGAAACACTTGTAACAGACCTAACAAGATTGAGACAGAAAAATTACAATACAAAAACAAATGATCAATAGACTCCCACTCAGACATACAGAGATAACACCTATTAACAACAATCACACCTCTTTTTATTAAGTTATCCATGGTGAGGATCTTATTTTGAATGGCCAACCATGCAAAAAACCCAACCTTCGGAACAATGCTTTTGGGCCAAACTTCCAAGTGAGGGAAAGTAGGTTCATCATTATCAATAAGCATCAGATAAGCAGTCTTGATAGAAAATTCCCCATTGTCTGAAGCTTCCCAGATAAGCTGGTCCTCAAGAATGCCAGAAGGGAGTAAAGACTGTCTTAATTCATTCTCCAGTATTATTGATGCCCCTAGTAGATCATTGTTCATTATTGGCTTCCATACCCTTCTATTGTTTGACAAAGTAATAAAATCTGCAACTTTGGTACCAAAAACTTCAATTTTCCAAGCTCTAAGGGTTGAAAGGATGGGGTCTGTAGAGAGGGGATAGTCCTTTAACCATTTGTGGTCCCAGAAATCAATGTTTCTTCCATTTCCCAGTTTCCAACGTAGCCCTTTGCTTAGCAGGTTTTTAGTTTGAAGGATTGATTTCCAAAAAATTGATCCCCTGGGAGGAAAGGAATAGCTTAAGAATTCAGTTTATTGCAAGTAATTTCTTCTAATTATAGTAATCCATTCTGCATTTGCATTTGTCAAAAGACGCCATGCTTGTTTGGCCAGGAGGGCCATGTTTAAATGTTGTATTCTCCTTAGCCCAATACCTCCAAACTCCCTTGGTTTGCAAACCCTATCCCAGGACACCAAGTGAAAGCGCTACTTAGATTCAGAACCAGTCCATAGGAACCTCTTCTGGATGTGTTCAATTTTAGTGTAGACACTTGTAGGAGCTTTAAAAATAGAGAGAAAGTAGACAGGGATGCTTTGAATGGAAAACCTGGTGAGAACTGCCTTGCCGGCTTGAGATAACAAATTCCCTTTCCATCCGACCGACTTCCTTTGAATTCTTTTAATTACATTAGTCCACATAGAATCACCAGCTCTGCCTGTTAATAAAGGAAGGCCTAAGTATGTGGATGGAAGAGTAGACACTGAGAATCCAAGAATCCTAGCAATCTTAATCTGCCTCTGAATGGGAGTGTTAAAGAAATAAATTTTACTCTTTGAAAAATTTACCTTTTGCCCATGACATCCTCATATAGCTCTAGAATATGTTTTATGACCTTAGCCTCAAAAACCGATGCAAGAGTTAACAACAAAGTATCATCCACAAAGCTGTTCATGTGTAACTGCTCGTGTTTGTGATGATGCTTTAATTCTTGAAATAAGACCAATATTACGAGCGACTTTGATTGTCCTCCCAAGGGCTTCAGCCACAATGATAAACAACATGGGAGAGATAGGGTCGCCTTGCCTTAGGCCCCTTTTACTTTGAAAGTTTCCAGCAGGAGCACCATTAACAAGGACTGGAAACCAAGGTTTCATAAAACATCCTTCCAAAAGCTTGATCCATTCATGATGAAAACCAAATTTCTGAAGAATGGCAGAGACAAAACTCCAGTTTATGCGGTCATAAGCCTTGTTCATATCCAGCTTGAGAGCAAAAGCGGTTTTTTAGTCTGGACTACCGAATGGAGGGCTTCATGAACTGTTATGACACCATCAAGGATGGACCTTCCAGGGACTGAACTGCCTTGACAAACATCAATAAACATAGGAAGGATCTTCCTCATTCTATTTGCAATCGCCTTGGTCAAAATTTTATAAACAACATTACAAAGGCTAATAGGTCTAAAATCCATCATAGATCTAGGAGTAGGAATATTTGGGATTAAAGCAATAAAAGTGGAGTTAAAAATTCTCGAAATATGCTTTGTGGACTGAAATTCCTTGATAGTAACACATACATCAAAACCTACAATATCCCAAAAAGCCTGAAAAAAACGAGGTGAAAACCCGTCTGGACCTGGAGCTTTATCAGGGTTCATTGAGAAGAGGGCCTCTTTGATTTCTTCATTCGTGAAAGGCTTAATTAACTCCCAATTCAAGTCATCAAAAATTAAATGAGGAATATGGTAAAGCATTGATTCTGAAGCTAAGGCAGAACTTAAATGTTCTTCTTCTAAAAGATTCTGAAAATAGGAAACTGCTTCATTTCTGATCTCATTAGGACTAGAAAGGAATGACCCATCATCTCTAACAAGTTCTTTAATTATATTGTGGCTTCTGTTCCTTAAGGTAGATGCATGAAAAAATCTTGTGTTGGCATCACCTTCTTTTAGCCAGGTAGCTCTAGAATTTTGCCGCCAAAAAGTCTCCTCGCAGGCTAAAACATTATGGTACTCAGCAAGGGCTTTCTTTTCATCTGCCTGTAGGGAAGGGTCTAGAAATCCCTCTTCAAGTTTTTTCTCAATGATTGATAACCTTTCAGAGATGACTTTCTTGTTTTCAAAAATATTTCCAAAAATTTCTTTATTCCAGATCCTTAGATTTTCTTTCACCACTTTAAGTTTACGTGCTAATCCGAATGAAGGCTCGCCTATGACAAGAATGCTGCCACCACTAAGAAATTCTGTCTCTGAGATCAGGGTGGTGCATCCACATAGATTCAAACCTAAAAGGCCTTTTGAATTTTGGAGTCTCTTCAATTTCAAGTAAAATCGGGTTGTGGTCAGACCCAATGCGAGGCAAGGACAATAGATTTGCATCCCCAAAAGATTGTATTGCTTCCTGTGACAAAAAAAACCTATCAAGATTTTCCATTATAAGTTGATTTCCAGACCTCCTATTGCTCCAAGTAAATTTAGCATTTTTTAATTTGACATCCAATAAATTGTTGTTGTTGATGAAATCTTGAAATTCCTCCATACTTCTTGCTGGAATTCCTACTCCCCATTTTTTATCAGAGGGGTAAAGAGGGGTATTAAAGTCCCCCGCCACTATCCATGGGATATCCTGAAAAGCTTCCTTGAAATGACTACAACAATCTATTGTTCATTTCCTCATAAGTTATCCAATTTTAAATACATCCAATCCAATATACTACAAATTCAATAGTTCAAGGATGACATTCAATATAAGGCACAAGTCCAAGTCAAGGTTCAACATCTATTTTTAAGGTACATCAAAATCAGCTATTTAGTTCAACATGTAATTCAAGTATGATATCAAGTTAAGGTACAATTACAAACCCAATTATAGTTATATGAAACCCAAGTGCACCCTCTATAAGGTATTAAACTAGACAAGTACAATAGCATGAGCATACCATATCTCAAGTGCAAGCAAGTCAAGTAAAGTAGGAATGGTTACACCATCAAGTAAGTAGGAGTATACAACATCATTATGGTAAGCACTGTATGCCATTTAACAAGTCTAAGTACAACAAAATGGGAATGTATTTTAGGTATTCCAAGACCAAGGTACATCAACATGATCATAACACACAAGCATTAACACAAATTAGAGTGTAGTAGTCATGAGCATACCATGTAGATATTCCAACTAATTCAAGTCACAATAATCATACAAAGTAATCATTAAGGTATAAAACCATAATCATACCATGTAAGCATTTATACAAACCAAGTTATAATAGTCATGAACATACCATATAAGCATCCCGACTAGTTCAAGTCACAAAAATATATCAAGGAATCATTCAATAAACAATATAATCATACCATGTAAACATTTACATAAATCAAGTTGTAATAGCCATGAGCATATCATATAAACATTCCAACTAGTTCAAGTCATAACAAACATACCAAGTAATCATTCAAGGTACAATACTCACAAGCACACCATGAAAGATTTATAAGGTGCTACAATCATGGATATATCATATCACACCAAGTTTTACCACATTCCAAGTAACCAATAAACTAAAAAATCAAGTCATGACTTTATATTACAACTCTAGCTATACCTTGTAAGTCCAAGTATGACTAGAATAAGGGATGCAACAACTACAAGTATCCACAAAACTAATACAACAAATCAACTAAATAAATTGGGAATAAGTAACCCACAAATCAATTTCTAACTTATCAAGTGCAAGTTTTTATGAGTATGTGTTCATGGCAACTCAATGCAATTTCCATGAGATATTTATTAATGTACCATAGTAGGTCAAGGTACAACAAGTTGTATGTACTACAGTTCAAGTGCTATCCTTTTAAGAAAACAAGTATACCAACAAACCATGTTATAGCAATTTGGTAGTATATACATATATACATACATACACACACATCTATCTATCTATCTATATATATACATATTTATTTTTGTATAGATACATACATACACACACATGAAATCTAAGGTGACCATAGTAGTAACATCTAAGCTAATTTATTTACACACTCTACGCATAAGAGTAAGGACAACTTTATATATAAAATAATATAAAATTTTCTCTTCCCATTATCATGCAATATTCTCACTATTTAAGGCCTTAATTACATAGCTATGAAGGAAAGTGAGGCTTGGACTAAACATCAAGAAGGCTTGGCTTACTCTATTTTCTATCTTATCAAATAATACATCCTTCTTCCTTTCAAGAATCTAAAGTTGTTGCCCATACTTGGTTTTGGACTGAAGGAAGTGCTATCATACTCATGGATAATTTTTAGTTGACCTAGGTATTATCATGTTTTAGTCAGGGGATTGGTCTTCTAGATATAAATCCATTTTAAGCCTTAATAGTTTGAAGCACATCTGAAGTAAAACTGCTAAGGGATAAAAGGGATCATGGTGATACCCTCTACATTCATAATAAGACAAACATTTTAACATTTCAATTAAGGTTAGCAAAAAATATTCAACTTACCCACATAGCTTTAAATATATAAGTTCAATTAAGGTTTGCTCCAACCATTACCTAGTGCGACTAGGGATTTTACAAAAACACAATAAAAAAGACTCTTTCTAGGCATAGCTAGGGGACCCATTAATTTAATGCAACATAATAACAAGTACGCACACATTTTATTTTAATCTTAGTGGGAATACAAGGACACAAGTTTATCAAAAGAACACATATACCCAATTGAATGCAAGTTTACCCACAAGCAATACTAAGCTAAAAAACAAAAAAATCATAAGAAAGTTGTCACCAATTCTAGGATTGGAATATAAATTCAATTTGGATACCTTTCACTATGCTCTTCCATACAATTTAGTATGAGAATATTCATGGCAAAATTCTTTATACCTCTACCTTTTTCCCTGAAAAAACACCTGAGAGTTGTGTTTTTTCTCTCATATCCCAAACTCTCTAGCTTTGAACAAAATTATTATTTTTAGAAAAATTAACAAATGGTATTTTTGAGTCAATATTTTAATTTTAAATTAAATGTTTATTTAATATGACAATATTGATTGTAATGGACAAACTTGCTCTAATTATTACAAGTACTGACATAGTTATCCTCTAGGAGCAAAACAAAGGAAGGTATCACTGTCATGACCCTCCCTTGGTAAACTTTTTATCTTGATGAATCTATGTTTAGCTATGTGATTTACTGATGAAATGTTGGGATGTTTCATGTCAAGATATGCAAACTCATATATTTTATGGAAAATGTGATGTATGGAATGATGGATAGTTCCTGATGGTTTATGCAAAATATATTTTTTATAAAAAATAAATTACTATAAATGGAATTGTATTTTTATAGGAACAGATTATCCTTGCGGGTAGAGGAAAAATCACCAAGAAGTGATGTATTAAAAGTAAAGGACATAATATCCTTTCCACAAAATAGTTGGGCAACAAGAATGAACGTTCTTAACTAGAGTCACTTATTGTGATTCTATATGAAGGAAATTTATATAGTAGATGAAATTTTATGTTGCTGCTAATTTTATTTTTAAATATAAAGTCGATTGAAGGATTCATTTCAATGAGGAATGAATTGATTAGTGTCATTTCCTCTTGTTTTTGTTTAAAATAAGGGAATATATCTTTTAATGGTACTGATGGTTAGACTTTAAAAGATGCAGCTTGTTTAGAAGGTATTCATCGATTGAAGGATGAAATAATTTTAGTGGTGATTTGAACCTTCGTTGTATCTAGAATATAAGTGTACCGCAAAAATGATAATTCAAAGAAAGCAATAAATTCTTGATTGGTGTTCAAAGGGTGGGCTGGTAATTATCAAGGTAAGGTGAAATTGGCACTTATGAGACCTTACTAGTTGGAGTTAGTTATATTCGGATTCCCTCATGCTGTTAGTGGAAGGAAAGGTAAGGCATCTGTGATGGAAAATTTTCAAAAAAAGGAGGATTTCTGGTGTGAAATCGAGTTTCCAGAGAGTGCATGACTAGTTGGTGGGGTGAAGGATTGCTAGTGTGACATCGAGTTTCTAGAGAGCGCACGATTGGTTCATGGGATGAAGGATTGTTGGCATGACATCGAGTTTCCAAAGAGCCCATAATTGGTTGGTGGGGTGAAGGATTGTTGGTGTGACATAGAGTGCACAATTGGTTTGTGGGGTTAAGGATTGCTAGTGTGACATCGAGTTTCTAAAGAGCATACAATTAGTCCATGGTGTGAAGTATTGTTGGTGTGACATCAAGTTTCTAGAGAGTGCATGATTGGTTCATGGGGTGAAGGATTGCTGGTGTGACATCGAGTTTCTAGAGAGTGAATGGTTGGTTCGTGGGGTGAAGTATTTTTGGTGTGACATCAAGTTCTAAAGAGTGGATCATTGGTTCATCTACGAGTCTTTGCTGGTGTGACATCAAGTTCTAGAGGTAGACATATCAGTTAAATATGATACTTGTGTAGTAAGCTACCTTGGCTAGGTTTGGATTTTGTTAGGAAAGGAATTTTACTTTTAAATTTGGCCAACCTTATAAAATACTAGCATAGTTGAGGAGGATGTACAGATGTATATAACTAGCTAATGATCATGATTGACCTGTTATCAAAGATCTGCATGCTAGCATCTTGATTTAGAATTCGAGAGTGATTGTAGCTTCTCCTGTAAGAGACTACAAAATAGTATAAAAGACCCAGTGGGAGTGTATACAAAGGTATCTAATATTTGTGCTATTCTTAGGAGTTTTTTTAGTGTGACTTTGATTAGTTTACATTCTTTTTGCATGCCAAAACTCACTTTCAAATTATATTTGGTTGAAATAACACAAGAGATCAATGCAGTGGCACTAAATGGATTGTTGTTATCCTTAAGTAGAGGGATTAGTTTATTAGACCTAGTTTGGGTGAGGTACAAATTGGGGAATCAAGGTATTTAGTTTTAAATTGAATTAAGACCTACTTAAGCATATTTTTAGGAGTAGATGATTGGTTTTGGTTTTTGTGCAATATCTTCTCTTAGACAAATGATCTATCAATAGGTTAGAGGCCCGTGAACATGCTACCATGTTGATTAAACTATTCCAAAATTTGGATTATCACCTTTGAGTGAAACTAGGGTAAACAATAGACCACTATAACCACCTTTGACGTATAGGAGTTAGTATAAGTGGACATGTTGTTTTTCTAACATATGAATCTTTGGGAGAACAAAACCATTAATGATGTTAAGGCTTAGTTTCTTCACTGGTGAAAAAGGGATGTTGAAATATTCTTTTGATTTATGTAAAAATATTTTATATTCTATCTGAAAGTATGGGACCTGTTTATCTATAAAACTACTATAACAATATAATTTTGATGCCAAAGAAATCCGGGGTGTGTAGCCCCGATTCGCTTATATTAGAAGTGATTAAATGGTAATCGTGTTGTAGCCTTGAGTGAAACATGTTGACATATTTGTATAGATGTATGTATTATTTAATTATCTGAAAGACGTGAGGTGATTGCTACATTTTATCATTGTATAGTATCACTAATGTTCCAATTGGAAAAATGAAGATGACATCGAAATGAGTTTTCCAAGGAGCACTTTTACTCTTTTTTTACGTTGAGGATGTGGATAGACACAAAGAGAAAATTTGCTCTATAGAACTTTCCAGAAGTAAATTAATGTTGGATGTTGAGCTTTATGTTTGGATTTAGAATGAGCTTATGTATTGAAGGATTGAGATTTGTAATGAAATTGTAACTGTACTTTTGGTGAACAAAAGAGAGATCTTGTTAGGTTTGTTTCCAAATAAGCATTTACAATCACATAAGAATTTATACAATCAGAGGAGAAATTTCAAAAAAATTCAACAACCATTGATTTGTTCGATTACATTATTATAGCCTTCAAAGTTTTAGCATAATAGAACCCTTCTTTATTTGGTCATTACTATGGATAACTCACAGCAAAAACAAAAAAAAAATGTCCAAATCATAACACTGTTACATCCTTTTATGCATTACACAACTCTTCTCCATATCTAAAACACAAATTATTTTTTTCAATGACATACACTCAAGCATTATCTAAAACTAGTATATGTGCTAACCCTAATAATAATAGCAAAAAATCAGTTAGCACACACTACAAATATATTTATTTATCGATAGTAGAAACCTTTATCCACTTGTCATAGGAGCAGGTAGTGCATGTGTTTCTTTGGTTTATCATTTTACTGTGATGCAATCTAATATTTCAATAGGGAATCTCATCCATAACTGTAGCTCTACGTTCACCTGTTTACTACCTAGAAATACCATAACTACCATACCCTTTTTACTACTTGGAAATATCATAACTGCCATGCCCTATTTACTACCTAGAAATATCATAACTGTAGCTCTGCGTTCACATGTTTACTCCCTAAAAATATCATAACTGCCATGCCCTATTTACTACCTAGAAATGTCATAACTACCATGCCTTATTTACTGCTTGGAAATATCATAACTATCACTCTGCGTTCACCTATTTACTACATGTTGATTTTAGAGTGGATACCCCTGCATCAATACCTCTAGACTTGTATCAAATGAGAAAATTTCTTATCACCTTTTTTATTATATTAAACTCTCAAATTATGATCAAGAAATTGATTCATAAATAGTAAGTTTTTAGTGAGGCTAGGCATATAAAAAAATTTAGTTACATGGTATGTATACAAACCAAGATAGAAAGAGATGTTAGTGATACCAGCAATGATGTATGTTAAATTATCACCAAGACTAACCATCCCTTGATAAAAATACTCCTCAATAAACACAAACCATTATTTCTACCCATGATATAGTTGGTAGCCCTTAAATAAAAATAACAAATTGGAATAGGTTTTGTGATTTCATGAAGATCTTGGGATGAATAGATAAAGTATTTTCCTTCTCCTTCTAATTTGGTATCCTATATTACATTTTTGTATTGGAATTGAGGTGCATTCTACCTTTGGCATTGAGGATACTTCTACTTTCCTCTTGATGCTTTCTTTAGGTTCTTATTAGATGAACCTTTTGAAAAAATTATTAAATACATGCCCCAATTTCCCACAAATATAGCATGTGATATTATAATGTGAAAATTTCCATTGTACTTCTTGTTGCTATTGATTATATGCTCTTTCTTATTGTTGGTGGTGCTTGTTGGGGGTGTTCCACCTTTTTTTGGTTGCGTAGGATTCTTTCTTTTTTGATTTATAACTAGAGAATGTTCATCTTTAGTATTTATTTATTGAATTACTTCCTATTAGCTTTCTAGGTAGATTAACTCACAAAAATATTTATCCAGGATCAAGTATAAATCAAATATATACCACTAATCAAAATAACAATGAATCTCAATACAATAATATCTCACAAGTATAACTCAAAAATATACAATATCAAAATATTACAAGAACGATTCATCTTGACTACATTGCATGCAAAGATGTCTCCAATATACAATTTTGCTTGACTTTTTAGTACTATGACTATTTCTATCCTCTAACATCTAGGAGATGCATTCTTTCATATTCTTCATATTGAGATAAAAATCTCATATTGACACATATCAATGCGAATCTTCATTCTCTCTTGACACCTAGCACTTTCTCTCATATTGACACATACATTATAAAATATAAATTAACTACCAAAATAATATTCACAAGGGGGAAAACAATATAATACTTCTAACACCCCCCCGTATTACATTATTTTGTAAGAAGACTTTTTGTCTTTCTTCTTTGATTTTTCTTTCTCTTCATTCTTTAGCTTTGACTTTAACATGGCTGGATATATGTAACCTTCATTAGGCATTTATTTATAAATTATGTGTCTACATTTTGATCAATGTATTTGAGTTACCTTTGGGTCTCTGCCTCTAGGTCACTACCTTTGGATCACTACCTTTGGGTCATTGCCTTTGGGTCATTGCCTTTGGGTCACTTCCTCAAAGTCACTACCTCTAGGTCATGCACTAGAAAAATCATAAGACCATTGTATATGTATAATTATCACTATAGGTGCTTTCACTATAGGTCATCTCCCAAGGTATGCTTGAGTCATATTCATTTCACATTTCTTCATGATAAGACCAATATCATTCTTTACATTCAATAAACTTTGATTTTTCATCACACTTGGTTTCCTTTTGTAGAAACCATACAACATTCCTTTTATCTTATTCCATTCATTCATATTTATCCATCCACAATCCATTTTTATTTTTTATTTTCCTTCTCTTTATGTAGATAAGATTTTTAAGAATTATTATGTCATCCACAAGTTTCACAACAATGGAGATTCTAATATTTCTCTATCTTATGTCCATATCTACCACAATGATTACATTTATTCCCTATTATAAAATTTATTTTGCCATTTTGTCCTTCATTGTTACTAATTTTATCAGTCTCTATCACTAATTTGATGTCATTATTTATTATCATGAATTTAGTTCTTGATTTATCACTACTGGCCTATCCTATATATCCAAGACCTTCATAATTTGATATTATTTTTGGTATAATTGGCTCTTTCATTCCTTTTCTATGTTTTACCAAATCCGTGTCTCTATATCCTATTTTATTTAACAATTTTGAACCAATCATTTTAGTATACCTTTCAAATTAACCAAATCCATCATCAGATTGATTTTTTTCAATATCAAGATAACTTTGAGCATCACCATTCCTATCATTATCTGAATTTCTATCATCATCAATTTTGACAACATAAGCTTTTTTGACCAATCAAAAACTATACTCAAATCATCTAAGTTGCACTCTATATCTTTTCTTTTTTTGTCACAACATGCATTTACTATCATAGGTTCCAAGTCCTTATTGGATTTCTCATTACTTGATAAAAAATATATGTGATTTTCCATAAGATTCCTGTGTATAGATTTTCATTGTGCAATATACCCTAGTTGATTACTTTAATATCTTTGATTCCATTTAGAAAATTCTTAGTCTTGATCCTTCCTAGTGAATGCATTATACTTCAAAAAATTTATATTATGTCCTTTTCACAAATATGAAAATATTTTTGTTTTGTTTTTGGTTTTGTGATGAAGTGCAAGATCCTTTTTCTACTACAAGAGCCTTATTGGATGACTCATTTTGTAATTGATTTTCAATTTCATATTGCTGAAGAATATTTCTTACTCCTCAAATGACACCTTTATATTTTTTTTTTAAATAAAGGGGTAAAAATTTATTGATAAAAAGTCTGGATTATAGAGTACAATTGAGCTTCCAACCAGGACTCAAATAAACAACCAAATAAGATAAAACCACTAGACTAGAATGACACCCAAAAAATACAACAAGAACAAACCACATTAAGTTTGTACATCCTTGTGGATCAACTTCCACAGGCGTTGAGAGTCCCCAGACAAGATACTCTCCCAATTATCGATACTCTAAGGATATAGAAACTCAAAAGCCCTTTTGGCCAGGTAATCAACAACCACAGTCCATTCCCTTGGAATGTGCACAAAGGATATAAATTCAAAATATTCGCTTATTCTGAGAATCTGAACAACTATAGAGGCCAATTGACAATTAAATTCCTCCACCCTTTTACTGTTTAAAATATTAAACACAATTTGAGAGGCAGACTCACAGATAATCCTATGCCAACCAAGAGAAAACCCCCTCCACAAGGCCTCAAGAATTTCAAGAGCTTCCATAAAATTTTTGGAGTGAACACCTTTATAAATGGAAAATAAAAAACTGACACCACCAGTATAATCTCTCCCAACACCGCCAATGCCAACATGTCCAGGATTACCCCTGGAAGATCCATCAATATTAATTTTTAAAACTCCTCTAGGGGATGGCCTCCACCTACCATATCTCCTAACCTTCTTGCTAAGCTGAGGAACCCTACTAGGGCTAGAAGAGTTCACACCATCCCCAAAGAGACCAAGGGCTTGCTGTACCTTCTCCTCCCTAGAATCTAAAAGAGGGTCCACATCACATTTGCTATGGATGGTTTCCTAAACCATATATAGGATCCTTTTCTAGATCTATTGAACAACCAAATAACTTCCTTGAAATATATGCCGGTTTCGTTTGAGCCAAATTTTCCAGATGATGCAAGAAGGGCCCAAATTCCAAGCCACCCAAAGGAAGGGGGTCTTTGCTGGAGGTCTACCTAGACTACTCCAAAAATCCACTAGGGATAGCACATGAAAATATGGATGGTTCCAAGCGCTCCACAAATGGTGCCAAATGTCTCTGGCAAAGGAGCATTGGAAAAATAAATGAAAAGAGTCATCCTTATTCTTACTACAAAGGACACAAAAAGAGGGACCCTGAAATCCCCTCTTCCTCACATTATCCCAAGTGAGGCATTTATTACGATCTACCAACTAGAGAAAGAAGTTACATTTTGGCTAGGAAAATTTGTTCCACACCTTTTTCCACCAAGTGACAGGAAGACTCCCATACTTTTGCTTATCAAGAACCTGATAACCATAGGCTATCGAGTAGGTTCCCTTAGGATTAGGGTTCCAAGCTAGAATATCTTTACCCCTTAATGAAGAACAAGGCCTCCCCATAAGAATAAGAGCAAGCACCTCTCTCTCCTTGGCCAGTCCCCCCTGGGGCCATTCTTGTAGATATTTCCACCTGTACACCTCCATATTTCTTAAAGACTAGATTTTTTTAAAGTCCTCCACATGAGACCAACCTTCTTCCAAGAAAAAAAAATGTAACCTAGGATATTGATTCAAGATAGGAGGGTGACCATCCCAAGAATCCTCCCAAAAAAGAGCATTTTATCCCTGATTGCAAATCCAGAACAAACCCTGCTTGATTAAATTAGCTCCCGTTTTCAGAGTGTCCTAGATAACTGAACCTTTCCCAACCAAGCTGATTCTAGGGATATCAGCCTCAAAAATACCTCAAGTATTTACAAGATAATATTTTAGCCCAAATATGATCTTGAGAGGTACACCATCTCCAATAAAGTTTTGCAGCCAAATCTTACCCAAAAAGAGTTGTTTGTCGCAACCCAAGGCCTCCCTCTTGCATCGACCTACATATAGAATCCCACATAACCAAACTCCATTTAGATTGATCAAGTTTTCCAGACCATAAAAACTATCTTGACAAAGCATCCATGTCCTTGATGAAGTCAGAGGGAGCTATTTGTACAAAAAATCTATAAATGGGTAAAGCTTGAACAACATATTTTAAAAGCAACACTCTACCTGCAGTGGATAGCCATATGAAATTCTAGTGATTCATCTTCCTTCTAAACTTATCAAGCATAGAATACCAAGAAGATCTAGGTAGAGGATGATATGAAATTGGAATACCAAGATAAATGAATGGGGGAGTCCCAACCTGAAATCTTAGAATGTGAGCAATCCTGGATTGAATAAGAGGAGGGGTATTGAAGAAGAAAATAGAAGACTTATCCTCATTAATCAACTATCCAGAAGCACCAAGATATATGTCAAGAGACTGTCTAATATTGCCAACTTCCCTGATAGTGACAACTCCCAACAAAGTAGTATCATCAACAAATTGAAGGTGGGAAAGAGGTGGTAAACTACTATCCCACTTCCACCCTTGAATGAGACCCTGCATGAATTGAAACTTAAGCAATCTTCCCAACTCTTTCGCCATAATGATAAACAAATAAGGAGATAAATGATCTCCTTGCCTCAATCCCCTTGAGACCTCAAATAGCTCTGATGGCTCATTATTAAAAAGAACAAAGAATGAGGAAGAAGAAACACAACTCATCACCCATATAATCCATTCCTCCTCAAATCCAAAAGCAGTAAGAACTTTCTGAAGAAAGGACCATCTGACCCGATCATAGGCTTTAGCCATGTCCAACTTAATAAACATAGTTTTATCCTTAGAAGTTTCCATCTAGTGAATAGATTTTGTAGCAATAACAACCCCATCCAAGATTTGTCAGCCAACATCAAACCCTCCTTGCTCCTCAGAGATGATTTTTCTCAACCATATATTCAACCTCTCAGCAATAATTTTTGTGATGATCTTATACACAACATTGTAGAGAGCAATAGGCCTGAACATATCCAAGGAATTTGCTCCCTCTTTTTTGGGTATAAGCACCACAAAGGTAGCATTTAGGGCCATTAGCATCTGTTTGTTCTTTTGGGACTCATGGACCACATCCAAAAGATAAAATTTGATTAAATCCCAAAACTCCTAATAAAACTCAATTGGGAATCCATCTGGGCCTGGGGATTTTCCTTTTTTCATCTTGAATACAACATTTTCCAACTCCTCAAGGGAAATTGGACCCATCAAGTGCTCATTCATCTCTCTAGAAACAATCGCTGGAATACAGTTTAGAATAAGCTTTTCATTCTCATCATCTGATAGGGAGTCCTTGAAGAGAGAGGAAAAATACCTCTTAGTATCTTCTAAAATATCCTTGAAAGAAGAGAGCAGGGCACCCTGAGAATTCACAAGAGAGGTAATCAGGTTACCATTACTACGAGCCTTAACTGAGTTATAAAAGAAGTCTGTGTTCCTATCCCCTTCCTGAAGCCAATCTACTCAAGTTTTTTGTTTCCAAAAAATTTCTTCCCTCAGTTCCTATTAAGCAAGGTCTTTCGCAGCCTCAGATTCCTCAACAAGAAGATCCTTTGTGAGTCCATGATCGCTAATTTTTCTTGAAGCTTCTTCCATACTCCTAAGAGCTTCCAGCTTAGCCAAGGAAAGGTTCCCAAAATTTAGTCTATTCCATCTCTTCAATTTATGTTTTACAAATTGTAGTCGCTTCATAAAGGAATACATAGTGGTGCCATGAGGAGGTTTTCTAGTGGTCCACCAGCCTCGCATGAAATCATGAAGCTTAGGATCACGAAGCCACATAAGTTGAAACTTAAAGGAGGGATTATTTTTTAACCCTAACTCCAAAGTAGAGATTTTGATAGGCCAATGATCAGATCCCCTAACCTCCAGAATCATAGAACTAGCACTTCTGTTATTACCCATACAATAACTGGATATCAAAAACCTATCTAGTCTCTCTAATATGGAAGCTTCCCCACACTTTCTATTGTGCCAAGTAAATATCCCATTATATGGATTGATGTCAACCAAGTTTAGGGCCTGGATATGAGTGAATATAGAAGAAAAAGTCTCAAGACGGTCCACCCCACCATGTTTCTCCTTCAAAAAAGTGATAGAGTTGAAGTCTCCAGCCAAAATCCATGGGTACAGGGGAACCAAACTTCTCACAAAGCAAATGTGCTCCCAAAAATTCACTTTAACATTGTAATCAATAGGAGCATACACATTTTTAAGTAGGATGGTTTCACCATATTTATTATCATGCCCGATATCGAAATAGACCATCTGTTGGAAATCCAAGTAAGAGGGGATATCTTAACCGGATCCCATAAACAAGCGATGCCACTAACATGACCACATGCACCAATACACTGGAATTACCCCATTCTCCACAACTTGGGAGCAATATTGAACATACTATCAATAGCCAATTTAATCTCTTAAATAAACACCACATCCGAAGAATGCACACGAACCAAATCATGATTTTTTTTTTGTATGGGGATGTTGTTCAACCTCCTTACATTCCATGAGAAGATAATCATTTTTGGGGGTTATAAAAATTGAAGTTCAATGTTCTCACCAAGTATAACTCCACCAAAGTCTCCCCATTAACTTAATTTTATCTTGGTCCTTCTTTCGACCAACCTTCATATTCTTATTCGAAAAACTTTTTTTAATTATTTTTTGTTGCAATCCCAACACCATAGGAGTTTTGCAATCCAAGGATGACTGCATCAGTGCCTGAGTAGGATAGGGCATAACTAAATTTGTACCACTTTCCAAAATAGTTTCCCTTATAGGGCTAGACCCAACCATGTCCCCTATACTCAGATCCAAAGCCCTTTGTTCTTCATTCAAACCCCCTAGATCTGATTCCTTAAATTCCCCCTCAAGAAGAGACATCTGATTCAACCTTGTTATATTTGCATCAGGTAGTGACATTTCAGGTATCTCCATGCACTGATCAAGATAATATAATATTTAAAAATTGTTGAGTAGAGCATCTGGCTGGCTATCCTTAAGGTCTTTGTTTGCCCTTCGTCCTTTATTTCGGTCTTTTACCAGAACAAAACCTTCCTTATCCCATTCCCCTTACTTCATTGAGGCTTTTCATTTATCCAAAATTTGTCCAGATTGAGAGGGCCCAAGATTTGAAGCCACAGGTAGGAAAAACTTAGGGCATTTTCTTTGCAGGTGGCCATATTCATGGTAAATCCCACAACGAAATGGAAGAGCTTCATAGTCAAGTTTTTGAAGCCATGTAGTTGATCCAAATTGTATTTCAATAGAATGTGGAATAGAATTATTTAAGTCAATTTAAACACAAATACGAGCAATAGATATTACCTTTTTATCCATTTTCTGTTGTGACGGTGGTCCAACCGGCTTCCCAAGAAGAAGTGTAATCTTATGCAATATATCAGTTCTCTAGAATTCCAACGGGAGCCATGGAAGCCGCACCAATACTGGAACCTGCAATGGCTGCTCCTATGATGGGTTGAAAACCACATGCTAGGGTTTAATAAAGAGTCCCACTTGGTTATAGAAATAAGGACCCCATTCAAATGCTTTTTTATGATCCGTAATACAAGAGAAAACCATCATAAAATAGCTATTCGCACTCATCATCACCTCCACATCACCTTCAGGATTCCAAGTCTTCTTGACCCAAGCCTCCACAAAGGGGAGAGAAATTCGGATGCCCAAAAATTTTCCAATAAGGGCATGTTTGGTTAGATACTCCACATATTTTGCCATCGAGTCTGGTTGAACCACTAGAATTGGCCTGGCTTCACATCGTTCCAAACATCCATTGTTCTTTAACAAGTGGTTCCCGACATGCACTGGAAAATCCTATTCCTTCTAGTCATTTTCAGATGAAAAACATCACGAGCATGCACTCTCTGTGTCGGACCCGATGCCATTATGATATTCCTCCATTTTTTTAGACCTCCTTCGGAAGCTGCTGCCATCCCCACAGAGCAATTTTTCTTCATCAAACCCTAGCAGAGTAGTTTTTCCTCATCAAACCCTAGCAGAGCCCTCTCTCAAAACTCTTCAATCTTGTCATAGATTAGTTTTAATATAAATCATTTTATTATATTTCCCACACCTTTATATTTGATACTAGAAGAGATGTGACCAATATTTTGAATGATATAAGAAGTGATCTAAGTACAACTAAAAATAGGAGTTTATCTTCAACCTTTTCTCCTAAGGTGTGCAATTTTGATTTTAAGTACATCTAAAACTAGGAGTTTATCTTGAACCTTGTCTTGAATGAGATAAAGTTTATTATCATGAATTTAGTTATTGATTTATCACTACTTTCCTATCTTGTATATCCAATACCTTCATATTTTGATATTATTTTTGGTATAATTAGCTCTTTCATTCATTTTATATGTTTTCCCAAACCCGTGTCTCTATATCCTATTTTATTTAAAAATTTTGAACCAATCCTTTTAGTATACCTTTCAAATTAACCAAATCCATCATCATAATGATTTATTTCAATATCAAGATAAATTTGAGCATCACCATTTCTATCATCATTTGA
The DNA here is from genome assembly GCA_028583015.1 of Wollemia nobilis. NCBI lineage: Eukaryota > Viridiplantae > Streptophyta > Pinopsida > Araucariales > Araucariaceae > Wollemia > Wollemia nobilis. Next base: position 8,637,236 of record JAQPPZ010017210.1, on the reverse strand, counting down.
ATCTCTATCATCATCAATTTTAACAACATAAGCTTTTTTTGCCAATCAAAAACTATACTCAAATCATCTAAGTTGCACTCTATATATTTTATTTTTGTGTCACAACATGCATTTACTATCATAGGTTTCAAGTCCTTATTGGATTCCTCATTACTTGATAACAAACATATGTGATTTACCATAAGATTCCTATGTATATTCTGATTGTGAAATATACCCTAGTTGATTACTTTAAAAACTTTGATTTTATTTAGAAGATTCTTGGTCTTGATCCCTCCTAGTGAATGCATTATACTTAAAAAATTTTGTATTATGTACTTTTCACAAATATGACAATAGTTTTTTTTTTTTTTGGTTTTGTGATGAAGTGCAAAATCCTTTTTCTACTACAAGATCCTTATTGGATAACTCATTTTGCAATTGATTTTCAACTTCATATTGTTGAAGAATATTTATTACTCCTCAAATGAAACCTTTCTATTTGATACTAGAAGATATGTGATCAATGTTTTGAATGATTCAAGACATGATCTAAGTACAACTAAAACTAGAAGTTTATCTTTAACATTTTCTCCTAAGGTATGCAATTTTGATTTTAATTCTAATATCCTTTGAAGAAAATGTTCTATTTTTTATTCATCATGAACTTTTAGTGCATACAATTGTGATCGTAGATGTAAAATAATTACCTTATTATTTCCTTTAAATATCATACACAATTTTTCCCATGCAATTTTTGAAGTTTTTGCTTTACTAATATGTGTTTGAATTTTATTGGATATGCCAAATAGAATTAACATAAGTGCTTTACCATCATTATCTTTAAATTTTTAAATTCCTTTTTTATCTTTTGAAATATTTCTTTGTCCATTCACCACGAGTTTTTCAATAATAAGTATTGACCTCATCTTATTTTTCCATGGGGTAAAATTAGGCCCTTTAATAATTGATATTTAGAAAAGAAAATTCTTGTATTTGTCATTTCCTTTGAAGTTGACAACCTTATAGCTCCAAAAAAAAACTAAATTTTACAAATTATTATATATATATATATATATATATATATTGTTGTCGGCCAAACAAGGTTAACTTCTTTCCTACTTTTGTCACATGCCCGTGCATTTAATTGATCAACCCAGGGAGCTTCGTAAACTTGCGAAGGGTCTTGAACAAGATTTCTTACAATACCACTTGAGATGAGTTCGCTAGTTCTACTATTGGGGGGTGTTTCAACGGTCGTCAATCATTCATACACTCCTCAATAATTTATGTAAAAACAATTAAATCTATAGAAAGGAAATATTCATGCATTCCTAGAAATAAAACTATTGCAATACTAGAAATAAAAATGCAATAAACAATCTTATAAAAGTGGTAAACTAATCTAGAAAACATAGGAAAAATAGGGGAAATACTAGCTTGGAGTGGGCCCAGGCTCCAGCAGCTTCCTCCCAACTGAACACACACTTAGAAACTCTTAGAACTGTATTATAATTATCAAAGTATTACAATGCTTTTTCTGTATATCTCTCTACATTTACTATCAAAATATTCTATATATCCTCAGAGAGGTCTGCGTGTGTTTATATAGCACACCCATAGATCTTCTATTACAAAGAAGTTATAACAGTTGATTCATTCTAGACTAAACTAAGATAGTCTGGTAAATGTGATCGACGTCTGCTAAAACTGACATTCGTTTCTAACGACGATGTGTTCACTGATTGGTTTGTGCTTCGCCTGGCATTGGTAGGACGTTATCATACATCGATGCAATCCTTAATTTAACTCTACATGACGTAGAGTTGGAACTACACTAGTCTCTGTTGTCCACGTCATGCTTATCTGGTCAATGGGTAAAGAATAGGGGTGCCTTCCCTATGAGGAAGGTGCCTACGTATGTCGGGCGCCTTCTCTATGTGAAAGGTGCCTTACTGCTATTGGCGCCTTACTAAAAGAGGAAGGCGCTTATCTTCTATTGGTGCCTTCTTGTGAGAGGAAGGCACTTGCCTTCTAGTGGCGCCTTCCTATTGGCACCTTCCTATGAGAGGAAGGCGCTTATTTTCCTTTGGCACCTTCCTGGAAGAGGAAGGCGCTGGCCTTCTATTGGCGCCTTCCTGGAAGAGGAAGGTGCCTACTTACACTTGGTGCCTTCCTGGAAGAGGAAGGTTCCTACTTACGCTTGGTGCCTTCCTGGAAGAGGAAGGCACCTACTTACGCTTGGTGCCTTCCTGGAAGAGGAAGGCGCCTACCTTCTCTGCATTGATTTCGAAAGAAACAAAGTGCCAGGTCCATGAAAAGACCTCGACTGATCAAAATATGACTAAATAAACTACAATTCCACAAAAACACACTAAAAATACATGAATTAGATAACACACATAATTTCATCAAATAATTATATAATCATTCATAAACATATGCAATCCTTATTATACAGCCACATAATAATCAAGAAAATGTATACAAAATATGAGCATTTTTGATGCTCATCATCCCTCCACGCTTAACATATGCCATGCCCTCGTGGCATAAAAACTATAGGTAGCACTATTGACCCATCATCATTGCTATTTCTTGGTGGATCCAGCTATACCTACGACTCGTGTCTGCCTCTTCTATGCACTGGCATCTGGAGGTGTGGCTCCTCTTTTTCTATGTGGGGCTACGGGTGCTGTTGTCGGCTTTGCTTTCCTCATCTTGGCCACTATCGGAGGTGATCTAGCCAACATCGTCTCTACTGCCTGAAATGTAGCTTCTACAACTTGCCATAGGTCAGCATCCGGAGGTCTAACCACTACAAGAGGGATATATGAATTATCCCTCTTGATATGAACTACTTGGGCTTTGTACAATCGGTCTACTTTAGGAGTAAGCCCTGTGTTCTCCTTTGCAATGTCAGTGGCTTCCAATTCAGGGCCATATACCCCCCATCATTAAAAATACCTTCTTATCTTGGAAGGCCATCCCAAAGATGACCCGTAAATCTCCCAGAACTAGCTATCCTCTGCTGGATTGACGTAGATACCAGAGTCCCCTTGCATCCTCGAGGTTGCCTTCCTGGTATCCTTAGCTAATGTCATCTCTTTGAGAAGCTGTTCAAACTATTTTAACCTCTCTATGAACGACTGCATATCTCCCTCATCTTCTTCTGGCTCGATGAAGGTCACCTTCGCCTTCTTTCGAGCCGTCCTGGGCCCTTTTACTTTGGTCTCTACAAAAAATGTAGTGGCTCGAATAAGGGTTTTCCATTTCTCCCTGGTGGACGTCTTCTCACTCTGAGGGGCCTGCTATGCAGTCCCTAAAGTGTTCTATTCACTCTGGGGGACTTGTGCTACCGTCCCTGGGGGTGCTTCTTCACCCCCCTGTCCGTCCTGTATCGACCCCTCAGGTTCTTCTCTTTCTTCCTTAGGTCCGAGGAGTTCTTCCTTATCCCCTGGTCCTGTCTGCTGGTGTTGGCCCTTGTCCTACTTTGTATCACTTAGATCAATGATAGGGTGTGTTGTGGTACTTCTTTCCCCTTCACTCCCAAAAATAGAGGAATTCTCCCTTGCCTTCGGGCTGCTCTGTCGAGCATCCGATCAAAATTCTCTCAAAGAGAATACTCATTCTACAAATGTGGGAGAATTTGTCGAGACCTCTATTGCCTAGTCAGTTTGGGTCGATGCATCCCTTCTTTCTGTTCCCCTATTCTAGAGTTGCTGGTTCTCCTCTCACAACTACTGGACCAGCTGCTCGAGCTGGGTGATTCGTCTTTCTTGTTCTTCCAATTCCCCTCTATGCTCATTCTGGTAGTCCTCCAAAATTTTTTGGGCCATCCAACAATTGGTCTGCCACTCCAGTGCTTCCTCCAAGGCTGCGTCAACCTGATCATTGCTCCCGGAAGTCCTTACATCTTGTGGGCTCTAATTTGTCAATTCCTAAAGGGTTTGGGTTGCAATGTCGACTTTCAGGTCATTCTATTCTTCTTCTACCGAGAGGAGGAGTCACCATAGGTGTTTCCTCTTTGGGACTAGTTCTGGAGGCCGAAACTCGGTCTTGCTGCTAATAAGCGATGCTCCTTCCTCTTCATACTTGGGCACTGGGGAATGCCCTCTTTCCTCTGTGCATTCAAGCACTGGTGAATGCCCTCTTTCTTTCGTGAAATAAGACAATGCCAATTGCCCGATACTTGCCATCTCCTTTGCAGGGCTTCCCTCTTCTTGTCCTATTTCGGCAACAACATCCTGTTGCCTTTCTTGGCCGCAATCTCCCTCTACGTTGGGGTTCTACCTCTGCACTTATGCATGGCGGACCAGTGCTAATATTAGCCCATGGTGGGCAAATGTGGATGGTGCTCCCTTCTGGTACCTAGCCTCCTTCCTTTAGGGCATTTTCCAGGTAGAAAGGCATGTTCAACTTCCTTCCATGCACCAGGTGATTCAAAAATTGCACATGATTAGTGTGCAAATGGATATACTTCTCAGTGCATGTAAAGAATCGATCAACCTTCTCGAATATCTTCCATAGATTCATGGGAAGGCTGCTTTTGGGTAGCCCTTCCTTATCTATCTAAATATTTTCTCCTAGCAGCAACACTTTGGCGTACGACTTCAGCAGTCCACCTTTATATATGCATTCACCTGTGAGGGGCAATCCAGTCACCTACGAGATTTATTTAGGGGTGACCAGAATTTCTACCTCTCGCACCTGAGCTACGTCGCCCCTCAAGGAGGTAGCAAATTCCTTGGCTGCCTCCATATCTTGGCCCTGACTGACTAGGGTACAGTATTCGAACCATCTCTCGGCCTTGAACTATGTTTTTATCATCCCACTAATTCCTTTCGTATCACTCGGCTCATTCTTTTTCATCGCATGATTCTTCGACCTTCCTCCCATGGCGCCTTCCCTTACTGCTGCATTTTTTTTTTTTCTATCCTTACTTCTTCAGGAAGACACCTTCTTATAGGGAAGGTGCCTAACCTTAGCATTTAATTCTAGGGTATGCCTTTCGAGCCATATCATTGGCACATGGTTTCGGCCATGGGGGTATATGATTTTTATGATGACAATATTTTTTTGGTATTGCATAATTTATGAATAATTATATAAAGATTTGAGTTAGTATGCACGTACCTTATTTGGTGTTTCATGCGTCGTGAAGAGCATTGATTCACTGACTTGTGACATGGGGGAGGGGTATTTCGTTTGTGTGGATTACGCTGGACTTTGGTGCTGAGTTGTTTGATGATTGGTGTTGAAGACAAACTCTTGATTTGCACAAAAAATTGTCTATCCATCATATTTGGAATATGTGTGCTGATCTCGCCCCATAATTCTTTGAGATTTTTTTGATTGGGGTGAATTTCCATCACATAGGCAATGGTGGTAATCTGATGTCGTTCGTTCGTGTGGTGATTTCATTCCAATCGAGGCATCTGTGAGACTTAAGTGTTGGTTGTATGCGAAAGGCGCTCTTTGATACCTTCCCAATATGGAAGGAGCTTATGTGGTGCCTTCTCAATGTGGAAGGCACTTATATGGTGCCTTCTTGATGTTATCGGTGCTCTTTGAATGGATGCGCCTTCTGATGGTGGAAGGTGCCCTTTTGATGATGGCACCTTCCTACTACGAAAGGTGCTTCTGAATGGGTGTGCCTTCCTGATGTGGAAGGTGCTGCTGAATACCTGCGCCTTCCTAGGGTGGAAGGCGCCATTGTATACCTGCTCCTTCCTGGGGTGGAAGGCACCTCGGCCTGTATGCGCCTTCCTGATGTGGAAGGTGCCTCGGGATATTTTTTTTTTTGTGTGGCGCATTACCACCATGGAAGGCACCTATTTTTTTTTATGTGGTGCCTTCCCGATGTGGAAGGCGCCTACTTCTTTTTTTTTTTTTTTTGTGTGCGCCTTCTTTATAAGGAAGGCGCCTTCTTCTGGCGGGGTGCCTTATTCATAAGGAAGGCACCTTATTTTGGTGGGGTGCCTTCTTCATACAGAAGGCGCCTTCTTCTGGTTGGGTGCCTTCTTCATAAGGAAGGTGCCTTATTTTGGCTGGGTGCCTTCTTCATAAGGAAGGCGCCTTATTCTAGCGGGCACCTTCTTTTGGCTGGGCGCCTTATTTATAAGGAAGGCGCCTTCTTCTGCGCCTTCTCGATGTGGAAGGCACTTTATTCTTGGCAATCATGTTGTGATTGAATGGAAAAGGGTGATCAAGCCTTCTCAGTCTTGCTTCACGCTACCTAAGCTTCTACCTATGAGTGTCGATGTCGGAATGCTGAGCTGAATTAGGCTTGGTTTCCTAGATACCCATTCCTCGTGCTGTCAAGTCTTCAACCTGCAAAAAGCAAACTAAAAAAAAGAAAAATAAAGGTAGTTAGATGCATTTCATGCCTGTTAGACCCTGCATTAGGATGCCTATAGCTTGCATGCGGGCGTCATCCCTAAAAAAAACATCGTAAGAAAAAAACTAAATTAAATGATTTTGGTGAGCACCTCCATGCCCACCGTTTTTCTTGTTAAGAGTTTGGTCCGGATCTAACAAGATGGGGTCTCCCCCACGTCTATTCTAGATTCCACCTGTAAGGTTTCGGATGTGTTATAGGGGCATAGTCGGTGGCCATTGACCGTTAACACGGTGTTGCTATTGTCAATTGTTCTAACATGCACTGCCCCATTCTTGATGAGCTCTACCACCTCATACGGTCCCATCCATCTTTGCATTAATTTACATTTTCTTTCTTGGAACCAAGAATCGTACAATAGCACCCATTCTCCTTCTTGGAACTTCTTCAATTTAATGTGGTGATCATGCCACCGCTTTCTTTGCTTTTGTATGATTTTTATTCTCTGCAAAGCATCCATTCGAATTTTGTCCAGTTGATCTAGCTATCGAATCCTTTCTTTTTGAGCGTCATCCAAGCTCAAGTTCAATTTTGAAGCCGTACTCAATGTCTTGATTTCAAATTCAATGGGCATCATCGCACTCTTCCCATAGACCAGTTGGAAGGGTGTGAAGCCTGTGGTGGATTTCCACATGGTATTATACGCCCAAAATGCCTCCGACAACCGTGTAGCCCAATATTTTTTGTGTTGCTACATGATCTTTGTTAGGATGTTCTCTATTTCTCTGTTCGTCACTTCCACTTGCCCATTTGCCTACGAATGGTAGGGTGTAGTTTTACTGTGCCAAAATTTGTATTGTTCCATCAACTCCTTGATCAACTTGGAGGTAAATTGAGGCACTTGGTCTATTGTTATATCTCTAGGGATCCCAAATCATGTAAAAATATGGGCAAATAAGAAATCGACGACTGTTATTTATTTTGAATCTCTCAATGCTTGAACTTCAACCCATTTGGTGATGTAATCTGTATAGACCAAAATAAACCTCCTCCTTATTGAAGGTGGATTAATTGGTCCCATGAAGTCCATGCCCCACTTATCGAAGGGTTCTAGGTGTACCTGAGGCTAGAGGGGCATTTTGTCTCGATGGGTTGGTCTGCCTATTCTTTGGCATTCATCGCACTTGCTGGCGTACGTAGTTGCATCCTTGAATAGAGTGGGCCAAAAGTACCTAGCCTGTAGGATTTTGTAGGTAGTTTGTTTCCCTACAAAGTGTCCTCTGCATGGTTCATCGTGACATGCTTTGAGTACTTCTGAGAACTCTTGTTCTGCTACACATCTCCTTATAATCTGGTCACATCCTATTTTGAATAGAAGGCCATCAATCCATAGGAATGATGCGCTTTTCTCTATGACTGCCTGCTTTTCTCAAAAAGAGAGAGCAGGTGAGGTTCTTCCGATGGCCAAGTAATTGGCTATATCTACGTACCACAAAATTTGCTCGCTAATGGTGAAAACATGTTCATCCAAAAACTGGTCTTCCACTGCTGTATGGTCTGTCGGTATCAATCGGGATAGAAAATCTACTATGACGTTGTATTTTTCTGGTTTGTCGACTATTGTGATATCGAATTCCTGCAGTAAAAAGAGCCACCTGATAATTCTTTTGCCAATGGCCGACTTGATCATCAAGTATCTAATGGCCACGTGGTTCGTGTGGACAAATACCTTATACCTAGTGATATAATGGTGGAATTTGTTTATGGCGTGCACAACTACAAGGAACTCCTTCTCTGTCACCATGTAGTTGAGCTCGGCTCCTGCCAAGTTTTTACTGACATATTAGATGGCATAAAATTCTTTGCCATCCTTCTATCCAAGGACTGCTCCAATCGCATTGTTGGATGCATCACAATAGATATGGAATGGTATGGCCCAATTTGGTCCTCTTAAAATTGGTGCGGATATCAGTTTCTCTTTAAGTAACTGAAACGCTTCTTCGCAGTATTTCATCCAATTGAACTCCACATCTTTAGATAATAGAGTGTGTAGTGGTTTTGTAATTTTGTTGAATTTGGTGATAAATCGTCGGTAGTACCCGGTTGATCCAAGAAAACTCCTCACCTCTCTCTACGTTCTGGGGCTGGGTAGGTCTCTGATGACCTCAAATTTTCTTTTATCAACCTTTATTCCTTCTACAAAGAGGTGGTGTCCCAGTACGATGCCTTATTGCATCATCATAAAGCATTTCTCATTGCTCAGGGACAAATTATTTTCCTTACTTCTTTTGAGCACTCTTTCCAAGTTTGTCATTGCTTTGTCAAAGGTTTCTCCATAGATGGTGAAGTCATCCATGTATACTTCGACCACGTCTCCCATCATGTATGAAAATATGCTAAGCATCGCCCTTTGAAAGGTGATAGGTGCATTGCATAATATGAAAGGTAATACCCAATAGGCAAACATTCCCCATGGGCAAGTGAATGCTGTCTTATCCTGATCCTATTATCGTATCTGGATCTAGTTGTATCCACTAAATCCATCCAGGAAAGAGAAATACTTCCTCCAGGAAAGAGAAATACTTCCTCCTGGAGAGTGTATCCAAGACTTGATCAATGAATAGGAGCGGGAAGTGGTCCTTCTTGGTCACTTTGTTTAACGATCTGTAGTCCATATAGATTCGCCACTTCCCATTCTTTTTAGGGACTACCACTAATGATGATACCCACTCACTGTCAAAAATTGAAGAGATGAATCTGGAAGTCAAGAGTTTTTGCAGTTCTTCCTTGAAAATGTCTTTTATTACAAGATTCATTCTTCTTTGTGGTTGCCTACTTGGAGTTGCTTGATCATCGAGGTATATACAATGGGTACAAATATCTGGGCTGATACCCTTCATATCTGAGTAATCCCATGCAAATGCTTGTTGGTGTTTAACCAGGAGCTCTTCTATTTTCATCAATTGTGTGGGAGTCAACCCACTACTGACATTCAATGTTCTTCTTGGCCCGACATGTATTTGCTGAACGTTGTGGTCTTGGGAACTAGCCAATGATGATCCAGGTGTGGATATGGAGGACTCCCCGTGGAGGAAATCCACAATAGCACCATATTTGTTTTCTTCTACCAACTCATCCAACATCATCACTGACTAGATCATGGATAGCTCATAATTTTCATGCTCAGTAAAGATGGGTTCTCCTCATGAGTCGATGGACTGCACTGGGGTGAAATAATCAACCTTTTAATGTTTCGTCCATTAGATATGGTCATCAGCCCATCTTGGCAGCTGATGTAAGCATCAATTGTTGCCAGCCATGGCCTTCCCAAGATGAGCGGGTAACCGCCTAGCCTAGTTTCATATTGCAAGACTAAAAAGTCGGCTAGGTATTCCCATGCGCTGACTGTCACTATTACATCTTCAAACATTCCTTTCGATGCCACAATCAATCGATCGACCAACTTCAACACTGTCATAGTGGGTTTTAGGTTCATGAGCTGTAGCCTCTGCATGGTCTCCTAAGACATTACATTCATGGCTGCTCTGAGATTGACCAACGTATTGGATGGGGAATGTCCCTTGATTTTTACAGTCAGCACCAGGCTATCCAGGTCTACATACTTAGGATGGCACATTTTTCCCATCATAAAATCTGCTAGTTTACCCATGACATTGATAGTATGGGTTACTCTTCGTCTTGGCTTCCTTAGACACATCTCTCTTATCACATTGGTATATATCGAAACATATCGGATGGATTGAAATAATGGAATTGTCACGGTGAGGTTCTTCAAGCTAGACAAGATATCGAACTTCGACTACGTTACTTTCCTCTGTTCTTGCAGCCAGTTGGGAAATGGAGCCTTTGCTCTCTTAAGCGTTTCTTCTATCACCTCTTCTACAAGAGGTGTTTCTCCTACCTCTTCCTCCTCTTCTACCAATGGAGGCGTTCCTACTCCTAGCTGTCTACCAAAACTAAGCTGAATATGGTACATCGGATACATCTCACCCTCCATGTTGTATGTTGGCTAGTTCACCCTGTTATTAGGATTTGCCATCGGTTGTGCGGGTAGCTACGTAGGTCTCACTACTGGAAACATCGATAAATTCTATTGGGGGTGAGCTGGTGCTACATTCTATGGATCTTGATTCCACGTAGTGTGGCCTCTCCACTGCTGCCCAAGATATGGATATGGCATCCATGGCTGTTGGTTCGGGAATGTTGCTAGGGGTGTGTTGGACCAGGGTGATGGCCCCCACCACCCCATGTTAGGTGGTTGAGGCAGGCCTTGGGGCATGTATGGTCCTCCACCATATGATGAAATTTTGGTTGGCATATTCCTCGTAAGGGGTTGTGGCCAACTCTTCCTATTGCCTATGAAATAGGCATCCGTGCTTTCAACATCCTCCTGATTACTGGGCAATTGCGGGCACAATCAAGTTTGATGGTTCAGCCTGCAAACTGTGCATACTTTGACTTTGTTCTCTGGGCATGCATTCTTTGCATGCTTCCCTCTACATTTTGGATAGAAATAAGCCAATGTTGCTTTGTTTTCTTGCTTCTTTTTCTCTAACAACAACGTATCCATATGCAATGCTAGAGATGAGAGCATTTCACTCTTTAAATATTCTAGCATGTTACCTATTTCTGTCTTTGTGACTGAAGCAGTCACTTTCATGGTTCTAGAAGTGGTCTTGCCTCTCCTTCTTGAGTAGTTTCAACATAGTTGTCGGATGTCTTCCATAGCATGTTGGTAGACATCACCTCCAGAAATCATGTTAAGAGCCTCTAGTTATTCATTGGTAAGTCTTCTCAAAAATATGCTTTTGAGGGACTTATCAGATAGTTTTGTGTGAGGAGATCATTGAAGATTGAAGTTGAATCTCTCCCAGTATTCCTCGAGAGACTCATATTCTTTCTACGTCATGCTCAGGGCCTCTTCTCTGGAGTCTCTTACTCTCCCAAAATCTTGGTATTGCTCTAAAAAGAGCTTCTTCATTTGATCGCAAGTGGCAATGTGTTTGTCTCCCATAATGATGAACCACCGTAGAGCTACATCGTCCAATGTGGAAGGAAAGAGTTTCAGCTTCTGCATATCAGATTTGTAGTCCACAGACCTGCATAAGACATCAAACTTAAATAAAAATAGGTTAGGATCCTCAGTTGGGTATCCTCTGGAGGTCAAAAGGTGAGAAGGGGATATGTTTTTCATTTTGGTATCTCCTACTCCTTCATCAATCGAGAAACTAAATCTAGATGAGACTTCTTCATTGTCAGCCATTTTTTTAGGAAATACGGTCTCTAATGCAGTATTTATGGCCTTACGATTGCTTAAGACTTTATGAGTCAAGGCTCTAAGGTTGTCTGGTGTTATTGTCTGATATTCTACTACTTTCCACAACAGGGCTTCCTCTAAGGGTGTCCTATTAAATAGGGGATTTATGATGATTCGTTCTTCCCCAAGTTGATGGTATGATGAGGCACTTTGCACAAAGTGCGGATCCTCACTCCAATGGATTGCTGGTGGTGGGTCGGGAGAGTCTAATTCAAATTTAGAATGTTTGGTTGACTCAAGTTCTGGTGGATTGGTTTTTATAAATCGATCGTCAGGTCCTCTTCTTCTCGAAGAACTCATACAAGGTCAGATGGAATGTTTCTAGGTATTGTAAATAATCTAAGTTGAGACGCTTCCCCAAAAATGATGCCAAAATTTTGCGGGCCAAACAAGGTTAACTTATTTCCTACTTTTGTCACATGCCCGTGCATTTAATTTATCAACCTAGGGAGCTTCGTAAAATTGCAAAGGGTCTTGAATAAGATTGCTTACAATACCACTTGATATGATTCCGCTAGTTATACTATTGGGGGGTGTTTCAACGGTCGTCAATCATTCATACACTCCTCAATAATTTACGTAAAAATAATTAAATCTACAAAAAGAAAATATTCACACATTCTTGGAAATAAATCTATTGCAATACTAGAAATAAAAATGCGATAAACAGTCTTATAAAAGCAATAAAATAATATAGAAAACACAAGAAAAATAGGGGAAGAAATACTGGCTTGGAGTGGGCCTAGGCTCCAGCAGCTTCCTCCCAGCTGAACACGCACTTAGAAAATCTTAGAACTGTATTATAATTATCAAAGTATTACAATGCTTCTTTTGTATATCTCTCTACATTTACTATCAAAATATTCTATATATCCTCAAAGAGGTTTGCATGTGTTTATATAGCACACCCGTAGATCTTCTGTTACAAAGAAGTTATAACAATCGATTCATTCTAGACTAAACTAAGACAATCTGGTAAATGTGATTGACGTCTGCTAAAAGTGGCATTCGTTTCTAATGGTGGCATGTTCACTGATTGGTTTGTGCTTCGCCTAGCATTGGTAGGACGTTCTCATATGTCAGTGCAATCCTCAATTTAACTCTACAGGATGTAGAGTTGGAACTGCACCAGTATTTGTTGTCCACGTCGTGCTTGTCTGGTCAACGGATGAAGAACAGGGGTGCCTTCCCTACGAGGAAGTTGCCTAAGTATGTCGGGTGCCTTCTCTATGTGGAAGGTACCTTACTATCGTTGGCACCTTCCTGGAAGAGGAAGGCACTTATCTTCTGTTGGCGCCTTCCTGTGAGAGGAAGGCACTTGCCTTATAGTGGTGCCTTCCTGTGAGAGGAAGGTGCTTATTTTCCTTTGGCGCCTTCCTGGAAGAGGAAGGCGCTGGCATTCTATTGGCACCTTCCTGGGAGAGGAAGGTGCTTGTATTTCCTTGGCGCCTTCCTGGAAGAGGAAGACGCCTACTTACGCTTGGTGCCTTCCTGGAAGAGGAAGGCGCCTACCTTCTTTGCGTTGATTTCGAAAGAAACAAAGTGCCAGGTCAATGAAAAGACCTCGATTGATCCAAATATGACTAAATCAACTACAATTCCACAAAAACACACTGAAAACACATGAATTAGATAACACACATAATTTCATCAAATAATTATATAATCATTCATAAACATATGCAATCCTTATTATATAGCCGCATAATAATCAAGAAAATGTATACAAAATATGAGCATTTCTGATGCTCATCATATATAAACATTTGAAGTAGTAATCCTCTTAACTCCCTAATTTAATATTTAAAATTTCTAAACTTCAAATACTTTAATCATTTTTTTTTTAAATTAAAGTTTAAAATTTTTTATATTTTTTCTAATAATTTTAAAACTTAAAATAATCATCAATATTTTAAATAATAAATCACTCCACTAAAAAAAAATTAATAATGTTTCTAACTCTAACTAATAAAAATATCCAACTTTATCTTTTAAATCAATAACTATCTTTAGCTTTAACCTTATCTCTGCACTTAAATCTTAATTGACTTTTTAAAAATAATTAACTATTTAATCCTTATTATTCCACATTTAAAAAATAAAGCCTTAATAATTTTTTCAAAAACAAACTTTAAAAATAATCCTTATAACTCCTAAGCTTTAAATTAAATAAATTTACTATTTTTTTTCTACTTCTTATGATAGTAAATAAATATGCATAGCTTTAATTTCCACATTCAATGCTTAAATTTCAAAAAATTTCCTCCAAAGTTTTGAATCTTCTAAAGGCAGTTTATTTTCAAAATCCTCCTTAAGTATTTTTAATTGACGATTGCTTTAGCTTCCACTTTGAATGAGTTAATCAACACTTAGGGCAAATGCTTTATGTAACCCAACATACCAACTATTGCGTGATGCAACTTACTACCAAACGATGAATACTAATTTTAATGTTGCTTCTTCTATGATCATTATTGTCTCTTTGCATGACTTTTGAGACACTTGAGCTTCTTTCAATTACTATTGTTCATTCCTCAAGCTTATAATGGTACTACTATGTTTTCGACATCACTGCACATTCGTCCATGCTCATTTCACACTCACCACATTGGTTTCATCTACAAGATATATACATGTATTTTCTCACTAACAATGTAACTCTTAAGTGTCTCCTTTTTCTTGGAACGAGTGTCTTGTACAATTCAACCCTATGTTACGTAATCCACCTCATGGATATGTCATTTTTTCTCAAAACTATCATGGCACTTGGATTGCTCTTGTTACTACTATAAACCTCCTCTGCACTCAACCACTTGAGGCTTCATCATACATTATTCTACCTCACAAATATTTTCCACCTAGGAACGTTAGAAATTCCATACGGTACTATTGCTTATTTTAGTAAAAAACATATTTACAATTATAGCCTACATGTATTTTTATATAGAATTCCCATCCATTATGGGCTACACATTTTTATTCAGAATTCTCATTCGTTGCAGACTACACATTTTTATTCAGAATTCTCATTCATTGCAGACTACACATTTTTCTAATTTTGGATTCTTCTTAGAAAAGGATTTTCTTTATTCTTCAACAAAATTTCCTTCAAAAATATAATTGAACATAATTTAGTGTTATATTTTCTAATAGGGAATGTCAAGGCTAGACTTAAGACATTTCTATGGCATGGGATATGGTAATTTTATAATATTCCAGTAGAAGACTTCAAAGCTAGGCATAGAGTGTTTGAAATGGAGAATTTTTATAATAGGTTAGACATGGACAATTTGGAATACAACATTAATATAGACATGAATTTAAAGAGAAACCAAATATACAAAGAATTATAGTGGGCTTATGTAGATATGCTAGAAAATAGATTTTAGCTTTAACCTTTTATACCAAGATAAAATAATAGCTATAGAGAGTTCAGGATAAAGCATGGCCACTCCACAAAAAAAATTCTAACAAGTGTAGGATAAGTTATGAGAAAAAATGTGGGGAGAATGATATTATGAAGCAAGTAATACTTGTACAATGTCAACTTTGAGTAGGGTTAATACATGATCAAGATATTTGAGATGAATTATTCAAGCTCTTTTTAAACTGACAACTCCTTCAACCTCAGTAGCTAATTGAGAGTATGTCATTGGATGGGGATGATTATCCCTACAAATTCAACCTCCTCACACAAATTTTCCAAGCTTTGAAACCATTGTTAGCTTTCTAAGTAGATTAACTCATAGAAAGCTTTATCTAGTATAAATCAAATATATTTCACTAATCAAAATAAAAATGAATCTCCATACAAAATATTATAAATATAAATCAAATATATGCAATATAAAAATATTAAAAGAATGATTCAAATTGATTACATTGCATGAAGAGATGTCTCCAATATATGATTTTACACAACTTTTCAGTACTCTGACTATTGCTCTCCTCTAAAGTTGGGAGATGCATTATTTTATATTCCTCATAGTGAGACAAAACTCTTATCTTAACACATATTAATGTGACTCTTCATTCTCTCTCTTAACACCTTACACTTTCTCTCATATTGACACATACATTATAAAATATAAATTAACTACCAAACTAATATTTACAAGGGGGGAAATAATGTAATACTTCCAACAGTTCCTTCTATTAAAGCAATTTCATGTGTTCCAAATGTTGAACTCTTGTTAATTATATTTAGGGTTGCCATAAAAACATTAAACTCAGTTGGTAATGCTCATAGCACATTGATAATAAGCATAACATCACTCATAATTTTACCTAATGGCTGAACTAAGGCTTGTAAGTTTGTGATGCTCCCAAAAACACCCTCAAATCTATCAATGATTTTCATTTTCAAATAGCATGATTGACTCTATGGGTGTAGAATCTAATTATGTTATTTTAATTCAAACACCATGCTACATCTATCCTATGCATCTTTGGTAGTTATTGCATCATGAATGTACAATTGAATCTCATTAGATATGTTAAACGCTATGATTAGACATGCTTTATAGTCTACATTATCAAGCTTCTTTTATATTGTGGGTTAATAACATAATTTTGTATGGTGCCTAAGACAAACCACCACACATCCTTGACTACAATATGAATTTTAAACTTAATTTTACAAAAAAAATATTTGTCTCCTTTCAAAAAATATGGATCAAGCAATGATATCATTATGGCATAAAAATCCATTTTGAACTTAAGAAACTAAAACTTTTAGTTTGTTGGATCGGGATCAAAAATAAATTTCTAATGAGTATAAATACCTTTATACTCGTGAAAACATAATAATAATGGGCCATACAAATAAATGTGTCACCGAGCAAAATGATATAGTGACATGTCATTCACAATTTACCAAGATATACTGGATTCAAATTCTTTTTTTAAATATGTCAATAAAAAATCAATTATAAGTATGTCTTATGGTGCTTGTGAGATAATACAAGCAACTTGTATCAAATCAAATGCTCCACACGCCTTGCAAAATAAAGGTATGGATAAGTCTTTTCATGCATATGACTTTATTCAAAAATGGGATAAATAATATTTGAATAATCAAAGTCCCTTTCCACAATGCATGTGGTATAAAAATGGTTTTGATTTGAAAATAATATAAAAATGACTCTTTCCTCCAAATGACAATTGATGTTATACCATTTTATTAGTCTTCATCATTGACTTATGTAATCATATTGTTCACAAAAATATAATATGTGTTTTAAAAGAAATATTTCATTAAATATTTGTCATTGGTATTTTAGATCCAATGGCTAATATTGAAGACACTTTAGTTTTTATTTTCACTATATAATAAAAACACAATGTTTGACAATTGATGACATTCTCATGCTCATAAATTCAAACTAAATGAATATGTCTTAGAAAAAATCTTTCACCTCATATATTTAGGATGTCTTTGTATTTTCAATATGTCTCTTTCTACTAAACATCTTCATGTGGACAACAAAATAATTAGACAACTTTTTCATGATAATTTAAGCTATTATAATACCTCTCAACAAGTTCACCTATTGTCTCAGTGTCTCATAGGCTTGTTTCATGAATAAAAGTCATTGAATGTCTAGATTGATTTAAAATCAATATCTTAGGATGCTTTGAATGTTTTCTAAAATACAAAAACAATTTATTGGTAATTTTGTTATGTCTCCACATGTTCTCCTTGTAGTAAAAGGTTTCATATCAATGCTATTGTTTTATAAATTGGATGTCTAGGACAATTTTTTTTCTTTATTAAACTAGGATGTGGAATACCTAAGGCACACTAAGATGACTCATTGTTTATCTTCATTGAATGTATCTACAACTCCATGACTTTCCATGGGATAGTAATAAATAACTCATGCAATTAATATTGCATTGAAATATACAATATAAATGAATCTTGAAGATGTATCCTTCATTGATGGCCTTGTGCATCCTCACTTTAGAGACCCTATTTAGTCATTAAAAAACACATACATTTAGCAATAACACAAAGTATGGTTTTACAAGAACTTTAGATGGCACACAATAGTCAATATATCCCTCACTCATGATGTCTAGTCTTAACACTAATTTTTTTTTAGAAAACCCCCATTTCATATTCAAAATAGATGTTTTGCATTCTTTAAATAACACATTCTTTGAATAAATTATCGAAACAATAATCCAATCTTTAAATGAATAATATCATGTATCAAATGACATAATTACTATGTAACATTAATGAAATTATAAAATATACATATCCTCTAGACATTATCTAAGATATTCCTTTTCTTTATCATGAATAAAACATGCCTCAACTACCAACAACTCAAATGCTTTGGCTAAAAGGTTTTGAGCATTGAATACCACTCCAATACTTTGTCATTTGGATTCAAACCTATAGAAAAATAATAAGAAATAAAAGACTTCAAACGACCTTTTTTACAACTAAGTCGGCAATAGATCCTTCTCCTCCCTCACTAAAACAATTGTTACACCTTTGGAACATCAAATTATATATATATATAAATATATAATAGATCCTTCTCCTCCCTCACTACAACAATTGTTACACCTTTGAAACATCAAATCTTCTATACTAATATATACGTGAAAATCAATAATAAGTAACACTTTTTATTTGATGTAAAATATGATAAGATTTGATTGTTATTATAAATCCAAATTTATTGAATAAAATAAAGTCAACAAAATTCAAATCATTCAAAAAATCGAAATATATAAAATAGAATACATCCTAAGATAAAATACATCCTAAAATAAAAAGTATCTAAACCAATCTATCAATATCATATATAGTTGATCATATCATTGAACTTATATAAGCTATATTATAGCAAGATTTTGATTAGAAGTATACAAGGATTAGAGCCCGATTTTCTAGATTGGAACTTTATTCGCCCCTCTCCTATAACTTTTCCTTATAACCACCGGGTTTGGACACATTGTGAAGAGCAGCATATGGTTGCTCGTTCGCCCATAAAGAAGAGTTTTAAAATTGTCTTTTTTAATGTGGAGAAGAACTTGAAAGATATTGAATGGACAAACAGCTATTTATTCATTGATGGGTCGGTGGGATTTTACTCTCTTATCGGTTGTGGGCGATCCCGTGAATAAAGAATCAAAAGTATTTAACGAGATATGAATATCAATAAATCAATAATTGTGCTATTAATGGATATATTTGAATTTTAATAAGACAAATAAATTTATATTAGTTTCATTTTTTCCATTTAACCAAATTTGGTCCAATGGACCAAATAATATTAAGTAAAGTTTACAGGATCCGTTTATATTTCATCTCTTGGTCCAATATTTTAATGGGATCTATTTAAATTTTAAATAAATAAATTTATATCAGTTTCATGTCTCTCATTTAACTAAATTTAGTTCAATTGTTTTGGGTAAGTAAAGTCAACAGGATCCGAATTATTTAAGAAATTTAATTAGAACAACCCAACACCCAACTGCTAATAATTGGCCAAAACACTCAACAACTTCAACGAAAAAAATAAAAAATTTGAAGTAAAAATTAATATGTCAAAGTTATGTGAATCATTTAGTTTGTCATTTTGTGAATCTGTATCATAATATCATATTTTAATATAATGACCACCCTTTTAAATTTTAAATTTAATATTTTATAAACACCACATTTTGATTATCTGTGGTCATCCCTATAGCCTTCATGTACTCAGGCATGTGGAGGAACTTTCTATCATATAATATTTTCATGGTCTTTAGATGCATATTAGATTTATAGCCGATAGGTCTAGTGTCCAAATCCTCTACATGTAATATGACTATTTACAGCCACCTTGATAATGTAGATTAATAGGTTGAGTTTTATTAACCATTAAATCTTTATGTTTGTAAATTTGTATTATTTTAGTATCAAAGTGTAGACACCAAAACAACACCAATCCGATTATGTGACAACAAGCGCTGATCGCATTGACACACACAGCCCCTAGGGCAGCCCCCAGAGGTTAAACAGTGGTCCTAACCACTTCCAAAAGTAGTTTTAGAGGTCAAAGGTCAATTTGGCACCTTTTTGGCACCTTGCTCTCTACTCGTCCCACCCAGGGACGAATACAAACTGGCATTCGTCCCACCCAGGGATGAATATCAGCATTCGCCCCAGGGTGAGGCGAATAGCAAGTTTGACTGGCAAAAAGTCAAACCTCGGTAACTCCGCCAGTTAATTGAGGCTTCAGGCCATGCAATTGCGAGGAATAGCTTTTATTCAAGAAGAGAGACTTCAGTTATGAATGTCTTTATTTTAGAAACCTCATGCAAGGAGATTCTAAATCAGGGAATTAGCTTTTCTCTGAAAATAGGAAAACAACTCAAGTGGCGCCCTCGCATGCGCAATTCAAACAGAGAGACCCTAAGGTCTATAAATTGGTGAGTTTTCTCACCCAAAAGATATACAGAGAAGGAGCATTTGAGCAATGAAGTGCTGCCAATTTACATACCTACTTGCGATTTGTGCTTTTACATCCTTAATCTCTCATTCGAAAGGGAGGTTATTGGGTGACTATTGGAAGCACGAATCCGGACCCAAAACCCAATTTTTGGCCACAAAAATCCACAAAATTTGTCGAAAACACCCCATAACCAGTTTTGGACCCATCCCAAGTGGATTGGTGCCGAAACAGTGCCTCAAACGGTGGGCGTCCTGCCCTCGGGCGCTCCCCAATCTGTCACAGTCCTATTCGCCCCACCCCGGGATGAATAGAAATATGTGATAGATTTCTCTAGTTTTTCTTTTGCATTTTATTCTAGATATGTTAAATAGGTTACAGTTTAAATTTCATTTCATTCTGAGCAATTTTGACCAGGTTTTTGTCATTTCCCGCCTTCACTAACTTGCAGATGGCACCAGCAAAATATGGGTCCTAGAGGCAAAATTGGAGAAATATGACCATCTGGGTCTTCCCAAAACACCCCCAATTAGCTAACCCCAACTTTGCAGGTCATTTGGAGCTTCCTAAGTAGGACATTGAAGAGGGTGCTTTCTGACAAGTTCTTGTAGGCCTATTCGTCCCACCCTGGAGCGAATACAAATATGTGAGGAATTTCTAGACTGTTCTTTTTGCAGTGGTCTTCTGTTAACATATTTATGCTACTATTAAATTTTTAGGTCGATCCGAGGTCATTTCATTATCGTTTTAATATTTTCATGCATTTACTGACAGTAGGCCTTGGGAAATACATGCTTTATTCTGTCCGCAGGTGCTACTAATATTTTCTGTTTCTTTGAACGCAGGTTTCCAACAGCAGAGGAGCAGGAAAGAGCAAATAATCACATACACAAGTGGTGGCGACGTTTTGGTCCGCCCATCTTACATGTGGGCACGCGGAAGAAGGATTGTTATCCATGGATGTTGTGACAAGAAACACATTTGACGCTCCTATCCCCTAAAAAGGAAGGAGACGTATTGTAACACACTTTAAAAAGCGTATCAATAAAGAGATTACCATATTTCATATTGCTTTTATCTTGTGTCAATTTGTATATGTTCTTTCTTGTCCTTTCTTGTGGCATATTCCTTTTTGTTTCCGTATCCTCGTGCTTTCAGTGGCGATCACGGTGGGACCTCTGTCCCTTGATTTTTAAGATTAAATTTCTGATTAAAGTTGCTTGTTATTTTGCTTACAGGTACCAAGTTTTCAAACGCTGGACTATTTCAGAGCAAAAATTCAGAGACATCCGATTTGGGCAGAGAAGAGGTAGAGGTCTTAAACACCTTTTGTCAATTCTTTGCTTTATGTTCTCTGGTTATTTGCTTGCATAGGAGAGTTTGAATGCTTGTTTGCTTCATTTATGCAACTTAAAAAGAACCCCACACACCACGTGGTAACTGAAACAACAAGGAGTTGGTCGTAAAACCCCAACCCTTGAGCAAGACCAAAGGTGGATCTCATTATCACTTTGGCTTGAGATACTGCATACATTACCCCGATCGTGACTGTTGCTAGACGTAAATCCTGACGAAAGCTGACCAAGTGTAGCGGGGGTGATTCCCAATGCATGAGGATAAGTCTTCTATGGTAGGTGTCATAAACAGAGTGATCCCCCTTCAGTACCGCCTATGTTCCACGTACCATCTGCTCTCACGTACCAATAGTTTCCCTCACGTAAGGGCGGGTATATAGAGAGGTTGGTATATCGGTCTGGCAACGGTATATCGAAGGGGCGACCATTTTTTGGGAGTCATAAGAGCCCTCATTTTGCATTTAAACATTCTTTCAAAAAGCTTTCAAAACAACATCAAAACACACTAAACCAGATTTTAGGGCACACTTTTAAATCTTTAAAAGAGATAACCATTGCATTGATTGTGTGTTTTCTTTCTGTTTAAGTGTAGCGTAAAAAAATCCTAAAAAAGATAAAAATCTACTCATCTTTAGGAGCACATCACCATGGTGTTCACTCGTAGCCGAGCCCAATCATGGGCAAGCGCTCCAGAAAGTGCACCAAGGGGGACAAGTCACCTCCGATATAGTCCTGAGGACTTGGTCATCCCGCCTTGGCGGCCTGACACACAAGAGAGTCCACATCATGCCATAACAGAATAGGACTATAGAGGCACCTCTTTGAGGGGCACCCCCACTCAGCATAGGTCCTTTCAAGAGGAGAACCTACACGTAGCACTCAACGTAGACAGGAGACCTCCCTTAGAAGCCCGTTATGGGTGGCCTAGTGATGAAGTGCTAGAGCAATAGAGGGTCCAAACGGAGGGGCCATAGGATTTCTTCATCCCTCCTCTGCCCCGCATTACTGTTAGAAACACTAGATAGTATCCAGAGTATCAAGCTTTCTAGATAGGGCAAGACAATTCTGCCCGCACCTTTTATGCATATGAAAGAGAGGACGAGGAAGAGTACCACGTTCCTCAAGAGCAGTACACAGCGTGGGAGCGATGTACCTCCATGCCTGCCATGTATCAGGATCACCCATTGAGGCTACAGCCTCGGGTTAATGCAGCTAACCTCGATAGAGGAAAGCAACCCATAGAGGTCTCGGATCACCATGATCGAGATAGATATGTAGGAGAGGCATCTAGGCTTCCTAAACAAGATACGACGGAACAAATCGACTTGGCGATTGCCAAACATGCCACCCACCAAGCGCAAATCATGCAGCTTAGGCAAGATCAAGAACAGTTAGAGCATCTTTGTCGGCTTAACAAAGAGCGCATTCAGCGTCAGACAACCGAATTGCTTCATAACAATGTGCCTACGAAGGTTCCAATCCCTCGCACGCATAAAGTAGAAGTATATGAGAGGCCTAACCCCTTGGTACGAGACAGGTCCACGCGACCTTATCAAGTATTGCCTCCGAGACCTCCTAGACCTGAGCGGGAGGCCACTCCCCGAAACAATGATGGGCACCCTCCGCGGGCACCCACCCATGTGTATAGGTCTCGGCCAGCCACTCCTCAGGAAGCCTATGAGGAGTATGAACAAGAAGAAGAGCGGGCTGAAATGCTCTATCAAGGCAGAGGGGGTGCTATCCAGCTACCTCTCAATAGGCCTCAAGTTCCCCGCAACCCACAACGGGAGCAAACTAAGGAGGAAGAAATTAAATCCTCTGATGCATACAAAGCACTGCTAGAGCGCTTAGAGTCTATGGAGATCAAGACTTTTGGGCCCCAAAAGCCCACTTTACGCCAACTCCGTAGTCATCCTGTGCATCCGTCAGTGTCGGCACCTCCATACCCTGAACACTTTAAACTGCCCCAGTTGGCACTCTTTAGAGGGGAGGAGGATGCCCAAGAGCATGTGACTAGGTTCCTGAGCCAGTGCTTTGGCATTCAGGACAACGATGCTTTGTTATTAAGAACATTTATAACCACATTCGTAGGCCCTGCCTCGGATTGGTTCACCCAATTACCGAAACATAGCATCAGTAACTTGGATCAGCTAGTGGACGCGTTCCTCGAATGCTTCGCCTTCAACACTAAGAAGAAGGCATCATTAAGTGACCTAGCTAGCCTCAAGAAGTATGAGGAAGAGACCATGGTGGCATACGGGAACCGGTGGAGGACGTTGCTTTCGAAGCTGTCTTACCTCCCTCCCATGTCAGATCTGACCCAAATGTTCTCAAGAAGTTGTTTGAGATCAATCTCCGTGCTATTGCAGCTGCAACAATATGCCAGTTTAGAGGAAGCTCTGGCGCAAGCCAGAGTCATTGAGGAGATTAAGATACAGGATGGCGAGATTGCCAAACCTAAGAAGAAAGAATGGACAAAGAACACTAAACCAGGGACCACACAACCGAAACCTGCTACGGTTAATCAGGTTGCCATCAACGTCCCTAAGCCTGCACAAGCAACACAACCTCAAAAGGCTAACTATCAGGTGGTGCCTCCTAACAACTATGAGAGAGAAAACCAAAGGTAGGAGCAAAATCAGTAGCGTCACCCTAGGCGACAATTTACTCCTTACATAGAGTCCAGGGATTCTCTGTTTGACCACTTGTCAGCGACGAACTTGATCAACCTTCCAGAGATTCAAACTATAGACCCCAATGCACCGAAGCCTAAGGGGTACCGAGAGGATTTGTACTGTAGGTTCCATAGGCGTAAGGGACATGATCTTAATGCATGTTGGAAGTTCAAAGGTTTGGTACAAGATCTCATTGACAATAAGACATTGGCGGTGGACAACCCCGTAGCACCAAACAACCAACATATGGGAGTATTCAGAGACCCCTTGCCTGCCCATGAGGCATACGAAAAACCCCTTCAAGTCAATGAAGTACAATAGAATTGCCCCATGTAGGGGTATGTAGGGATGATAAGCATAGTGACTAGGAACAAGAGGTATCCAGGAGCTGCCCCTGCGATGGCCACAAGAGAGGTTCCATCGACATCACAACCTCAACAATCCCCTACACAACTTCCCCCGCCTAGACCAGTGGCCATGATTCGGACTAGACTTACCCAAAGTCTAAGGACCACGTCGGCTAGGCTCTCCATATACGAGCTTATTCAACAATCAGCGCCCCATCGGGAAGCTCTAATGGAGATTTTAAAAGCTATCGAGCTGCAGCCCCATGAAGCAAACTCTTTCAACAATTTTGTGGGGCATGTAAAACAATGTATAGAGCCCGTCATCACCTTTAGAGAAGATGAATTGAAAATAGTGATTGGTGATGTGGCGGATCCACCCCTGCACGTTATTGCGTGGGTCAACGGGATTCCGTATAAGAGAGTGTTGGTGGACACTGGCTCGTCCAGTAATATCATCACTACAGTAGCACTGAAACATTTGAAGTTGCCAGCATCTCACATTGTGGCCTCCACTTACACACTGCGAGCATTCAATGATGCAATCTGCTCGATAGTTGGCACAATTGTCCTACCTAT
This sequence comes from Wollemia nobilis, assembly GCA_028583015.1. Taxonomy (NCBI): domain Eukaryota; kingdom Viridiplantae; phylum Streptophyta; class Pinopsida; order Araucariales; family Araucariaceae; genus Wollemia; species Wollemia nobilis. The sequence goes on along the minus strand of JAQPPZ010017210.1, from coordinate 8,612,170 downwards.
CCAAGTGGGACAAAAGACTATTCATACATTGTGCCACATCTTGGAAGGCGAGATGGCTTATAATATCTTGCTGGGCCGGCCTTGGATTCGGGACATGAAGTGTGTCCCTTCAATAGCTCATCAATGCCTAAAGTATACATTTGAAGGACAGGTGCATGTAGTCCCGATGGACTTGGAGCCCTTCAAATACTGCAATACAGTGCAATTCATGCCGCAATCGACTCTTCCATCAACACATTTGGATTTTCAGTTGAATCCATCTCAACAGGGTCCGATTCCGTAGGCATCTCCAGTGATTAATCCATCGAGTCCTCAGCCGGGTCCATCTTCTTCCGCTAGTCCTTCAACAATGATGCCACCTATGGTGGCCACATCCAAGGACAAGGGAAAGAAACCCATAGAAGAGGAACCACCTCTAGTCTCAACCATCTCGACAGAAGAGATGCCTAGCAGAATGGAAGTCGAGATGCCTAGTTCACCCCACATGGAGTGGACTCAGGAAGGACTCCCATTCGCTCCCCCTCAACCGCCAACGGTCACCGTTGAAATGGCCAACACGGGCCTGGGGGAGTATCTAGTGAGGAACATTGTAGCAACACCCACGCTTGAGTCCATGCAGGATATGGGGCGACCTCGACTCCCCATCGGCTCTATGGTTCCTTTAGGCTACCCACCCAATCAGACAAACTTTGTTTATGGGGGCCTGGATAATGGCGTTGAGATTTGTATGCAAGAAGACGAAGACGAAGAACCCTTTGCTGAGGATGTCAACTATCTATCCAACCCTAACTTCGCTTTGAGATATCTTGGCCAATGCAATTGGCACGGATATGGGTTGGGCCGGTATGAGCAAGGAGTGCGTGTTCTTTGCCAACCGAGATATCAAATGCCTTATGACAAGTCAGGAGTAGGGTTCAACCACCCCCTGCCCCTAGACATCTTGGTCGAGAACATGCAAGGCCTAGGGATAGGCAACAAGGATGGGTTGGCATCAGATCCATATGCCAATCCTAACACAAACTATACATTGGGAGATTATCACCCATTGCTAACAACCAACCTTGTTGACCATAACAACCCTTTCCCTTCGGCCGAACAAGGAGAAAATTCGAGGACTCACCTACAAGAGGGATATGGACAAGACCAAGAAGGGTCTTCAGAAGATGAGTCGAAGTACGAGGTAGCACCTTGGGATCCTTTCGAGTCTGATAGCAATCATTCACAAGTATATCCCATGGATGATGATCAGGAGAGCTTCCTGACAATGTTCCCTTTGGATGCTCCAATTGAGCATATGCCACCTCAAGAGAATCAGGTCCCCCCATAGAGAGCGGAACAACCTCGATGGGACCACATTAATTTGCTCGAGCAAGATGAGCCTCATATGTCGCAAGCAGCTGTTGGAGCCAATGAAGGCCTTTGGATCTCTGATAGTGACTACGAAGATGAAACTGAGATGGCTTATCTCAATCATATGCGACAGATGCAACAACGATACCCTTTGGACATAGACGACATGTTTGAACATTTACACATAGGTCCAAGACATAGGTGGCACCTCAACCCGATGTAGTTATAGCAATTACTGCACCCGCCACTCCAGGTACACAGAGAGCATCTTCCGCCTGGAGACCCTATACAACCATCAGTGCCTAGGGCGGACCCTATCTTTTTATCTGCGCATAGGGCTGATCCATTTGTGCCAGTTCCAAAAGAGCCAGATCCAAAGCACAAAGATCATCTAGGATGTCCGAGCAATCACACCCATGGTAATGGAGACCACAATCATTTCATCAACATGATCTCCATTGATTTAACCGCCCCCATCCATGATCCAACCGACCCGACACGGTCATTGTATCTAGATCTAGATGCTATCGACTGGGATCATGTTGACACACCACCATCCCCATCAGAGTATTGGCCTTGCGGTGGGATGTTCCATTTCACCCCAGGACAGACTCGGGATGTCTTCCATGCTCGAAGAGGAACCCGATGTTCCAAACGATGATCTAAATTCAGCAAATGATATCCATTTGATCCCAACTCCACACCAGTTGGAGGACGGGTCCCACATGTCGGTCGAGGAGACGACCGACGTAGACATCGGCTCAGATCCAGTGAATTTGCAAATCATCAAGCTGGGGGTAAGTCTATCCCCCGAAGAGCAAGCCGACTACATTGCCCTTCTCAAAGAGAAGAAGGAGGTTTTTGCATGGTCATACAAAGACATGCCGGGACTAGACCCGTAGCTAGTCATGCATAATCTAACGCTTGATCCGACAATCAAGCCAGTAAAGCAAAAACTATGTAAGATGCACCCAAAAGTGGCCTTAATGGTCAAAGATGAGCTACAAAAGTTGTTGGATGCACAGTTTGTCATCTGCGTGGATTACCCGCCATGGTTGTCTAACATGGTTCCCATCAAGAAGCCCGATGGGAGGATTCGCATATGCACCGATTTTTGAGATCTAAACAAAGCGAGTCCTAAGGATGATTTTCCCTTGCCGAGCATCGACGCATTGGTAGACGCTACAACGGGCCATGAAATGCTTTCCCTCATGGATGGTTTCTCAGGATACAATCAAATTCGTATCAATCCCGAGGACCAACTAAAAATGGCATTCACAACGCCTTGGGGGACATTTTGTTATAAGGTCATGCCTTTTGGCCTTAAAAATGCTGGCGCCACCTACCAACGTGCCATGACGTACATCTTCCATGATTACATGCACAAAACTTTGGAGGATTACATGGATGATTTGTTGGCCAAATCTCTTTTGCGCCCAGATCATCTCGATGACTTAAGCAAGATCCTCGATCGCCTCATGGAGCATAAAGTCAGACTAAACCCCAAGAAGTGCATCTTTGGCATCACATCTAGAAAGCTCTTGGGTTACATAGTCTCTAAACGAGGAATTGAGGTAGACCCACACAAAGTCAAGGCAATCCTTGAAATGCTTCCCCCAACTACCATCAAGCAGCTCAGGAGTCTACAGGGAAAGGTCACGTCGATCAAGCGCTTCATAGCGCAGCTATCTGACAAGTGCCGACCCATGAATAAATTATTGCACAAGGGGGTAACATTTCACTGGGATGACGAGTGCCAGTCAGCCTTTGATGACATTAAACAATACTTGGCTTCACCGCCAGTATTGGCACCACCTAGACCAGGAGTGCCATTCTATTTATACATCTCTACTGAGGTGGCACTGGGCGCCATGCTGTCCCAAAAAAATGAACTACACAAAGAACAGGCTACATACTATCTTAGCCGCACCCTAGTCAGTTATGAACTTAACTATGCATACGTTGAGAAGCTCTGCTTGGCAGTGGTGTTTGCTACCAAAAAGCTATGCCACTACATGCTCAAGCAATACGACGTATGTTGTGTCTAAGGAGAATCCATTGCGATACATGATGAGTCGTACTTATCATAGTAGCCGCACGGCGAAATGGATCATGTTGTTGACGGAGTTTGACATAGTATTCATTGGACAAAAATCCATAAAAGGTCAAGTCATCATCGATCAACTGGCAGAGGCTCCTCTTGAAGACGATCAGCCTCTGACCGTAGAATTACCGGATGATGGGGTTTTTCATGTTTCAGAATCGCCAGATTCTGATGAGCCTGAGTCACAGGCTGACATGACCCTATTCTTCGATGGTTCTAAATGTGAGCAAGGAGGTGGTACGAGAATTGTATTCTTCACTCCACAAGGGGCTCCAATGCCTCTGTCATTTAAATTAAACTTCCCGTGCACCAACAACAATGCAGAATACGAAGCCTTGCTCATAGGTCTTCAGACAACAATCACCATGAACATTAAACATTTAAACATCTTTGGTGATTCGTTGTTAATTTTCAATCAAGTAAAGGGGATATTCCAATGTAGATGTCCAGTTCTACAGGCCTACAAAGCCCTTGTGGACAAATTCTTGGCACAACTTGAATGGTATGACATCGAGGCACTCCCTCGATCATCGAATCATTTTGCGGATACTATGGCCTCCTTGGGGTCACTAATCCCGCAAGACCCTTCTGGTGAAATGACAACCATTCAGGTTAAAACATTATCGCAATCCATGATGGAGCGTGCAAGCTCTGATCTAATGCCAGGAATCCACTTGATCCAGATTGAACCATCTCAGGATAGGTTCTCTCGAATCCATGATTGTCTGACTCGAGCCAACTGGGGGTCCTTGTTCTCCCCGACCCCTCTTAATAGCAACACAACGCTATTTTTACAAGTTCTTTCCCGCTCAGCTTTTGCTAGGGATGAACTTCAAGAGGGATTGGCCGTTCATACCATCGAGGTTTCTGATCAGCAGGATTGGTACACACCCATTAGGGATTACCTCAAGTTAGGTAACCTCCCACTTGGATTGACACAAGCCACGAAAAGATCATTTAAATAGAAAGCGGCAAAACATGTCTTGTTAGGAGACATTTTGTATCGTCGAAGCTATGAAGGAATCCTCCTCCGTTGCTTGGACCAGCAAGAGTCCGCTTGGGCGATCACCCAAGCACACGATGGTACATGTGGTGGCCACTTCAGCGGTATGGCCATCGCAAAGCGCATTCTTCGCATGGGCTATTATTGGCCATATTTAGAGCGAGATTGTTGCGCATATGTAAAGAAGTGCGTGAAGTGTCAACACCATGCTAATTTGACACACGTACCTTCTCAGGCCTTGCAACCGATCCAATCGGCTTGGCCTTTTTCATAGTGGGGCTTCGATCTAATCGAAAAGATCTCCCCTGCATCGTCGGGTCATCACACATTCATCATAACGGCCACAGAGTACTTCACCAAGTGGGTGGAAGCAATTCCGCTAACCTCTACGATTGGAACCCGCATTGCGGAGTTTATTTTGCATAACATCATATGTCATTTTGGTATTCCATCCAAGATCCTTTCGGATAATGGGACACCATTCAAGAATAAAGATGTGCGTGCTTTGACCACAAAGTACAAAATTCAGCATAGTTTTTCAACACCCTATTATCCACAAGCAAATGGGCAAGCAGAGGCATCAAACAAAATGCTAGTCACCATCCTCAAAAAGACTGTCGTAGATAGTCATAAAGATTGGCACATTCAGATCCTGCTTGCCCTATGGGCTTATCGCACTAGCATTCGGATGCCCACTAGGGCAACTCCATTTTCGTTGGTGTATGGCTCCGAGGCAGTCATGCCTCTTGAGTTGGAAATCCCTTCCCTACGCATTTCAATGCAAGAGTTCATCGATGATGACACTGCACGGTAGGCCCGGTTAGACCAACTGACGTTGCTCGATGAATGACGCATCAATGCTCTCGAGCATTTGCGTATCTATCAAGAGCGACTTAAGAAAGCATACAACATGAAGGTCCACCTAAGGGAATTTTAGGTTGGTGACTTGGTCTTAAAAGAGAACCAACAGAATTCTAATTTGCCATCCCATCTACGGGACAAGTTCATGGCAAACTGGTTAGGTCCTTATGTCATTGATAGTAGAATAGGACCTGGAACATACCGGCTCGCCTCTCTTGAAGGAATCAAGGAACTAGAACCCTTGAACATCAGTCATTTGAGGCCATTCCACATCTAGAGAGCCATAGTCCAACCAAATGCTCCAAGGATTCTCACAATCGCTTGGTCAACCCAAAATGCCCCAAAGGTATCTATAAACCCTTTGGTCAAACCAAAAAGCTCCAAGGATTCTCATAATCGCTTGGTCAACCCAAAATGCCCCAAAGGTATCTATAAACCCTTTGGTCAAACCAAAAGCTCCAAGGATTCTCACAATCGCTTGGTCACACCCAATGCCCCAAAGGTATCTATAAACCCTTTGGTCAAACCAAAAGCTCCAAGGATTCTCACAATCGCTTGGTCAACCCCAAAAATGCTCCAAAGGTATCCATAAACCCTTTGGTCAAACCAAAAGCTCCAAGAGTTACCATAACCGCTTGGTCAAAATAAATATTCAAAAACAAACAAAAACAATAAAATCATCAAAAATAAAAAAAAAAATTGCATTTCAATTCCATGCATACTCATAAAAAAATCAAAATACAAAAATATAGGTTGCATTAGGCATCGCATCCATACATTGCATATTTGTTAGGTCATACAAGTCAACAGCACCATAGACTGTCATTACTTGGCAAATCCATCATTTTCCACATCCAATCCATTTTATAAACGCATACATCCAGAATAACACCATCGCCATTTTTAGCATAAGTCAGTTGTCTCCTAATGTATATAGGGTTTTCGTCATTCAGCTGTCTTTAAATTGCTAGCCAAAAACTGTACAAAGTTAAATAGATTTTACACGGGAAAGTTTTACTTGGATCACGCCTTGTTACGTAACATCCCTACACAAGTTAAAACACATAAAATAATTCCTAAGTTGTGTGAACGCAAGAGAAACCTACAAAGCAGTCTAGGGTACCATAGGTGAAAGATTAGCCTGTTCATCCCCCTGTGCGAATGGTTCTAGAATGCTGAGAATTGACAAAAGGATAAGCTCTTCCCCATCAATTCCCCTTAATAAATAGTGGTTTTCACCACTACCAAAAATCCCAATCATCATTGGTCCCCAAAGTTGTAAGGATTCGTACTACACGTCCCTGCCAAGGATGGGTAGTCATCCCCAAGACCTAAAAGGATCAATGCCATTCAAAAACAAAATTCCAAAAAACCATCATCACAACCATCTCCACTCACCTTTGGTCTCAAAGTTGTAAGGATTCGTACTACACGTCCCTGAACAGGATGGGTAGTCATCCCCAAGGCCAAAATGATCAAGGCCATTCATACACCAAAAAGCATTACAAGCTCAAACTTACAAAGCTCAAAATACAAAATCAAATAACAGTGGTTATCACCACTATTCAAAATCCTTGCTCAAAAAGAAAAACAAAGAGAAAAATAAATAGTGATTTTCATCACTATGTATACGAGCAAGTATCCTATACCATTGAGCCAACACACAACCTGAACTTGAATCCTTGGAATTCTCAGCATTCGAAAACCATCTAGGTGATCCTCATTACGGGTTTGGTGGACAACCTACCTGGCAATGGCGGTATCCTACCCGCATGACGATATGTCTATCACATTAGCTTTGCGTGTGCATAGACCAATGTTTGCATGTGGATGAGCTAGCTTATGGTACCTTAGATTGTCCCATGGATTAATCTTACTAAATACAACAACGGAGTTAGTGGAGCTAATTAGGTGATCCTCAGTACAAGTTTGGTTGATAGCCTATCTGGCACTGGTGGTATCTTGATAAATACCACATAAACGAACTCAATTGCACACACAAGGATGTGAAATAACTTGGTTAAATTCAAGTCGGATTTATACCTTGTTCAAAAGTCTTGCGAGATAAATGTACAGTCTTGGCTAGTTAGTTAAAATATCTGAATCTCAGAAAAGCTTAACTACATTTTAAAACAACTGGTACATTTCATTCCGTACATCACCATCAAAAAATATGCAAAATACAAAAATAAAGTTTTCACATGCAAAGTCATTCCACAAAGTCATCCCATTAGTACAACAAGTCAGTCAAATCTTGCACAGTCTATGGTGCATCGACAAGTTATCAACAACTCATTTCATTCATTCCATATGCATACATCATACAAATTAGAAACATCGCATTCATAAAAGCATTTGCATACATCAATGTAAATACATGTACATAAAAACAAACCATGAAAAGTGCATAAACACCAAAAAAAGAGTCATCTGTATATATATCATCAAAAATGCCCATAGGCTACAATGAACCGGTCCTCTGACCTCGCAACAAAAAGCCAAAAACTCAAAAACCCCCAAGCCTAGGGCATCGGCCACCATGATCATGCAGGATCGGTGCGACGAGAACTACCCCCCATGGTGTGGGTCCTATGGGACCTCTCAGGGTGATTGTTGCTCGCCCCCGCATCACGCCCACTAGTGCCCCCCTCATCTAGCCACTTGCGATGGGATGATGCTGATAGCTCAATATCATTGTCTCTCATCCGCCACGAAGAGCCACCTCCATGGGGCTCAGGTATCCACCCACCAAGGCGGATAATCTCTCCCTCCATATCCATCCGATGCCAATGCCAATCTGCCTCCTGCCGACCCCACTCGCCTCCCGTCAAACCCACTCTACCTCCCGTCGATGATAGTAGGCTACTACGTCGTCGCGTTGTGCTAGCTGCATCCGTAGGAGATCCCTCTCCCGAGCAGCATCGGTATCCCCCTCCTATCGACGGGACGCAGCCCATGCATTCTCCCACTCTGCCAGCTGAGTCCATAGGAGATCTCTCTCCTACAAAGCCTCTCCCAACTCCCCATATCATCTCTGCAAAAGGTCCTCCAATCATGCTATCTCAGCACCATGTCTTGCCTCCACATCCTTCGAACCTGCCTGAGGCATAGGCGAATCCGAAGATAGCCACTGCTCCCACTCGCTCGGGACGTCCTGCATCTCTCGGCTGATCCGGTACCCCAAACTCCCCTCCAACATCCTCAACCTCCACCATGTCTGCATCATCACGTGGAGCACCCCAACCCTCATCTGGTGCCTCTGTACCCTCATCCCCTGCTGCTGCCGCCTCTACACCGCCTAGAGGCCCCTCGCCTCGCCATCACCATAGAGTCCACCACTGCTCATACTCGGTAGTAACCCCGATGTCATCCACATCTGGGACATCAATAGCCATATCTGAATCCTCGCCAAGTGGCGCAATGACTGGCCGGTCCAGAGTCCTCTCATCCCCCCAACGTCGATAGACCACGGGCTCACCAGGCAACCCCTGGTGCACCCCAAACTTTCGGGTCACCCGACCATATGGGAAGAACTCCTGCTCAGTCCCATGCCTCCCAATCAGCCACCGCCCCCTCCATACCCATCGAAGCCACTCTCCAGCCTCAGGCCAGGCTGGAAAGTCCCGATAGGGGCACCAGAACACCTCCCCTGGAGTAAGCCGAGCGAAGGCATCGACATAGTGCCCTACGACACCTGCCCATCGTCGACTCTGACCCTGCTCCTTCGACCTCCACCATAGTACCCCGTATCCGATCTCTCGGTCTACCATCTCCGCTCGTGTCATCCAGGGCAGCCCCACCGGCCTCTCCACTGCTATGTGCTGCCAAGCCCAACACTACAACAAGAAGTTGCAACTAATCCCCTTCCGCTTCTGGCAGCGGACCTCGTACAACTCATCATAGAGCTATGCTAGCAGAGTCTGTCCCCATCTCATAATCATCGGTGCATCTGTCGGACACTCCACCAACCTGAACACCACCTCTAGCAGGTTCCACGGGAACCTCACGCCCGACGAGTCGGGAAGCAGCATGTTGGAAATGAGGCCCATGAGTAATGCGTGCCTCACTCCCAACACACCCTTCTCTAACCACCATCGAACTAGTATGCCACCAATCTGGAAGTCGCTCTCTACCCTCTCCATGGGGCTCTCCACACCCAACTCCTCCCCATGCCCGAAACAACGTATCAGTATCGCTGTCCTCCGATCTCGTGATGTCATCCGGATCGACAGTCCATCTATTGGAATCCGAAGAATCCGATAGACATCCTCCAAGGTCACCGTCATCTCCCTTGTTGGGAGATGGAAGGTGTTGGTCCGAGGATCCCACAGGTTGATCAGGGCCATCAGATAGGCCCGATCCCCGACCACCGGCTCCAGTCGAGTCACCTGCTTGAGCCCAAGGGCATCAAGCTAGTCCCAGTCAACCAAAGTCAATGTTGCACGCGCTTTAATAAAAATAGTGGGCACCTGGTACCGGCTCTTCACAACCTGCAAAAGAAAACAACATAAAAACATTAAAACAATAAAAAAATTGTACAACACTAACACTGAATATACAACAATGCAGCTAAATGTACAACACAAAAACAAAATAGTAATAACAAAATTCAAAATTAATTTTTCAGATCTAGGGTTTTTAACTCTAACTGATTAATTAACAACAAAAAAATTACAAAACAAAAAATAATTTGTCAGCTTTAGGGTTTTCAATTTAACTGATAAATTAAAAAAAACAAAATTCAAAAACTAATTTTTAGATCTAGGGTTTTTAACTCTAATTGATAAATTAACAAAAAAAAAAATCATTGGTCAGTTCTAGGGTTTTTAACTCTAACTGCTCACTTAAAAAACAAACAAAAATAGTCACAAAATAATTTTCAGACCTAGGGTTTTTAACTTTAAACTGGAAAATTAAAAACACAAAAACAACAACTAACTAGGGTTGAGCTACGTTTTTACGTTCAGTTTTACCCTACGTTTCTCACCTAAGTTTTGTACTTTGGTCAATTCGGGTTAAGTGAGGTTTTAAGTTAGGTTCTAAACTAAGTTTTTTAGCTCAGTTTTCAATTAACTTTTGATCTTTGTTTGACTAGGGTTATACTAAGTTTCAAACCAAGTGATTAATTTTGATAGACTAGGGTTTCATTTTTAACCTTAAACAACAAAATAAACAAAAGAACAAAAAAATAAGCAAATTGCAGTTTTCCAATTGCAACACAAAACAATAAAGAGGAAGGGCACTCACTGGTATCGCTTCGGCTCCGTCGCTCGATCCGGTGTGTGCACTCATGGTCATAAGAAAAATTTGGCAGTGCTTCGCTTCACAGAATTGACCTCCTCCTCCTCAAAGCTCCAAATCGCCAAGAACAACAAATGCAAATGAGCCCAAAACTCAGTTTTGGCCTTTAAAAAGGATTTTTGAGCCTGTACTCATTCCCCCTGGGATGAATACTAAATAGGAATTCGTCCCACCCCAGGATGAATATAGAGCAAAAATTTCAAAAACAACAAAAAATGCACAAAAATGCACCAAAAAAAGCAATAAAAGTGTCCGATGAGAGTGCTTTTGCACTTGAAATTTCGGGCATGCAAAATAGATGTCGGGGTCACAAATCCTCACTATCCTATTCCCTAAGAAGGCTACCATAGCCGGACCGCTCCATGGGAAGACGGATTTTCGAGAATTTCATCCCCAAATGACGTCACCAAAACGGGTCAAAACCCATCCAAAAATAGCAATAACATTGCCGAACGAAGGCGCTTTTGCGCCTGACATTCTTGGCATCCAAAATAGACGTTGGGGTTACAAATTGTCACTATCCTACTCCCTAAGAAGGCTACCATAGCCGGACCGCTCCGCGGGAGGACAAATTTTTGACACTTTCAGCTCCAAAATGCGTCACAAAAAGGGTTCACACCCACCAAAAATAGGTCAGAATGTTCGAAAATTGCTTTCGCATTCAATGGTAAACAACCCGAAGGCACCCTTACCTAAGTCATCTTGGGTCAAGCGACTCGTCGCTTTTCTCATGTCGGTCATTCCCTCATCGATTCGTCGCTTGAGGGGGTAGTCACACTTAGTCACCAATCAACAACGACATACCCAATCAAGGAAATGACACGCATTCAAAGGATCATTGACAAAGACAATCGCGCCCCTGCTTGGGGCAGCAAACAAGCAATAATCACAAGCTGATCAAACACTTGGCATTCGTGAATCATGAACTCAAGGTTCCCATAGACAAAAGGTTGCGCCCTTTGCCTATTCATGACTGATCAATGTCCAAGTTCAAGTAACACCTCACCAAACAAGGTTAACACTTGAATGAAGTTCCTTAGCTCGTCAGAAGCAAGGATTCAAGAATGCGTGCCCTTTCCATACTTGGGGCATCAAGAGTTGGTTAGGTTACTGAGAAACCCTAATCATTAGTGCTTTGGTTATCTATTTTTGCTCGATGCTGCGCCTTGCACAACGCTTCCCAAAAAGGGGCATCTGTAGACACCAAAACAGCACCAATCCGATTATGTGACAACAAGCGCTGATCGCATTGACACACACAACCCCTAGGGCAGCCCCCAGAGGTTAAAAAGTGGTCCTAACCACTTCCAAAAGTAGTTTTAGAGGTCAGAGGTCAATTTGGCACCTTTTTGGCACCTTGCTCTCTGCTCGTCCCACCCAGGGATGAATACAAACTGGCATTCGTCCCACCCAGGGACGAATATCAGCATTCGCCCCAGGGTGAGGCGAATAGCAAGTTTGACTGCAAAAAGTCAAACCTCGGTAACTCCACCAGTTAACTGAGGCTTCAGGCCATGCAATTGCGAGGAATAGCTTTTATTCAAGAAGAGAGACTTCAGTTATGAATGTCTTTATTTTAGAAACCTCATGCAAGGAGATTCTAAATCAGGGAATTAGCTTTTCTCTGAAAATAGGAAAACAACTCAAGTGGCGCCCTCGCATGCGCAATTCAAACAGAGAGACCCTAAGGTCTATAAATTGGTGAGTTTTCTCACCCAAAAGATATACAGAGAAGGAGCATTTGAGCAACGAAGTGCTGCCAATTTACATACCTACTTGCGATTTGTGCTTTTACATCCTTAATCTCTCATTCGAAAGGGAGGTTATTGGGTGACTATTGGAAGCACGAATCCGGACCCAAAACCCGATTTTTGGCCACAAAAATCCACAAAATTTGTCGACAACACCCCATAACCAGTTTTGGACCCATCCCAAGTGGATTGGTGCCGAAACAGTGCCTCAAACGGTGGGCATCCTGCCCTCGGGCGCTCCCCAATCTGTCACAGTCCTATTCGCCCCACCCCGGGATGAATAGAAATATGTGATATATTTCTCTGGTTTTTCTTTTGCATTTTATTCTAGATATGTTAAATAGGTTACAGTTTAAATTTCATTTCATTCTGAGCAATTTTGACGAGGTTTTTGTCATTTCCCGCCTTCACTAACTTGCAGATGCCACCAGCAAAATCTGGGTCCTAGAGGCCAAATTGGAGAAATCTGACCATCTGGGTCTTCCCAAAACACCCCCAATTAGCTAACCCCAACTTTGCAGGTCATTTGGAGCTTCCTAAGCAGGACATTGAAGAGGGTGCTTTCTGACAAGTTCTTGCAGGCCTATTCGTCCCACCCTGGAGCGAATACAAATCTGTGAGGAATTTCTAGACTGTTCTTTTTGCAGTGGTCTTCTGTTAACATATTTATGCTACTGTTAAATTTTTAGGTCGATCCGAGGTCATTTCATTATCGTTTTAATATTTTCATGCATTTACTGACAGTAGGCCTTGGGAAATACATGCTTTATTCCGTCCGTAGGTGCTACTAATATTTTCTGTTTCTTTGAACGCAGGTTTCTGACAGTAGAGGAGCAGGAAAGAGCAAAGAATCACATACACAAGCGGCGGCGACGTTTTGGTCCGCCCATCTTACATGTGGGCACGCGGAAGAAGGATTGTTATCCATGGATGTTGTGACAAGAAACACATTTGACGCTCCTATCCCCTAAAAAGGAAGGAGACGTATTGTAACACACCTTAAAAAGCGTATCAATAAAGAGATTACCATATTTCATATTGCTTTTATCTTGTGTCAATTTGTATATGTTCTTTCTTGTCCTTCCTTGTGGCATATTCCTTTTTGTTTCCGTATCCTCGTGCTTTCACAAAGAGTTAAGCTAGATTGGGAGAGAGTATCCTCTTCCCTCAGCTCAGTTTGGTTCATATAGAAAAATATCCTACCAATTGGTCCTAGAATCAATGCATGATTTTGATATATTTGGTTTAGGTTGTGTCACCTTGGTCTAGTTGTGTTAGCTCTTAATTTGTTGTTCATATTTTCTTGAAGCATCCTTTTTTATCGACTTAAAGATTCTATTATTTGAATTAGAAGTTTATGGAGCAAGAAAAGAAAATGATGGACCGTATTGTTTCAATGGGGAAGATTCTATGATAAGATTGAAGTTATCTTGTTCTATGGCATAAAATATTGCTCAACACCATGTAGATCAAAGGTGTTCTTCAATATTATTACATCAAATGCTATTGCTATTAAAAGAGTCTGAATACATTTCTCTTCAATCGGATGTTATGGATGGTCTATGGCTATGATGTTTATATAATAACATCTACTTTCGCTTAAATTTGAAACTATATTTTATGTGAAGGTGATGCATGCAACCACATATTAAAAAAGAAAAATAACATGACTATCACCTTGGAAACATGTACACGTATGGTGATTTTTTTTTTATTATTGCCTAAATAAATTTACCATAAAATATTATTAAAATCATTGCCTATGAAAATTCCACTATAGCACTCTTGTGTGATGAATAGAATATAGTATGCTTAATTTTGTTAGCAACTTTATCTATTGTGAGTTTTATTGTAAGCTCTCTCTGACATTACAGTTTATCAAGATGAAGTATTTCATACCATTTGCATATCCCTAATGTTGGCTAGTCATCCATAGCAACCAATCTACATGTTATCTCCCTTGGTGTTGTGGTCATCTCCCATAGATGTTCATAGCCAACAACCCCTAGATGTTCATAGACAACAATCCATTTTGCCTATCATATATCCTCTATTTTAAATTGTTACTATAGTTTTTATCCCTCTATCGTGCATAAGTGTCCTACATTATTTATTAAATATGGATATTGTTACAATAGGCCTTGGAAAAGGTTGATTTCAACTAGAAGATATCAACTATATAAAGTGTTCTTGGTGTTGCTAAAAATTTGGATATTATCCACTATGAGTTATGTGATGACAATACCTATTTTATAGAGTAGCATTTGTTGTTTGAATTAATTTTATTTCACCATTTTAAATCCCATCTTGTTGCTTGGGGTTACGTCATACTTCCACAACCTCCCAATTAGAGCTACTCTCTAAACCACTATAGCAAAATATCCCTTAATATGCCACATCATACATGTCTACAAATCCATGTGGTGCTTCACTGAAATGAGAAGAAGACCCAATCAACATTCATGTTTAGTTTTTTTGCTTGCATCAACATATATTAGAATATAGTGGTTAAATTAGGGTTATTTTTAAATAGGAATATTTTTGTGTAATAAACCATTTTGTACGCATGAAGGTTGGTATTTTATTTTAAGTATCATGACTTGGAAATATGTTTACTATATCAAGTCAATACTTTAGGGACACACCGTCTAGCTTTGAAATCATTGACTCTTCATCTTGATATGTCCTAACTAATTTCAAAATATCTAGTGTCTAGTGTACATCAATCTTAAAAATATTTTTCTTGATTTTTGTGTAACGTAAATCATTGAGTTTGATCTAACATTTTAAAATGAAGGAACATTATAAATAATATTATGAGAATAGTCTAAATGTAACCCTCTTTATTTTGTTGTTTGAGGACTTTCTAGTTTTTCATGTAAATAAAAGTATCATCCTATTGGATGACCTCATTCACAAGTATTGAAAAGCTCTTTTTGATATGGAACTAGAAGAAGCATTAATTTTATATTTGGTAAATATCTGATTTAACCTCTAGTATTTTGAAGTTTCTACTGCCCATTCAATGTATGTTAGATTGCATTTTTGGTTGTACCCAACACTCCTTTGTTCAAGCATTTTTATTTTGTCAAAAAAATCCATTATCTTGTTTTGAAGAAAATTTTATAGTAGATATGTCCTTATTTGTTTTTTGAATTAGATTATAGGTTTCAATTCATTCGGTACTCCATTTTGACCTACCACACTCGAATTTGCATGAAAATTTGATGGAGTCACATTTGGTGCTTCTACCAGAGTTTTTTTCAATGGATTTCAAATTTTTAACATGGTTTGTGTCTTTACAAGGAAGACTAATCGAATTTCATAGGGAAAAATTTCATCTATTTCTTCTACTTTTGCTTCTACATTTGTTTCATCCAATCCTCAGACTATATCAACTCCTACTTTTTTTGTATTTGTTCTTATTTCTCCGCTTGTTGCTCTACTGCTTTTCAAAAAATGCATCTTGTTCCTCTCCTTGTTGCTACTCTTATTTATTCCAAATGTTATTCTTGTTCGAGATGTTACTACTACATATTTATAACTTTTTTCACCCTTTTTTTCATATTGGAGTCCGATACATCTATGGTGGAAAGGAATGAATTTTAAATGTAATATTCTATAAGCACCACCTTTTGATTATCCATCATCATCCCTATATCATCCATGTACTTAGGCATGCAAAGAAAAATTCTATCATGTAATAATTTCGTGGCCTTAAAATGCATATTAGGAGTTTAGTCGGCAAGTTTCATGTCCAAATCCTATGCATGTAATATGGCTATTTATAGCCACTTTGATAATGAAAATTAATAGGTTAAGTTTCGTGAATCATTTTGTCAGTATATTTGTGAATCTGTATCAGATTCATACATTTTCCAAGTTTAATTTGTGGTCTAAGAACTAATTTTTAGAACAATAGATGACCAATAAACTTTTATATATTATAATTTAAACTCCTAGAAAAAATAAAAAGCTTCATCCTTTATTTGTAAATAATGCACCCAAATTCAGTCTACATGATTATCAACAAACAACTAGATTATCTATACCTATTAAAACTCAGATCACTAGGTGTATACATATTGGTGTACACTATGTTTAGTGGAGTAGTCACTGAACAACTATTTAAGCCAAATGAAGCTTGATGACACTTTCCCACCAAGCAAGTTGTACAAATATAACCAAATATTTTTAGAAAGGGACTACCTCTTACCATATCATGTTTTTAGAGTGCTTTTAGATAGCCAAATTTTAATATTTCCAAATTGCTTATACCAAAAGTGATAGGATCATCCTCCTTCACTACCAAATCTTAGTTATCTCACAATACAAATGCTAAGTTGAAGCATATTGCCTATGATTATAGCATAGGCAATAACTATCATACCTGATGTAGTCAAGGAAGTATATTGTCACCCAAATAAACAACCACACAAGAATTTAGAAAATCAGGGGAGAAATTTCAATGAACTTCAACAACCATTAATCTATTCCATTACATTATTACAACCTTCAAATTTTTAGCATACTGAAACCCTTATTTGTTTGGTCGTTACTATGGATAACTCATAGCAAAAACCAAAAAAAAAACCTACCCAAATCATAACATTGTTACATCCTTTTATGCAGTACACAAATCTTCTCCACATATAAAACAAAAATTATTTCTTTCAAGGACATATGCTCAAGCATTATCTAGAACTAGTATATGCACTAACCCTGATAATAATAGCAAAATATCAGTTATCACACTCTACAAATATATTTATTTATTGATAGCATAAAACTTTATCCACTTGTCATAGGAGTAGGTAGTGCATGCATTTCTTTGGTCTACCAGTTTACTGTGATGTAGTCTAAGATTTCAACAAGGAATCTCATCCATAATTGCAGCTCTGTGTTCACCTGTTTAGTACCTGAAAATGTCATAGCTGCCATACCATTTTTACTACTTGGAAATATCATAATTGCCATACCCTATTTACTACCTAGAAATATCATAACTACACCTCTGTGTTTACCTGTTTACTCCCTAAAAATATCATAACTACCATACCCTGTTTACTACCTGAAAATATCATAACTGCCATGCCCTGTTTACTACCTAGAAATATCATATCTATCACTCTAAGTTCACCTATTTACTACATGTTGATTTTAGAGTGGATGCACCTACATTAGGCTCCCTAGGTGAGAAAAATTGTGAGCCCCTACTCACAGATTTGTTGGAAAAATAGATGTTTTAAAGTGAGCAAGCTCAGCTTCAGGTATCCATGAATCTTCTTATAAAACTCTATCTCCTTAGGTTGTTTCTTTGGCAACTCCTTTGACCAATTCGTGATTGGTTCAACCTACTCATCTTTGGTCCAAAATATTCTCTATCTCCTCAGGTTGTTTCTTTGGCAACTCCTTTGCCCAATTTGTGATTGTTTCAACCTGTTCATCTACTATCTCTACTGCATCTTCTCCAACATAAGAGTACAAATAAAAAAAATTATAGATTTGTGAGATATCTATACTTGGAGTTAGTTCAATTTCATAAGCATTATTAGAAAACTTTCTAACAATTCTACATGGCCCAATCTTCATTTTTATCTTGTTGTAGGTACCTTTAGGAAACCTTTCCTTTCTCAAAAATACCATTACTGGATCTCTTTCGTGAAATGATTTGACTCTTATTTTTATTGGCTTTCTATTTGTACACTTGATTACTTTGGGTAATATTCTTCCCTATTTCTTCATGTAATTTCTTAAAATGTACAATTTTGTCTTCAGCTACAAAATTCTTTCTCTCTACTACCACCTTCACTAGATATATCATTCCCTTGGGTGATTTTCCATACACTACTTGGAATGAAGATTTTCCAATTGATCTATTTATTTATTCATTGTAACAAAACTTATCTTGTGCTATCACCATATCCCATTGCTTGGGTTTATCACCAACTAAACACCTAAGTAGATTGCCAAGGTTCTAGTTGATAATTTTTGTTTATTCATACATATTAAGATGATAAGAAGAACTAAATTGCAATTTTATGCCTAATTTGTGCCATAATATCTTACAAAAGTAACCCATAAATTTCACATTGCTATCAACAATAATACTTTTTGGAAATCCATGCAACCTTACAATTTCTTGAAAGAACAACTTGGCCACATTGCTAGCATCTTCCATTTTCCTACAAGGGATAATTGTGCCATCTTGGAAAATCTATCTACAACAACAAGAATATTATCAAATCCTCTTTGTGTTCTTGGCAGCCCCAATGCAAAATCCATACCAATATCTTCCCATGGACTCTCTATTATAGGTAGTGGAGTGTACAAACCAGTATTCTATTTACAACCTTTGGCCACTTCGCATGTTCTACACCTGACCGCATATTTATCAACATCTTTGGTCAAGTTGGGCCAATAATATTTCTCCTTGAGTTGTGCTATTGTCTTATCTCTTCCAAAGTGACCTCCAAGACAACCACCATGTATCTCTCTAATTAGATTGTCCCTCATGGATCCTTGAGAGATGCACAATTGTCTATCTCTAAACAAGAAATCATTTTGAATAAAATAATATTTCCATATCTTGTGTTCAAATTTACTACACTCATGGAATGCTTCTCTCAAGTCATTACCTTCTGCATACTGATCTTTCATTCCATCCAAACCAATACATTCAACTTGCATAGTCTTCAATAACAAAAATCTCCCACTCAAAGCATCTACTACTTGGTTGCTCTTACTTGATTTGTGCTTGAGTATGAAGGTATAACTAGCAAGGTATTCAAACCATTTAGTTTACCTTGTACCTAGCTTGCTTTGACTACTGAGATATGGAAATGCTTGATGATCAGTGAACAAAACAAATTCTTTGGACAATAAATAATGCCTCCAATATTTCAATGCTTGAACTATGACATAGAGATATTGCTCATACACAAAGTATTTTTGTTGAACCTCATTTAACCTCTGGATGAAGTATGCAACTAACCTTCATTCTTGACTAAGGACAACCCTAATGGCCTTGCCACTAGCATCCCAATCCACTTGAAATACATTTGTAAATTTTGGACTTCTCAACATTGGTTGCTCAATCATCTTGTTCTTCAACAATTTGAAACTATTTTCAACCTCTTTTGTCCACACAAAAATATACAAGAAGTCAAAGGTGCACATATAAAGATGAAATTTTTGATAAAATTTTTCTGTAAAACCTGCTAAACCATGAAAACTCCTAACTTCTATGGTACTTATTGGGCTAGGCCACTATTTTATTGCAACTGACTTTGTTGGGTCCATCTTTAAACCATCTTTGGATATCATAAATCCAAGATAGGTCAATTATAACTTGAGAAATGAACATTTATTCAAGTTTATCAATAATTTTGGATGTTGTAGTTTTTCTAAGACAACCCTCAAATTTTGTAAATGTTCTTTCTTTGTTTTGTTGTAGACTAAGATACCATAAAGGTAAATAAATATAAACTTATTGAGGAATGGTTTCAACACTTTTATCATCAATCTCATGAAAGTACTTGGTGCATTGGTCAATCCAAATGGCATAATCAACCACTCATAAAGTCCATCCTTTATCTAAAATGTAGTGTTCCACTCACCTCCTTCTCTAATTCTAATATAGTGATAAACACTCTTCAAATCTATCTTAGAAAAGAAATTGGAACCACACAAATTATCCAATAGATCATTTGTTCTTGGGATAGGAAATATATACCTCATAGTAATCTTGTTGATTCCTCTTGAATCCATGCACATCCTTCACTTTCTATATTTCTTTAGAGTTAGAACAACAAGTTTAATACAAAGGTTCAAACTCTCTCTTATCAATCCTCTTTCAAGAAAATCCTTGACTTGCTTATTCAACTCCACTGTTTGCATAATATTCATTCTATGGGGTGCTTTATTTGGCAAACTAGCTCCCGAAATCAGATCCATTTGATGAGAAATCTATCTCACTGTTGGTAAACCAATTGGCATATCTCCATCTACCATAATGATCTCATAGTCCTTCAAGATTGTTGTAATCTCTTTAGGCACTTCCTCTTCTTTCTACTATTACTTGGAAAAAATTGCATAGCACATATGTGCTTCTTTTGCCTCCATAAAGAATTTATTTTCTCCCAATAGTACTAATCCACTTCTCATTTCAGCAGGGGTAGTCTTCAAAGGTTTGAACAACCACTTCTCATTTTTGATCACTGTAATGTGATTTTTTTGCCCATCATGTAGAGCACTCCTATCATACTACCATGACCTTCCTAGTATTAGATGACAAGCATCTATTGGAATGACATAACATCACACTTGATCTATGTATCCCATTATCTCAAAAAAGACTTTACAAAACTGATTAACCAACATTTGGTGACCCTTGTTTAGCCATGAAACTTTGTATGATTTTGCATGTGCAAAAGTAGGCAATGATAATTTTTCTACCATGTATGTGGAAACCAAATTATCTATGTTACCATCATCTATAATAACATCACAAAACTTACCATTAGATTTTACCTTCATACGAAAAATGTTCTTCCTTTCCCACTGTTCAACATTATTTTCATCCTCCATGAGGATTCTCCTTATCATCAGCTATTCACCATCACCATAAGCAGTCCCATAATCTAATTTTGCTTCATCACTCTCTTCACCTTCAGCCACAGTAACTCTATTTTTAGTTTTCTTGTTGGATTTACACTCAAGAGACTTGTGACCCTCCTTGCCACAATTGTAGCATGTGCCTCTAAATTTTGAATACCTCTCTTGATATCCATAAAAATTTCCTTTATATTTACCAGACTAGTACTTTTATTTGGCTTGGGTGGCTTCAAAATCATCATTCTTTCCTTGATTCTTATTATTACCTTTTGTCTTCCATTTCCCTTTAGAGGATTAGGTAAACTTTATGTTAAGTTTTTCTTCAACCTTAACAACATATTGATAGGCATATTCCATTGTCTTAATATTTAACATGCTCAGTTCATCCTGAATAGAGAGCTTTAAACCATTAACATACATTGACAAAGCCACTCCAGAAGGGTCCAAGTGTCCTATTCTAATGACTAGTCTTTGGAATTCTTCAGTGTAATCCTTTACACTATTCTCCCTTTGTCTCAAATTCTAAACTTTCTTCAACAACAAGAGCTCATAGTCCTTAGGCAAGAACTATTTCTTCAACTACTTTACCATTGTATCCCAAGTCTATTATTATTGTTTCTTAAAACACTCTCTATTTTTGGACCTGCTCGAAACTTAGAGAATCATGACCCTTTAGTTTGGTCACCACCAATTTCACCCTTCTAGCTTCCTCCACACTCTCAAGGTCAAAATATTTTTCCATTTTTGATATCCAGTCTATTAGTTCTTCGGGAACAATACTACCCTCATACGTTGGTAAATTAAACTTGGGCTGATTTGCAATCTTAGCAATAGCATGAACAAATCTTCTTTGATTAGCATCTCCTTATTCATAAGAATATGATAAGCTCGATTCATCCTTAGTGGAACCTTCATCTTCTACTAGGGCTCTTCCTCTTCTTGCAACATCTTCCATAGCTATCACATGAGCTTCATGTTCCTGCAATGTACTTAGTATTTTTGCATTGGTACTGAATCTTCATCCTAGGTCTCTATGATCTCTTCCTCCTCTCAGTCTACCCATCCCTCGATCTCTTTCAACAATTTGGTCTTCTTGCGATTTTGATCCATATTGCTCCTGCTCAGCATCCGATATTGTTACTAAAAATAAAATATTTCCCTCTGACATCTAACAATTAAAAGAGGTTCTATTGCAACCACAAACACATAGGAAACAATCTAAGATAGACTCACTCCTAGGGACTAGGTACATAACCAAGATCTACTCAATAAGAATGAACAACTATGACTCTGATACCATATGATAAAGTCAGGAAAGTGGATTGGCACCCAAATAAATAACCACACAGGAATTTAGACAACTAGGGGAGAAATTTCAACAAATTTCAACAACCATTGATTTGTTCCATTACATTATTACAGCCTTCAAAGTTTTAGCATATTGGAACTCTTCTTTGTTTGGTCGTTACTATGGATAACTCACAACAAAAAAAACAAAAAAAAAAACCTCCCCAAATCATAACACTCGTTACATCCTTTTATGTAATACACAACTCTTCTCCACATCTAGAAAAAAAGTTATTTCTTTCAAGGACATACACTCAAGCATTATCTAAAACTAGTATATGCGCTAACTCTGATAATAATAGCAAAATGTTAGTTATCACACTCTACATATATATTTATTTATTGATAGCAGAAACCTTTATCCACTTGTCATAGGAGCATTTAGTGCATGTGTTTCTTTGATCAACAAGTTTACTATGATGCAGTCTAAGATTTCAACAAGGAATCTCATCCATAATTGCAGCTCTATGTTCACTTGTTTACTACCTGGAAATGCCATAACTACCATGTCCTATTTACTACTTGAAAATATCATAACTACCATGCCCTGTTTACTGCTTGGAAATATCATAACTATCACTTTGCATTCACCTACTTACTACATGTTGATTTTAGAGTGGATGCCCCTGCATCAATACCTCTAGAATTGTCTTGAATGAGATAACATTTATTATCATGAATTTAGTTCTTGATTTATCACTACTGACCTATCTTGTATATCCAAGACCTTCATATTTTGATATTATGTTTGGTATAATTGGATCTTTCATTCCATTTATATGTTTTCCCAAATCTGTGTCTCTATATCTTATTTTATTATAAAAAAAAATATTAAGTTTTTATTTTCCATTCTATATATTAGCAATGATATGTCTCAAAGTGAGGATATGGTATTTTTCCATTGTTTTGGTCTAAAACATGCTAGTTCTTTTATTCTTTTTTATTTTCCTTCTACCCACTTTCTAATTCTACTCTTGGCAATGTTTTTAAATAGTTTTAAAAAAAGGTGACTTACTATAATGGATCATTATTTTGAGAGATTGGCTACATATCTACTGTTGAAGAGAGGTACTAATAGAATTGTTGTTGAATCCCTTAGAGATCCATGTTGGGTGATGATGTCGAATAATCCCTTGATGTGTAGTGCTAAGTCCTATACTCTCCATTTTTAGTGTTCTATTGATTGTGATGATTGCAAGAGGGGCCTTTTCTTATTTATTTTATTCATATAACTATTTTATATATTTCAACCATTGAATTTTTACAATGCTATATTTTGTTTATTTTTCTATAAAATTTTAATCTAGAATAACTTTGGTCAATCCCATATTCTATAAATAAATTAGTTTTTTTTGTCTTTCTTTCATTATATATCTGTATAAACTATTATTTTTTACTTATTTACTTGATTATTTTAGAGCTCTTACTACACCCTTAAATATTTATGACACTATGCATTTGTTGTAAAATTTTCTTTCTCTTCTTCCTAAGTTTAGAATATGTATACCCTTTTTAATACCTCTAAAAATATAGTTGTTAATTCGTGAGTTCTCTTGTTTATTTTCCCTCAATTTGGAAAATGTTTTCTACTCCTTCCTTGAAAGCTAGATGATTCTCTTTGATTATGATTCCCCTTCCCTCTATTGATGATTGTTTATTAAGCTTTACATTTTGTATTTGTTGATTTCCTTTCTATTATCATATATTTATACACAGATTTATGAGTTAAATTTAATTTTAATTTTTTTGTTAATTATAGTGTTTGTATTTATAGCGGGTTTTAACAAGGATCCCAAAACCTGATTACATAAGAAATGGGCCTAGGGCATCAATCCCTTGAAACTAAACACCAAAACAGAAATCCCGCCCAGCGGTAACAGTAAGCATGAAACAATCCCTCTCAGCGGGAAACAAACAAATAAGAAAGAAAGTAGTTTTGGAGATCCCGCCCAGTGGGGAGTAGCCAAAAACCACCATCGAGAAGATCCCACCCAGTAGGAAGCAAAGAAAAACCGTTACAATAAAATCCCGCCTCGCGGGAAGCAGTCAAAACCACCACAAACAGTCCCGCCTAGCGGGAAGCAACAGGGAAATCCCGCCATCCGGGAAACCAGCAGAAAAGAAAGGATCCCGCCTCGTGGGAAAACCGACAGATTTGGCGGATCCCGCCCTGTGGAGAAACCATCCCGCCCATCGGGAAAACATTTCGTTCAGCGAGAGCCATCCTGCAGGAAGCCGACAGCCAGCACAGAGAGGATCCAGCCCATCAGGAAGTGACCAGAGAGTTGCACCACAAGGAACCCGCCCCAGGAAAACAGAAGAGGATCCCAGCAGCAGGGACCAAGAATCCCGTCCAAGCACAGAGCCCACCGAGGATTCACAAGAAAAGGGGGAAGCTGTACAAACCCTAAACTGTCACCTCCATCGCATCAAGAAATGTAGGGGACCAAATCCACGTGAATAACCTGCAAAAAACCCCAGGGGGAAGCCTGAGGGAAAAAGGGAAGGGATCCCAAACCAAACAGGGATCCTTGGGAAGCACCAGTCTAAAAAAACAACCAAGGAAACCCTAGCCGCCCGGGAGGGGCGCAGATAGTGGAGAAGGATCTCCCCCCAGGAGATCATCTGCAAACAACCACTCCCCGGGAGGGATGACCTAGATTGAGCCAGGGACTGGGCAGGAACCAGGAGCCATGGGAGGGGGAGCAGGGGAGGGACCAGAGCCATGGGAGGGGGAGCAGGGGAGGGACCATATCATGTTTGTAGAGTGCTTTTAGATAGCCAAATTTTAATATTTCCAAATTGCTTATACCAAAAGTGATAGGATCATCCTCCTTCACTACCAAATCTTAGTTATCTCACAATACAAATGCTAAGTTGAAGCATATTGCCTATGATTATAGCATAGGCAATAACTATCATACCTGATGTAGTCAAGGAAGTATATTGTCACCCAAATAAACAACCACACAAGAATTTAGAAAATCAGGGGAGAAATTTCAATGAACTTCAACAACCATTAATCTATTCCATTACATTATTACAACCTTCAAATTTTTAGCATACTGAAACCCTTATTTGTTTGGTCGTTACTATGGATAACTCATAGCAAAAACCAAAAAAAAAACCTACCCAAATCATAACATTGTTACATCCTTTTATGCAGTACACAAATCTTCTCCACATATAAAACAAAAATTATTTCTTTCAAGGACATATGCTCAAGCATTATCTAGAACTAGTATATGCACTAACCCTGATAATAATAGCAAAATATCAGTTATCACACTCTACAAATATATTTATTTATTGATAGCATAAAACTTTATCCACTTGTCATAGGAGTAGGTAGTGCATGCATTTCTTTGGTCTACCAGTTTACTGTGATGTAGTCTAAGATTTCAACAAGGAATCTCATCCATAATTGCAGCTCTGTGTTCACCTGTTTAGTACCTGAAAATGTCATAGCTGCCATACCATTTTTACTACTTGGAAATATCATAATTGCCATACCCTATTTACTACCTAGAAATATCATAACTACACCTCTGTGTTTACCTGTTTACTCCCTAAAAATATCATAACTACCATACCCTGTTTACTACCTAAAAATATCATAACTGCCATGCCCTGTTTACTACCTAGAAATATCATATCTATCACTCTAAGTTCACCTATTTACTACATGTTGATTTTAGAGTGGATGCCCCTACATTAGGCTCCCTAGGTGAGAAAAATTGTGAGCCCCTACTCACAGATTTGTTGGAAAAATAGATGTTTTAAAGTGAGCAAGCTCAGCTTCAGGTATCCATGAATCTTCTTATAAAACTCTATCTCCTTAGGTTGTTTCTTTGGCAACTCCTTTGACCAATTCGTGATTGGTTCAACCTACTCATCTGGTCCAAAATATTCTCTATCTCCTCAGGTTGTTTCTTTGGCAACTCCTTTGCCCAATTCGTGATTGGTTCAACCTGTTCATCTACTATCTCTACTGCATCTTCTCCAACATAAGAGTACAAATAAAAAAAATTATAGATTTGTGAGATATCTATACTTGGAGTTAGTTCAATTTCATAAGCATTATTAGAAAACTTTCTAACAATTCTACATGGCCCAATCTTCATTTTTATCTTGTTGTAGGTACCTTTAGGAAACCTTTCCTTTCTCAAAAATACCATTACTAGATCTCTTTCGTGAAATGATTTGACTCTTATTTTTATTGGCTTTCTATTTGTACACTTGATTACTTTGGGTAATATTCTTCCCTATTTCTTCATGTAATTTCTTAAAATGTACAATTTTGTCTTCAGCTACAAAATTCTTTCTCTCTACTACCACCTTCACTAGATATATCATTCCCTTGGGTGATTTTCCATACACTACTTGGAATGAAGATTTTCCAATTGATCTATTTATTTATTCATTGTAACAAAACTTATCTTGTGCTATCACCATATCCCATTGCTTGGGTTTATCACCAACTAAACACCTAAGTAGATTGCCAAGGTTCTAGTTGATAATTTTTGTTTATTCATACATATTAAGATGATAAGAAGAACTAAATTGCAATTTTATGCCTAATTTGTGCCATAATATCTTACAAAAGTAACCCATAAATTTCACATTGCTATCAACAATAATACTTTTTGGAAATCCATGCAACCTTACAATTTCTTGAAAGAACAACTTGGCCACATTGCTAGCATCTTCCATTTTCCTACAAGGGATAATTGTGCCATCTTGGAAAATCTATCTACAACAACAAGAATATTATCAAATCCTCTTTGTGTTCTTGGCAGCCCAAATGCAAAATCCATACCAATATCTTCCCATGGACTCTCTATTATAGGTAGTGGAGTGTACAAACCAGTATTCTATTTACAACCTTTGGCCACTTCGCATGTTCTACACCTGACCGCATATTTATCAACATCTTTGGTCAAGTTGGGCCAATAATATTTCTCCTTGAGTTGTGCTATTGTCTTATCTCTTCCAAAGTGACCTCCAAGACAACCACCATGTATCTCTCTAATTAGATTGTCCCTCATGGATCCTTGAGAGATGCACAATTGTCTATCTCTAAACAAGAAATCATTTTGAATAAAATAATATTTCCATATCTTGTGTTCAAATTTACTACACTCATGGAATGCTTCTCTCAAGTCATTACCTTCTGCATACTGATCTTTCATTCCATCCAAACCAATACATTCAACTTGCATAGTCTTCAATAACAAAAATCTCCCACTCAAAGCATCTACTACTTGGTTGCTCTTACTTGATTTGTGCTTGAGTATGAAGGTATAACTAGCAAGGTATTCAAACCATTTAGTTTACCTTGTACCTAGCTTGCTTTGACTACTGAGATATGGAAATGCTTGATGATCAGTGAACAAAACAAATTCTTTGGACAATAAATAATGCCTCCAATATTTCAATGCTTGAACTATGACATAGAGATATTGCTCATACACAAAGTATTTTTGTTGAACCTCATTTAACCTCTGGATGAAGTATGCAACTAACCTTCATTCTTGACTAAGGACAACCCTAATGGCCTTGCCACTAGCATCCCAATCCACTTGAAATACATTTGTAAATTTTGGACTTCTCAACATTGGTTGCTCAATCATCTTGTTCTTCAACAATTTGAAACTATTTTCAACCTCTTTTGTCCACACAAAAATATACAAGAAGTCAAAGGTGCACATATAAAGATGAAATTTTTGATAAAATTTTTCTGTAAAACCTGCTAAACCATGAAAACTCCTAACTTCTATGGTACTTATTGGGCTAGGCCACTATTTTATTGCAACTGACTTTGTTGGGTCCATCTTTAAACCATCTTTGGATATCATAAATCCAAGATAGGTCAATTATAACTTGAGAAATGAACATTTATTCAAGTTTATCAATAATTTTGGATGTTGTAGTTTTTCTAAGACAACCCTCAAATTTTGTAAATGTTCTTTCTTTGTTTTGTTGTAGACTAAGATACCATAAAGGTAAATAAATATAAACTTATTGAGGAATGGTTTCAACACTTTTATCATCAATCTCATGAAAGTACTTGGTGCATTGGTCAACCCAAATGGCATAATCAACCACTCATAAAGTCCATCCTTTATCTAAAATGTAGTGTTCCACTCACCTCCTTCTCTAATTCTAATATAGTGATAAACACTCTTCAAATCTATCTTAGAAAAGAAATTGGAACCACACAAATTATCCAATAGATCATTTGTTCTTGGGATAGGAAATATATACCTCATAGTAATCTTGTTGATTCCTCTTGAATCCATGCACATCCTTCACTTTCTATATTTCTTTAGAGTTAGAACAACAAGTTTAATACAAAGGTTCAAACTCTCTCTTATCAATCCTCTTTCAAGAAAATCCTTGACTTGCTTATTCAACTCCACTGTTTGCATAATATTCATTCTATGGGGTGCTTTATTTGGCAAACTAGCTCCCGAAATCAGATCCATTTGATGAGAAATCTATCTCACTGTTGGTAAACCAATTGGCATATCTCCATCTACCATAATGATCTCATAGTCCTTCAAGATTGTTGTAATCTCTTTAGGCACTTCCTCTTCTTTCTACTATTACTTGGAAAAAATTGCATAGCACATATGTGCTTCTTTTGCCTCCATAAAGAATTTATTTTCTCCCAATAGTACTAATCCACTTCTCATTTCAGCAGGGGTAGTCTTCAAAGGTTTGAACAACCACTTCTCATTTTTGATCACTGTAATGTGATTTTTTTGCCCATCATGTAGAGCACTCCTATCATACTACCATGACCTTCCTAGTATTAGATGACAAGCATCTATTGGAATGACATAACATCACACTTGATCTATGTATCCCATTATCTCAAAAAAGACTTTACAAAACTGATTAACCAACATTTGGTGACCCTTGTTTAGCCATGAAACTTTGTATGATTTTGCATGTGCAAAAGTAGGCAATGATAATTTTTCTACCATGTATGTGGAAACCAAATTATCTATGTTACCATCATCTATAATAACATCACAAAACTTACCATTAGATTTTACCTTCATACGAAAAATGTTCTTCCTTTCCCACGGTTCAATATTCTTTTCATCTTCCATGAGGACTCTCCTTATAATCGACTATTCACCATCACCATAAGCGATCCCATAATCTAATTTTGCTTCATCACTCTCTTCACCTTCAGCCACTAACTCTATTTTTAGTTTTCTTGTTGGATTTACACTCAAGAGACTTGTGACCCTCCTTGCCACAATTGTAGCATGTGCCTCTAAATTTTGAATACCTCTCTTGATATCCATAAAAATTTCCTTTATATTTACCAGACTAGTACTTTTATTTGGCTTGGGTGGCTTCAAAATCATCATTCTTTCCTTGATTCTTATTATTACCTTTTGTCTTCCCTTTCCCTTTAGAGGATTAGGTAAACTTTATGTTAAGTTTTTCTTCAACCTTAACAACATATTGATAGGCATATTCCATTGTCTTAATATTTAACATGCTCAGTTCATCCTGAATAGAGAGCTTTAAACCATTAACATACATTGACAAAGCCACTCCAGAAGGGTCCAAGTGTCCTATTCTAATAACTAGTCTTTGGAATTCTTCAGTGTAATCCTTTACACTATTCTCCCTTTGTCTCAAATTCTAAACTTTCTTCAACAACAAGAGCTCATAGTCCTTAGGCAAGAACTATTTCTTCAACTACTTTACCATTGTATCCCAAGTCTATTATTATTGTTTCTTAAAACACTCTCTATTTTTGGACCTGCTCGAAACTTAGAGAATCATGACCCTTTAGTTTGGTCACCACCAATTTCACCCTTCTAGCTTCCTCCACACTCTCAAGGTCAATATATTTTTCCATTTTTGATATCCAGTCTATTAGTTCTTCGAGAACAATACTACCCTCATACATTGGTAAATTAAACTTGGGCTGATTTGCAATCTTAGCAATAGCATGAACAAATCTTCTTTGATTAGCATCTCCTTATTCATAAGAATATGATAAGCTCGATTCATCCTTAGTGGAACCTTCATCTTCTACTAGGGCTCTTCCTCTTCTTGCAACATATTCCATAGCTATCACATGAGCTTCATGTTCCTGCAATGTACTTAGTATTTTTGCATTGGTACTGAATCTTCATCCTAGGTCTCTATGATCTCTTCCTCCTCTCAGTCTACCCATCCCTCGATCTCTTTCAACAATTTGGTCTTCTTGCGATTTTGATCCATATTGCTCCTGCTCAGCATCCGATATTGTTACTAAAAATCAAATATTTCCCTCTGACATCTAACAATTAAAAGAGGTTCTATTGCAACCACAAACACATAGGAAACAATCTAAGATAGACTCACTCCTAGGGACTAGGTACATAACCAAGATCTAATCAATAAGAATGAACAACTATGACTCTGATACCATATGATAAAGTCAGGAAAGTGGATTGGCACCCAAATAAACAATCACATAGGAATTTAGACAATCAGGGGAGAAATTTCAACAAATTTCAACAACCATTGATTTGTTCTATTACATTATTATAGCCTTCAAAGTTTTAACATACTGGAACTCTTCTTTGTTTGGTCGTTACTATGGATAACTCACAACAAAAACAAAAAAAAAAACCTACCCAAATCATAACACTGTTACATCCTTTTATGTAATACACAACTCTTCTCCACATCTAGAAAAAAAATTATTTCTTTCAAGGACATACACTCAAGCATTATCTAAAACTAGTATATGCGCTAACTCTGATAATAATAGCAAAATGTTAGTTATCACACTCTACATATATATTTATTTATTGATAGCAGAAACCTTTATCCACTTGTCATAGGAGCATTTAGTGCATGTGTTTCTTTGATCAACAAGTTTACTATGATGCAGTCTAAGATTTCAACAAGGAATCTCATCCATAATTGCAGCTCTATGTTCACTTGTTTACTACCTGGAAATGCCATAACTACCATGTCCTATTTACTACTTGAAAATATCATAACTACCATGCCCTGTTTACTGCTTGGAAATATCATAACTATCACTTTGCATTCACCTACTTACTACATGTTGATTTTAGAGTGGATGCCCCTGCATCAATACCTCTAGAATTGTCTTGAATGAGATATCATGAATTTAGTTCTTGATTTATCACTACTGACCTATCTTGTATATCCAAGACCTTCATATTTTGATATTATGTTTGGTATAATTGGATCTTTCATTCCATTTATATGTTTTCCCAAATCTGTGTCTCTATATCTTATTTTATTTAACAATTTTGAACCAATCCTTTTAGTATAACTTTCAAATTAACCAAATCCATCATCATATTGATTTATTTCAATATCAAGATAACTTTGAGCATTACCATTCCTATCATCATTTGAATATCTATCATCATCAATTTTAACAATATAAGATTTTTTTACCAATAAAAAACTATACTCAAGTCATCTAAGTAGCACTCCATGTATTTTCTTTTTGTGTCACAACATGCATTTACTATCATAGGTTCCAAGTCCTTATTGTATTCCTCATTATTTGATAACAAAAAGATGTGATTTGCCATAATATTCCTATGTATATTCTGATTGTGAAATATACCCTAGTTGATTACTTTAATATCTTTGATTTCCTTTAGAAGATTCTTGGTCTTGATCCTTTCTAGTCAATGCATTATACTTACAAAATTTTGTATTATGTCCTTTTCACAAATATGACAATATTTTTTTGGTTTTTGGTTTTGTGATGAAGTGCAAGATCCTTTTTCTACTACAAGATCCTTATTGGATGACTCATTTTGCAATTGATTTTCAACTTCATATTATTAAAGAATATTTATTACTCCTCAAATGACACCTTTCTATTTGATACTAGAAGAGATGTGACCAATATTTTGAATGATTCAAGAAGTGCTCTAAGTACAACTAAAACTAGGAGTTTATCTTCAACCTTTTCTCCTAAGGTATGCAATTTTGATTTTAATTCTAATATCCTTTGAAGAAAATGTTCTATGTTTTCTCCATCATGAACTTTTAGTGCATACAATTGTGATTGTAGATGTAAAATGGTTACCTTATTATTTCCTTCAAATATCATACACAGTTTTTCCCATGCATTTTTTGAAGTTTCTGCTTTACTATATGTGCTTGAATTTTATTGGATATGCCAAATAGAATTAACATAAGTGCTTTACCATCATTATCTTTAAATTTTTAAATTCCTATTTTATCTTTTGAAATTTTTCTTTGTCCATTAACCACATCCCAGAGTTTTTCAACATTAAGTATTGACCTCAAATTATTTTTCCATGGGGTAAAATTAGGCCCTCTAATAATTGAGATTTAGAAAAGAAAATTTTTGTATTTGTCATTTCCTTTGAAGTTGCTCCAAAATAAAAAAAGAAGAAAAAAAAAAACTAAATTTTACAAATTCTTAAACACATACACACACACACACACATATATATATATGAACCTTTGAAGTAGTAATCCTCTTAAATCCCTAATTTAATTTTTAATTTTTCTAAACTTCAAATACTTTAATTAAATTTTTAAAAAATTAAAGTTTAAAGTTTTTAAAATTTTCTAATAATTTTAAAACTTTAAATAATCATCAATCTTTTAAATAATAAATCACTCCACTCAAGAAACTTTAATAAACTTTTTAAGTCCAACTAATAAAAATATCTAACTTTATCTTTTAAATCAATAACTATATTTAACTTTAACCTTATCTCTGCACTTAATCTTAATTTATTTTTTAAAAATAATTAACTATTTAATCCTTATTACTCCACATTTAAAAAGTAAAGCCTTAATAATTTTTTCAAAAACAAACTTTTTAAATAAATCCTTATAACTCCTAAGCTTTAAATTAAATAATTTTACTATTTTTTTTTCTACCTTCTTATGAAAGTAAATAAATATGCATAGCTTTAATTTCCAGCTTAAATTTCAAAACATTCCCTCCAAAGTTTTGAATCTGCTAAAGGTAGTTCATTCTCAAACTCCTTCTTAAGTATTTTTAATTGACGCTTGCTTTAGCTTCCACTTTGAATGAGTTAATCAACACTTAGGGCAAATGCTTTATGTAACCCAACATACCAACTATTGTGTGATGCAACTTACTTCTAAAAAATGAATACTAAGACATTATTGTTGCTTCTTCTATGATCATTATTGTCTCTTTGCATGACTCTTGAGACACTTGAGATTCTTTCAATTACTATTGTTCATTCCTCAAGTTTGTAATGGTACTACTATGTTTTCTCTATCACTGCACATTCGTCCATGTTCATTCCATGCTCACCACATTGGTTTTATCTACAAGATATAGACATGTCCTTTATCACTAATAATGTAATTCTTGAGCGGCTCCTTTTTATTGAAACGAGTGTTACCTCTTGTACAATTCAACCCTTGTTAGCTTTTGATGCAACATGTAATGGGAGATAACAAACACAAGATGTTGAATACAATGACATTAAATAAATCTACAAGATGACTAAAAATAATACATATATAAAATATGGAGATGTTTAAAAAATAGCTCTAGAGGAAATAAACACTCCAAGAATAGAGCTACTTCTCAAGAATGGGCATTGAGCATATTACACCCCATCACACTACTATGCTACATCATGCCGCTCTGACTCTATATCTCTCTATCTATGATGCTCTATATTTTTCTATATCTATGATCTATAACTACAACTCTTTATATAGAAAATAGGTTCCTTGGCCAACACTCTACCTAGATGTGCAAGGGATAGCTTACACATATACAACCTTCACTTTGATACTTATTCAGTTATTACAATGCATGAAGTAACTAGATAACTTTCCCCTAAAGTAATATAATGTCCTAAGTTTATACCAAGGTAAAGGTATATTTACATGACCCAAATGATGTAATAAACTCTATTTCTAACACCCCCCTGTATTACATTATTTGGATATTGAAGACTTTAGTATTCAATGTGGATCTTCATAGATTTGTTGAGATTCTAAATATTCTTCTATGTCATCTTCAACATGTTCAAGCGAGTGATTGGTGTCTTCATAGCATGTCATTCTTGTCGATAGAGCTTTTATTTCATAATCATCTATTGATTCTTCTAGTTCTTCAATTTCATATATCCTCTAAGCTATATGTCCTTTTTTAATACTCCAATTGTGGATAATTGGTTGGATGCTGAAATTGTTGTTGATGAGGATTTTGATACTATCATATCTAAAATTGATTCCCATTGTTCATCTAATTTCCTTTAATCTGATTTTTGGGATTGAACCTGCAGTAGTTGGTGTTATGGCATTTTTTCCTACATATCTGACAATACCTATTGTACCATGCTTTTCGTCCTTTTGATTAACTAGCAATGTTTCCCTATGGATTTTCTTTAGATGTCAGTGCATTGTTGGATATTTCATCTTTACCTATTTTTTCCACTTCATATTCCTGTAAAATACTAACTAAATCATCAAAAAAAGTATCTTTACTTAGAACTTGTAAAGATGTTACCAACTTTGGAAGTGCTCTCATAGTTATTGGAGTAAGAAGTTCATCTTTTATTGTTTCCCCTAAGGTAAATAATATTCCTTTGATATTTTCTACCTTCTTTAGGAACAGTTTTATGCTTTCACCATTATTAATTTTTAATGAATGAAGTTGAGTCTGAAGATGAAGAATAGTTACCTTATTCTTTCCTTCGAATATTTTCTCTAGGATTATCCATGAATCTGAAGATATTTTTGCAGAAATGATATAGGATTGTATTTCATTAGTGATAGCAAAAGTTATTATCATTAAAGCCTTTGAATCATTTTTTGTAAAATTTTGGATTTCAATATCATCTGTGGTAGGTATTTGAATTTTCCCTTTGACAATATCCCACAGTTTTTCATATACCAAGATAGCTTTCACCTTATTCTTCTAGGAAAAATAATTAGGACCCTTGAGTAATTGTGATTCAGCTAGGAAGAATTTGTTTGAAGCCATTTAATTTCCCTAATATCAATTCTTATATTTTGTAGATTACCTTATGACTCCCTAGTTTTCTATGGATAAGATATAGTGTTTTTTGTAAATTATAGTTCAATATTTGATTGATTTTGTGAAGGTTTTGTAGATGCCAAAATAAATTTTTATTAGCATTTATTACTCCTATTGAACAAATAACCGATCCAAAATTTTAAAGAGGTAATTATGTTGGACCTTTTATCTCCTTTTGATAGATTTGAGAAAATAATAATATGTATATCCAACCTTTGAAAAAGCTTTGATAAACCTCACTTTATAAATAACGTATTGGAAATTAGGTTAAGTATATCTAATTTTCCAATTAATTAATTTGATGTAGTAGCCCTTATGACTCTCTAATATTTGGATAAATTAGATCACAATAATATTTTTAAATAATTATTATTCAATCCCATAGAATTCCTTATAGCTCCTAGGATTTATATTGCAAATATTATTTTATATGATAAATTTTTCCCTTTGATAAATTGCTTTCAATTAATTAAATTACTTTAATTACAACCTTATGACTCCCAAGGAAAGAAAGCATATAATATTGGGAATAAAATTTACCTTTCATCAAGCAATATATGGCGTTGTTCTTGCTGATAAGTTAGGATTACATGCAATTTATGTAGACGTCTTGATGCTGTGACTGCACCTTCCAATGGAATCACATGGAGCTATATACATTCCAAAATTGGTTCTACTTGGACTCTCACTTTGACCTTGCTTAGATTGAGCATCGAAGTCTCTAGCACCTTATTTCCATGCTGTAATTTTGCACTGTGCGCATAGACGATGAAGTGTAAATATTGAGATGAGAATTTACTTGTCCTCTCCTTTGACCTCAGTCGTTGACTTCCTTAATATGGAGAAGCTTCTTGTATAAGGTGCCAAGTGGCATGTCCATTTCACATAGAGTGTTTGAGAGGAATTTGGTGCAAATGATACATTTTTATTCCTTCTTGTAATGTTCAGACGTTACACTCTTTAACAAAACATTCGATTTTCCAAGAGACATGTGTATCCCATACACTCATTGAACCAACCTATTTTCGTAACTCCTTTCTTGAATATGAGCACTCTCTTGATTTGATCATTAGGGTTCTCCTTTGGTGACAAGTATCACATTCTTCTCTGCATGGAAGTCCTCCCTTTAGCTGGTTCAAATGGATATTTTTGGAGATCCTTTAAGCTTTCAAGAATCCCCACTCCTCTTTCATTCAATTGCACTTGCTTTTAGATGATATTTGGAGTAATAATATGGATATTTCAAGCACTGATTTATACCAACGATTATGGAGTGAGTGATACTCCAATGGTGCTTTGTTTTTCTTTCTTCCTTGCTTTCTTATGTCCTCCTTATGTAGATGTTATTTCTCTTTGATTAATGTTGTTATCCCTTTGTTTTACACGTTGTATCTTGTAGGTTCAACCATCTTGGATGCGATGAGTATGAGCCCATTGATTGGATCCTTGAGCTAAGCTTGATTACTGCTAGCATATGACTACCTTTGGCTGATTTATTAGCAAGTGTAGTTCCTCTAGAGCACCTTTAAATATACCTTTTTCTCCCTGTATATAACACCCCAAGTATGTCCACTTGGTTGTCCATTCACCCCAAGTCTTCCCACTTGGTTTTCCATTCACCCCAAGTTTTCCCACTTGATTTTCTAATATCAGAGGATTCAATATGAGAATTTTTTTTCTTTATTTCATAGTATGAGCATCTCAAATCCATATTCACGAGTGCCATTTGTTGGATATTTTGAGTAAATGAGTTGTCATTGATGTCAAGAGTGAGTGGTCATTGATGTCAAGAGTCAGTTTCAGTGAGTAGTGCAAGGAGAAGCAGTTCCACAATTAGTGCAAAAAGGAGAGTCCGCTTCTAGTTGGTTAGATCCGGTTTCAGGTAGTCAGATGTGATCCAAAGTGCAAAGAAGAGGCCCAAGCAAATAATATTATAATATTCTATTATAATATTAAAAAGGGAAATTTAAATTATTTTAAATTAATTAATATAATTTTAATATAATTATTATATTTTTTTAATTTTTTATTTTTTTGTATTTACATGGTGGAATCGGTAGCCGCCACGAATCCAGGCAGACTGTCTAGCTTTTATGGCTGCCACAGTATTCTGTGCTGTCCACCCCAGAAGCCGCCACATAGATCTTCGCGCAGTATGCCCCTATAACCACCATGCCACAATCATTTTAAACCTTTTACGCCATTGAAAGCACCAGGAAAGGGACAAGCGTTTAGTCCGACGAGGCCTAAGATTTGAACCTTGGACCTCCGCCCCCCTTATGGGGTAATTTTAATATAAATTAATTTATTAATTAATTTAATTAACTTCCAAAGTTATTTAAGTTAATTATAATTTAATTATAAATTAATTTTTATTAATTTAAATAACCCTAAAGAGGGTTATAAGGCTAAGTTAAAAATAAAATTTGAAATTTTATTTAAAGCGCCAATGTTTTATGGCATGAGGCATCATGTATAAAAGGTGGCAAAAACCTTTGCCTTACTCCCTATATGCTATCGATCGATATTATAAGATCCAAAGTATTATGCACAAAAAGGAAGAAAGAGTTTTCACGTTTTGAAAGATCTCCAATTGTAGAAGGATTGACAAATAGGAATGAGGCTCCTCTTACCTTGCACAACGTTGTGTAGCACAGTTGGTAATGACGTATGGTACTAAGTCTTGTGGCAGGAAAAGTGTGTAGGGTTCGAATCCTACTGAATTCATTTTGCAAGGCAGTGAGGGCATTTTCATTTTTGAGCAGCGTCAAACGAAGGGAGTAAAGGGAGGCTTGTGCCTTCCCTTCCTCATGGAAGCGCTTAGTCCACGTGGTGGGCTAGCACCTTAATAAGGTGCTCGACGGGGAGTGGTATCATGTTCAAAACCCACCGAGGCCTTTTAGCTAGTGTTAAGGTATGCACTGATGTCATTTGTCTTGGTTGCTTGATTATTTCGGATGTGCTAAGGTTGAGAAAAATAAAATATTTTTGATGGTTATAAAGTTTAATTTTTTCCTGAATAAATTTGGATATTGACTATTTTTTTTAAGCAAAAACCCCTTATGGAGCTCGCCTTGGTCTGAGAGACCACGACTAGGGGGTTCTACACCATCAAAGTCACCCGAGAGTCGTGCCCGACCTTGCTCGCACCAACATTATCAATTGGATTTTGGATATCCAATTCAACTTTTTGGTAGGGTGGAGATTCGAACCTGGGACCTCCCTTGGAGGATTGCCCTCTCCTCTCCAACTCACCTACAACACCTAGGTGGATATTGAGTATTTGAGGGAGTTAAAAGGGTAGGCAATATTATTTTGAAAGGTTAATTTTTGGAGGTTGATTAATTTAAGTTGGAGATTATAAGGAGAAATTGTGTAATTATTTTTATGTTTAATGATTGCTAATTTCAAGGAGTAATAAGGTGTATTTGAGTTTGATTATTTTTGTGTAATTGAGAAATATTCTTAAGAGAGTGTTAGTGTGATATTTTGTCATCTAACCATTGAAATTGGAAAAGAAGAAAGTTGTGATTGAGACAAGTTTTTAAGGGTACTTCTACATCAAACAAAAAGGTATGGGCACATTTTCCTAGTGAGTTATTGTTGAATGTTGTGAATGCTAAGTTGGAGTGAAAAGGGTTGTTTTATAAGCAATGTTGAGTTTGGTTTTTCTAGAATAAAATTTGATTCTAGAAACCTTATTTGATAAGCATTGTTGTAAATATTGAGTAAAGCTTTCATATGCTTGAGTTAGGGTTTGTGCAAAAAATATGAGTATAATTTTTATGTGAAGTGGTGAGCTATCTTGAACTAGGGTTTGCAAAGATTAAGAGTATCATTGTTATGTGAGGATTATTTGATTAGCATTGTTGTTGAAGTGATTGGTTGAGTGAAGAAATTGAACTAGGGTTTGCAAAGATCATGAGTATCATTTTTATGTGAGGATTACTTGATAAGCATTGTTTTTGAAGTGATTGGTTGAGTGAAAGTAATTGAGCTTAGTTGAGTGGATGTGTTGAAGTGATAGTTCAAGTTCTGTGAAACAAATTGTTCCATATTCT
The DNA here is from genome assembly GCA_028583015.1 of Wollemia nobilis. Classification (NCBI taxonomy): domain Eukaryota; kingdom Viridiplantae; phylum Streptophyta; class Pinopsida; order Araucariales; family Araucariaceae; genus Wollemia; species Wollemia nobilis. The sequence goes on along the minus strand of JAQPPZ010017210.1, from coordinate 8,572,695 downwards.
AAACTGATTTGAGAAAGAGGTTGAGTGTTTGTGAGTGTGAAACATATTGAGTATCTAACAATTACCTATATGTTTTTGTGGTAAAAAGAGAGATTGAAAGTATTTGAGCATTATGGTGAATGTGAAGCATATTGAGTCTCTAAAAATTCTCAATATGTTTATGTGAGATTGAACAAGTTCTAGTGAGGACTTGTTGAGTATATTTGAGGTAAGTCTTAGAGAAGACTTGTGGACAAATTTGTGTGAGATTTTGTAGAAGCTTACAATACATATTTGAGGACAAAGATTGAGCAGATTTGTGCTAGACCGAAGGACTATGTTTAGTATAAATTTGAGGATAGAGTTTGGTGCATATTTGAGGACAGGTTTGTGATAGACTAGAGATAAAGATTGAGCAGATTTGTGCTAGATCGAAGGGTTGTGTTTAGTATAGATTTGAGATAAATCTAAGAGTAAGCTTTAGAGGTGATAGATTATAGAGGATGAAAGTATCTAGTGGATAGAGATCCATTAGCTAGGGCAGTGAGGATAGGTCTTCTAAGTAAGAACATGAGTCTTCAATGGATAAATATCTATTACCCAGTGTAGTGGAGGCAACAGTTCTTCTAGAAGATCACTAGCCAGAGAAAATGAGAAAGGAGTTCTCCTATGGATAGAGATCCATGAACTTGATCAGGGGATTGGTGTCTCCTTTGGATAGAGGTCCATAAAAATTATAATAGGGAAAGGATTCCAAAGAGATTTATTGAGAAAATATTAGTGAAATATTTTCTCCATGGAGTAGCCCACATTGGGAGAACCACACTAAATTGGTGTCTCTATTGTGTGTGGTTATTTGTGCATTGATTTGATTACTATTGTTGATATTGCTATTGATACATTGCATAATATTGATTGGGAAAGAAAAGTAAAAAGTGATCTTATACTGTTCACCCCCCTCTTAGTATAAGCTTGTGTTCTTCACCATTTTGCTATAGTCGAAATACTCATGAGAACGATATTGGCAAAATATTGTATAGTTACCCATTTTGAAATTCACTCTCCTCCCAAGATCCTAAGTTTAGGCAGTGGGTTTATTTTCCTCTAGGGCCCATAACACCTAGAGGTGTGACACATACTTTCCCATGTCTTAACATGATTTCCAAAATTTATATCTTATTTTTGTATCATGTAAGACTTAGCGCATACATGCTCGAGCTAGACGATCAACCATTCTCCTTGGAGCATCATCTAGGGTCTTACCAATACCCTGGTAACCACCCGATGTCTTGTGTTGATTAACCAACTTGATATCCCATACCATCGTGTTGTCGGTAACACCTAGTCAAGCACAATTCACCACTCATAACTCGCATGGATAACCTATAAGGGATTCCCATACAACCCTTTGTTACCTCCCATTTTGACCCTTTTCCATCAAAAGTACGGTTAGAGCCCTGATCCATGATGATTGCCTACCCGCATCATCATTAAAATTTGTTTTCCATGGTGATTGCCTACCCACAACACCATTAAAATTTGTCTATACAAGATTGTCCTTCCCACAATATTGAATTTTTATCAAGGTTGTCCTACCCACCTTCGGGCACAGGAGTGGGGCCAAAACCGGGCCCACGGACCACAGACAGCCGAGAATCCAAACCACACCGCCACAATACAGGCACTTCGAGGCTCCCAGAGAACCACCCATTACAATAAAATTGGAAGAACCCCACGGCTAGAGGGATAGGAGAGGACCACACCTACCACCAACCAGACTGGGCTGCACGGAGGAGGACACCCATCACGAGGACCACTAAATGGAAACATCCGGAGCCTACGACGCCTAGAAAATGGACTACGGAGATGACAGTTTAGAAGGAGTAAACATCTAGAGCCACCAAACCGAAACCACCAAATCGACTAGGTTGGGGGAAGGGCCCAAAGAACTCCCACGACAATCAACCATATACAAAACCAACGGGCCAATCCCAATCCGAAGGGGAAGACTGCCCACCTTAAAATCACCGATCTCATAGAATGAAAAAAAAATAAAGGGAACTGACCGCGCCCATTAGGCTCCACCTCTTCATAAATAATCACAGCATCAAGATCCACCCTAGATTTAACTTGCTTCAACTTAGGCCCATAAATTTTATCCTTCCCCATCTTCTAATAGGGCATATAATCCTTGCTCCTTAAAACCACACTCTTCCACACTAGGTATCCAAATGAGGAGATTCCCGAGCAAAAATAAAATTACATGAGACCCCATAACAGGCCTGAGCACAAATAGACATCGACCCCCATCATAGGAATAATCGAATACCCCAAGCCAATTATAAAAATTTGTAGAACTAGAGTCCCACAATCTTGAATTTGTATCAAGGTTCTCCTACCCACAACCTTAGGTTGCGTTTTAAGATTATCTATTCCACAATATTAAATTCCCTTTCCTCAAACTTAACTATGGTGTGTAGTATCTAAGGAGTTTGGCTAAGCAAAGGTTTGCAAACACACACCATCCCCTAATGGCTTTGATATTTATTAAGATAACGTAAAACAACTAGTTTCCATATTTCTTTAATGTATATTTGTCACTAAGGCTGAATAGAAATCAATAAATTTTGAAAGTATTGCAATCAAAGTAAAGAGTCTTAAGTCTACATTACTATTATGTTTTATGATTTCTTTTTAATTCTCTTAATTAAAGGAATAGATACTACCTCTGATTTAAGTAAATAAAAATAAATATCTTCTATTTTTGTTTTACTCCATAAAATTTATGCTATATAAATAAAAGATAAAGCGGTCTGCCTACACCAGTTTATGTGTTGTGACAATGGTTCTATAATATTTAATCTAAATGAGTTTTTAAAAGAAGTCTAACTCATTCTATTTTTAATAATATAAATAGCACCATCCCAAACATTATAAGATAATTATACACCAAAACCCTTTAGTTATCTTGTTCTAAAGTAATGATGTTATACAACAACCATGCTAACATTTTTGACCACCAAATCTTCCATACCTACGCATTAGTTTCTACAGAAAGTTTTTTTTAAAACAACTCCCAGATTTGACCTTGATTTAAGTTGGTATTCCTTAATCAGAGGACAAGGTTGCCATTGCTACTACGTTATGGCTTCTCTAATAAATGTTCCATGCTTTCCAATGTCTATCCCATAACCTAAGCTCTGTATAGAACATGATGGCAGACACATTAAAAACCTTGAACTAGATGTTACATTCAGACCTATTTCTATACATAGTGAATTGCTCGTTTCTTCAATCCACTACAAAGTTTCTTAAAATAGAAATTGTTTAAGCTATAACATATTACATCCAAACTGTGCCAGTGCAAGCTAAAACTAGGTGTACTAAATATTGACCCTAGGCAAAATACAAACTGATTGAAATAAGGAAAAATATGATATTTGTTGTATGCGTACGTAAGGCGTCAAGATGCTAGGTATCGAGTTTATATCTAAAATAGAAGAGCTTCCTATTAACCAGAGTTATCATCACTTAGCTAAGGATTTGCGCCAAGGAAAGATACATCCTACATACCAAGGCTTTCTTAAGCAATTGCCACATTATGTTTTAAAATATTATAATCCATATAAACTACTCTCATTGCTTGCCGCATACATGCACAACGTGATAATAGAAAAATTATTCATTCTTTGTTCTGCAACAAAGTTATCTACAAAGCAAAATAATATCAATTGCACCTTTCATCAGATAGTATGTTTTGAAGGAGAATAGCAATATATTTATTTGAAATTGCAATTTACCCTTGTTCTCAAAATTCCACAAAGCATTTATTTTTTGTTTCCAAGCTACGTTTCCAAACAACAATACAAAATTTACAAATGTTGTTCCGCATTTAAACCAAAAGCCACATAACCATCTATTAATGCATGTAACAGGTTTGGCTACATTTCTTTTATGAATCAAGTTTTGAATTACCCCTAAGTAAAATTTCCCATTTTCACAAATGTATAACAATTTTCTTTCATCCTGTATACAACTCTTTAAAGCTCGAATGCTATCAAATACATTAAAATATAACATGCATTACGTTTTATAGCGTACATCAGATTTATTTCTCCTATTACTAATTATCCGGTGCTTATAAGGGTCAGAATGGTCGTTCTACCTAAAATGAAACTAATACTAACATGCATACATCATATCCTTATTTCATTCAATATGTAGAGCTTCACAACATCACAGTATTATATTTTTTTTACACAACATGCAAGAATAAATTCGGACTTGGTTCACATCCAACCAATCCCACAACATCACAATGAAGCTCAATGAAAACACAACATGCAACAATAACTTTTAGGTAGAATGAATTCAGTTTTAGTTCACAACCAACCAAACACACAGTAACACATTGTTGCCTCATGTTTCCAACAAACCTTCGAGCGCATGCAATATCCAAATTACACAGAACAGTTTGCAGAGCATTTTCATATTAACTTTGTCATACAATCAAACTTTTCCATTTGCTTTTTCTTAAATTTATTAATTAGAATCGACTTACTAGTTCCTTCTTGTTTCCAATATGTTACTCTCCTTTCGTCGTGCTATGTTCTCTCTTCACCTCCAATGCCTAGCCCTTCCTTCACCAAAAATATGCACACCTAGCATTCACTTTGCTCCTTCTCTCTGTATCCACCATCTAGAAGATGGTTTTCCTCCACTCCTTGCATGCAAAAACTGGCATTTTTGGTTTCCAAGTTTATCTATTCTCCAAATGCCAAGTGGTGTCCACTTTTTCCATGTTCAACAACCATACTAACTTCCAGAGAATGCCAATAATTTCCTACATAACCCTTTTAAAGAATGACAACAATAATTATTTGATTTTCGTATTACTTTATTGTATACTTTAATATGCCAATAGTTTAAATTCCTTTATTTTCCTTGTTTCTATAGCAACCTTAGAACATTAAGTATTATTTATTTTTAATATACTTATATATTGTTATTTATAAAATTAGTTATATATATATATATATATATATATTTTTTTTTTTATATAGAAATTAATTTTAAATAAATCAACTTCTCAACAACACACATTTTCCTTTTTAAACCTTAGCACATTGTTAACCTTATCTTTATTCTATATTTTATTTCATTAATTTTTAAACTATGACTCCTAAGCATTAAGCACTTTCATTGCCATATGTAACACCCTAAAATTGGCGCAGTTAAACCCTTAGTAAAAAGATAAAAGTTTGAATTTTAACCCCAAAACCGCTCGTTAATCGCTCGTTACCCGCTCCCCTCATTTTTCATGTCATTTTTAGGATTTGTTTTGACTGTTGGACGATATAATCGATGAATAGACGAAATCATCCCAGATCTGACGAATTCATCTGGAACAAAACGTCCAGACGATTTCATCCCAAAACTGAATTTTCATAATTAGCTTTTGTTTCAATAGCTTCTCTAACTTGGGCAGAAAGCGTGTTTGCGCGGTTAGAGTCTCCCCCATTGGAGATCTCCCAAATTGGGGTGATCTCCAACCTCCTAATCTCCCCCTAATCCTATATAAACTGGGATTTTCTTAGTTTATCCCCCTAGTTGGCTGATCCCATAATCCCCTGGCTGGTTTTCTCTACAACTTTAGTTTCTCGTGCATTAGAAAACCTTTGTACCATTGTTTGCATTGTATATTTCAAGTTTTTCTTACAAGAATTTTACTATTTTTTAGCTGGAGCAAGCTCGGATCATCGTTGGTGATTCTAGACGATTTCGGACGATCTTGTCATAGATCGGTGATGATCTCGTACGATTGGAGGTGATCTTGACTGCAGTCCATATTGGGGGCAATCAAAGCCTGAATTTTGCATTTTTTTTATCTTCTCTCTTCATTTATTTATGCATTAACTTAGTTTATTCTATTTTTACATTATGGAGTTCACATCATTTAGCATAGATGCATGATAAAGTTAAATAAATTATTAAATTAATGTATTTCCTTTAATTGTTATCTGGATCTATCATTTAAGCAGGTTTACTATTATTTCTATCATTTCCACTTGCTTTTGTAGTTGCATTTTTGGTCTTTGGCATCTGTTTCTGTGATTATAGGTTTCTAACGAATTCGTCTGACAAATTCGTCAGGTCGACGATGATCTCGTCTGATCTCAAATGATCGAATGTGATCTGAGATGATTCTGTGCAATTACAGATGATCATGTAAGATTTGAGATGATCTAGATTTCTACAAACCTCAAAATCTTCATCAGACGTCCGAAATCAGGTACATTCTATCTTATTTAGCACACTTTTTGTGTTTAGCACTTATTCATGCTTTTTGTATCCATATAAATCAGCATTGGCATATAGAATAGCTTAGATTCATCTTGGCCAAACCTAGGAATTGAATGATTGAATATAAAAATGAACACATCAAACCCATTCTCAACCTAGGTGTGGAAACTGCCACTCAAAGTTTCCTGGTGAACCCACCATCCATCAAAAATTCACCCTTATACCCCTCCCTCGAGAGGCGTGACCTTCAAAGGGCCTCTCAGTCTGAGGTATTGTCCCATCCTTCTCGCATCCCCCTTTCGGGCGTGGATTCTATAGCCTGAAGGTAAGGATGCAAAAAATTTGGAGCGATACATTTTGGTGAACCCGACGTGAATAACATAGGCATATTTCTGATTCAAAAATATAAAAAAATAAAAATATATATATGTATGTATACAAGAAAAATAAAAACAAAAAAATCATCATTTCAAGTTTGTATGTTTTAGATTCAATTCTAAATAATAGATACTAAATATTACTTTTAGAAGTACTAAAGAAACCATGATTTTTTACTCAAATCAATATGAGCCCATTAGTAATGTTGGAAGAATTCAGCCAAATACATTTGTTGATTATGACCAACCTCATCCCTATTCAACATCCCCTCCATCACGCTTTTCTCATTTTTCATCCATAACCCAATAGGACCATCCCTTTTCCAATCCTCTCCATAATGATATTATCTATTCTCCCATATATCCATATTATGTCTATCAATCCACATATAGTCCTCTTCCATCCTTTCAATATTCTTCTTTCAATACAACACATCCATTTCAACAAGAAAATACTTATTCTTCCAATCCTACCATGCACTCACATCATACTTCACAATATTCCTATCATCATTCTACCCATAACAAAGAAAAGAGAGGTAAAAAACCATTAGGTCCTTTTATGACTGAACTCCTAAGGCACTTATCAAAAACCTCTCGAAAACCTTCATCACGTACATTTACAAGGCTCAATCAACCAATGGATATAATTCTCAAGCATTTACTTGATAAAAAAAATATTGAACTCCCTTCCATAAGACAACTTGATACCACAATAGATTGGTTTAAACCCGAGCTACATTGTGAATATCATAGAGTAGATGGACATATGACACAAAATTGTAAAGATTTAAGATGTGCAATTCAATATTTGATTGATGAGGGTCTTTTCAATATAAAGGAATTACAATCTACAACTGATTATAAATCTCCAGTAAACTATCAAACTCCTACACAACAAATATTAATAATCAATCAAGACATGGAGATCTCCCAAGAACCCCTATTCAATTATCAACAACAAGAAACTAATCAAATATTGCATGTTAATGTGTCCCATCATGATGATATTACTAATATTGTAACAAAAACTACAAATGAGCAACCTCAAGTTCAATTAACTCAATCTGATATTCAAGAGATGGATTCCTCATTTGACCAACCTTCAAAACTATCTTTGGCTCTAGAGAATGATCCAAAATGGAATGTAAGCATAGAAAGCTCATCTTTAGAATCAAAATCTCAATATGAAATCCACTTTGATAGCCAACAACAAGTGATTAATCCTCAAGAAAAGATATCCCTTTTAGAAGTATTACAAAGTTCTCATAAGGAAACTTTATTCAAGATACTTAGCCAACAATTTGTTCCTCATGATATTTTCCCTAAGAACATAATTAATGGTGTAAGCCCTCTTGAGGTTAACCATATTTTATTCTATGATGAGGAGATTCCTTCCTCTACTCCACAAGAAGACTCCTCTCTTTACATTATAGGATCTAGTAAAGAAACACCTGTTAAAACTATCATGGTAGATAATGGCTCCTTTCTTAATTTATGCACTTATCAATTATTCCAAAAACTCAAATTAAAGGAAGAAGATCTTAATGAATCAAATGTTATTGTAAAATATTTTAACAATGAAATTCAAGAAGCTCAAGGTACTATAATTTTTCCCCTTAATATTGGATCCAAGATCCTGGATACTTTGTTTTATGTAGCATATTGCCCTTCACCTTACAACCTACTTCTCAGAAGTCCTTGGATTCATACGATGAGGGTTGTCCCTTCTACTCTTCACCAATGTTTAAAGTTTGAACTTGCAAGTAAAATTGTTACCATACATGATGACCCAACACCATTTGAAGAATATTTAACGGTTGAAACATCAAGTTCTATACATTCTCCATTGTCACAATTACCTTCTATCCATCACTTTTCTTCATTCATATATGATCATCCTTGTTTACCAAATAACACCCATGCATATCTTTCACATATGCTCCTTCCATATTATCAAGACTTGGAAGATAGTGATAAGAATGAAGAACCTTCTTATCCTTCTGACATTTTATTTTGTAACATGATCAATTTTACACATATAAAAGTCAAATCTTTTGTTACATTATTCTACATTATAACAAAGCTTTTGTTATCGCTACCTTTTATTCATCACCTTTTGTTCTTACCTTCACCACAACCAAATTATCCTTCAAAACCTCCTTTGATTTTGAAGCAACCTTAGACATGCTATACTCAAATAACCTTGTATAGTGTATATAGATCATCTTGTATATACCGCCAATTCCATCATCAAAAAAAAAAAAAAAATTCAAAAACAGTAATATTATTTATTCTTTTCAATTCATAAATTAAAATAAAAAACATAACAAAATCGAAATCATCAAAATATTCAAAAAAAAAACATTTTCTATTTTTGCACCCATTAATTCTTGAAGTATTGCAGTTATATTTTCAATTATTTTGGATAAAGTAGCATTTATTTGGAATCCCACACTTTCACACTCACATGCATAAATATCTTGATTTTATTTGATATGATCATTAATCTCTCTTATATCAAAGTCCACAGTTGAATTAAATAAATTTTTGAGCATAGATAATTGATCTTATTATTTACTTGAACCAAGTATATCTTTTCACATTAAAATGATTTCATTGCAAATTCAATATGATGCTACATAGTAGAAGTGGTTTCTTGAGCGAAAAGTTTCCCCTGCTATCCTATCATGCACATGGTCTAGAATCTTTGAGAATTGACAAAAGGACAAGCTCACCCCTGCCCAGAATAAAAATCCCTTGCTCTACAGCCAATACAAGCAAGTATCCCTAGTATAGGAAGAAAAAAAAAAGAAAATTCAAAGAAAATGAGAAAAAGAAAAATATTATTTTGTACCATAGCAGCAATATTTCAGCATTATCTCAGTTCCAAGCAAAAATATGAAAAGAAAAGAAGAGAAAGAGAAAAGGAAAAGCAAACAGCAATAAAATCCCTTTTCCCTACCCTTTGAAAAGAAAAGAAGGGTGAATGAGCTTGAATCCCTAGAATTTTTAGTTATTCGAAAACTATGAGGTAAGCCCCATAACAGGTGGTTTGTGCCCAACCCGCTTGGCCTTGGGTAATCCCTAGTGTGGTGATATGTCTGTCACATTAGCGACCTTCTTTTGTACATATCTATGTCTGCTTATGGATCAACTAGCTCTTGATGACCCGACTTACATAGTAGTCCTGGTACGGTTACATGCATATAAATCATGGTCAACGAACACTTATTTGGTTAATTCAAATTACTTGTATCAAATTATCTTGCTCAAAATTGGTAAATGAACAATACAATTGCACACACATTTGCATTTGAGATATTTTTGTATCATTATGATAGATCAAGATAGGAAATGAATTCACATCTGCACATGGGGTTCCTTATAAATCTACATTTTGTCTTTGAGATAATCTAAAATATTTATGCAAATATTTTGGAATAATTTTATCTTCTTATTTAAAAGAACATTTGTTTTGTATACAAAAAATTACATACATTGTTTTCAAAAATCCAAAAATTCTTTCAACAACATATTCACCATCTAGCAATAAAGTCCTCATCTTATATATTTTCTGTTTATCTCAAAAATCAAAAATCAATTATGCAATAAAATCATTTTTTCTTGGATTTCACGATGATGGTATAAGTCTATACCTATAATTCTATGCCTAGCACAAACCATTGTTCTAATTTTATTTCCCATTCATTATTATTTATCAAAAACATATGGCTTATATCATTATGTCACACAATTGTGCTTTAAAAAGAATGAACACATTATTCTATTTCATTTCATTATGTCAATATCCCATTTTGCAACCATGGTATGATTCCTAAGGAATTGTTCAAAAATTTATCACACTTAGGAATTTATGCGTAGCAAAAATCATTTTTTAAATATATTTCATGCATAATTTTTTTTTTTTTATCAAAATCTGAAAACAAATCATCACCATCATCATTTTTCATCATCACAACACAAAGCCTTAAGACAGTCTCTTAAGCACTCTTTTACTTTTAACAATATTTCTATACTGGGATTAGCTTGACGACCTAGCGAGCGACGACTCCATGAAATGGTCTATAACAACGACAATGTCCTTTGAAATTATTGTTAGAAGTCCCTTTATTTTTCATCAAATCACACCACAAAACAACCAATTTGTTTACATCAGATTATTTCATTTAAATTTTATAGCATGACATAAAATTATACTATTTCCAAATGACATAATTACATGAATAATCAATCAACAATTCTAAAATTGAAGCATCATCAAACATATGGACAAGTCATATTACAAAAAAAAAAATCATATATATATCAAAATATCTGTACATCATATCACAACTGGATTGGTATGCCACAATCTATACACTGGCATCCTCAATCCTCTCAAAAATATATCTAATCCAGTCTATAGCAGTTAGTCTTGAGAAACCCTCGAGCTCTCCACTTCATATCCTCTCCTGCCCTTAGGTGGCGGAGGTGGTCCCATAGAGGTCTGTACTGTGTCTTGGGTCCTCACCGTCGATCATGAGGATGTCCTTGATGATCCCATCCTAATCAGCTCCATAATATCGGTTGGCAGCTGTATCCTCTAGCCCTCTAGAACCAGCTGGAAGTATACTCCCTGATAGAACGTGGTCTGAGCAATAGATCACGTCAACTCATACATGCTCACCCCTCCACTTCCAGCCCTAAGCCATGTGGCCTCATCCTACAGAGTCTGCACCTGAGCTTATAGGTAGGAATTCTCAGCCTGGAGAGCTGCCATCTCACTGCTCTCCCCCACATCGACACCCTTGCCCTTATCGAGCGATGGTGGCCTCTCCCTCTGATGAGAAGGGAATCCCTACTCCCTCCTCCCTATCTACTATGGTCTTTGTGGAGCCTGTGGCATCCTCTGGCGTCTCTCCTGCGGAGACCATCGCTACTCTCTCCCCCCATGACCCCGTGCTGCCTCAATGGTAGCTTGGTGCTGCCTCCCCATCCGTCGCACAACAACATGTGCCCTCATCATTTGAGGAGGGTGGATGCCTGTGTACCAGGCATCATACCCATTTGTGACCCTAGCGTCGTCCCCATCCATCGGCTGAATGGGAGCATCATCAGCATCCTGAATCCAGAACTGCTGCATATCTGGAGCCCCGCTCAGTGTGGTATTATCCCAGACAGTCTGAGAGTACTCATAGTCCTTGAGAGAAGGGATCCCCTACTGTAGACTGAACTGCCTCAAAACTCGGTCATAGCGGTGGAGCTCTACCTCTCCCCGCTCCATCCTCAACCAATAGACTCACCTGATGCGAGCCAGCTCCTGTCCATCCTCTATCCACCCTGGATGCTCTCCCCATGGCCTCCAGGTGATCTGGTAAGGGATGAGGTCGTCTAGTAACCTCCGTAACATTGACAGATCTATCTACCGCTGTGACCCTCTTTGGAGCCACCAATAGAAAACTTGGGGTCTCTCCCAGTCAACCCCTATCAGTGGAAGCCCTACCGGCCTTCACATCATAATGTGCTTCCAGCACCAAACCTGTAGCAAAGATGTCAAAACCAAACATTGATCTCCCTTGTATATGACCTCGTGTAGGATCCTATACAAGTGGTACAATGCAAAGCTGCCCCATGCAAATCTGTACCCGTGGTCTCTCATGTCACAGACCACATATGAAAGGAGCCATGGTAATCTGCACCCGCTTTGGTGGCACAACAGTAGGCCACCCACTACCCTTGACAAAACCTGAGTCAACCTAGATGCCCCAGGCATCTGCCTCAAAGACTCAATGTTCACTCCGCCCTTCTCCAGGGCAAAGCTCGGGTCTCCACACAACCTCATCATAGCTTGGCCCTGATTGGCCGTAGGAGTCATCAGCCACCCTTGTATGGGGATCCTCAAGATCCTTCATATGTCCTCTAAAGTGGGAGCCATCTCCCTTGTCGATAACTAGAAGCAAGACGACCCCAGATACCATCTCTCTGCTAGGGCTGTCAGTAGCCCCATGTTTGTCAGTATTTGTGGCATCTCTGCCACATGCTGTAGTTTGACTTGTGCCAGTTGGTCTCGCTCTGCCTGATTTAATGTGACCATGTCATCCCTCAGCCTCTCGTATTTCCATTCTTGACTTTTTAGTAATCCCCTCTGCAAAATAAATAATCAAACAATAAAAATCATCAATAGATAATCATTAAAATCAGTTAAATTAATTTAATCTTCTAAAAACAATGATGATATCATCCACCATTGGATGATATCATCCTAAATTGGGTCAAATCATCCTTTGTAGGCTGAAATCATCTCCGATTTCACAACTTGGGGATCGCCCCTTGTTGGACGGGATCGCCCCTATTCCGTCGATTTCGCCCTCAGACGAAATCGACGATCTAGGGACGATTTTGATGAAATTGGGACGATTTCGTCCTGACATCGTCGACGGCCTAAAAACGGTCGTGATGCCCCAAAATAGTTAAAATTTAAATAAAAAATTACACAAATCAAATTAAAAACATAATTCACTAGGTTTAGATCCTTACCCGTAGCCCGTGTCGGACCTTTGTTGATCTGTGCGTTGTTTCGACCATTTTGTGCTGCGAGCTCTAAAAACAGTGAAAATGAACAGTAAAAATGAATTAGGGTTTTACCCTATTTTTCTTAATTTTATTTAAAAAACAACATTTTTTAAAATTTTTCTTTTTCACGCTTTTACCTCAAACGTTCGATTTGGGTAAAAACACAGAGGGGGCACCATAGCAAGCAGTCGTACGATTCGACCTAGAATCATCTCTAAAAAATTGAGTAAATTTTTGCTTTCTCGTAAAACGGGAAGAACTCATCTTTAATGCATTTTCTTCAGAAAATTTTCTAAAGAGGGGGCAAAATGTAGCACCCTAAAATTGGTGCAATTAAACCCTTTGTAAAAAGATAAAAAATTGAATTTTAACCCCAAAACCGCTCGTTATCCGCCCGTTACCCGCTCCCCTCATTTTTTGCTCCATTTTTAGGATTTTTTTCTTGTTGGACGATATCGTCGATGATTAGATGAAATCATCCCGGATCCGATGAATTCGATGCCGGAACAAAACGTCCGGATGATTTCATCCCAAAACTAAATTTTCATAATTAGCTTCTGTTTCAACAACTTCTCTAACTTGGGCGGAAAGCGTGTACGTGCGATTAGAGTCTCCCTCGTTGGAGATCTCCTAAATTAGGGTGATCTCCAACCTCCTAACCTCCCCCTAATCCTATATAAACTGGGATTTTCTTAGTTTATCCCCTTGGTTGGCTGATCCCATAATCCCCCTGGCTGATTTTCCATGCAACTTTAGTTTCTCGTGCATTAGAACACCTTCGCACCATTGTTTGCATTGTATATTTCAAGTTTTTCTTGCAAGAATTTTACTATTTTCAGCTAGAGCAAGCTCGAATCGTCGTTGGCAATTCTAGACAATTTTGAACGATCCTGTCATAGATCAGCGATGATCTCGTACGATTAGAGGCGATCTCGACTGCAATCCAGATTGGGGGCAATTAGAGCCTGAAGTTTGCATTTTTTATCTTCTCTCTTTATTTCCTTATGCATTAACTTAGTTTATTCTATTTTTGCATTCTAGAGTTCACCTCATTTAGCATAGATGCATGATAAAGTTAAAATAAATTATTAAATTAATGTATTTCCTTTAATTGTTATCTGGATCTATCATTTAGGCAGGTTTACTGTTATTTCTATCATTTTCCCTTGCTTTTACAGTTGCATTTTTGGTCTTTGGTATCTGTTTCTGTGATTGCAGGTTTCTGACAAATTCATCTGAGGTCGATGACGATCTCGTCTGATCTCAGATGACCGAATGTGATCTATTAGCCTAGTAAAAGATCTAGAAAGGTGTAGAGAACAAAGCAGTTAGGAGATGTTTATTGATATTGGTTTTTTTGGGTAGACAAATGGTTCAACCAAAGCTAATTAACACTTGTAAGCAAGGGTTAGATCTTTGCATGAAGAGAATGCTTATGTATCAAAAATAAAACATTCTTAACAAATATTGAAATACAATTGTCATAATACTACAATAATATGGTTTATTAAAATAGATGTAGTATAAGTAAAATTCTATTTCAATTCTTTGAAAACAGGAAAAACATTGCATATGTGTAATTCATTAAAATAAAATGTGATGCATATAAAATATGTTTCAATTATTTATACTATATTAAAATAAAATTATATTAAACTGATCAAAATGATTTTTTTAATCAAAATGAAAAGATCCTTCTGAAATTTACTAGTGAAAATGAGATTGTTGTTATCTCATAGTACAATCATAAGTTGAAACATCTTGCCTATGATTATAGCATAGATAAAAACTATTAGATCTCTAGACTTGTCTTGAATGAGATAAAGATTCTTGCCACATTTTCTATTAAATTAAATCTCAAATTATGATCAAGAAGTTGATTCATAAATAGTAAGTTCTTAGTGAGACTAGGCATATAAAGAAATTTAGTTAGATGGTATGTACATGAACCAAGATACAAAGAGACATCAGTGATACCAATAATGGTGTATGTCAAACTATCACCAAGACTAAACATCCCTTGATAAGAAGACTAGTCAAGAGATAAACTATTATTTATACCCATCATATATTTGGTAGCCCCCAATTCAACATAATAAATTAGAATAATTTTTGTGATTTCATCAAGAGCTTGGGATGAATAAATAAAGTATTTTCCTTCTCCTTCTAAATTGGTGTTCTCTACTATATTTTTTTTATATTAGCATTGAGATGCACTCTGCCTTTGGCATTGAGGACCCTTCTTCTTTCCTCTTCACACCTTCTTAAGGTTCTTATTGGAAGAACCTTTTGGAAATGTTTTGTACTACAATTCTTAAATACATACCTCAATTTCCTACAAAAATATAGCATGTGATATTATAATGTGAAATTTCCCTTATCCTTCTTGTTGCTATTGATTATGTGCCTTTTTTTTTATTATTGGTGGTTCTTCCTGGGGGTTTGTCACATTTCTTTGGATGAATAGGATTCTTTCATTTTTGATGTGTGATTAGAGCATGTTCATATTTAGTATTTATTTATTGAATTCCTTCTTTCTATTAAAGCAATTTCATGATATTCAAATGTTGAAATTTGGTTAGTTATATTTAGGGTTGTCACCAAAACATTGAATGCAATTGATAGTGATCAAAACATATTTGGAATAAGAACAACATCACTCATAGTTTTGCCTAATGATTGAACTAGGTCTTGTAAGTTTGTGATTCTACCAAAAATACCCTCCAAAGCTGTCAATGATTTTCATCTTCAAATAGTATGATTAACTTTACGGGTGTAGAATCTAATTACATTATTTTGATTCAAACACCATGCTATATTTATCTCATGCATATTTGGTAGTTATTGCACCTCGAATGTACAATTGAATCTCATTCGATATGTTAAACACTATGATTATAAAGGCTTTACGGTCTAATTTGTTAAAATTCCTTTATATAGTGAGTTAATGAAATGTCTTTGTATAGCACCTAAGGAAAAACCCCACACATCCTTGAATACAAGATGAAGTTTTAACTTTATTTTCCAATCAGAATAGTTGTCTTCTTTCAGTAAACATTCATTTTATACCTTAAAAAAAATAGTTTGTTGGATTGTGTTCAAATGAGATTTTTGATGAGTATAAATATCCTTATAGTCATGAAAACATAATACACCACCACCAAAAAAATAAAAGAAAAAAAAAATTGTTTTTGAGCAAAATGATATAGTGCACATGTCGTTCACAATTTTCCAAAATACTCGATTCAAAATCTCTTTTTTAATATTTCAATAAAATATCAATTATAAGTATGTCCCATGGTCCATGTGGGATAATACAAGAAACTTGTACCAAATCAAATGCTCTACGTGTCTTGCAAAATTAAAGGTAGGGACAAGTCTCTCCATACATTTGACTTCATCTAAAAAGGGGAAAATAATATTTAAACAATCAAATTCCATACCCACAATGCATGTGTTATAAAGAAAATACTTTCCCTTCAAAAATAATATTAAAATGATTATTTCCTCCAAATGATAATTGATGATATGTCATTTTCTTTGTCTTCATCATTGACTTAGATAATCAAAGGACTTACTAAAAATATAATATAGATTTTAAAAGAAATGTCTCATTAAATATTTGTCATTGATCTTCTAGATTGAATGGCTAATATTGAAGACACTTTAGTTTTATTTTCACTATATATTGAAAACATAATATTTGGTGATTGATGACACCTTCATGCTCATAGATTCAAACCAAATCAAGATGTTTTATAAAAGAAAAATTTCATCACATATATTTAATATGTCTTAATATTTAAATATGCTCTTTCTACTAAAATTTTCATGTCAACAACTCTTTGATGAAGCTTTAGGTTATTATAAAACCTCTCAACAAACTGACTTATCATCTCAATATCTCATAGACTTGTTTCTTGAATGAAATTCATTGAATATTTACATAGGTTGAAAATCAATGTCTTAGTATCCTTTGAATGTTTTCTAAAAACAAATAACAATGTATTTGCAATTTTGTTATACCTCCACATGCTATTCTAGTTGTTAAAGGCTTCATATCAATGCTTTTGTGCTTTATCTTGTATGCCTAGGAAAATTATGTTTCTTTATTCAATTAAGATGTGGGATGCCTTAGGCACAATAATATGACTTATTGTTTGTCTTCATTAAATGTCTCTACAACTCCATGTCTTCGCATGGGACAATAATAAATAAATCATGCAATTAACATTGCATTAAAATATATAATGTAAATTGAAGATGTATCCTTCATTGGTGGCCCATATGCATCTTCATTTTAGAGGTCCTTTTTAATTAGTAGACAACCAATAAATTTAGCAATAACATAAAACATGTTTTTACAAAAACTTTAAATGGCCCATATCCCATATTCATAATAACTAATCTTACACTAAAACTTTGTGGATGATCCATTTCCTATTCAAAATGGATATTTGTCTTTATTGAATGTCTCTACAACTCTATACCTTAGCATGGAATAATAATAAATAACTCTAATTGTATTTAAATATATAATGTAAATGAATCTTGAAGATGTATCCTTCATTGATGGTCCATGCGGGTCTTCACTTTATACCATCTCTTCAATAAGACAAATAAATTTATACCAGTTTCATTTCTCCAATTTAATCAAATTTGATTATCCAATTGTATTGTGCAAAGTTAACTGGATCTTGATTACTTAGGAAATTTAATTGGAGCATTCCATCAACCAACACGCAGGTGCTGAACAAACACTCAACGGAGTATTTTAAGATAAAAAAACAAATTTTTAAATGAATTCAGTTTTGGTCAAAGATACTTTAGATCGTCCTGCCAATGCCAATGCCAATGTCCACGTATGAAATGTCAACGACGAATGCAGGCATCTGCCGTATATCAATTGCCTATTTTTCTAAAAGGCATTTCTTCATTTTGTCTTGTCGCGTATACTCGTCGTATTCCGTTTCTTTTAATGCTATAAATGGGTTTGTTTAAAGGTCCTTACTCCACCATTTTCACTCACAAGCGAAGATTACTCGACAGTCTTCCGATTTTGCCTTATCTTCATCTCTCTGTAACCGTAACTTGTTTAATATATAAAGCAAAAAAACATGGAGGAAACGGTGGGCATTCTCAAAGTGCGGGTTGTCAAGGGAACCAATTTGGCAGTTCGAGATTTGAGGAGCAGTGATCCTTATGTTATCGTCCGCTTTGGCGATCAGGTAAACTCTTCTTGTTAAATTTCTTAACCATTCATCGATTGCTCTAGCACTTTTTACAGTCTGTTCCACAAATATGTATGTTTTCATCTGCTAATTTGGGAAACCAACGTTCTCTTGTGTGGCAGAAAGTGAAGACTCGAGTAATTAAACAGAATCTGAATCCCGTTTGGAATGAAGAATTATCGCTTTATATACCCCAGTCTACCCCGGTTTTCCTCAAACTGGCAAGTATATAGTATTATCATTTTCTTTTTCATTTCCATAAAATATCAATCTGGTAAGACGAATAGGCAGAATAACGGTTTTAGATGTGCAGGAAGTGTATGACAGGGACATAATGAGAAGGGACGACAAGATGGGAAATGGCCAAGTCTGTTTGCAGGATCTTGCCACGGCTGTGATGATGCAAAAGATTCAACATACAAATAGAGATATTAGTTGTGCCTCTGACAACAAATCACGTCAGCCACTGGCCAAGGAGATAATGAGGAAGAGTGTTATTAGTTGTGTGGATGGAAATATGGTACAGAAAGTGTGTGTAAAGCTTGAGAATGTGGAGTGTGGCGAATTGGAATTGCAGATCAAATGGGTCGACCTTACCGATTAGTTGACTATTAATGAAATGATGAAATTACTAATGAACATTTTTTCTGAGGTCATATAACAATTGACAAAAAAAACATATTCGTGGAGCGTTAAACATTGTCGATGATAACTCTGGTAACTAAAAGTGTCATAGAATCAATCGCGTGACTGCTCCGTGGTTTAATACGGAGGTTTATATAAAATTAAACTTTAAATGATTTTGTTTTTTTCTTTTTAAATTATAAAACTTACTTAAGACATAGAAACGCTACCTTGCGCCATTTGTTTATACATAATACTGAAATAACAAAACGAAGATTTACTCGCATATTTTTATAGTCTACAATTATAAAGATGATATAATTATGAAAATGATACATATAGAGAGGATGTTTCATTTTTTTAAATAATATTTTTATAGGTTCTTTTTTCATTTACAGCATTGCTTGGGGTTAAGATTCATTTTATTTTTCGTTTAACTTTTAAACTTTGAGTGTAACTAAACCTTCTGAAACAATTTAAAATAAAAAAACCTAAAATATTAGGTCCGCCACCTCCTCCTGCCCTATAACATACTACCGCATCTCAATCATGAGAGAATCTCACGTTATTCGATCTTGGGCATTTCTTAGGAAGGGGGAGGGAGACCGGATTTTACAATCGTTCTGAAGAAAAACAAAATCAGCAACCTTGACAAAGCCTGCCTCTTTGGAGAGTAAACACACATTCCTGAAGTGAGGATCTTCAACAAGGGGACGGTCTCTGAGCTAGGGATCATCCAAAAAAGAAACGGACCTCCCATTTCCAATCATCCAACAACAATTGTCTCTGATAAAGTCCCTAGATTTAATCAGACTCCAAAAATTAGAACCTCTAGAAGGGATATGATCCGAGAGAAACTGTTGAAAATTATATTTGGCTTTAAGAATTTGACACCAAAGACAATCAGAATTGGAAACAACCTTCCAAGCAAGTTTGGAAACCATATTCATAATAACTGCATTCTTAAGATTCAATCCCCCATCCATTTTCCTTTTACAAATTTGCTCTCAAGATATAAGGTGAAACTTGCCCTTCAACTCCGAACCAACCCATAGAAAGGCCTTACAAATACTATGAAACTTGAACACCACCTTAGCCAAAATGTTGAAAAGAGATAGGAAGTATATGGGAATATTCTGAAGCATGCTCTGAACAAAAACTGTCTTCCCTACTTGACTAAGGAGGGCACCTTTCCAGGAGGATAGTTTCTTCTGTAACCTCTTCAAAATCAGAGTCCAAAATGATTTCTTCAAGATACCTACAAACAACGGAAGGCCAAGATAGGTAGCCGGGAGAGAGACAATCCTACAACCCAAAATAGAAGTAATATTATGTTGACGAACCTCTGGGGTATTAAGAAAAAATTGTTTATTTTGAGATAGTTAATCAACTGACCCGCTGCTCTCCCATAATAGTCCAGGATTATTTTCACATCACGAGTATGAAATATCGACGCCATATAAGAGAGCATAGTATCATCGACAAATTGCTAGTGAGAAATTGGGCTGATCTGCAAGGCCGACCTTAGACCAAAATCAAAACTTCATCTCTTAATAGATCAACCAAGAGATTCAACTATGAGGATAAAGAGGAAGGGGGAGATGGGGTCTCCCTGACGAATCCCCCGACACGAGTTAAGTAAACTAGTAGGGGATCCGTTAATCAACATAGAGAACCAAGCTGAAGAAATCGAGGCCTCCATCAATTTGATCCAAGAATCACTGAAACCAAAATTCCTCAAGACCCTAAAAAAAATGACCAAGACACCTGATCATTTGTCTTGTTAACGTCTATTTTAAGAAAAAAACCGTCCTACCACTCTTCTGCATCGAATGTAAGAGTTCATGGATAATGATGGTGTCATCCAAAATTTACCTTCCAAGCACAAAACCACTTTGAGTAGAATCAATAAGAGTAGGAAGAATGGGCTTCAATATATTAGCCATAGCTTTAGAAAAGATTTTATAAATTGTATTGCATAAACTAATAGGCTTCAAGTCACCGAATGAAGTCACTAAGTCCTTTTTAGGAATGAGACAAAGAAAGGTCAAATTCAAAGCCTTAGGAAAGACCAACAAACTCTGGGAATTGTGAATAGCATTACAGACGTCCTCCCCATAGATATGCCAGAATTTCTAGAAAAAAATAGGTGGGAAGCCATTTGGATGAGGGGTTTTAAGAGGGCCCATAGACTTGAGCATTGATAGGATCTCATCATCAGAGAAGAGGGCTAGGAGAGCAACATTCATCTCATTAGAAACCAAGAACGAAATAGCCTCCAACATATTGTTTTTTGCACTTCTATCATGAACAAGCGAAGAGCATAATAGTGAACCAAAGAAATCCACTACCTCTTCCCTAATATCCAAAAGATCCAAAATACAAATTCCATCAAAATTAACAATTTCCCTAATTATTTTCCGTACTCTACGACGCAAAGTGGAAGAATGGAAAAAATGAGAGTTACAATCACCTTATTTCAACCAAAGCTCTCTAGATTTCTATTTCCAGAACAATTCTTCCTCATCCTGTATGTTATGAAGGGCACAAAGAGTAGCTTTTTCCTCCAAGAGAAGATGATTGGAATACCCTTGGGAATCAATCTGTGCTTCAATCGAGAGCAAAAGTGATTTCAAGTGTTATTTTTCGCAGAAAATATTCCCAAAGGAAAACATATTCTAAATTTTTAGGTGCACTCTAAGCTTCTTCAATTTGTTAAATAGTTTAAACATACCTATTCTAGGAACTTGGTCCTACCATCACTCTGCAACTTTGACCTCAAAATCAGGGTGAGAGCACCACATTACCTCAAAATAGAAGGGCTGAGGAAGAAATGGGAGACCCTCAAGAATTTCCAACCATAAAGGGTTATGATCCGAACTGATTCAGAGAAGGGTGGATAAGGAGGCATCACCAAAAATATCAAAGGAGGTATTCAAGACAAATACCCTATCAAGCCTACTGCGAATAAGACTATTTCTTCCCCTCTGATTACTCTAGGTGAACTTAGCATCTTTGAGGTCTATGTCTCGAAGTTTCACTTGGTTTACAAACTCATGGAAAAAAATACTCAGCTCATCTACATCATTACCTTCATGCTTCTCAGAAGGAAACAAGGGAGAGTTGAAATCACCAACCACCATCCAAGATTCATGTTGAAAAGTAGCCCTCATCTCCAAAAAAGCATCCAAAATCTACGTCTATCAGTATTGGCATTCGGGGCATAAATATTCGACATAACTCACTGTATTTGAGACAATTTACATCAAAAAGTATATTAATAACCTTATTAGATGAAGAAATAACATGACCCTCAAACTTAGCCGAATCCCAAAAGAAGAGGAGACCGCTAGTCGAACCAGAGGCTTCAAAAGCCATAAAACCTGAGTCTTTCTAGACTACTTTTTGAGCTTCCTCCCAAGCATAGGCATCCAAATTAGACTCTTGATTACAAAAAATTTGGGGATTTCTCCCTCATCAAAGAAGCAAGTAGGCATTTTTTAGAGGCATTATTAAGCCCTCAGGTGTTCCAAGAACACACCTTCATTAAGAATTAAAAAGAGAGATTTTTACCAATCCCCCCCAACTGAGGGGATTTGAAACCGTCAAGCTTGAGCTGCTTATCACCATTTTCAATTTCCACAATAAGGCGATATTGACCACCATTTGCCAAAGCCTCCTCCATAGCCCTTTTTCTCCTTGACTTTTTTGGGGGTCTACCAATTTTCTTTGCCAAGCCAAAGTCCAAGGGTTTCTTACATTGGCTTCTAGTCTTGAGACCAGGAGAACCTTTCCCCATGACACGCTTTAGGGAATCACCCGGTCTTGGACACAACCAATGAGAGAAATCATTTATTCTTTAGGAGAGGAAGCCACTTTCAAAGGATATGACTCTTGAATAGGAGCCTCTCAATAATCCTCAAGCCCGATCAGATCAAGACCTTGAAAAGAATTTGACAGTGGAAAATCATTGCCAACTTCAATAGGATCCGCATACAACACCACTTCTAGATAAAGAGACTGAGTCTTAGGTGAAAAAGGCAACTTTGGATTACCTTTTGGAGGAACAACCGAAGGACCACCCCCAGATGAATGAGGTGGTTGAGAAGAGAGAATACTTTTACCTTTCGAACCCAAAGATTGTTTCAAAGTATTTTTTCACCAAATCTTATTTTTTTTGGTGAGGGTTCTCCATTCATTCTTTTTATGTTGATTAGGACCAGTAACCCATGATATTTAGAGGGAATCCCTAGTTTCTTTTGGGGGCACAAACTTTGGTGATGCCCATCAAAGCCACAAGATTAGCAGGCTTGAGGCTTGGTTTCATAAATAATAGATTGATATTAGGTGCCCAGGTGGGAGACGAGTTCCACCACACTAGGAAGCTCTTTCTCAATATCAACCATTAAACACATCATGACAAAATGACGGTGAGAGTGAGATAATGAAACTTTGTCAAAGGAGATAAAGTCCCCTATGACCGACGCAACAGCCCAAAAAACACTCTCTTGCCACAGATATATCGAAAATTTAGGAAGAAGAACCGACACAGGAACCACATTAACTCTTTGAAGCGTTGGGTTAAAATCATGGCCCCAACGACAAAGGAAGAGGCCACACTTGCCTAAGAACCAAAGCCCACCCAAAGCCCACCCTCCAAAATCTTCCTTGAATCCTCATCACATGAAATCCTTATGAGAACAATTATGAGGAAGTGAAGCAAGGTTAAGGGATCCCTTCGAACACCATTTGGACAAGGCCCAGTGCTTTAGAGAGTCCAACTCTAGATGACCATCAACCAACTTACCCACCAAATCCCAAGACCCCTTCCTCAAAAAAGAATTAACAGTAAAATCTAGGACATGAATTTGAAAGGAATTTCCATCTACCTTACACGGGGGAAACTCTTCTCCAAGAGGATCGCCCGAAATAGCCTGGGCATAGAAAGAGAGGGAAGGAGCCCTAGGAGAGGCCCTACACTTAACAAACCCATGCTGAAACTTACCAGGATCCCACCACGGGCAAACACCTAAAGAAAAAGATTTACCTGACCAGAAAGGATCGCCCAGGTTGATCTCATCTGCCACCAGAACATCGCCATCGACAAACTCACCAAGGTGCCACATCGCTCCAGTCGATTTTTAAAAACTTTTTTTCAGATACATAACTTGTTAATTAATTATTATTTATTTAAATAATTATAGATAATAAAGTTAAGAGATTATCCTATAAAACATGTTATTTATCTAATATATGGTTATCCAACCATATTTAAATTATATAAAAGATATCTTTATTTTTTAAAATTATATTTATATTATTTTATTTAATCTGATTTAGCTTTCTATTATATAGAAATCAGGTTTGACTGAGATTCATCTCAACTTTGACTCACATATATAAATGTGAGGTTGTTTTAATTGACTTTGACTCGCACATATCAATGTGAGGTTGTTTAGCACTGTAAGAATATACTGCTGTAAACAACAGCTTAAAGAAGTTGCTATCAGCTGCTGATTCACCACCAATGGCATAAGCGGGCCGGTTATGCTGAGGAAGGGAGAAACGCCATCCAAAGATACTTGAGATTGTCCTCCTGTTTGAATGCCACTTATAATAAAGCCCACCTATGAAAGGTCAACGACGAATGCAGGCACCTGCCTTATTGACATCGCCTATATTTCTAAAAGTTGTTTGTTCATTTTTGTCTTGTCGCGTATACTTGTCATATTCGGTTGCTTTTATGGCTATACAAGGTACGGTTATACTATATAAATGGAATTGGTTAAAGGTTCTTAATCCACCATTTTCTCTCACAAGCGAAGATTACTCGACAGTCTTCCGATTTTGCCTTATCTTGATCTCTCTGTAAACGTAACTTGTTTAATATATAAAGCAAAAAAACATGGGGGAAACGGTGGGCATTCTCAAAGTGCGGGTTTTCAAGGGAACCAATTTGGCAGTTCGAGATTTGAGAAGCAGTGATCCTTATGTTATCGTCCTTTTTTTTTTTTTTTTTTTTTTTTTTTTTTTTTTTTTTTTTTTTTTTTTTTTTTTTTTTTTTTTTTTTTTTTTTTTTTTTTTTTTTTTTTTTTTTTTTTTTTTTTTGTGGGGGGGGGTTTTTTTGGGTTTGTTTTTTTTTTTTTTTTCTTTCCCCCCTTTTTTTTTTTTTGGTGGGGTTTTTTTTTTTTTTTTTTTTTTTTTTTTTTTTTTTTTTTTTTTTTGGGGGGGGGGGTTTTTTTTTTTGGGGGGTTGGGGGATTTTTTTTTTTTTTTTTTTTTTTTCTTTTTTTTTTTTTTTGGGCTTAAACAATGTGGGTTTTAACTCTTTGACTAAGAATGCCATAGTTTCCTCCTACGTGCTCCGTGGTTTACGATTTGAGGTTGAATGTTGACAATGGTAGACGGAGAAGTTTCTATAAAATAAATCTTCAAAAATAATATATTTTTTTCAATCTTATATTTGTTATTATATATATATATATATATATATATATAATAATTTTTGGTTATTGAAGATATATACAAACATTAGCTCGCGCGTTTGTTTATACATAATAACGAAATAACAAAACGGCGATTTTCTCGCTTTTTTCAGTCTTGCAATTATGAAAATGAAACATATATATATGGGATGTCTTGAATGGTCTGTTTCATTTTTATGAGAGAGTCAGCCAGCTGCGCTGCTGCTTTGTTGAGGTAGGATGTAGGATGTAACGTTTTTTATTTATTTTCTAATTTGTTTTTTTTTTTTTTAATTTACATGGTGGAATCGGTAGCCGCCACGAATCTGGGTAGGCTGTCCAGCTTTTATGGTCGTCACAGTATTCTGCGCTGTTCGCCCTAGAAGCCGCCACACAGATCTTCGCGCAGTCCGTCCCTATAACCACCATGTCACAATCATTTTAAACCTTTTACGCTGCTGAAAGCACCAGGAAAGGGACAAGCGTTCAGTCCGACGAGTCCCGAAATTTGAACCTTGGACCTCCACCCCCTTATGGGGTTTGGATGAACCAATTGGTCTACACCTGGAACCTTTATTTTGTAATTTGTTATTATATATAATTTAAATAATAATAATTTATTATATAAAATTATTAATTAATTATAAAGTAATTATGATATTATATATATATTTTTTATATTTTATTAATTGAATCTTAATTACACTTGTACAAGTTAAGTTTATTATTAAAGTTAGAATTTTTCGATTTTTAATATAATTTTTTAAACATTTATTTAAATTTATTATATACAACTTAATACATTATTAAAATTCATAATTATTTGTTATTTATATATCATGTTTTACAAGTATAAATAATTATATTATAATATTAAATAAATTTGTTATAAACAAATTATTTATAAAATATATGATTGTATTCAAAATAAAAAATAATTTGAACACTATATTCAAACATTTAAATGTTTTATGAATAGTATTTTATTATGAATAATATATAGAATAATAGAATATGATGTTTAGTTCTCTAATATTAACTTAATTTAGAGTGGCATAGAATTCTATGTTTGGAATTTCGTTTCACTTTAATACTTCTTCTTCTATTCTTAACTTAATTTGTGATAAATTATTTTATATTTATTCTCATTCACATTGTAAGGATAGAACTTGTAGAAATTAGAGAGATACAGATTTCAAACAACTAATTTCTAAACTAGCTCTAATAACATTAGAGAGTATGAAATGGAAAATTAAAAAATATACTATGAAATTATATAAATATCCATACTCACAATCTAATATACATAGTAATTTGCTAGGAGATGTTAAAGTCTAGATAAAGAATAGTAAATATTAAGCTACTTGATAATTTATTAGATAGCACCACACTTTTATTTATAGATTTTTAAACTACTAACCCTCATCATAAAGCTTAAGATTTGATCCAATCTTAACCCATGATTTGATATAATGTAATAAGATATAGTTGATGTGGTTATGTCAAGGTTGTTGCTTTCAACTTTAGAGGATCCATTAACAACTTGCATACATGATACTTTAGTAATATCTTCTAGTGCATCTACAACACTTCTTGGGGTTCAAGACCCATTTGTACTTCATCTAACTCTAAAATATTTTAGTGGAGTTAAACCTTCTACTTTAGAACCAATTTAAAGTAAGAAACATGAAAAATAAGTCCAGTTTTAATTGGTATTACATAGCTCCAATTTGATAGCTTAAATTTTGTTTTATTTTTTATTGAAAGAAAATTATTTTAATGGTTCAACCATCAAGAAAATTTGATTTTTTTCTTGAGAAATATTAATATTCTTGAGTATTATTATAAGTGGTTATCTATCTTCTAAGAGGTTGTCCATATTTTTTGCTTTAGAAAACCCCAAAATATAATTAATAAATGAAGAGGGTTTTATTCATACAAGATCTCAAACATAAACATCTTGGTGGAGAAGTGATATGGAGTGTTGTGCTATCATTTGGTCAAATAAAACCACTTAAACGATGATACGATGAGTTCAAAATAATTCAAGTTCTACTCAAAGTGAAAAGATCCTTTTCAAATTTATTAGTGAAACAAGATTTATGTTATAGATAATGGTCTTAGGCATGTTATGTAATTTGAAAATTTAATTCAAAAATACCTCAACTATCTTTCTCATTATGAGTAGATATAATAGATAAAAATATGCATGCATCAAAAGTTAACTTATGACCATAAATTGTATTGTCTTTCCTTCTTATATAGGAACATTGTTAATGAAATTCATAAGAATATTATTTACCATTGGTTTTTGGAATTGATAATTGTTACGACAATATTGGAGACATGCTAATTTTTCCTTTATTCCTCTAAAAGACTTCACAATCTTCTACAAGATCTTTATATTCACTTTCATTCCTTTCTAAGATGATGATTATTTACTCCTTGATAAAACTTAAAACTTAAGAGTACTATATTCTGCAATAGACGGATATATATGTAATTCTTAGAGGATATTATCTTTTACTATTGAATATTTGATGAACAAGACCTTATATTTTTCTTGCACTATCTCCTTAACATGAGTAATCTTGCTCCAATGGTGTTCCATATTCAAGGTTTTGGATAATTTGTGAAATATCTACATGCCTTTCATTCCTTTCGATGTTGTTCAATCCACCTAGGCATGGAACAATAAATGACATAAATGGTGTTTGAATTTTTATTATTTTATAGAGACAAAATTCATTATACTTTTTTCTTAAGTTCAAATAAAAACTCAATTATTTTATCAACCATTATCCCTTCCACATAGATTTATCCATTCTTCTAACTTGTAAATGTATAAACCAAATAAAGTAGGGTATAATGGTCATGATTATTTAATATTTGTTTCAATTTGAATGCATTATGAAAGTATTTATTGTGTTTAGATTTTAACACAAACTTTCTCATATGTTTTGTGAATTGTTGTTCTATATTTTATAATGTGTGAACCTTCCATTATACTCTATAATTTACTTCTAGGCACTATGTCAAAAAAATAGCTTGAATTCCATGGAAAACATTAAGTTTTTGTTTAGAAGTGAAGATGTGGTATGCAGCTCGTGCGACGCTAAGGACCCTGAACTTCTTTTGGATTCAGATTTAAGGGCTGCTGGTTCGAAGATTGTGATGGGGATTTATAGTTCGCATGTCATTGTCCCTGGTATGACAGTTGGTGGAACTTTTTCCCCTCATATTTCTAGTCCTCAATAGTTTCCCTATACCTCTTCGTTTGTTGGGTTGCAAGAGAATGGAGAGTTTGAGAATTTTTGTCCTGCCTCTATGGATGGTGGAGTTGCTACCATGATTTCTTTTATTTTAGGTTCAAGGGAGTCTCATGTTTCTGTATGTGCCATATCGATGTTGAGTAGGGGGCTAGATGGTGGTTTGTGCAGTGGTCGATGCAGTAGACTGTGTAGTGGTTTATGTAGTGGTTTGTGCGATGGTGGGTTGTTTTCCCTAGTTTTTTTAATAAACTTTGGTTGGTAGTGTTGTTGGGTTTTGTACCTCATGGAAGATTTATTCTTTTTCTTTCTAGAGGGACTTAAACCCGTAGGTGTTGGGGGTTATTAGTTTGTAGTTGCCTTGGGGGTTTTTTTCCACAGGTATCTAGGTTACTTGGCCTCCTAGTTTTCATCTATGGAGGCTCGCTCCTGTATGAGCTATTTTATGCAACCTCTAATTTCATAGGTGTATCAAGGGATCTTAGCTTTTAATCTATTTTCGCTGCTTGATCCCAGTTTTTGTTGGTTTTTAGCATTTGCTCTTGCAGCTATCAGTATGTTGTTTGATGTGGTATTTTTTTCTCCACTTTTAGTTTTTCAAGCTTATGCTATGTCCAGTTGAGACCATTTCTCCTTTTTTTGGGTGCATTTTGGCTCTATTTTGCTATTGGCAGTCGCAGTCGACTAGGAGTGTAGGATCTTCGATCAGGTGGCTAGTTTGCTCATGTAGAAGTTGGTGGACAGTCCCCTATGAGTCGTAGTGTTTGCTCGTTCCCTATGACCATCCTCATTGCTGCAGGGGCTTGGTTCTAGCCTTTTTTTTCCATTGGATGGTTTTCATTTCTTGTTGTTGTTTTCAAATTAGCTTTGTGTGGTTGTTTCCATTTGTGGTGTCTTCTATGAAAGTCCTCTTTTGTATTTAATGGATGATTCAATTCTAGGGTATGTCACTTCATTAGCTTAATTATGGACTATTTTCCTAGTGGTTTTATTTGCTCCATTTAAATTTAACTTGCTTTCATTTGATGGGATATCTTCCTCCAATCCCTCACTCATATGCAATGGATTTTCAAATTTTTGAGGTTTGGGAAATGTTTTTTATAGGGCCCTTGTGCCTTTTTCTTATGAGGGTTCTTATGGTTGCCTCTTCATACCCATTTTTTGGTGTGGGAGTTGGCGTGGCCCTTGTTTGGTTTTTTTTTTGTTGGTATGTTTTATGGCAGAGTTTGTGTTCTTTGTTGGAATTTCTCGTGAATCCATTGTAAAAGGTTGTGGGGTCCCTTTCAAAACCCTCTTTTCTCTTAATATTATAAAAAAAAATATTAAGTTTTTATTTTCCATTCTATATATTAGCAATGATATGTCTCAAAGTGAGGATATGGTATTTGTCCATTGTTTTGGTCTAAAACTTGCTAGTTCTTTTATTCTTTTTTATTTTCCTTCTACCCAGTTTCTAATTCTACTCTTGGCAATGTTTTTAAATAGTTTTAAAAAGAGGTGACTTACTATAATGGATCATTATTTTGAGAGATTGGCTACATATCTACTGTTGAAGAGAGGTACTAATAGAATTGTTGTTGAATCCCTTAGAGATCCATGTTGGGTGATGATGTCGAATAATACCTTGATGTGTAGTGCTAAGTCCTATACTCTCCATTTTTAGTGTTCTATTGATTGTGATGATTGCAAAAGGGGCCTTTTCTTATTTATTTTATTCATATAACTATTTTATATATTTCAACCATTGAATTTTTATAATGCTATATTTTGTTTATTTTTCTATCAAATTTTAATCTAGAATAACTTTGGTCAATCCCATATTCTATAAATAAATTAGTTTTTTTTGTCTTTCTTTCATTATATATCTGTATAAACTATTATTTTTTACTTATTTACTTGATTATTTTAGAGCTCTTACTACACCTTTAAATATTTATGACACTATGCATTTGTTGTAAAATTTTCTTTCTCTTCTTCCTAAGTTTAGAATATGTATACCCTTTTTAATACCTCTAAAAATATAGTTGTTAATTCGTGAGTTCTCTTGTTTATTTTCCCTCAATTTGGAAATTTTTTTCTACTCCTTCCTTGAAAGCTAGATGATTCTCTTTGATTATGATTCCCCTTCCCTCTATTGATGATTGTTTATTAAGCTTTACATTTTGTATTTGTTGATTTCATTTCTATTATCATATATTTATACACAGATTTATGAGTTAATTTTAATTTTAATTTTTTTGTTAATTATAGTGTTTGTATTTATAGCGGGTTTTAAAAAGGATCCCAAAACTTGATTACATAAGAAATGGGCCTAGGGCATCAATCCCTTGAAATTGAACACCAAAATAGAAATCCTGCCCAGTGGTAACAGTAAGCATGAAACAATCCCTCTCAGCGGGAAACAAACAAATAAGAAAGAAAGTAGTTTTGGAGATCCCGCCCAGCGGGGAGTAGCCAAAAACCACAATCGAGAAGATCCCGCCTAGCAGGAAGCAAAGAAAAACCGTTACAATAAAATCCCGCCTCGTGGGAAGCAATCAAAACCACCATAAATAGTCCCACCTAGCGGGAAGCAATAGGGAAATCCCGCCATCCGGGAAACCAAAAAAAAATAAAGGATCCCGCCTCGCGGGAAAACCGACAGATTTGGCGGATCCTGCCCTGTGGAGAAACCATCCTGCCCATCGAGAAAACATTTCGTTTAGTGAGAGCCATCCTGCAGGAAGCTGACAGCCAGCACAAAGAGGATCCAGCCCATCAGGAAGTGACCAGAGAGTTGCACCACAAGGAACCCGCCCCGGGAAAACAGAAGAGGATCCCAGTAGCAGGGACCAAGAATCTCGTCCAAGCACAGAGCCCACCGAGGATTCACAAGAAAAGGGGGAAGCTATCCAAACCCTAAACCGTCACCTCCACCTTACCGAGAAACGTAGGGGACCAGATCCACGTGAATAACCTACAAAAAACCCCAGGGGGAAGCCTGAGGGAAAAATGGAAGGGATCCCCAACCAAACAGGGATCCCTGGGAAGCACAAGTCCGAAAAAACAACCAAGGAAACCCTAGCCGGCCGGGAGGGGTGCAGATAGTGGAGAAGGATCTCCCCCCAGGAGATCATCTGCAAACAACCACTCCCCGGGAGGGATGACCTGGATTGAGCCAGGGACTGGGCAGGAACCAGGAGCCATGGGAGGGGGAGTAGGGGAGGGACCAGAGCCCTCCCCTCTCTACTTTCTTCCCTCTCATCGAAATTAGGTTCATACTAAAATCATATTTCAGTTAATTTTAATTTTATTGGAGAGTCATACTTGCATTATATTCTTTATAATATTTTTCAAGCAAATTATATAATTGATAACTCTTACACCACTATAAGTTTTACATCTATACTTTGTATATTTTCTCTACATATGCATACCATTATAGATAATCAATCCATATATACCTCATAGGGTTAAAAGTTATTAATTAGAATGAGTAATGACCCCTTTATCCTCTGAACATCTTATCCATTGTTTTCTTTTTCTTCAGCTAGCCATAATAGATTGCTATCCAAAATCTTCTGGTTGCTTAACATGTTTTGCTTACTTATTATCCTTGCATTGAAATTTCCTATTAAAATGATCTTTCCTAGTTTTAAGTATGATGAAATGAATTTCTTAAAATTACATATAGATCCTAATATTCAATCCCATATTTTTGTAGGATATATATATATATATATTTGTTTGTTTACATGTGATTTTAATAGTTCTTTCCTTTTTCTTGATGTTAATTATAATATATTATTTATTTTGGTTTTCTTTTCACTAAGTTTCCTTTATCAAAACTCTTATTTGACCATATCCCTTTCAATTTATTATTATTTGATATCATACTATAGTCTTCCTATAACCTTCATAAGTCGTACTACACCAATCATGTTCATAAGTTTCTATAAGATAATTATATCCATTCCTTTTATGATATACAGATAGAGGTGCCTCTGACAACAGCTAAGGAGATTATGAGCAAGAGTGGTATTAGTTGTGTGGATGGAAATATGGTATAGAAAGTGTGTGTAAGGCTTGCGAATGTGGAATGTGGCGAATTGGAATTGCAGTTCAAATGGGCAACCTTACCGATTAATTGACTATTTTCAAGTCTACTTAGATTAATTAGAGGTTAAAAGTTTAAATGTTCTAATTTATGTCTCAATTAACTTATTTGTGAAGCATTAAACAATGTCGATTATAACTCTGTTGACTAAGAATGCCATAGAATAAATCCTCCTACGTGCTCCGTGGTTTACGTTTTGAGTTTGAATATTGACAATGGCATACGGAGAAGTTTCTATAAAATAAAACTTTAAAAATAATATATTTTTTCCCTTTTTCAATATTTATATTTGTTATAAACCTTAATTTTTGGTTATTGAAGATATATTAGCTCGCGTTTGTTTATACATAATAATGAAATACCAAAACGGCGGTTTTCTCGCATTTTTTAGTCGTGCAATTATGAAAATGAAACATATATATACAGGGATGTCTTGAATGGTCTGTTTCATTCTAATGAGAGGGTCAGCCAGCTGTGTTTGTGTGGATTGATGTTTGGATGTGACGTTTTTTTTTATGTATTTTGTAATTTGTTATTATATATAATTTAAATAACAATAAAAATTTATTATATAAAATTATTAATTAATTATATAAATTAGTTATGGTATTATAATTATTAATTTTTATTTTTATTTTTAAACAATTGAATCTTAATTACAGTTGTACAAGTTAAGTTTATTATTAAAGTTAGAATTTTTCCATTATGATATAATTTTTTAAGATTTTTTAAATTTATTAGACACAACTTAATACATTAATGAAATTCATAATTATTTGTTATTTATATATATTTTTTACGAGTATAAATAATTATCTTATAATAATAAATAAATTTTTTATAAACATATTATTTATAAAATATATGATTGTATTCAAAATAAAAAATAATTCGAATACTATATTCAAAATATATAGTAAAAAACATTTAAATATTTTATGAATAATATTTTTATTATAAATAATATATAGAATAATAGAATATGATTTTTAGTTGATCTTAACTTAATTTCGAGTGGCATATTTCTATGTTGGAATTTCATTTCACTTTAATACTTCTTATTCTATTCTTAACTTAATTTGTTATAAATTATTTTATATTTATTCTCATTCACAGTGTAATGATAGAGGATAGAACTTGTAAATATTAGAGAGATATACATTTCAAACAACTAATGTCTAAACTAGGAGTAATAAGATTAGAAAGATTTACACAAAATGAAATAGAAAATTAAAAAATATACTATGAAAATATATAAATATCCATAAGCACAATCTAGTATACATAGTAATTTGCTAGGAGATGTTAAAGCTATTAATGTATATTAGATAAAGAATAGTAAAGATTAAGCTACTTGATAGTTTATTAGATAGCACCACACTTTTATTTATAGATTTCTAATCTGCTAACCCTCACATAAAGCTTAAGATTTGATTCAATCTTAACCCATAACTTGATATAATCTACAAAAAAATAGTTGATGTGGTTATGTTAGGGTTGTTGCATTTAACTTTAGAGGATCCATTAACAACTTGCATACATAACACTTTAGTAAGATCTTCTAGTGCATCTACAACACTTGGGATTCAAGACCCATTTGTCCTTCATCTAACTCTAAAATATTTGAGTGCAGTTAAACCTTCTATTTTAGAACCAATTTAAAGTAAGAAACATGGAAAATAAGGCAAGTTTTAATTGGTATTACATAGTTCCAATTTGGTAGCTTACATTTTGTTTTAAAAGAAAATTATTTTAATGGTTCAACCATCAAGAAAATTTGAATTTTTTTATTGAGAAATATTAATATTCTTAAGTATTATTATAAGTGGTTATCTATCTTCTAAGAGGTTGTCCATATTTTCTGCTTTACAAAACCCCAAAATATAATTAATGAATGAAAAGGG
Source organism: Wollemia nobilis (assembly GCA_028583015.1). Classification (NCBI taxonomy): domain Eukaryota; kingdom Viridiplantae; phylum Streptophyta; class Pinopsida; order Araucariales; family Araucariaceae; genus Wollemia; species Wollemia nobilis. The sequence continues at coordinate 8,537,873 of JAQPPZ010017210.1, read as the reverse complement.
TTTTATTCATACAAGATCTCAAACATAAACATCTTGGTGGAGAAGTGATATGGAGTGTTGTGCTATAATTTGGTCAAAGAAAACCACTCAAAGGATGATACGATGAGCTCAAAATAATCTGATTCTACTCAAAGCAAAAATATATTTTTCAAATTTAATAGTGAAAACAAGATTTATGTTATAGATAATGGTCTTAGGCATGTTATGTAACTTGAAAATTTAATTAAAAAATACCTCAACTACCTTTCTCATTATGAGTGGATATAATAGATAAAAATATGCATGCATCAAAAGTTAACTTATGACCATAAATTGCATTGTCGTTCCTTCTTATATAGGAACACTATTAATGAAACTCATAAGAATATTATTTACCATTGGTTTTTGGAATTGATAATTGTTACAAAAATCTTGGAGACAAGGCAATTTTTCCTTTATTCCTCTAAAATACTTCACAATATTCTACAAGAAATTTATATTCACTTTCGTTCCTTTCTAAGATAATGATTATTTACTCTTTGATAAAACTTAAGAGTATTGTATTATCCAATAAATGGATATATATGTAATTATTAGAGGATCTTATCTTTTACTATTGAATATTTTATGAACAAGACCTTATATTTTTCTTGTAATGTCTACTTAACAAGAGTAATCTTGCTCCAATGGTGTTCCATATTCAAGATTTTGGATAATTTGTGAAATATCTACATGCCTTTCATTCCTTTCAATGTTGCTCAATACACCTAGGTATGAAGCAACACATTACATAAATAGTGGTTGAATATTCATATTTTATAGAGACAATATTCACCATATATTATTAAGTTCAAATAAAAACTCACTAATTTTATCAACCATTATCCCTTCAACATAGATTTATCCATTCTTCTAACGTGTAAATGTATAAACCAAATAAAGTAGGGTATAATGGTCATCCTTATTTAATATTTATTTCAATTTGAATGCATTATGAAAGTATTTATTGTGTTTAGAATTTAACACAAACTTCCTCATAGATTTTGTGAATTGTTGTTCTATAGTTTCTAATATGCCCGAACCTTGCATTATACTCTATAGTTTACTTCTAGGTACTATGTCAAAAACAAATCTTGAATTCCATGAACAACATTAAATTTTTATTTTTCATTCTATATTTTTGCAATGATATGCCTCAAAGTGAGGATATGGTATTTGTCAATTATTTTGATCTAAAACTTGGTAGTTATTTTATCCTTTTTTTTTCCTTCTATCCACTTTCTAATTCTACTCTTGGCGATGTTTTTAAATAGTTTTGAAAAGAGGTGTCTGACCATAATGGATTATTATTTTGAGGGATTGGTTACATATCTACTATTTAAGAGAGGTACTATTTGAATTACAGTTCAATCCCTTAGATATCCATGTTGGATGATGATGTCGAATAATCCCTTGATGTGTAGTGCTAAGTTCTCTACTCTCCATTTTTAGTGTTCTACTTGATGTGATGATTATAAGATGGGCATTTTCTTATTTATTTTATTCATATACCTATTTTGTATATTCCAACCATTGAATTTTTGCAATGCTATATTTTATTTATTTTTCTATCAAAGTTTAATCTAAAATAACTTTGGGTTATTATTCCATAAATAAATTAGTTATTTTTGTCTTGCTTTCATGATCTATATGTATAAACTATTATTTTTTACTTATTTACTTGATTCTTTTAGAGATCTTCTTACTCATTTAAATATTTATGATACTATGCATTTGTTGGAAAAATATCTTTCTCTTCTCCCTAAGTTTAGAATATTTATACCCTTTTTAATACCTCTAAAATTATAGTTGTTAATTCGTGAGTCTTGATTTTGAGTTATCTTGTTTCTTTTCTTTCCATTTGGAAAATGTTTTCTACTTAATCCTTGAAAGCTAGATGATTCTCTTGGATTACGACTCTCCTTCCATCTATTGATGATTTTTGATTAAGCTATACATTTTGTATTTGTTGATTTTCTTTCTAGTATGATAGATTTATACACAGATTTATGAGTTAATTTTAATTTTATTGGAGAGTCATACTTGCATTATATTATTTATTATATTTTTTAAGAAAATTTTATAATTGATAACTCTTACACCACTATAAGTTTTACATCTATACTTTATATGTTTTCTCTACATATGCATACCATTATAGATAATCAATACATATATACCTCATAGGGTTAATAGTTATTAATTAGAATGAGTAATGACCCCTTTATCCTCTGAGTATATTATCCATTCTTTTATTTTTCTTCTACTAGCCATAATAGATTACTATCCAAAACCTCCTTACTGCTTAACATGTTTTGCTTGCTTATTATCCTTGCATTGAAATTCCCTATTAGAATAATCTTTCCAAGTTTTAAGTATGATGAAATGAATTTATTAAAATTACATATGGATCCTAATAGTTGATCCCATATTTTTTGTAGGATTTATATATATATTTAACAACAAGTGATTCTAATAGTTATTTTATTTTCTTTGATTTTAATTATAATATATTATTTATTTGGGTCTTATTTCTCCAATTGAATAATTTTTCACTAAGTTTCCTTTATCAAAACTCTTATTCAACCATATCCCTTTCCATTCCTTTTGTGATGATACCTCACCCAAATTATGGATTTGAGGCTATCTTCTATAATTTCAACATACTATATTTTTCTTTTTGGTAAGATTAATAAGAAAGAGGGTTTTAACGGGATCCCACAACCACTACAAAGAAAGCCAAAAAGGTGAGAAAGACTGAACAAAACCTCGGAAGACAAACCAAAGGTAGACAAAAATAACATCAAAAACCCAAACCTCAAGGCCCAAAACAAGGGAGAATTGAGATAGTTCTATACCAACTTATCTAAGCCCTAAGCAACATCAACAACTAAACACGTTACATTCTTAGACTAATATATGACCAACATAAAAGAACACCAGATATTACATTGATTGATATCATTAATAAAGGAGCACCACCCTCATTAAAAAAAGAACAACTAGATCGTGCATCAAAGAAACATTCCCGAGGAGAGACTGACAGATACTATTCCAAATAACATTAGGTACAGGTGCCCCCAAGAATGTTTGAGAGGCAAAAAATAAATTAGCAAGTTCCATCTCCCAAGAGACTGACAAGACAGAGGGATAAAGTAAAAAATTTGAATTTCAAAAAATCAGAGAGGGAAAAGGACACCTAGATAAAACATAAAGCAATCGTAGCGCCCAACCATAACGAAAGGACAAATAAGCCCATAAAAGTTAAGGCACTTTGATGCCACCCTATAATCGAATAACTGCATGCACCAATTGAGAGACAAGAGCAGCAGCAAAGGCCCCATCATAGCCAAAGGAACATTAAAGCTTCTCATCATTAACAAGGTGGATTAATTCCAAAGGAAGGTCAGTACGCCAAACCTTAAGGCCTTGACTCAACACGTCCAATTTAGCAAGACAATAAACTGTCACATTACCTTCTTTAAACACATGCCTGATTAGAGAATCCTCCAAGAAATATAGATAAACTTGTTATTTGTCTATTAGGTAGCCATACTATATTTAATTGCACCTAGGGGTAGCCATTTTTATGTTTATTTTAGAACCTTTAACAAGAGACTCATGCCTTTACTTTTTTGACCTGTTCCCACTTACTTGTATTCCTTATTATCCATATATTTTATGTCTCCTACATTCCTTATTCATGTTATAGTGGTCTCTCAAATATTTTTGACTAGTCACATAATCCTTTTGTTTTCAACCATATCCATTTGCCTTCATTTCTTGTTATCCTATTTTTTGTATATTCTTCTATTCCTCTTCTTCTTGTATTGGGTTTGACAATCTATCTACGAAAAATTATGAGCCTTTCAAAAGAATCCTATTTCTAATGATTTGGCTCTTGTCCTCATTTTCATCATGGTAACTCTACTAGAACAATATCTTTATTCTCTTATTTTATCCATCATCCACTCTAGGAAAAATTCTAATTTTCATTGTATTTTATCCTTAAGGAAGCTTTTTCTATAATTAGATGTATCTTTAGCTTATTCATAGTCTATTACCAATTTGGTAATTATATTTGTTGATCTATAATATAGTTCTTTATTTTATCTTATGTGTATTCTAATTTATTTTTCATACATCTCTTTCTTACTTTTTAGATTGATCCTTTTAACACTTTTGTGTAGACACCAAAATAACACCAATCCGATTATGTGACTACAAACACTGATCGAGTTGACACACATAGCCCCTAGGGCAGACCCTAGAGGTTAAACAGTGGTCCTAACCACTCTCACAGTAGTTTTGGAAGGTCAGAGGTCAATTTGGCACCTTTCAGGCACTCTGCTCCATACTCGTTCCACCCAAGAACGATTACAAACTGGTATTCGTCCCACCCTAGGACGATTAGCAGTATTCGCTCTTGGGTGGGGTGAATAGCATGTTTGACGGGCAAAAAGTCAAACCTTGACAAATGACAGCTCAGATCTGCCACTTAACTCCTCCTTCAATGCATGGAGTGCGAGTGAATGTTTTTGAGTGCTAGAGGTAGTTACAAAAGGCAGTCATGGAGCCCTTAATCAGGGAGGAATCTTCCCCCTTGGAAAGGCATGATTGCCAAGTGGCACCTCTGCATGCTCAAACATAGAGATCGTCAGGTCTATAAAATGGTGAGTCTTCTCACCCCAAAAATAGACAAAGAAGGAGCATTTTGAGCAACGAAGTGCTACTATTTTGCATACTCACTTTTTATTGTGCCTTTCACATCCTTGATCTCTCTTTTGGAAGGGAGGTCATTGGGTGGTTATTGGAAGTGCAATCCGGACCTCAAACCTGACATTTGGCCACAGTATCCCACCTAAATTTGTTGACAACAACCCAAAAGAGGTTTTGGACCCATCCCAAGTGGATTGGTTTCAAAATTAAGCCCCAAACAGTGGGCTTCCTGCCCCCGAGCACCCCCCGCACTATTGCAGTCCTAATCGCCCCACCCTAGAACGATTATAAATATGTAGTAGATTTCAGCTCTATTATTTTTGTATTTTATTCTAGGTTGCTTAGATAGGCTTGCATTCAAATTTCATGTAATTCTGAGTAGTTTTGATCATGTTTTTGTTATTTCTCGCTTTCGCTAATATGCAGGTAGCATCATCAAATTCCTGGTGATAGAGGCTGAATTGGAAAAATATTACCTTCTGGGTCTTTCCAAAATACCCCATTTTACCTAACACCAAACTTTGTAGGTGATTTTGAGCCTCCCAGATGGGAAATTTGGGATAGTGCTTTCTGACGTTTTGTTGTAGGTCTAATCGTCCCACCTTGGAGCGATTAGAAATCCATGGTGAATTTTTCGATTGTTCTTTTTGCAGTGCCTTCCCGATGATGTTTTCATGCCTCTTTCAAGTTTTTAGCTCATTTTGATCTATTCTAGTTGTCGTTTTATTTATTTTTTTGCATGCACTAATCTTAGGCTTGGGGATTGCATGTTTCATTTCATCCGCAGGTGCTACTAATTGTTTTATATTTCCTTGAATGTAGGATCTCAGCACTGGAGGAGCATCAAAGAATCAAATACCCTTTCACATAAGCAGCGGCAATGTTTGGTCCGCCCATTTTACATGTGGGCACGCGGAAGAAGGCATACCACCCACGGTGTAACGAAACCTTATTTAACGCTCCTAGCCCCTGAAAAGGGAGGAGACGTGTTGTAACCGAGATTTAAAGCAAATTAATAAAAAGGGCTATATTCCATATTTGCTTTCTATCTGGTTTTGATTCATTTATGTTTCTCTCCTTTCATGCATTTTCAATTCATTGGATTTAGCGTCATATTTGGCTTTGCTTGCATCGCACTTGGTGTTTCCTTTTTGCTTCCGTATCCTTGTGCTTTCATTTTTTTCATGGTGTATCTCATTTTTATTGTTTACTATTGAATATTTGATGAAAATACCTTACAGTTTTCTTACACTATCTCCTTAACATGAGTAATCTTGCTCCAATGATATTCCATATTCAATATTTTGAATAATTTGTAAAATCTCTACATGCCTTTCATTCCTTTTAATGTTGTTCAATCCACCTAGGTATGGAAAAATAAATGACATAAATGGTGGTTGAATTTTCATTATTTTATAGAGAGAACATTCCAACCATTCAATTTTTGCAATGCAATTTTTTTTTTTTTTTTTTTTCTATCAAAGTTTAATCTAGAATAATTTTGGGCTATTATTCCATAAATAAATTAGTTCTTTTTTTCTTGATTTCATGATCTATCTGTATAAACTATTAATTTTTACTTATTTAATTGATTCTTCTAGATCTCTTCTTACTCCTTTAAATATTTATGACACTATGCATTTGTTGGAAATTTATCTTTCTCTTCTTCTTAAGTTTAGAACATTTATACCCTTTTTAATACCTCTAAAATTATAGTTGTTAATTTGCAAGTCTTGATTTTGTGTTCTCTTGTTTCTTTTCCCTCCATTTGGAAAATGCTTTCTACTCATTCCTTGAAAGCTATATGATTCTCTTGGATTATGACTCCACTTCCTTCTATTGATGATTTTTGATTAAGCTATATATTTTTTATTTGTTGATTTCCTTTCTAGTATGATAGATTTATGCACACAGATTTATGAATTTATTTTAATTTTATTGGAGAGTCAAACTTGCATTATATTCTATATTATATTTTTCAAGCAAATTATTAATTGATAACTCTTACACCACTATAAGTTTTACATCTATACTTTGTATATTTTCTCCACATATGCATACCATTATAGATAATCAATCCATATATACCTATGAGTACCTTATCCATTGTTTTATTTTTCTTCTACTAGCCGTAATAGATTGCTATCCAAAACCTCCTTGTTGCTTAACATGTTTTACTTGCTTATTATCCTTGCATTGAACTTCCCTATTAGAATGCTCTTTCCAAGTTTTAAGTATGATGAAATGAATTTCTTAAAATTACATATGGATCCTAATAGTCGATCCCATATATATATATATATATATTGAACAACAAGTGAGTCGAATAAGAGTTTTGATAAAGGAAACTTAGTGAAAAATTATTCAATTGGAGAAAGAAGACCCAAATAAATAATACATTTTAATGAACATCAAGGAAAATAAAAGAACTATTAGAATCACTTGTTGTTCAATATATATATATATATATATTGAACAACAAGTGATTCTAATAGTTCTTTTATTTTCCTTGATGTTCATTAAAATGTATTATTTATTTGGGTCTTCTTTCTCCAATTGAATAATTTTTCACTAAGTTTCCTTTATCAAAACTCTTATTCGACCATACCCCTTTCCATTTATTATTATTTGATATCATACTATAGTCTTCCTATAACTTTCATAAGTTGAGGTACTACACCAATCATGTTCATGAGTTTCTATAAGATAATTATATACATTCATTTTGTGATTATACCTAGCCCAAATTCTATCCTTTGAGGCTATCTTCTATAATTTCAACATACTTTATTTAATTGCTCCTAAAGATAACTATTTTTATGTTCATTTTAGAACCTTTAACAAGAGATTCATGCCTTTCCTTTTTGACCTATGCCCACTTACTTCCATTTCTTTTTATCCATATATTTTGTCTCCCATCTGCCTTCTTCATGTTATATTGGTCTCTCAAATATTTTTGACTAGTCATATAATCCTCTTATTTTCAACCAAACTCATTTACTTTCATTCCTTATTGTCCTATTTTTTTTATATTCTTCTATTCCTCTTCTTCTTGTATTGGGTTCGAGCCTTTATCTATTACAAATTATGAGCCTTTCAAAAGACTCCTATTTCTAAATATTTGTCTCTTGTCCCCATTTTCATCATGGTAACTCTACTAGACCTATATATTTATTCTCTTATTTTATCAATCATCCACCCTAGGAAAATTTCTTATTTTACTTGTATTTTATCCTTAAGGAAGCTTTTTCTATAACTATATGTATCTTTAGCTTATCCATAGTCTATTACCAATCTAGTAATTATATTTTTTGATCTATAATATATTTCTTTGTTTTCTCTTGTGTGTATTCTAATTTTTGTCATACATCTCTTTCTTAATTTTTAGATTGATCCTTTTAACATGTTTGTTCATGGTGTATCTCCTCTTTACACTATCTCCTTAACATGAGTAATCTTGCTTCAATGGTGTTCCATATTCAATATTTTTGATAATTTGTGAAATATTTACATGCCTTTCATTCCTTTCAATTTTGTTCAATCCACCTAGGTATGGAACAATAAATGATGTAAATGGTGGTTGAATATTCATTATTTTATATAGAAAACATTCATTATACTTTTTTATTGAGTTCAAATAAAACCTCAAATAAATTTATCAATCATTATCCCTTCCACATAGATTTATCCATTCTTCTAACTTGTAAATATATAAACCAAATAAAGTAGGGGATAATGGTCATGCTTATTTAATATTTGTTTCAATTAGAATGCATTATAAATTTTTTTATTGTGCTTAAGTTTTAGCACAAATCTTCATAGATTATGTGAATTGTTGTTCTATATTTTCTAATATTCCTAACACTTCCATTATACTCTGTAATTTAATTTTAAGTACTATGTCAAAATATATCTTGAATTCCATGAACAACATTAATTTTTTATTTTCCGTTCTATATTTTTGCAATGATATGTCTCAAAATTATGACATGGTATTTATCCATTGTTTTGATCTTAAACCTACAAGTTATTTTATCCCTTTTTATTTTACTTCTATCCACTTTCTAACTCTACTCTTGGAAATGTTTTTAAATAGTTTTGAAAAGAGGTGATTGTCCATAATGGATCATTATTTTGAGGGATTGGCTACATATCTACATTTGAAAAGAGGTACTATTAGAATTATTTTTCAATTACTTAAATATCCATGTTGGATGGTGATGTCAAATAATCCCTTGATGTGTGGTGATAAGTCCTCTACTCCCCATTTTTAGTATTCTACTTGTTGTGATGATTACAAAAAGGGTATTTTCTTCTTTATATAACTATTTTGTATATTCCAACCATTGAATTTTTGTAATGCTATATTTTGTTTATTTTCCTATAAAATTTTATTCTAGAATAACTTTGGGCTATTATTCCATAAGTAAATTAGTTCTTTTTTTCTTTATTTCATGATATATGTATAACCTATTGTTTTTCTCTTATGTAATTGATTCTTTTAGATCTTTTCTTACTCCTTTAAATCTTTATGACACTAGGCATTTTTTGGAAAATTTTCTTTCTCTTCTTCTTAAGTTTAGAATATTTTACCCTTTTTAATACCTCTAAATTTGTAGTTGTTAATTCATGAGTCTTGAATTTTTGTTCTCTTGTTTCTTTTCCCTCCATTTACATAGTGTTTTCTACTTCTTCCTCTATTGATGATTGTTGATTAATCTACACACTTTATTTGTTGATTTTTATGTTATGATGAAAACATGGAAAATATTTCTAAATTGAAAAGAAATTGACACACAATTTTTAACAATAAACAATAGCAATAAGAATAGAGAATCTAATGCAAGAGAAGAACAATTTATAATTTTTAGTATAAATGTAAGGTAGTAAAAAATTGTCAATAGAACTAAAACAAAAATAAAATGTAATGAAAATAAAATAAATATTTCTATAGTAATCAATGGATATCGGAAAACAATAAATCACAAGTGTTTCTAACTTCAAAGAAATTTAATAAATAATTAGATTTTTACTCTAGGGATAAGCAATAGCAATTAAAGCAAAGAATCTAATACAAGATAAGGATAAGTCCTAAGTTTTACTACCTATGTGAGAAAAATAGAAATCAAATGATTTTAATTATGTCCACGAGATCAAAATAGTTTATGCCACCAAGAGCTTTAATACAAGATAGGATATGGTGTGTCCATTTTGGATTCAAACCATGGACCTCATATTTAGATATCCAAATATTAAAAACATATAAGAAAAATGTGTTTAAAAAAATTCAAAAATCTCAATATCCTCTTCTCATATTTTGGAGTTTGTTTCTTTTATTTTTATATTTTGACGAGAATTTAACCCATTTTTCTATTCTCAATTCTTTAAAAGGTTCCATTAGTGAGTTTACTTTTAAAGTGTAGTAATATACAATTAGTATGTCCTTGTAGGATTTACATTCCATGATAAAATGTTTTTGGTCTCCACTATTCTTGTTGTGCAAAAGACACATATTCATTCTAACCATACCTCTTGAGAAATTGTTCATGTCCTAGTTTTACATTTTAGATGGTGTGAACATGACCTTTGTTTGGGCTCTAAGTATTTTTTCCTTCTATATGATCTTTGCATCTATGTACTTATTTTGAACGTATTCATAGTTTGGGTTGAATTTGTTGTTGTATAACTACTTTCTCCTTCCTAAATTTTTTGTCCACATAACATCTGAATTTTATGGTCATATATTGTTTAATTTTTTAGTTGGAGTTTGGAACCTCATGAAATGTAATGCTTCATTTTTCCATCCGTTTGTTGTTTTGTTACACTCACATGTGTTCTCTTCTATTTATTGTTTCTTTGATCACCTATTTTAGTAACTTGCTATCTTCCACTATTTCTATTTTTTTAGGTACCCCAACAACCTTATCATAGTTTTTTCTTCTAGTGGAAATATCCTTGTTTCAACAAGTAAAATATTTTACAGGACGAATGATTTAATTTTTAAATTCTTTGTAATGAGTTACTTTGAATTCTTTTTATTTATCTCCATTTAAAATAATATGTATTTCTAGCCTAATGAGTTGCTTTGAATTCTTTTTATTTATCTCCATTTAAAATAATATGTATTTCTAGCCTACACATCACACCTTGATGGTAAAACTATTGTTAAAATATATAGTAGAATATTATAAATATTCCTATAGAAATCAATGGAATATTCAAAAATAATAAATTACTATAAAATTATATTAAAATTTTTCAATTTAAGCTTTCTAAACTCTGAACTAAAATAACTAGGGTAGTAAAATACCTAGAAGGATGCAGAGGATGTTTGTTGATATTGGTTTTGTTGGATAGACACATGGTTCAATAGAAGCTCATTGATACTTGTGGGCAAGGGCTAGATCTTTGTGTGAAGAGAGTGCTTATGATTCAATTTTTTTTTTTATCAAATATTAAAATACAATTGTTATAGGACTAAAATAATATGGTTTGTTGAAATAGATGTAATATAAGCAAAATTCTATTTCAATTCTTTGAAAACATGAAAAGAAATCACATATTAATGTATGGTCAATTAAAATAAAATTTGATGCATATAAAATATGTTTCAATTCAATATAATAATTAAAATAAATTATATTAATATATAAAATTTAAATTTCATCTCTATTAATCATTAATGTAAATATTTTACAACCTTTGTTGTACTATAAAATGGTGCAATAGAACACTACCCTTTAAATATAGAGTAGAGTGCTTCACATTTTTTATTCTTCACTGTTAACCTCTTATATAAAATATTTTTTAGATGCATACCTTTTTTTTTGGTAATATTAAGAGAAAGGAGGGTTTTGAAATGACCCCAAAAATTTTTACAGATAAACCTTCCACAAAGACAACCAGAAGAGAAAACCACAAAATACAACAAAGAAAAGAGGCACTCCAAAAAACATCAAGTAAAATAAGACGAAAACAATCAATGAGAGAATTGAGAGAGTTCTACATCATTAAATCAATCTCATGGGCAATATTACCAAAAATTTGAGTAACCTACTTAGTATAATTCAATGCCATTTGTATAGAAATCCAAACCACACATTGCTTGATTTCCATCAATTTTAAACTGTGCAAAAGTGCACTCTTCTTTGCAGAGGCTTCCCTAGAGAAAACATCAACCACAATTTTATCCTTAATAAAATATTTAGGAAGAACCTCCACGTCGTCTTAGAGGGATAAGGGAGAGGACTCTGCCACATCCCCTTTTTACCACTCAACCGCAATGACTTATGGGTGCCACTGTCTTTCGCCACACTAACAGAAGGAGGACACCCATCACAAGAGTGACCACTAAAAAAATTATGGAATTCTTAACAATATCATCAGTAGAGCTCTTAACCCTAGATCTTCTTATGCCTTTAGAAAAAATGTGAACCTTACAGGAGATCTTCTCTAGACTAGTTTCCATAGAAAAGGAGTAAACATCCTTAGAGTCCTCACTCAAACTCTTCGAAACCACCAAATCTTGACTAGGTTCAGGGATTGGAAGGGCATCCAAAGAATTCATAATATCCTCCACTATGACATATTTATCAACCATATATTTATCAAAAACCAACAGGGCCAATCCCAATCCCTGTTGAAGGGGGAAATGATCATGCCCACCTTAAATATCCAACATCGACTTTCTCATAGAATGAAAAAAAAATAAAGGGAACTGACCGCGCCCATTAGGCTCCACCTCTTCATAAATAATCACAGCATCAAGATCCACCCTAGATTTAACTTGCTTCAACTTAGGCCCATAAATTTTATCCTTCCCCATCTTCTAATAGGGCATATAATCCTTGCTCCTTAAAACCACACTCTTCCACACTAGGTATCCAAATGAGGAGATTCCCGAGCAAAAATAAAATTACATGAGACCCCATAAAAGGCTTGAGCACAAATAGACATCGACCCCCATCACAGGAATAATCGAATACCCCAAGCCAATTATAAAAATTTGTAGAACTAGAGTCCCACAATCTTGAATTTGTATCAAGGTTCTCCTACCCACAACCTTAGGTTGCGTTTTAAGATTATCTATTCCACAATATTAAATTCCCTTTCCTCAAATTTAACTATGGTGTGTAGTATCTAAGGAGTTTGGCTAAGCAAAGGTTTGAAAACACACACCATCCCCTAATGGCTTTAAGGTTTATTAAGATTACTTAAAACAACTAGTTTACATATTTCTTTAATGTACATTTGTCACTAAGGCTGAATAGAAATTAATAAAATTTGAAAGTATTGCAATCAAAGTAAAGAGTCTTAAGTCTACAATACTATTATGTTTTATGATTTATTTTTAATTCTCTTAATTAAAGGAATAGATACTACCTCTGATTTAAGTAAATAAAAATAAATATCTTCTATTTTTGTTTTACTCCATAAAATTTATGCTATATAAATAAAAGATAAAGTGGTCTGCCTACACCAGTTTATGTGTTGTGACAATGGTTCTATAATATTTAATCTAAATGAGTTTTTAAAAGAAGTCTAACTCATTCTATTTTTAATAATATAAATAGCACCATCCCAAACATTATAAGATAATTATACACCAAAACCCTTTAGTTATCTTGTTCTAAAGTAATGATGTTATACAACAACCATGCTAATATTTTTGACCACCAAATATTCCATACCTACGCATTAGTTTCTACAGAAAGTTTTTTTTAAAACAACTCCCAGATTTGACCTTGATTTAAATTGGTATTTCTTAATCAGAGGACAAGGTTACCATTGCTACTACGTTATGGCTTCTCTCATAAATGTTCCATGTTTTCCAATGTCTATCCCATAACCTAAGCTCTGTATAGAACATGATGGAAGACACATTAAAAATCTTGAACTAGATGTTACATTCAGACCCGTTTCTATACATAGTGAATTGCTCGTTTCTTCAATCCACTACAAAGTTTCTTAAAATATAAATTATTTAAGTTACAACATATTACATCCAAACTGTGCTAGTGCAAGCTAAAATTAGGTGTACTAAATATTAACCCTAGGCAAAATACAAACTTATTGAAATAAGGAAAAAGATGATATTTGTTGTATGCGTACATAAGGCGTCAAGATGCTAGGTATCGAGTTTATATCTAAAATAGAAGAGTTTCCTATGGACCAAAGTTATCATAATTTGGCTAAGGATTTGCGCCAAGGAAAGATACATTCTACATACCAAGGCTTTCTTAAGCAATTGCCACATTATGTTTTAAAATATTATAATCCATATAAACTACTCTCATTGCTTGCCGCATACATGCACAACATGAAAATAGAAAAAATATTCATTCTTTGTTCTGCAACAAAGGTATCTACAAAGAAAAATAATATCAATTGCATCTTTCATCAGATAGTATGTTTTGAAGGAGAATAGCAATATATTTATTTGAAATTGCAATTTACCCTTGTTCTCAAAATTCCACAAAGCATTTATTTTTTGTTTCCAAGCTATGTTTCCAAACAACAATACAAAATTTATAAATGTTGTTCTGCATTTAAACCAAAAGCCACATACCCATCTATTAATGCATGTAACAAGTTTGGCTACATTTCTTTTATGAATCAAGTTTTGAATTACCCCTAAGTAAAATTTCCCATTTTCACAAATGTATAACAATTTTCTTTCATCCTGTATACAACTCTTTAAAGCTCGAATGCTATCAAATACATTAAAATATAACATGCATTACGTTTTATAGCGTACATCAGATTTATTTCTCCTATTACTAATTATCCGGTGCTTATAAGGGTCAGAATGGTCGTTCTACCTAAAATGAAACTAATACTAACATGCATACATCATATCCTTATTTCATTCAATATGTAGAGCTTCACAACATTACAGTATTATATTTTTTTTACACAACATAAAAGAATAAATTCGGACTTGGTTCACATCCAACCAATCCCACAACATCACAATGAAGCTAAATGAAAACACAGAATGCAACAATAACTTTTAGGTAGAATGAATTCAGTTTTAGTTCACAACCAACCAAACACACAGTAACACATTGTTGCCTTATGTTTCCAACAAACCTTCGAGCGCATGCAATATCCAAATTACACGAAACAGTTTGCGAGCATTATCATATTAACTTTGTCATACAATCAAACTTTTCCATTTGCTTTTTCTTAAATTTATTAATTAGAATCGACTTACTAGTTCCTTCTTGTTTCCAATATGTTACTCTCCTTTCGTCGTGCTATGTTCTCTCTTCACCTCCAATGCCTAGCCCTTCCTTCACCAAAAATATGCACACCTAGCATTCACTTTGCTCCTTCTCTCTGTATCCACCATCTAGAAGATGGTTTTCCTCCACTCCTTGCATGCAAAAACTGGCATTTTTGGTTTCCAAGTTTGTCTATTCTCCAAATGCCAAGTGGTGTCCACTTTTCCCATGTTCAACAACCATACTAACTTCCAAAGAATGCCAATAATTCCCTACATAACCCTTTTAAAGAATGCCAACAATAATTATTTGATTTTCGTATTACTTTATTGTATACTTTAATATGCCAATAGTTTAAATTCCTTTATTTTCCTTGTTTCTATAGCAACCTTAGAACATTAAGTATTATTTATTTTTAATATACTTATATATTGTTATTTATACAATTAGTTATATATATATATATATATATATATAGAAATTAATTTTAAATAAATCAACTTCTCAACAACACACATTTTCCTTTTTAAACCTTAGCACACTGTTAACCTTATCTTTATTCTATATTTTATTTCATTAATTTTTAAACTATGACTCCTAAGCATTAAGCACTTTCATTGCCATATGTAACACCCTAAAATTGGCGCAGTTAAACCCTTAGTAAAAAGATAAAAGTTTGAATTTTAACCCCAAAACCGCTCGTTAATCGCTCGTTACCCGCTCCCCTCATTTTTCATGTCATTTTTAGGATTTGTTTTGACTGTTGGACGATATAATCGATGAATAGACGAAATCATCCCAGATCTGACGAATTCATCTGGAACAAAACGTCCAGACGATTTCATCCCAAAACTGAATTTTCATAATTAGCTTTTGTTTCAATAGCTTCTCTAACTTGGGCAGAAAGCGTGTTTGCACAGTTAGAGTCTCCCCCATTGGAGATCTCCCAAACTGGGGTGATCTCCAACCTCCTAATCTCCACCTAATCCTATATAAACTGGGATTTTCTTAGTTTATCCCCCTAGTTGGCTGATCCCATAATCCCCTGGCTGGTTTTCTCTGCAACTTTAGTTTCTCGTGCATTAGAAAACCTTTGTACCATTGTTTTCATTGTATATTTCAAGTTTTTCTTACAAGAATTTTACTATTTTTTAGCTGGAGCAAGCTCGGATCATCGTTGGTGATTCTAGACGATTTCGGACGATCTTGTCATAGATCGGTGATGATCTCGTACGATTGGAGGTGATCTTGACTGCAGTCCATATTGGGGGCAATCAAAGCCTGAATTTTGCATTTTTTTTATCTTCTCTCTTCATTTATTTATGCATTAACTTAGTTTATTCTATTTTTACATTCTGGAGTTCACATCATTTAGCATAGATGCATGATAAAGTTAAATAAATTATTAAATTAATGTATTTCCTTTAATTGTTATTTGGATCTATCATTTAAGCAGGTTTACTATTATTTCTATCATTTCCACTTGCTTTTGTAGTTGCATTTTTGGTCTTTGGCATCTGTTTCTGTGATTATAGGTTTCTAACGAATTCGTCTGACAAATTCGTCAGGTCGACGATGATCTCGTCTGATCTCAAATGATCGAATGTGATCTGAGATGATTCTGTGCAATTACAGATGATCATGTAAGATTTGAGATGATCTAGATTTCTACAAACCTCAAAATCTTCATCAGACGTCCGAAATCAGGTACATTCTATCTTATTTAGCACACTTTTTGTGTTTAGCACTTATTCATGCTTTCTGTATCCATATAAATCAGCATTGGCATATAGAATAGCTTAGATTCATCTTGGCCAAACCTAGGAATTGAATGATTGAATATAAAAATGAACACATCAAACCCATTCTCAACCTAGGTGTGGAAACTGCCACTCAAAGTTTCCTGGTGAACCCACCATCCATCAAAAATTCACCCTTATACCCCTCCCTCGAGAGGCGTGACCTTCAAAGGGCCTCTCAGTCTGAGGTATTGTCCCATCCTTCTCGCATCCCCCTTTCGGGCGTGGATTCTATAGCCTGAAGGTAAGGATGCAAAAAATTTGGAGCGATACATTTTGGTGAACCCGACGTGAATAACATAGGCATATTTCTGATTCAAAAATATAAAAAAATAAAAATATATATATGTATGTATACAAGAAAAATAAAAACAAAAAAATCATCATTTCAAGTTTGTATGTTTTAGATTCAATTCTAAATAATAGATACTAAATATTACTTTTAGAAGTACTAAAGAAACCATGATTTTTTACTCAAATCAATATGAGCCCATTAGTAATGTTGGAAGAATTCAGCCAAATACATTTGTTGATTATGACCAACCTCATCCCTATTCAACATCCCCTCCATCACGCTTTTCTCATTTTTCATCCATAACCCAATAGGACCATCCCTTTTCCAATCCTCTCCATAATGATATTATCTATTCTCCCATATATCCATATTTTGTCTATCAATCCACATATAGTCCTCTTCCATCCTTTCAATATTATTCTTTCAATACAACACATCCATTTCAACAAGAAAATACTTATTCTTCCAATCCTACCATGCACTCACATCATACTTCACAATATTCCTATCATCATTCTACCCATAACAAAGAAAAGAGAGGTAAAAAACCATTAGGTCCTTTTATGACTGAACTCCTAAGGCACTTATCAAAAACCTCTCGAAAACCTTCATCACGTACATTTACAAGGCTCAATCAACCAATGGATATAATTCTCAAGCATTTACTTGATAAAAAAAATATTGAACTCCCTTCCATAAGACAACTTGATACCACAATAGATTGGTTTAAACCTGAGCTACATTGTGAATATCATAGAGTAGATGGACATATGACACAAAATTGTAAAGATTTAAGATGTGCAATTCAATATTTGATTGATGAGGGTCTTTTCAATATAAAGGAATTACAATCTACAACTGATTATAAATCTCCAGTAAACTATCAAACTCCTACATAACAAATATTAATAATCAATCAAGACATGGAGATCTCCCAAGAACCCTTATTCAATTATCAACAACAAGAAACTAATCAAATATTGCATGTTAATGTGTCCCATCATGATGATATTACTAATATTGTAAAAAAAACTACAAATGAGCAACCTCAAGTTCAATTAACTCAATCTGATATTCAAGAGATGGATTCCTCATTTGACCAACCTTCAAAACTATCTTTGGCTCTAGAGAATGATCCAAAATGGAATGTAAGCATAGAAAGCTCATCTTTAGAATCAAAATCTCAAAATGAAATCCACTTTGATAGCCAACAACAAGTGATTAATCCTCAAGAAAAGATATCCCTTTTAGAAGTATTACAAATTTCTCATAAGGAAACTTTATTCAAGATACTTAGCCAAAAATTTGTTCCTCATGATATTTTCCCTAAGAACATAATTAATGGTGTAAGCCCTCTTGAGGTTAACCATATTTTATTCTATGATGAGGAGATTCCTTCCTCTACTCCACAAGAAGACTCCTCTCTTTACATTATAGGATCTAGTAAAGAAACACCTGTTAAAACTATCATGGTAGATAATGGCTCCTTTCTTAATTTATGCACTTATCAATTATTCCAAAAACTCAAATTAAAGGAAGAAGATCTTAATGAATCAAATGTTATTGTAAAATATTTTAACAATGAAATTCAAGAAGCTCAAGGTACTATAATTTTTCCCCTTAATATTGGATCCAAGATCCTGGATACTTTGTTTTATGTAGCATATTGCCCTTCACCTTACAACCTACTTCTCAGAAGTCCTTGGATTCATACGATGAGGGTTGTCCCTTCTACTCTTCACCAATGTTTAAAGTTTGAACTTGCAAGTAAAATTGTTACCATACATGATGACCCAACACCATTTGAAGAATATTTAACGGTTGAAACATCAAGTTCTATACATTCTCCATTGTCACAATTACCTTCTATCCATCACTTTTCTTCATTCATATATGATCATCCTTGTTTACCAAATAACACCCATGCATATCTTTCACATATGCTCCTTCCATATTATCAAGACTTGGAAGATAGTGATAAGAATGAAGAACCTTCTTATCCTTCTGACATTTTATTTTGTAACATGATCAATTTTACACATATAAAAGTCAAATCTTTTGTTACATTATTCTACATTATAACAAAGCTTTTGTTATCGCTACCTTTTATTCATCACCTTTTGTTCTTACCTTCACCACAACCAAATTATCCTTCAAAACCTCCTTTGATTTTGAAGCAACCTTAGACATGCTATACTCAAATAACCTTGTATAGTGTATATAGATCATCTTGTATATACTGCCAATTCCATCATCAAAAAAAAAAAAAATTCAAAAACAGTAATATTATTTATTCTTTTCAATTCATAAATTAAAATAAAAAACATAACAAAATCGAAATCATCAAAATATTCAAAAAAAAAACATTTTCTATTTTTGCACCCATTAATTCTTGAAGTATTGCAGTTATATTTTCAATTATTTTGGATAAAGTAGCATTTATTTGGAATCCCACACTTTCACACTCACATGCATAAATATCTTGATTTTATTTGATATGATCATTAATCTCTCTTATATCAAAGTCCACAGTTGAATTAAATAAATTTTTGAGCATAGATAATTGATCTTATTATTTACTTGAACCAAGTATATCTTTTCACATTAAAATGATTTCATTGCAAATTCAATATGATGCTACATAGTAGAAGTGGTTTCTTGAGCGAAAAGTTTCCCCTGCTATCCTATCATGCACATGGTCTAGAATCTTTGAGAATTGACAAAAGGACAAGCTCACCCCTGCCTAGAATAAAAATCCCTTGCTCTACAGCCAATACAAGCAAGTATCCCTAGTATAGGAAGAAAAAAAAAGAAAATTCAAAGAAAATGAGAAAAAGAAAAATATTATTTTGTACCATAGCAGCAATATTTCAGCATTATCTCAGTTCCAAGCAAAAATATGAAAAGAAAAGAAGAGAAAGAGAAAAGGAAAAGCAAACAGCAATAAAATCCCTTTTCCCTACCCTTTGAAAAGAAAAGAAGGGTGAATGAGCTTGAATCCCTAGAATTTTTAGTTATTCGAAAACTATGAGGTAAGCCCCATAACAGGTGGTTTGTGCCCAACCCGCTTGGCCTTGGGTAATCCCTAGTGTGGTGATATGTCTGTCACATTAGCGACCTTCTTTTGTACATATCTATGTCTGCTTATGGATCAACTAGCTCTTGATGACCCGACTTACATAGTAGTCTGGTACGGTTACATGCATATAAATCATGGTCAACGAACACTTATTTGGTTAATTCAAATTACTTGTATCAAATTATCTTGCTCAAAATTGGTAAATGAACAATACAATTGCACACACATTTGCATTTGAGATATTTTTGTATCATTATGATAGATCAAGATAGGAAATGAATTCACATCTGCACATGGGGTTCCTTATAAATCTACATTTTGTCTTTGAGATAATCTAAAATATTTATGCAAATATTTTGGAATAATTTTATCTTCTTATTTAAAAGAACATTTGTTTTGTATACAAAAAATTACATACATTGTTTTCAAAAATCCAAAAATTCTTTCAACAACATATTCACCATCTAGCAATAAAGTCCTCATCTTATATATTTTCTGTTTATCTCAAAAATCAAAAATCAATTATGCAATAAAATCATTTTTTCTTGGATTTCACGATGATGGTATAAGTCTATACCTATAATTCTATGCCTAGCACAAACCATTGTTCTAATTTTATTTCCCATTCATTATTATTTATCAAAAACATATGGCTTATATCATTATGTCACACAATTGTGCTTTAAAAAGAATGAACACATTATTCTATTTCATTTCATTATGTCAATATCCCATTTTGCAACCATGGTATGATTCCTAAGGAATTGTTCAAAAATTTATCACACTTAGGAATTTATGCGTAGCAAAAATCATTTTTTAAATATATTTCATGCATAATTTTTTTTTTTTTATCAAAATCTGAAAACAAATCATCACCATCATCATTTTTCATCATCACAACACAAAGCCTTAAGACAGGTCTCTTAAGCACTCTTTTACTTTTAACAATATTTCTATCTCGGGATTAGCTTGACGACCTAGCGAGCGACGACTCCATGAAATGGTCTATAACAACGACAATGTCCTTTGAAATTATTGTTAGAAGTCCCTTTATTTTTCATCAAATCACACCACAAAACAACCAATTTGTTTACATCAGATTATTTCATTTAAATTTTATAGCATGACATAAAATTATACTATTTCCAAATGACATAATTACATGAATAATCAATCAACAATTCTAAAATTGAAGCATCATCAAACATATGGACAAGTCATATTACAAAAAAAAAAATCATATATATATCAAAATATCTGTACATCATATCACAACTGGATTGGTATGCCACAATCTATACACTGGCATCCTCAATCCTCTCAAAAATATATCTAATCCAGTCTATAGCAGTTAGTCTTGAGAAACCCTCGAGCTCTCCACTTCATATCCTCTCCTGCCCTGAGGTGGCGGAGGTGGTCCCATAGAGGTCTGTACTGTGTCTTGGGTCCTCACCGTCGATCATGAGGATGTCCTTGATGATCCCATCCTAATCAGCTCCACAATATCGGTTGGCAGCTGTATCCTCTAGCCCTCTAGAACCAGCTGGAAGTATACTCCCTGATAGAACGTGGTCTGAGCAATAGATCACGTCAACTCATACATGCTCACCCCTCCACTTCCAGCCCTAAGCCATGTGGCCTCATCCTACAGAGTCTGCACCTGAGCTTATAGGTAGGAATTCTCAGCCTGGAGAGCTGCCATCTCACTGCTCTCCCCCACATCGACACCCTTGCCCTTATCGAGCGATGGTGGCCTCTCCCTCTGATGAGAAGGGAATCCCTACTCCCTCCTCCCTATCTACTATGGTCTTTGCGGAGCCTGTGGCATCCTCTGGCGTCTCTCCTGCGGAGACCATCGCTACTCTCTCCCCCCATGACCCCGTGCTGCCTCAATGGTAGCTTGGTGCTGCCTCCCCATCCGTCGCACAACAACATGTGCCCTCATCATTTGAGGAGGGTGGATGCCTGTGTACCAGGCATCATACCCATCTGTGACCCTAGCGTCGTCCCCATCCATCGGCTGAATGGGAGCATCATCAGCATCCTGAATCCAGAACTGCTGCATATCTGGAGCCCCGCTCAGTGTGGTATTATCCCAGACAGTCTGAGAGTACTCATAGTCCTTGAGAGAAGGGATCCCCTACTGTAGACTGAACTGCCTCAAAACTCGGTCATAGCGGTGGAGCTCTACCTCTCCCCGCTCCATCCTCAACCAATAGACTCACCTGATGCGAGCCAGCTCCTGTCCATCCTCTATCCACCCTGGATGCTCTCCCCATGGCCTCCAGGTGATCTGGTAAGGGATGAGGTCGTCTAGTAACCTCCGTAACATTGACAGATCTATCTACCGCTGTGACCCTCTTTGGAGCCACCAATAGAAAACTTGGGGTCTCTCCCAGTCAACCCCTATCAGTGGAAGCCCTACCGGCCTTCACATCATAATGTGCTTCCAGCACCAAACCTGTAGCAAAGATGTCAAAACCAAACATTGATCTCCCTTGTATATGACCTCGTGTAGGATCCTATACAAGTGGTACAATGCAAAGGCGCCCCATGCAAATCTGTACCCGTGGTCTCTCATGTCACAGACCACATATGAAAGGAGCCATGGTAATCTGCACCCGCTTTGGTGGCACAACAGTAGGCCACCCACTACCCTTGACAAAACCTGAGTCAACCTAGATGCCCCAGGCATCTGCCTCAAAGACTCAATGTTCACTCCGCCCTTCTCCAGGGCAAAGCTCGGGTCTCCACACAACCTCATCATAGCTTGGCCCTGATTGGCCGTAGGAGTCATCAGCCACCCTTGTATGGGGATCCTCAAGATCCTTCATATGTCCTCTAAAGTGGGAGCCATCTCCCTTGTCGATAACTAGAAG
This sequence comes from Wollemia nobilis, assembly GCA_028583015.1. NCBI lineage: Eukaryota > Viridiplantae > Streptophyta > Pinopsida > Araucariales > Araucariaceae > Wollemia > Wollemia nobilis. The sequence continues at coordinate 8,514,858 of JAQPPZ010017210.1, read as the reverse complement.
CAAGACGACCCCAGATATCATCTCTCTGCTAGGGTTGTCAGTAGCCCCATGTTTGTCAGTATTTGTGGCATCTCTGCCACATGCTGTAGTTTGACTTGTGCTAGTTGGTCTCGCTCTGCCTGATTTAATGTGACCATGTCATCCCTCAGCCTCTCGTATTTCCATTCTTGACTTTTTAGTAATCCCCTCTGCAAAATAAATAATCAAACAATAAAAATCATCAATAGATAATCATTAAAATCAGTTAAATTAATTTAATCTTCTAAAAACAATGATGATATCATCCACCATTGGATGATATCATCCTAAATTGGGTCAAATCATCCTTTGTAGGCTGAAATCATCTCCGATTTCACAACTTGGGGATCGCCCCTTGTTGGACGGGATCGCCCCTATTCCGTCGATTTCGCCCTCAGACGAAATCGACGATCTAGGGACGATTTTGATGAAATTGGGACGATTTCGTCCTGACATCGTCGACGGCCTAAAAACGGTCGTGATGCCCCAAAATAGTTAAAATTTAAATAAAAAATTACACAAATCAAATTAAAAACATAATTCACTAGGTTTAGATCCTTACCCGTAGCCCGTGTCGGACCTTTGTTGATCTGTGCGTTGTTTCGACCATTTTGTCTGCAGAGCTCTAAAAACAGTGAAAATGAACAGTAAAAATGAATTAGGGTTTTACCCTATTTTTCTTAATTTTATTTAAAAAACAACATTTTTTAAAATTTTTCTTTTTCACGCTTTTACCTCAAACGTTCGATTTGGGTAAAAACACAGAGGGGGCACCATAGCAAGCAGTCGTACGATTCGACCTAGAATCATCTCTAAAAAATTGAGTAAATTTTTGCTTTCTCGTAAAACGGGAAGAACTCATCTTTAATGCATTTTCTTCAGAAAATTTTCTAAAGAGGGGGCAAAATGTAGCACCCTAAAATTGGTGCAGTTAAACCCTTTGTAAAAAGATAAAAATTTGAATTTTAACCCCAAAACCGCTCGTTATCCGCCCGTTACCCGCTCCCCTAGTTTTTTGCTCCATTTTTAGGATTTTTTTTGACTGTTGGACGATATCGTCGATGATTAGACGAAATCATCCCAGATCTGATGAATTCGTCTGGAACAAAACGTCCAGATGATTTCATCCCAAAACTAAATTTTCATAATTAGCTTCTGTTTCAACAACTTCTCTAACTTGGGCAGAAAGCGTGTCTGTGCAGTTAGAGTCTCCCTCGTTGGAGATCTCCTAAATTAGGGTGATCTCCAACCTCCTAATCTCCCCCTAATCCTATATAAACTGGGATTTTCTTAGTTTATCCCCTTGGTTGGCTGATCCCATAATCCCCTGGCTGGTTTTCCCTGCAACTTTAGTTTCTCGTGCATTAGAACACCTTCGCACCATTGTTTGCATTGTATATTTCAAGTTTTTCTTGCAAGAATTTTACTATTTTCAGCTAGAGCAAGCTCGAATCGTCGTTGGCAATTCTAGACAATTTTGAACGATCCTGTCATAGATCAGCGATGATCTCGTACGATTGGAGGCGATCTCGACTGCAATCCAGATTGGGGGCAATTAGAGCCTGAAGTTTGCATTTTTTATCTTCTCTCTTTATTTCCTTATGCATTAACTTAGTTTATTCTATTTTTGCATTCTAGAGTTCACCTCATTTAGCATAGATGCATGATAAAGTTAAAATAAATTATTAAATTAATGTATTTCCTTTAATTGTTATCTGGATCTATCATTTAGGCAGGTTTACTGTTATTTCTATCATTTTCCCTTGCTTTTACAGTTGCATTTTTGGTTTTTGGTATCCTGTTTCGTGATTGCAGGTTTCTGACAAATTCATCTGAGGTCGATGACGATCTCGTCTGATCTCAGATGACCGAATGTGATCTATTAGCCTAGTAAAAGATCTAGAAAGGTGTAGAGAACAAAGCAGTTAGGAGATGTTTATTGATATTGGTTTTTTTGGGTAGACAAATGGTTCAACCAAAGCTAATTAACACTTGTAAGCAAGGGTTAGATCTTTGCATGAAGAGAATGCTTATGTATCAAAAATAAAACATTCTTAACAAATATTGAAATACAATTGTCATAATACTACAATAATATGGTTTATTAAAATAGATGTAGTATAAGTAAAATTCTATTTCAATTCTTTGAAAACAGGAAAAACATTGCATATGTGTAATTCATTAAAATAAAATGTGATGCATATAAAATATGTTTCAATTATTTATACTATATTAAAATAAAATTATATTAAACTGATCAAAATGATTTTTTTAATCAAAATGAAAAGATCCTTCTGAAATTTACTAGTGAAAATGAGATTGTTGTTATCTCATAGTACAATCATAAGTTGAAACATCTTGCCTATGATTATAGCATAGATAAAAACTATTAGATCTCTAGACTTGTCTTGAATGAGATAAAGATTCTTGCCACATTTTCTATTAAATTAAATCTCAAATTATGATCAAGAAGTTGATTCATAAATAGTAAGTTCTTAGTGAGACTAGGCATATAAAGAAATTTAGTTAGATGGTATGTACATGAACCAAGATACAAAGAGACATCAGTGATACCAATAATGGTGTATGTCAAACTATCACCAAGACTAAACATCCCTTGATAAGAAGACTAGTCAAGAGATAAACTATTATTTATACCCATCATATATTTGGTAGCCCCCAATTCAACATAATAAATTAGAATAATTTTTGTGATTTCATCAAGAGCTTGGGATGAATAAATAAAGTATTTTCCTTCTCCTTCTAAATTGGTGTTCTCTACTATATTTTTTTTATATTAGCATTGAGATGCACTCTGCCTTTGGCATTGAGGACCCTTCTTCTTTCCTCTTCACACCTTCTTAAGGTTCTTATTGGAAGAACCTTTTGGAAATGTTTTGTACTACAATTCTTAAATACATACCTCAATTTCCTACAAAAATATAGCATGTGATATTATAATGTGAAATTTCCCTTATCCTTCTTGTTGCTATTGATTATGTGCCTTTTTTTTTATTATTGGTGGTTCTTCCTGGGGGTTTGTCACATTTCTTTGGATGAATAGGATTCTTTCATTTTTGATGTGTGATTAGAGCATGTTCATATTTAGTATTTATTTATTGAATTCCTTCTTTCTATTAAAGCAATTTCATGATATTCAAATGTTGAAATTTGGTTAGTTATATTTAGGGTTGTCACCAAAACATTGAATGCAATTGATAGTGATCAAAACATATTTGGAATAAGAACAACATCACTCATAGTTTTGCCTAATGATTGAACTAGGTCTTGTAAGTTTGTGATTCTACCAAAAATACCCTCCAAAGCTGTCAATGATTTTCATCTTCAAATAGTATGATTAACTTTACGGGTGTAGAATCTAATTACATTATTTTGATTCAAACACCATGCTATATTTATCTCATGCATATTTGGTAGTTATTGCACCTCGAATGTACAATTGAATCTCATTCGATATGTTAAACACTATGATTATAAAGGCTTTACGGTCTAATTTGTTAAAATTCCTTTATATAGTGAGTTAATGAAATGTCTTTGTATAGCACCTAAGGAAAAACCCCACACATCCTTGAATACAAGATGAAGTTTTAACTTTATTTTCCAATCAGAATAGTTGTCTTCTTTCAGTAAACATTCATTTTATACCTTAAAAAAAATAGTTTGTTGGATTGTGTTCAAATGAGATTTTTGATGAGTATAAATATCCTTATAGTCATGAAAACATAATACACCACCACCAAAAAAATAAAAGAAAAAAAAAATTGTTTTTGAGCAAAATGATATAGTGCACATGTCGTTCACAATTTTCCAAAATACTCGATTCAAAATCTCTTTTTTAATATTTCAATAAAATATCAATTATAAGTATGTCCCATGGTCCATGTGGGATAATACAAGAAACTTGTACCAAATCAAATGCTCTACGTGTCTTGCAAAATTAAAGGTAGGGACAAGTCTCTCCATACATTTGACTTCATCTAAAAAGGGGAAAATAATATTTAAACAATCAAATTCCATACCCACAATGCATGTGTTATAAAGAAAATACTTTCCCTTCAAAAATAATATTAAAATGATTATTTCCTCCAAATGATAATTGATGATATGTCATTTTCTTTGTCTTCATCATTGACTTAGATAATCAAAGGACTTACTAAAAATATAATATAGATTTTAAAAGAAATGTCTCATTAAATATTTGTCATTGATCTTCTAGATTGAATGGCTAATATTGAAGACACTTTAGTTTTATTTTCACTATATATTGAAAACATAATATTTGGTGATTGATGACACCTTCATGCTCATAGATTCAAACCAAATCAAGATGTTTTATAAAAGAAAAATTTCATCACATATATTTAATATGTCTTAATATTTAAATATGCTCTTTCTACTAAAATTTTCATGTCAACAACTCTTTGATGAAGCTTTAGGTTATTATAAAACCTCTCAACAAACTGACTTATCATCTCAATATCTCATAGACTTGTTTCTTGAATGAAATTCATTGAATATTTACATAGGTTGAAAATCAATGTCTTAGTATCCTTTGAATGTTTTCTAAAAACAAATAACAATGTATTTGCAATTTTGTTATACCTCCACATGCTATTCTAGTTGTTAAAGGCTTCATATCAATGCTTTTGTGCTTTATCTTGTATGCCTAGGAAAATTATGTTTCTTTATTCAATTAAGATGTGGGATGCCTTAGGCACAATAATATGACTTATTGTTTGTCTTCATTAAATGTCTCTACAACTCCATGTCTTCGCATGGGACAATAATAAATAAATCATGCAATTAACATTGCATTAAAATATATAATGTAAATTGAAGATGTATCCTTCATTGGTGGCCCATATGCATCTTCATTTTAGAGGTCCTTTTTAATTAGTAGACAACCAATAAATTTAGCAATAACATAAAACATGTTTTTACAAAAACTTTAAATGGCCCATATCCCATATTCATAATAACTAATCTTACACTAAAACTTTGTGGATGATCCATTTCCTATTCAAAATGGATATTTGTCTTTATTGAATGTCTCTACAACTCTATACCTTAGCATGGAATAATAATAAATAACTCTAATTGTATTTAAATATATAATGTAAATGAATCTTGAAGATGTATCCTTCATTGATGGTCCATGCGGGTCTTCACTTTATACCATCTCTTCAATAAGACAAATAAATTTATACCAGTTTCATTTCTCCAATTTAATCAAATTTGATTATCCAATTGTATTGTGCAAAGTTAACTGGATCTTGATTACTTAGGAAATTTAATTGGAGCATTCCATCAACCAACACGCAGGTGCTGAACAAACACTCAACGGAGTATTTTAAGATAAAAAAACAAATTTTTAAATGAATTCAGTTTTGGTCAAAGATACTTTAGATCGTCCTGCCAATGCCAATGCCAATGTCCACGTATGAAATGTCAACGACGAATGCAGGCATCTGCCGTATATCAATTGCCTATTTTTCTAAAAGGCATTTCTTCATTTTGTCTTGTCGCGTATACTCGTCGTATTCCGTTTCTTTTAATGCTATAAATGGGTTTGTTTAAAGGTCCTTACTCCACCATTTTCACTCACAAGCGAAGATTACTCGACAGTCTTCCGATTTTGCCTTATCTTCATCTCTCTGTAACCGTAACTTGTTTAATATATAAAGCAAAAAAACATGGAGGAAACGGTGGGCATTCTCAAAGTGCGGGTTGTCAAGGGAACCAATTTGGCAGTTCGAGATTTGAGGAGCAGTGATCCTTATGTTATCGTCCGCTTTGGCGATCAGGTAAACTCTTCTTGTTAAATTTCTTAACCATTCATCGATTGCTCTAGCACTTTTTACAGTCTGTTCCACAAATATGTATGTTTTCATCTGCTAATTTGGGAAACCAACGTTCTCTTGTGTGGCAGAAAGTGAAGACTCGAGTAATTAAACAGAATCTGAATCCCGTTTGGAATGAAGAATTATCGCTTTATATACCCCAGTCTACCCCGGTTTTCCTCAAACTGGCAAGTATATAGTATTATCATTTTCTTTTTCATTTCCATAAAATATCAATCTGGTAAGACGAATAGGCAGAATAACGGTTTTAGATGTGCAGGAAGTGTATGACAGGGACATAATGAGAAGGGACGACAAGATGGGAAATGGCCAAGTCTGTTTGCAGGATCTTGCCACGGCTGTGATGATGCAAAAGATTCAACATACAAATAGAGATATTAGTTGTGCCTCTGACAACAAATCACGTCAGCCACTGGCCAAGGAGATAATGAGGAAGAGTGTTATTAGTTGTGTGGATGGAAATATGGTACAGAAAGTGTGTGTAAAGCTTGAGAATGTGGAGTGTGGCGAATTGGAATTGCAGATCAAATGGGTCGACCTTACCGATTAGTTGACTATTAATGAAATGATGAAATTACTAATGAACATTTTTTCTGAGGTCATATAACAATTGACAAAAAAAACATATTCGTGGAGCGTTAAACATTGTCGATGATAACTCTGGTAACTAAAAGTGTCATAGAATCAATCGCGTGACTGCTCCGTGGTTTAATACGGAGGTTTATATAAAATTAAACTTTAAATGATTTTGTTTTTTTCTTTTTAAATTATAAAACTTACTTAAGACATAGAAACGCTACCTTGCGCCATTTGTTTATACATAATACTGAAATAACAAAACGAAGATTTACTCGCATATTTTTATAGTCTACAATTATAAAGATGATATAATTATGAAAATGATACATATAGAGAGGATGTTTCATTTTTTTAAATAATATTTTTATAGGTTCTTTTTTCATTTACAGCATTGCTTGGGGTTAAGATTCATTTTATTTTTCGTTTAACTTTTAAACTTTGAGTGTAACTAAACCTTCTGAAACAATTTAAAATAAAAAAACCTAAAATATTAGGTCCGCCACCTCCTCCTGCCCTATAACATACTACCGCATCTCAATCATGAGAGAATCTCACGTTATTCGATCTTGGGCATTTCTTAGGAAGGGGGAGGGAGACCGGATTTTACAATCGTTCTGAAGAAAAACAAAATCAGCAACCTTGACAAAGCCTGCCTCTTTGGAGAGCAAACACACATTCCTGAAGTGAGGATCTTCAACAAGGGGACGGTCTCTGAGCTAGGGATCATCCAAAAAAGAAACGGACCTCCCATTTCCAATCATCCAACAACAATTGTCTCTGATAAAGTCCCTAGATTTAATCAGACTCCAAAAATTAGAACCTCTAGAAGGGATATGATCCGAGAGAAACTGTTGAAAATTATATTTGGCTTTAAGAATTTGACACCAAAGACAATCAGAATTGGAAACAACCTTCCAAGCAAGTTTGGAAACCATATTCATAATAACTGCATTCTTAAGATTCAATCCCCCATCCATTTTCCTTTTACAAATTTGCTCTCAAGATATAAGGTGAAACTTGCCCTTCAACTCCGAACCAACCCATAGAAAGGCCTTACAAATACTATGAAACTTGAACACCACCTTAGCCAAAATGTTGAAAAGAGATAGGAAGTATATGGGAATATTCTGAAGCATGCTCTGAACCAAAACTGTCTTCCCTGCTTGACTAAGGAGGGCACCTTTCCAGGAGGATAGTTTCCTCTGTACCCTCTCCAAAATCAGAGTCCAAAATGATTCCTTCAAGATACCTACAAACAACGGAAGGCCAAGATAGGTAGCCGGGAGAGAGACAATCCTACAACCCAAAATAGAAGTAATATTATGTTGACGAACCTCTGGGGTATTAAGAAAAAATTGTTTATTTTGAGATAGTTAATCAACTGACCCGCTGCTCTCCCATAATAGTCCAGGATTATTTTCACATCACGAGTATGAAATATCGACGCCATATAAGAGAGCATAGTATCATCGACAAATTGCTAGTGAGAAATTGGGCTGATCTGCAAGGCCGACCTTAGACCAAAATCAAAACTTCATCTCTTAATAGATCAACCAAGAGATTCAACTATGAGGATAAAGAGGAAGGGGGAGATGGGGTCTCCCTGACGAATCCCCCGACACGAGTTAAAGAAACTAGTAGGGGATCCGTTAATCAACATAGAGAACCAAGTCGAAGAAATCGAGGCCTCCATCAATTTGATCCAAGAATCATTGAAACCAAAATTCCTCAAGACCCTAAAAAAAATGACCAAGACACCTGATCATTTGTCTTGTTAACGTCTATTTTAAGAAAAAAACCGTCCTACCACTCTTCTGCATCGAATGTAAGAGTTCATGGATAATGATGGTGTCATCCAAAATTTACCTTCCAAGCACAAAACCACTTTGAGTAGAATCAATAAGAGTAGGAAGAATGGGCTTCAATATATTAGCCATAGCTTTAGAAAAGATTTTATAAATTGTATTGCATAAACTAATAGGCTTCAAGTCACCGAATGAAGTCACTAAGTCCTTTTTAGGAATGAGACAAAGAAAGGTCAAATTCAAAGCCTTAGGAAAGACCAACAAACTCTGGGAATTGTGAATAGCATTACAGACGTCCTCCCCATAGATATGCCAGAATTTCTAGAAAAAAATAGGTGGGAAGCCATTTGGATGAGGGGTTTTAAGAGGGCCCATAGACTTGAGCATTGATAGGATCTCATCATCAGAGAAGAGGGCTAGGAGAGCAACATTCATCTCATTAGAAACCAAGAACGAAATAGCCTCCAACATATTGTTTTTTGCACTTCTATCATGAACAAGCGAAGAGCATAATAGTGAACCAAAGAAATCCACTACCTCTTCCCTAATATCCAAAAGATCCAAAATACAAATTCCATCAAAATTAACAATTTCCCTAATTATTTTCCGTACTCTACGACGCAAAGTGGAAGAATGGAAAAAATGAGAGTTACAATCACCTTATTTCAACCAAAGCTCTCTAGATTTCTATTTCCAGAACAATTCTTCCTCATCCTGTATGTTATGAAGGGCACAAAGAGTAGCTTTTTCCTCCAAGAGAAGATGATTGGAATACCCTTGGGAATCAATCTGTGCTTCAATCGAGAGCAGAAGTGATTTCAAGTGTTATTTTTCGCAGAAAATATTCCCAAAGGAAAACATATTCTAAATTTTTAGGTGCACTCTAAGCTTCTTCAATTTGTTAAATAGTTTAAACATACCTATTCTAGGAACTTGGTCCTACCATCACTCTGCAACTTTGACCTCAAAATCAGGGTGAGAGCACCACATTACCTCAAAATAGAAGGGCTGAGGAAGAAATGGGAGACCCTCAAGAATTTCCAACCATAAAGGGTTATGATCCGAACTGATTCAGAGAAGGGTGGATAAGGAGGCATCACCAAAAATATCAAAGGAGGTATTCAAGACAAATACCCTATCAAGCCTACTGCGAATAAGACTATTTCTTCCCCTCTGATTACTCTAGGTGAACTTAGCATCTTTGAGGTCTATGTCTCGAAGTTTCACTTGGTTTACAAACTCATGGAAAAAAATACTCAGCTCATCTACATCATTACCTTCATGCTTCTCAGAAGGAAACAAGGGAGAGTTGAAATCACCAACCACCATCCAAGATTCATGTTGAAAAGTAGCCCTCATCTCCAAAAAAGCATCCAAAATCTACGTCTATCAGTATTGGCATTCAGGGCATAAATATTCGACATAACCCACTGTATTTGAGACAATTTACATCAAAAAGTATATTAATAACCTTATTAGATGAAGAAATAACATGACCCTCAAACTTAGCCGAATCCCAAAAGAAGAGGAGACCGCTAGTCGAACCAGAGGCTTCAAAAGCCATAAAACCTGAGTCTTTCTAGACTACTTTTTGAGCTTCCTCCCAAGCATAGGCATCCAAATTAGACTCTTGATTACAAAAAATTTGGGGATTTCTCCCTCATCAAAGAAGCAAGTAGGCATTTTTTAGAGGCATTATTAAGCCCTCAGGTGTTCCAAGAACACACCTTCATTAAGAATTAAAAAGAGAGATTTTTACCAATCCCCCCCAACTGAGGGGATTTGAAACCGTCAAGCTTGAGCTGCTTATCACCATTTTCAATTTCCACAATAAGGCGATATTGACCACCATTTGCCAAAGCCTCCTCCATAGCCCTTTTTCTCCTTGACTTTTTTGGGGGTCTACCAATTTTCTTTGCCAAGCCAAAGTCCAAGGGTTTCTTACATTGGCTTCTAGTCTTGAGACCAGGAGAACCTTTCCCCATGACACGCTTAGGGGAATCACCCGGTCTTGGACACAACCAATGAGAGAAATCATTTATTCTTTAGGAGAGGAAGCCACTTTCAAAGGATATGACTCTTGAATAGGAGCCTCTAAATAATCCTCAAGCCCGATCAGATCAAGACCTTGAAAAGAATTTGACAGTGGAAAATCATTGCCAACTTCAATAGGATCCGCATACAACACCACTTCTAGATAAAGAGACTGAGTCTTAGGTGAAAGAGGAGACTTTGGATTACCTTTTGGAGGAACAACCGAAGGACCACCCCCAGATGAATGAGGTGGTTGAGAAGAGAGAATACTTTTACCTTTCGAACCCAAAGATTGTTTCAAAGTATTTTTTCACCAAATCTTATTTTTTTTGGTGAGGGTTCTCCATTCATTCTTTTTATGTTGATTAGGACCAGTAACCCATGATATTTAGAGGGAATCCCTAGTTTCTTTTGGGGGCACAAACTTTGGTGATGCCCATCAAAGCCACAAGATTAGCAGGCTTGAGGCTTGGTTTCATAAATAATAGATTGATATTAGGTGCCCCGGTGGGAGACGAGTTCCACCACACTAGGAAGCTCTTTCTCAATATCAACCATTAAACACATCATGACAAAATGACGGTGAGAGTGAGATAATGAAACTTTGTCAAAGGAGATAAAGTCCCCTATGACCGACGCAACAGCCCAAAAAACACTCTCTTGCCACAGATATATCGAAAATTTAGGAAGAAGAACCGACACAGGAACCACATTAACTCTTTGAAGCGTTGGGTTAAAATCATGGCCCCAACGACAAAGGAAGAGGCCACACTTGCCTAAGAACCAAAGCCCACCCAAAGCCCACCCTCCAAAATCTTCCTTGAATCCTCATCACATGAAATCCTTATGAGAACAATTATGAGGAAGTGAAGCAAGGTTAAGGGATCCCTTCGAACACCATTTGGACAAGGCCCAGTGCTTTAGAGAGTCCAACTCTAGAAGACCATCAACCAACTTACCCACCAAATCCCAAGACCCCTTCCTCAAAAAATAATTAACAGTAAAATCTAGGACATGAATTTGAAAGGAATTTCCATCTACCTTACACGGGGGAAACTCTTCTCCAAGAGGATCGCCCGAAATAGCCTGGGCATAGAAAGAGAGGGAAGGAGCCCTAGGAGAGGCCCTACACTTAACAAACCCATGCTGAAACTTACCAGGATCCCACCACGGGCAAACACCTAAAGAAAAAGATTTACCTGACCAGAAAGGATCGCCCAGGTTGATCTCATCTGCCACCAGAACATCGCCATCGACAAACTCACCAAGGTGCCACATCGCTCCAGTCGATTTTTAAAAACTTTTTTTCAGATACATAACTTGTTAATTAATTATTATTTATTTAAATAATTATAGATAATAAAGTTAAGAGATTATCCTATAAAACATGTTATTTATCTAATATATGGTTATCCAACCATATTTAAATTATATAAAAGATATCTTTATTTTTTAAAATTATATTTATATTATTTTATTTAATCTGATTTAGCTTTCTATTATATAGAAATCAGGTTTGACTGAGATTCATCTCAACCTATTAAAATTTGACTCACATATATAAATGTGAGGTTGTTTTAATTGACTTTGACTCGCACATATCAATGTGAGGTTGTTTAGCACTGTAAGAATATACTGCTGTAAACAACAGCTTAAAGAAGTTGCTATCAGCTGCTGATTCACCACCAATGGCATAAGCGGGCCGGTTATGCTGAGGAAGGGAGAAACGCCATCCAAAGATACTTGAGATTGTCCTCCTGTTTGAATGCCACTTATAATAAAGCCCACCTATGAAAGGTCAACGACGAATGCAGGCACCTGCCTTATTGACATCGCCTATATTTCTAAAAGTTGTTTGTTCATTTTTGTCTTGTCGCGTATACTTGTCATATTCGGTTGCTTTTATGGCTATACAAGGTACGGTTATACTATATAAATGGAATTGGTTAAAGGTTCTTAATCCACCATTTTCTCTCACAAGCGAAGATTACTCGACAGTCTTCCGATTTTGCCTTATCTTGATCTCTCTGTAAACGTAACTTGTTTAATATATAAAGCAAAAAAACATGGGGGAAACGGTGGGCATTCTCAAAGTGCGGGTTTTCAAGGGAACCAATTTGGCAGTTCGAGATTTGAGAAGCAGTGATCCTTATGTTATCGTCCGCTTTGGCGATCGGGTAAACTCTTCTTGTTAAATTTCTTAACCATTCATTGATTGCTCAAGCACTTATTACAGTCTGTACAAATATATATGTTTTCATCTTATGATTTGGGAAACTAACGTTGTCTTGTGTGGCAGAAAGTGAAGACTCGAGTAATTAAACAAAATCTGAATCCCGTTTGGAACGAAGAATTATCCCTTTCTATACCGCAGTCTACCCCCGTTTTCCTCAAACTGGCAAGTATATAGTATGATAATTTTCTTTTCCATTTCCATAAAATATCTCTGGTAAGAGGAATAGGCAGAATAACGTTTTTAGATGTACAGGAAGTGTTTGACAGGGACATAATGAGAAGAGATGAAAAGATGGGAGATGGCCATGTCTGTTTGCAGGATCTTGCCACGGCTGTGATGATGCAAAAGATTCAAAATACAGAAAGAGGTGCCTCTGACAACAAATCATATGAGCCACTGTCGTCATTAGTGGCTAAAGAGAATATGAGCAAGAGTGTTATTAGTTGTTTGGATGGAAATATGGTACAGAAAGTGTGCGTAAGGCTTGAGAATGTGGAGTGTGGCGAATTGGAATTGCATATCAAATGGATCGACCATATCGATTAATTGACTATTTTCAAGTCTAGTTAGATTAATTAGAGGTTAAAAGTTTAATTTTTTTAATTTATGTCTCAATTAACTTATTTGTTGAGCATTAAACACTGTCGATTATAACTCTATTGACTAAGAATGCCATAGAATAAATCCTCCTACGTGCTCCGTGGTTTACGATTTGAGTTTGAATATTGACAATGGTAGACGGAGAAGTTTCTATAAAATAAATCTTCAAAAATAATATATTTTTTTCTATCTTATATTTGTTATTTTTTTTTTATTTGTGGAAAACATCCCAAAAGGGCTGCCACTTTCGGGTAAGACCCAAGGAGGCAGGGTATCCTTTCCGCCAAAAACGCCCAGGACTCGGACCTGGCCTACCACCTTTGACATACTCAAGGAGCAAACAAACACACAAAACCAATTTAAAAAAAAGTAAATAACAATAAAAATAATAAACTAAAATAAAAAACATGCTCCTTGAGTGTGTCAAAAACAAAAGCACAACCAAACACACACAATAAGATAAAAGAAACCACAACACAAACCACATAGAAAAACACAAGAACCACATAACAAAACACAAACAAGACAAAAACAAAAGAACACTACAAAGACATAACCCAAAAAAACATGAAAAATAAACACAACCAAAACCTAAAAAATTAAAAAAATTAAATAAAAATAAAAATAAGGGATAGCGGGTCACCTTGCCTAATACCTATGGAAGCTAGGAAATACTGAGAAGGCCTACCATTAATAAGAACTAAGTAGGAAACTGAAGAGATACATCTCATAATCCAATCCATCCAATCCTTAGAGAAACCAAATTGCCTCAAAACTTTGATAAGGAAGTGCCAATCCACTCTGTCATAAGCTTTGGATAAGTCTAACTGAATGAACATAGAAGGAGAATTTTACATATCCATGGAATGGATGGCTTCCTGAGCAAGAACTATCTCATCTACTATTTGACGTCCTTCCATATTTAAGTAAGATTTTTTGAAAGCTGAAGGACATGTTTGAGCAAGCTTTTGTGAAAGCTTGTAGGTAGATTTGAGGTAAGTCTTTGTGAAGACTTGAGAGTAGATTGAGCAAGTTCTTGAGAGGACTTGAGATCAGATTTGAGGTAAGTCTTTGTGAATACTTGAGAGAAAATTGAGCAAGTTCTTGAGAGGACTTGTAGGTAGATTTAAGACAAGTCTTGGTGAGGACTTGTAGGTAGATTTTAGGCAATTCTTGGTGAAGATTTATAGGCAGATTTGAGGTAAGTCTTGGTGAGGACTTGTAGGTAAATTTGAGGTAAGTCTTGGTGAAGATTTGTAGGCTGATTTGAGGTAAGTCTTGGTGAATAATTGAGATAGCATTAAAAGCAGAGTTGATTGATTGATTTGTTCAAGCTTTATAGTAAGGCTTGGGATATATTTGAGCAGAGTTGATTAAGATATTTGTTCAAGATTTGTGTTAAGGCTTGTGGCAGATATGAGCAAAGTTAATTTTTTATTGGATCAAGATTTGTATTAAGGCTTGAGGATATATTTGAGGACGATGTTTGGTGTAAATTTAAGAGTAGATTTGTGCTAGATCTGAGATAGAGTTAGAGCAGATTTATACTAGACCAAGGACAATATTTAGTGTAGATTTGAGATAGATTTGAGAGTAAGCTTTGGAGGTGATAGAGCAGAGGATAGTAGTCTCTAATGGATAGAGATCCATTAGCTAGGGCAGTGAGTACAGAGGTCTTCTAAGTGATGACAGAGGTCTTCTATGGAGAAAGATCCATAATCCAGTGCAATGGGGGCAGTAGTCTTCTAGAAGATCACCAACTAGAGTAGAGGAGAAAGATTTCTCATGTGGATAGAGATCCATGAACTAGAGTGAGGAGAAAGAGTTCTTTTATGAAGTGTGATCCATGAAGTAGTTGGGAAGATAGAGTTCTTATGTGGAGATATATCCACAAACTAGTTGAGGAGAAAGAGATCTCCTGGATCAAGTTCCACAAACCAGAGAAGATGGGAAAGAGTTCTCCTGTGGATAGAGATACACAAATTAGAGTATTAGGGTATTGGTGTATCCTTTGGGTAGAGTTCCATAAACATTGTAATAGGGAAGTGTTTCCAAGATTTTTGTTGAGAAAATTTAGTAGAAATATTTTCTCTGTGGAGTAGCCCACATTGGGTGAACCATGTTAAATTGATGTCTCTATTATCTGTGATGATTTATGCATTACTTTGATTACTACTATTGATATTGCCATTGATAATATTGGACAATATTGTTTGGTAAAGAAAAGTGAAAGTTGATCTTATACTGTTCACCCCCTCTCAGTATAAGATTGTGTTCTTCACTTATCATCTTCTGCTCAATTGTCGAGTCTTTCAAGAAATTGTCTATTTCATTTTATTTTGGTTGGGTATCTCTTGGGTGTTACCCAATTTGATTCTGGACTATGTTTATCAGTGGAGGTATCTCTTTTCCTCTCTACATCTCAAGTGCTTTTAGAAATTCTTTCTACCTCAAATGATGTGGGGTGTTTGGAAGGAGTGAAATGCAAGTGCATTTAATTATGTGGAAGTTGAAGTGGATCGCATTAGTTTCGAATCCTCTAGAAAGTTGTGGAGAATGTTTATTTTATTTTCAAAAATTTGAATTCACCTCTATCTCACTACTCGAGTGAATTTAAATTGGAGGAGAAACTGGGTTTTGTCCCATTAGCTTGGCCCCCACATGCTCTTGATCCAAGGAGTATTGTACGTTGGTCCCCACCACAAGAAGTGTGGTTTAAGTTGAATTTTTATGGGGATTCCAAGGGAAACCCAAGTTTTACAGGTGTTGGGGGAGTTATCCACGATAGTAGAGGACATCTCATTTATGCCTACACATAAAATCTTGGCACTCAATCTTCCCATTTTTCTAAAGTGAGAGTTGCTTTCCTTCGTGTGAGGCTATTGAAGGATCTAGGAATTTGCAATGCTATCATTGAGGGTGACTCCTTTAATGTAATTAAAATGTTGAATAGAGAATGTAAGGTAGGTTGGAATATGGAATGTCCAATATGATAAATGAGACCATATGGAACATTCATTATTTGAGTATTGCATCCATTGTGCACATGTTTCAGGAAGCAAATGTTGTTGTAGACTTAATGGTGAATCCGTGAGTTACTACCCTTAGATTTTTTGTATGGTAGAAGGATTTCCTAGATGAAATTATGCATCGATCCATTGATGATAGCTCTTAATGTTGTCAGATGGTGGTGAATGGCCTGCGTTTGTGGTGGTCTGCATGGTGCCTTCATAAGTCCCTTATGGCATGGTGCAAGTACAAAGGAGTTAATTTTCCATCATTTTTGGGAGTAGCCATTTCTTGTTCTTGGTTCCACGTTGTCCCTTCATGGGATAGTGGACGAATCCTTTGAGAAAAGCGATTGTCGAGGCCATTGATTTTTTGATTTTGAATCTTTTTTATCGGTTAGGAGGAACGTGGCCGAGAGGATTGTTTGGGGGGGGTCGGGTGTTGAACTCTCTTGGTTCTCCCTAAACCCCTACCAGATTATTTTTTGGTCTATGTGGTCTCCTCGTTGTTTGTGTTTGGGCATCATCTAGTCTTGTTCGGTGGTTCCTAGGTAATTGCATTTGAGAATTTATCTTTGTAAAAGGTTTTGGGGATCCTTCGAAAACCCTATTTGATTAATGGTGCCAAAAAAATATTTTTATTATGAATAATATATAGAATAATAGAATAGGATGTTTAGTTTTCTAATATTAACTTAATTTCAAGTGGCATATTTTTATGTTGGAATTTCATTTCACTTTAATAATTATTCTATTCTTAACTTAATTTGTGATAAATTATTTTATAATTATTATCATTCACATTTTAAGGATAGAAATTGTATAAATTAGAGAGATATACATTTCAAACAACTAATTTCTAAACTAGCAGTAATAACATTAGAGATATTTACACAGTATGAAATGGAAAATTAAAAAATATACTATGAAAATATATAAATATCCATAAGCACAATCTAATATACATAGTAATTTTCTAGGATATGTTAAATTATATTAATGTATATTAGATAAAGAATAGTAAATATTAAGCTACTTGATAATTTATTAGATAGCACCACACTTTTATTTATAGATTTTTAAACTACTAACCCTCATCATAAAGCTTAAGATTTGAATCAATCTTAACCCATGACTTGATATAATATAATAAAATATAGTTTATGTGGTTATGTGAGGGTTGTTGCATTCAAATTTAGAGGATCCATTAACAAATTGCATACATGACACTTTCATAGGATCTTCTAGTGCATCTACAACACTTCTTGGGGTTCAAGACTCGTTTGACCTTTATCTAGCTCTAAAATATTTGAGTGGAGTTAAACCTTATACCTTAGAACCAATTTAAAGTAAGAAACATGGAAAATAAGACAAGTTTTAATTGGTATTACATAGCTCCAATTTGGTAGCTTACATTTTGTTTTATTTCTTATTGAAAGAAAATTATTTTAATGGTCCAACCATCAAGAAAATTTGATTTTTTTTCTTGAGAAATATTAATATTCTTGAGTATTATTATAAGTGGTTTTCTATATTCTAATAGGCTTTCCATATTTTTAGCTTTAGAAAACCCAAAAATATAATTAGTGAATGAAAAGGGTTTTATTCATACAAGATCTCAAACATAGAAATCTTGGTGGAGAAGTGATATGGAGTGTTGTGCTATCATTTGGTCAAAGGAAACCACTTAAAGGATGATATGATGAGCTCAAAATAATTTAAGTTCTACTCAAAGTGAAAATATCCTTTTCAAATTTAATAGTGAAAACAATATTTATGTTACACATAATGGTCTTAGGCATGTTATGTAATTTGAAAATTTAATTCAAAAATACCTCAACTACCTTTCTCATTATGAGTGGATATAATAGATAAAAATATGCATGCATTAAAACTTCACTTATGACCATAAATTGCATTGTATTTCTTTATTATATAGGAACACAGTTAATGAAATTCATAAGAATACTATTTACCATTGGTTTTTGGAATTGATAATTGTTACAACAATCTTGGAGACATGGCAATTTTTCCTTTATTCCTCTAAAAGACTTCACAATATTCTACAAGAAATTTATATTCACTTTAATTCCTTTCTAAGATAATGATTATTTACTCTGATAAAATTTAAGAGTACTTTATTCTCTAATAGATGGATATATATGCAATTCTTAGAGGATATTATATTTTACTATTGAATATTTTATAAACAAGACCTTATCGTTTTCTTACACTATCTCCTTAACATGAGTAATCTTGCTCCAATGGTGTTCCATATTCAAGGTTTTGGATAATTTGTGAAATATCTACATGCCTTTCATTCCTTTCAATGTTGCTCAATCCACCTAGATATGGAGAAATAAATGACATAAATAGTGGTTGAATTTTCATATTTTATAGAGATAACATTCACTATATATATTTTTAAGTTCAAATAAAAACTCAATAGTTTTATCAATCATTATCCCTTCCACATAGATTTATCCATTATTTTAACTTGTAAATGTATAAACCAAATAAATTAGGGTATAATGGTAATCCTTATTTAATCTTTGTTTCAATTTGAATGCATTATGAAAGTATTTATTGTGTTTATATTTTAACACAAACTTCCTCATAGATTTTATGAATTGTTGTTCTATATTTTCTAATATGCCTAAACCTTCCATTATACCCTATAATTTGTTTGAATTCCATGAACAAAATTAAGTATTTGTTTTCCATTATATATTTTTGCAATGATATGTCTCAAAGTGAGGAAATGGTGTTTATGAATTGTTTTGGTCTAAAACTTGCTAGTTCTTTTATGCTTTTTTATTTTCCTTCTATCCACTTTCTAATTCTACACTTGGCAATGTTTTTAAATAGTTTTAAAAAGAGGTGACTGACCATAATAGATCATTATTTTGAAGGATTGGCTACCTATCTACTGTTAAAGAGAGGCACTATTAGCATTATAGTTCAATTCCATAAAGATCCATGTTGGATGTTGATGTCAAATAATCCCTTGATGTGTGGTGATAAGTACTCTACTCTCTATTTTTAGTGTTCTAATTATTGTGATGATTACAAGAGGGGAATTTTCTTATTTATTTTATTCACATAACTATTTTGTATATTCCAACCATTCAATTTTTGCAATGCTATATATTTTTTTATTTTTCTATCAAAGTTTAATCTAGAATAATTTTGGGCTATTATTCCATAAATAAATTAGTTTTTTTTTCTTGCTTTTATGATGTATCTGTATAAACTATTATTTTTTACTTATTTACTTGATTATTTTAGATCACTTCTTACTCCTTTAAATATTTATGACACTATGCATTTGTTGGAAATTTATCTTTCTCTTATTCCTAAGTTTAGAACATTTATACCCTTTTTAATACCTCTAAAATTATAGTTGTTAATTTGTGAGTCTTGATTTTGTGTTCTCATGTTTCTTTTCCCTCCATTTGGAAAATTCTTTCTACTCATTCCTTGAAAGCTAGATGATTCTCTTGGATTATGACTCTCCTTCCCTCTATTGATGATTGTTGATTAAGCTATATATTTTTTATTTGTTGATTTCCTTTCTAGTATGATAGATTTATGCACACAAATTTATGAGTTAATTTTAATTTTATTGGAGAGTCATACTTGCATTATATTCTATATTATATTTTTCAAACAAATTATATAATTGATAACTCTGACACCACTATAAGTTTTACATCTATACTTTGTATATTTTCTCCACATATGCATACCATTATAGATAATCAATCCATATATGCCTCTGAGTACCTTATCCATTGTTTTATTTTTCTTCTACTAGCCATAATAGATTGCTATCCAAAACCTCCTTGTTGCTTAACATGTTTTACTTGCTTATTATCCTTGCATTGAACTTCCCTATTAGAATGCTCTTTCCAAGTTTTAAGTATGATGAAATGAATTTATTAAAATTACATATGGATCCTAATAGTTGATCCCACACACACACACACACACACACACACATATATATATTGAACAACAAGTGATTCTAATAGTTCTTTCCTTTTCCTTGATGTTAATTATAATGTATTATTTATTTGGGTCTTCTTTCTCCAATCGAATGATTTTTCACTAAGTCTCCTTTATCAAAACTCTTATTCGACCATACCCCTTTCCATTTATTATTATTTGATATCATACTGTAGTCTTCCTATAACTTTCATAAGATGAGGTACTACACCAATCATGTTCATGAGTTTCTATAAGATAATTATATACATTCCTTTTGTGATTATACCTAGCCCAAATTCTATCCTTTGAGGCTGTCTTCTATAATTTCAACATACTATATTTAATTGCTCCTAAAGGTAACCATTTTTATGTTTATTTTCGAACCTTTAACAAGAGATTCATGCCTTTCCTTTTTTACCTATGCCCACTTACTTTAGTTTCTTTTTATCCATATATTTTGTCTCCCACCTACCTTCTTCATGTTATATTGGTCTCTCAAATATTTTTGACTAGTAATATAATCCTCTTATTTTCAACCAAAACCATTTACCTTCATTCCTTATTGTCCTATTTTTTTTATATTCTTCTATTCCTCTTCTTCTTGTATTGGTTTCGAGCCTTTATCTATTACAAATTATGAGCCTTTCAAAAGACTCCTATTTCTAAATATTTGTCTCTTGTCCCCATTTTCATCATGGTAACTCTACTAGACCTATATCTTTATTCTCTTATTTTATCAATCATCCACCCTAGGAAAATTTCTTATTTTACTTGTATTTTATCCTTAAGGAAGATTTTTCTATAACTAGATGTATCTTTAGCTTATCCATAGTCTATTACCAATTTGGTGTAGCACCCTAAAATTGGCACAGTAAAATTACAATAATTACATTCACCTTAGTAAATAATTTAAAATTCAAATTTAACCTCCCAAACCGCCCGTTAACCGTCGGGTAATCCGTTTCCCCCTTTTCGTGCCATTTTTAGAGGTTGTTTTGACCGTTTGACGATATCGTCGCCGATCAGACGATATCGCCCCAGATCTGACGATTTCGTCTGGACTAGGACGTCCAGACGATCTTGTCGCAAAACTGATTTTGCAAAATTAGCTTCTGTTCCAACGGGTCTCCAATCCGGGCAGAAGCGTGTCTGCGCCGTTAGGGACCCTCCCCCATTGGAGATCTCCCAAATTGGGATGATCTCCAACCTCCTAACTACTCCCCTAAGCCTATTTAATCCTAAGCTATTCCCTTAGCACCCCCCTGGCTGAAATTCTCTGCAATTTAACTCCATCTACGTTGAACCATCCCAATTTTTCATTTGCATTGGTCCCATACCAATTTTGTTGCAGGTACATCACTATTTTTCAATCGGAGCCAGCACACATCGTCGTCGACGAACCTGTTCAGATCGGAGGCGAACCTGTCGAATTCGAGGCGATTTCGTATGCGATGCGAGACGATCTCGACTGCAGTCCATATTGAGGCAATCAGTGCCTGAAGTTTGCATTTCTCAACCTTTTCTCTGCTGTTTTATTCTGCAAATTAGATAGTTTATTCAGTGTTTATGTTATTTTGCATTTGGAGTTCACCCATTTAGCTTAGATTGCATACTAAGATCATGATTTGTCATTAGAATATCGTAATTTGCTTGAATTTCTGTTCATAACTATTACTCAGTATTCATACAGTCATTTGGTGTTGTTTCCCTCTGTTAGCACAGTAGTATTCGTTGTATTTTGTATCTATTTTTCTGCTTGCAGGTCTCTAATGAATTCATCTGATGAATTCGTCAGATCTCAGATGATTCTGTCAGATCTCAGATGATTCTATCAGATCTCAGACGATTCTGTCGAATTCCAGACGATCTTGACTGCTTCAAACATCAGAATCATCACCAGACATCCGGATCAGGTATTCCTCATTTGTATTCTATAAATTCTCTGTTTTATGTCTTTAAATCTATTTTTTGTACTCATTGAATTTGCATTTTCATGTAGATTAATCTAGATTCATTTGGCCAAACCTAGGATATGAATGCTTAAAGTTAAAAACGAACACATTAAAACACATTCCAAACCTAGGCGTGGAAAGCGCCCTTAAATGTTTCCTGGTGAACCCACCATCCGTCGAAAAATCATCAAAATACACCTCCCTTGAGAGGCGGGACCTTCGCAAAGTCCTCTCAGTCCGAGGTACCGCGACATCCTTTTCCCATCCTCCTTTCGGGCACGGATCCAATAGCCTGAAGGTAAGGATGCGAAAAATTTGGAGCGATACATTTTGGTGAACCCGACGTGAATGCATCATAACCTTTTGAAAACAAAAAAAAAAAAAAAAAAAATATATAGAACAACTAAAACATAGATGCATTTTAAATCCTTTAAGTTTGAAATCATGTTTAGATGGTAGCTCCTAAGAAAAGGTTAGCAGTTACTATAAACGTAGAAAACCAATTGGCAGCCATAGAAGTCAATTCTATCCTTAGTGTGCCTGAAACAAGTAGGAATCAATTCCTGTGGAACGAACTTGATAGAAGACTTAGTCTCATCTCATCTAGGTCCACACAACTTAAGCAAATCAAGAGGCTAGTCCTAGATAGAATCCTGGATCCTCATCAACTAGTTTTTTATCATGAACTTTAGAGAGCCTGCCATAGATGGTTAGCTTATAGGAGAGCTCTAGTATCTTCAGAACTATTCACCTTCGAGGAATACCTCGAGAACACAGCCATTGTGCACCAGTTCCTAGGTTGTGTAGAAGACCAAGAGGTTGTTATTACAGATAGGGAAATATGGAATAGAGTTCCGCGAGTGTGTTATATCGAGAGTATTGCCATGAGCTTTACTTTTATCAACCAGCATCTGAGACAGATAATATCACTATAGCTCTTTTCATCAAATTTTTAAAAGAAAACTTTCAATTTGAAGAAGAACACTTCATGACTCCGGAACAACTCGAGCCTATTAATGATATTCATAAATTGTTTATAGAAAACTAGATTATTACTTCAGTATTATTTCTTGCATTTATTGTGTTATTTGCTGTCTTTATTATATTATTTCAAAAAAAAAAAAAAAAAAAAAAAAACAAAAACTTAGCAAAAACTTAAAAATTTCATTTCAAATATTGTAGTAGGTATATAGTAAATATATACCTCTTAATTTGTTGCATATATATATATATATATATATATATATATATATATATATATATATATATATTATATATTTTGCTGAAAATCAAAATTTAGCACCATGCCTAAACTTAGGAATGGTAAAGAAACTTTAGGAGAAGAAGAAGATTGGTTACAAGACACAACTGGAAACCCAAATGTCCTTCTTGGAGATCCAAATCCGGAAGGAGAAACTCTAGGTCAATCAGAAGAAGACTTAGGTGAAGATAAGGAGCAAGAAGGGAGTGTTAAAGAGGATGGATCCTCATCCCCTAGAGTAGCTCCAAATGGAACTATTGCTTTTGACAATGCAGAGCATTTTCAGAAATTTCTCATTGATAACATTGATGACCTTAATGTGGCAATTCGTATTGATAAAGGGCAAATTAGTAACACTCAAGCAGCCATGGAATATATGTGTAATATGCGCACTAATCCCTTGTCTTTCATTGATCAAAGAAAGTGACAAGGTTGGGCCATCCAATACGGACATGGTCACTATGGCTCAAAACATGTCAAAACAACGGGTTACCCAACCTCCTAAGGAATTTGTTATTCAACCTAAAATCACTCCCACACAAAAGAAACCTTCCTTCACTACTTTATTCCGCCAAACTATTGAGCAATATGCTTCAAGTAAACAAAAACCTAAAACAAAGCCAAATACAAACTTTCAACAATCCGGAATACAACATAATACAACTTCAAAATTCCTTCATAATACTTTTCCTACCAATAATTTACACAATAGTAACATGGCATCTAATCTTCATGTTCCTCCATCATATGCCCATAAAACCCATGTCAATGCCCTACCGGAACCAATATGGGGGGCAAACTAGTAATCTGGAAGCCATGGTGAAACAATTAGCTTCACGTATGGACCGAGATAGATCCCTACCGTCCCTCGTATAATTATCGAGAGATCTGTAGTCAACCTTTGGATCCCATAGTTGTAGCTCAACCATACCCTAAGCATTTTCCCATGCCCATCCTACCTATATATAAAGGAACCGGAAGATCCCATAGAGCATCTTCGCATGTTTAGGATAGCATGTCATGATATATCGCATGATGACTTGCTATTACTAAAAATGTTCCCAAAAAGTTTAGGTGGAATGGCATTAGAGTGGTACTATCAATTGCCCACTCATTCTTTGAGAAACTTCGAAGAAACAGCGGAATCATTTGTCCATCAATTTAGTGCCTACATCGAGAGGCATGTAACTATTAAAGACCTATACAATTTAAAACAAGACAAGGATGAATGTTTTGCCGATTTCTTAGCTAGATGGAGGCAATTGACAGGAAAACTGCACTTTGTGCTTGCCTTATAGGGAAATGTTGGACATTTTCATCAACAATTTACAAGAACAGATATCTTATGAGCTATCGGCTGCTACTTTAACTACCTTCGATCAAGCTATAGATTTAGCTCGAAGAGTAGAAGATGCCCTCATTAGGAGAGGCCAACTTAGGAAGAAGGATGATGAGAAAACATCCAGAAATCAATATAAAAACAAACAAGTTGTCGGTGATGGAGTCACTAACAGCAAGAATGTTGCTAATATCAATGCAACGAAGACAACAGAAAAATTCATATTGAAACCTCCTGACAAGCCTCCTCGAGAATTCACTAGATTAAATCAACCCTTATCAACTATTTTACCTCAATTACTCGAAAGAGGTTTGATCCAATTACCAGCTATCCAGGAACCTGATCCAACTATACCCGGATATAGAGCTGACTTACACTGTGATTTCCATAGAGGACCTGGACATTCTACCAACGCTTGTAAAAGGTTGAAACATAAAATACAAGATTTGATTGACAATAATGAAATGGAAGTGCAAGCCTTCCAACCTAAACAAAACCCTCCTAATAATACTCAAAAGACCATTCCCCAAAATCAAAATCAAAATGCCAATCAAACTCTAGACATATTTCAACACCCTTTACCAAGACATGGTAAAGAGGTAGCCAATCAAATCGAACATCATAATGTTCCCCCTCCTACCCGATATGTAGGAACCATTAGCGGACAATTACCTATTCGGGATCCTCAAATATTTGACACGACCTTATCCCTGGTTACGACCAGGCCCTTACATAATTTTCAAACTTCTGATTCTAGTGATATAGAATCAGATAGTGAAAGTGAACTAGACATTACTTCAAACCAATCGAATAGTTCTGAAAATGAATCGGATCCTATTCAACCCGTCACGAGATGCTATGGTTCCGGAAGAACCATTTCCTAGAAGAGTCACTACTCGACCTTCTTCTAATATATTCCTTTCTAATGAACAAGCCATTAATGCTCAACCGAGACCGAGTTCAGCGTCTTCACTATAACATTGTAGGTACCATTGGAGTCGTTACTCGACAACAAGCTCAAAATTCTCAACAAGAACCAAACCAGAATGATGGATCGGCTCCATTCGTTTTGAAAAACCCCAATAAAGGGAATCATGCTCCTATTGTTCAACCTAAACCCCCTTACAATATTAATGAGCAATTGTCCAATACTACGGCCAGAATTTCCCTCTTGGATTTATTAAGATCCTCTCCCACCCATAGGGATGAGTTGATGCTTACATTGAGCCAAATGATGGTACCTCAAAACATTCAACTCTGAAGCTATGGCCAATACTATCATCACTCGAGAGATTGATTGTATTGACTTTCGGGATAAAGATATCCCACAACACAGTTTACATAAGGACAATCCCTTATACATTACTTGCTCTAATTGGAGATGTAGTTGTCAAAAGAGTTTTGATTGATAATGGCTCATCTCTAAACATTTGCACTTTTGACTTCTACCAACGATTTGGCTTTAGAAGTGATGAAATGAAGAAAACTGATATGATTATCAAAGCTTTTAATGACGAAACACAAGAAACGTGTGGAGTTATTACCCTCCCATTGCAAGTTGGTCCTAGAACCCTAGAAACAACCGTGTTTATTGTACATTGCCTAGCATCGTACAATATACTTTTGGGTCGCCCTTGGATCAATGCCATGCGAGCGGTCCCATCAACCTTACACCAATGTGTTAAATTTGAGTTTAAAAATCAGTTGGTCACTATCCATGGTGACCCTAGACCTTTTGATATGTGTGCTTTGGCAGAACCCGTTGGAGTGCAATTTTGCCCTGCTCTGTCATCCACACATCCTAGTTCTTATTTTTCATCTAAAACTATGAAACATACACCCATAACTTCACCTATTTCCCCTCCATTAATTTCATCCTCCTATATAGATCAACAACCCTCTAAACAAATCACTCTAGAACCTCAAAAAGATCTTAAATCTACAACCAATCCTTCAAGTTCTACCCCTATAAATTCAAATCTTCTAGAAACAACTATCATACCTTCCACATCTCAAGACATAGGTAATAAGCCTTCTACATCTTATGCCCTTTTTGATGAACTTTTACCAGATTTATCCACAACCTTAATATCAAAAAAAACAAATGCTTTCATGCAAGATTCAAACCTTTTAAATAACTTGCCGCCATCTCCTCGTACTTTGGGCCTCCCACAACCTATGGGAAGTACTTACCAAGTCGGGAGTTGTGCCTTCATTTATAAAGGATATGACTAGGGAAGAATCCCTCGGAATATCAAAACTCATCATGAAGGATATGCTCGGTGTTATTTTACCAATGATTATATTAAAGCTAAACCCATGATGCTTAAAATGGGATATAAAGGGAAAGGCTTGGGACCTTCCCAAAATGGCATGAAAGAACCTTTCGAGGTAGAACCGTGGCCTGCCCGCTGTGGTGTGGGCCTATTTCCTAGTAAGGGTCAACCCTTTCCTTTTGAGGATGATGATCATCTCATATGTTATCAAGATTATTTGGATAGGCATGTTGATTTGCCTCTTAAAAATCAGTCGTTTTCATGCAACATGCTATCCATAGCTTACCCTGAAATGATTGTCGACCCCGATGAAGAGTTGGAAGGAGATATCTTCCATGATGTCTCTGTTGAAGAGATGTTACACAATGGATTTTATTTTGATGGTTCTATACCAACTATAGCCCAACTTGAGGCCACTAATCCTCAAGATGAATTATCTAAATTAACCTTACAAGAATTACAAGAATTGGGCGTTTCACCCGCCCCACCTAATTTTGAAAGAGATCTACACATGGAGGTAGAAAACGTCATTAAAATTAATATTGGAACTGAGGACAATCCTCACATAATCAATATTGGATCAGAATTAAGTCAAGAAAAACAAGAACAATACATTGCATTCCTTAAAGAGTATGAAGATGTCTTCGCTTGGACATATGAAGATATGCCAAGTCTAGACCCTTACGTAGTCATGCATCATCTAGTGGTCCATCCGGATGCTAAACCTGTTAAACAAAAACTTAGAAAAATGCATCCCAAAGTGGCTCTGCTAGTCAAAGGGGAGTTAGAAAAACTCTTGAATGTTATCTTTATACAAGCTATTGATTATGCTGTGAATGGATCTCAAATGTAGTTCCAGTCACCAAGAAAGAAGCTACCAAAGTTAGGGTTTGCACAGATTTTAGAGATATTAATGTTGCATGCCCTAAAGATGACTTTCCTCTTCCAAACATGGATCAAATCATTGACTTCACTTCCGGAAGTGGGATGATGTCCTTAATGGATGGATTCTCCGGTTATAATCAAATTCGGATAGCTCCTGAAGACCAGGCTAAAACAGCCTTTATTACCCCCTGGGGTACCTTTTGCTGGAAAGTGATGCCATTTGGCTTAAAGAACGCCGGTGCAACTTATCAACGAGCTATGACCTACATTTTTCATGATATGATGCATGATATCCTACATGATTATGTGGATGATATTATAGCTCGCTCTATTATTGAAAATAATCATTTAGATGATTTGAGAAAAGTCTTTAATCGATTACGAGAATATCTCATTCGATTAAATCCGGCAAAATGCATATTCGGAGTTAAATCCGGCAAACTATTAGGGGTTTTAGTTTCTTTACGTGGTATTGAAATCGACCCTCTCAAGATTGCGGCCATCAGCGATATGCCCGCACCTACTAATATATCTGAGTTACGAAGTTTACAAGGTAAACTTCAAGCCATCGATCGCTTCATCGATAAGCTGGCGGACAAAACCGGTCCCTTTCTTAAACTCCTTAAGAAGGATGTCCCTTTTAATTGGGACACAGAATGTAGAGAAGCTTTTGAACTTCTCAAACAATACCTCCTTAATCCACCTATGCTTTCACCACCTAAATCTGATCGCCCATTTCTCCTATATATTTTTGCTTCAGATTCTGCCTTAGGGGCTATGTTAGCTCAACTTGATGATGAAAAGCGAGAACGTGCTAATTATTATATTAGCCGAACCTTCATCAGTTATGAAACCCGCTACACAGCGTTGGAAAAACTATGTCTAGCAGTCGTGTTTGCTACGCAAAAATTACGACATTATATGCTTAGTCAAAAAACTTATGTCATTGCTAAATATGATCCCTTAAGGTATCTCATGAGTCGACCTTATTTATCGGGTCGCACAGCCAAGTGGGTTCTTGCTCTAAGCGAGTTTGATCTCACATTCATAGGACAGAAGTCTATTAAGGGTCAAATCATAGCAGATCAATTAGTTGCTGCACCCTTAGAGTCTACCCATCCCCTCATCATCGAGTTTCCAGATGAATGCCTTCAATTAGAGGCAGACCATACCGAACAATGGTCCTTATACTTTGATGGAGCCCGATGCATGAGTGGGGCTGGTGCGGGTATTATTTTAATATCTCCACAAAAACATCTTATTCCTCTGTCCTTCAAATTGACATTTGCTTGCACCAACAATATTGCTGAGTATGAAGCTCTAATCCTTGGATTACGAGCTGCCCTAGCGCTAAAAATTAAACATCTTTTAGTTTTTGGTGATTCTCAACTGGTTATAAACCAAATTAATGAAGTTTATCAAACCAGAGATGATAAACTGCGCCCATATAAGGCCTATGTTTTACAATTAATGTCTT
This sequence comes from Wollemia nobilis, assembly GCA_028583015.1. NCBI lineage: Eukaryota > Viridiplantae > Streptophyta > Pinopsida > Araucariales > Araucariaceae > Wollemia > Wollemia nobilis. The sequence goes on along the minus strand of JAQPPZ010017210.1, from coordinate 8,485,516 downwards.
TATTTGATCAAGTTACCTTGGAAGCTATTCCTCGAACTAGCAACCGTGCAGTTGATGCTATGGCCGCAGTTGCATCTCTCCTGCCCTTGGAGTTAGATGACGAATATGCCACTATCATTATTCGTCGACTCCAGGAACCCGCTTCAAATAAGTCATGCTTAGAGCCTTTGGATGTGTTTCTAATCAATGAAACTACTCCTGAACCTTGGTATAGAGACATATTTGATTTTCTCCAAAATGGGACTTTCCTCGCCAATTCTAATAGAAACCAGCGTCGGTTATTACGTCGACGAGCAAGTCGATTTGTAATAATTGGCAATACTTTATATAGGAGATCTTTTGAAGGTATCCTATTAAGATGTTTAAACTTAGAAGAGTCTAAATCAGCCTTGAGTGAAGCCCACGATGGATCTTGTGGAGGACACTTTAGTGGTAGTGTCATTGCTAAAAAGCTCCTTCGGATAGGATACTTTTGGCCTACCATGGAAACGGATGCACATGAGTATGTGCGCCATTGCGACAAGTGTCAAAAACATGCTGACCTTGTCCATGCGCCCGCACAAGAGCTGCAGGCTATTTCATCTCCTTGGCCCTTTTCTAAATGGGGCTTGGATATTATTGGCAAAATCAATCTGTGTCATCTGATGGACACAAGTTCATCATAACCGCCACTGAGTATTTCACGAAGTGGGTCGAAGCTATGCCTTTAGCTTCCTGCACTGGCACACAAGTTTCTAAATTTATTTTTAATCAAATCATTTGCAGGTTCGGAATTCTTGCCAATCTCATCTCTGACAATGGAACTTGCTTCAAAAATAAAGATGTTAAAAAATTATGCCAAAAATATAAGATTCAACATCGTTGGTCCACTCCCTATTATCCTCGGGGTAATGGTCAAGCAGAAGCATCTAACAAAACCTTAATCAAAATTCTCAAAATATTAGTCAATAAAACTGGCCGTGACTGGCACATTCAATTATATCCAGCCTTGTGGGCCTATCGAACTAGTGTTCGAACCCCCACGGGAACTTCACCATTTGTTTTGGTTTATGGTGTTGAAGCAGTTTTTCCATTTGAATTGGAAGTTCCTTCTTTGGCTCTGCTACTTCAAGATACTGAAGTAGGAGATGAATATCGAGCTGGCAGACTCAGTCAGCTGGAACTCCTAGATGAAAAATGCATCAATGCTTTGGAGCATCTCCGTGCTTACCAAAACAAGCTTAAAAGATCATATGCTAAGAAAGTTCGTCATCGATCCTTTGAGATCGGCGACCTTGTTTTAAAAGAAAATAAAAAAAATACAAATGCAACTAAGGACCTTAAAGGTAAATTTGAGCCCAAGTGGCTTGGACCATACATTATTACTGCCAAATTTGAATCAGGAGCATACAAATTATCTACCTTAGATGGTAAAGAACTTAAAGAACCCATGAATATTTTGCATCTTAAACGTTACTATGCATAAATTTGGTCATTTCATCCTTGTATATAATTGTTTAAAATATTTCAAAATTTTTATCTTATATTTCTTTCAAATTTATAAAAATCCAAAAACATCAAAAATATTCATAATCATCAAAAATCTTCAAAACTATTTATTGCATTTATTTATGGCACTTGTTAAATTTTTTTGCTCAAAAACAAAAATAAAACCAAAAATCAAAATAATGATAAAAATATAAAAACAGCTATATGCTTGACTCTTTCGAAACCAAAATAAAATAAAGAAGAAAGAGAGAGTCAACATTCTCAAAACTTCTCAAAAAATTATTTATATATATTTTCTTACAATTATTGCAGTTATATGTTTCAAATTATTTTGGATAAATTAGCATTTATTTGGAATCCCTCACTTGCACACTCACAACAATAAATATCTTGATTTTATACGGCATGATTACTAATCTCTCTTATATCAAAGTCCACAAAATTCAATTAAATAAAGTTTGAGCATAGAGAATTGATCTTGTTATTTACTTAAACCAAGCACATCTTTTCACAATAAAATGATTATATTTGTAATTTCCATGTTTTGCTACATAGTAGAAGTGATTTCTTGAGCGAAAAGTTTCCCCTGCTATCCTATCATGCACATGGTCTAGAATCTTTGAGAATTGGCAAAAGGACAAGCTCACCCCTACCCAGAATAAAAATCCCTTGCTCTACAGCTAATCCGAGCAAGTATCCCTAGCAAAGAAAAAGAAAAGAAAAGTTCAAGAAAAAAAGAAAAGAAAAATGTTCTTTTATATCATTACAGCAATGTTCCAAGCATTATCAAGCAAAAGAAATACAAAAAGAAAAATAAGCAAAGTTCAAAAGAAAGCAAGAAAGCAATAAAATCCCTTTCCCTACCCTTTGAAAAGAAAAGAAGGGTTGATGAGCTTGAATCCCTGGAATTCTCAATTATTCGAAAACTGTGAGGTAAGCCCCATAGCAGGTGGTTTGTGCCCAACCTGCTTGGCCTTGGGTAACTCCTAGCGTGGTGATATGTCTGTCACATTAGCGACCTTCTTTTGTACAGACCTATGTCTGCTTATGGATTAGCTAGCTCTTGATAATCCGACCTACATAGTAGTCTAGTATGGTTATATGCATCTACATCATGGTTAATGAACACTTATTTGGTTTCTTCAAATCACTTGTATCATATTATCTTGCTCAAAGCTGGTAAATGAACAATGCAATTGCACACACATTTGTATTTGAGAGATTTTGTGTATCATTATGATAAATCAAGATTGGAAATGAATTCACATATGCACATGGGATTCCTTATAAATCTAACTTTTGTCTTCAAAATACTTTGAAATATTATTTTTGCAACTTGTTTGGAATAAATCAAGTACAGTTGTTTACCACAAAGACAACTATATAATAGAAAAATCAAAAATTTCTTTCAAACTACACAAATCAAATCATATATATCTGGTTGACTTTCGCGACGATGGTATAGTTTCAAAACCAAAATTGGAATTTTATGCCTAGCGCAAGTCCTCATTTTCATATTTTCTGTTCATCAAAAATCAACCATGCAATAAAACTATCTTTTTTGGATTTTCGCGATGATGGTATAAGTCTATACCTACATATTCTATGCCTAGCGCAAACCATTGTAACAATTTTTATTCCCCATTTATTAAAAATCATGAAAACCATATGACTTAATTCATTATGTTACACAAATTATGCTTTTAAAAAGCAAACCCATTTTCATTATTTCATGTCATTATGTCAACCTTCAATTTTGCAATGATGGTATAATTCCTAAAGAATTATCCAAAAATTTTATCACACTTAGGAATTTATGCCTAGCAAAAATCATTTTAAACATTATTTCATGCACAATATTTTTTATGGAAATCTGAAAACAAACCATCATTTTCATCATTGCACCAAAGTCTTAAGACAGTCTCTTAAGCACTCTTTTACTTTTAACAATATTTCTATAAATGGGATTAGCTTGACGGCCGAGTGAGCAGCGACTCCATGAAATGGTCTATAATAGCGACAATGTCCTTTGAAATTATTGTTAGAAGTCTCTTTTTATTTTTACATCACATTACAACCAATCAATTTGTTACATCAGATTATTTCATTTAAAATATTATAGCATGACATCAAAGTTATAATATTTCCAAACGACATAATTTCATGAATCATCAATCCAATTATCAAATCAATCAATCAAACATAAAAGCATCATAAGCATACACATAATACAAGTCATATGATCAAAAATATATCATCTCATATATATATCAACAACATATATACATCATCAAAACTGGATTGGTATGCCACAATCTGTACCTCGGCATACTCAATCCTCTATCAAAATAATAATAAAATAATGTCAGTCTGTACAATGTCAGTGCAGCCCTCTAGCCTCGAGAGCCCCTCGAGCTCTCTGCCTCATCTCCTCCCTCGCCCTGAGGTGGACGAGGTGGCCCCATCGTCGTCTGTGTAGTCCTAGTCCTCGATCGGGACGTGGTCCTCGATGACCCGATCCTGATCGGATCTGCAATGTTGGCTGGCAGGGGTAGTCTATCCGCCTCTGGCACCAGCTGGAAGTACAATGTATGATAGAATGTAAGTTGGGCGATAGCCCATGTCAGCTCTCCGAGCTCGCCCCTCCGCCCCATGCCCTGAGGCATGCAATCTCGTCTCGCAGCTGTGACACCTCAGCTCGGTGGCATGCAGCCTCATCCTGTAGAGTCTGCACCTAGGCCTGGAGATGATCTCTCTCCGCCTGAAGAGTAGCCATCTCGCTACTCTCTCCTGTGTCGACACCCTTGCCCTTATCGGGCGATGGTGGCCTCTATGGAGATGGGGGTCTCGCCTCCCTCCTCTCCCTCTGTCGCGGCCTCTCCTGTGCCTGTGGCCTCCTCGCCTCTCTCCCGTCGTGACCCTGGGCTGCCTCCATCATTGCCTGGCATCGCCTCCCTATCCGACGCACAACCGCATGTATCGGACCCTATGCCCTCGTCATCCGAGGAGGGCGGATGCCTACGTACCAGGCATCGTAGCCATCGGCTACTCCTGCGTCGTCCCCATCCTTTGGCTGGATGGGGGCATCATCCGTGTCCTGGCTCCAGAACCGCTGCATGTCAGGCGCCCCCGCTAACCGTAGTGTTATCCCGGACAGTCCGAGGAAAACTCGTAATCCCTCAGAGATGGGATCCCCTACTGTAGACCGAACTGCCTCAAAACTCGGTCATAGCGGTGGAGCTCCACCTCTCCCCTCTCCATCCATAGCCAGCAGACTCGCCTGACGCGAGCCAACTCCTTGTCCATCCTCGGCCCACCCTGGATGCTCCCTCCATGGCCTCCGGGGTGATCTGATGCGGGACTAAGTCATCCAATAGTCTCCGGGACATAGGCAGGTCGATCCGTCGTTGTGCCCCTCTCCGGAGCCACCAGTAGAAGACTCGGGGCCTCTCCCCGTCTACCCCTGTCAGAGGAAGCCCTATCGGCCTCCGCACTGCAATGTGCTCCCAGCACCAAACTTGTAAGAGCGATGTCATGACCAGACATCGGCCGCCCTTGTACACGACCCCATACAGGATCCTGTACAATCGGCATAGAACAAAGCTGCCCCAAGAGAACCTATAGCCGTGGTCCCGCATATCGTAGATCACATCTGTGAGCATCCACGGCACCCTGCACCCACTCTGGTGGCACAGCAGAAGTCCACCAACCACTCCAGCTAGCACCCATGTGAGCCTAGATGCCCCAGGCATCTGGCGTAGTGCCTCGATATTAACTCCGCCCTTCTCCAGGGCGAAGCTCGGGTCACCACATAGTCGTCCCATAGCGTGGCCCTGATTGGCCGTAGGAGTAATCAACCGTCCTTGTATGGGGATTCTCAGAATCCTCCATACATCCTCTAGTGTGGGAGTCATCTCCCCTGTAGGTAGCCAAAAACATGAGGACCCCGGATACCATCTCTCTGCTAGGGCTGTTAGAAGCCCCATATCTGTGGATACTTGTGGCATCTCCGCCACATGCTGCAAGCTAGCCTGTGCCAGCTGATCTCGCTCTGCCTGTGTGAGAGCGGCCAAGTCATCTCTCAACCCTCCGTACTTCCATTCCCTGCTCTTTAGTAATCCTCTCTGCAAACATAAACAACAAAACAACAAACAATCATTAATAAACAATTCAAGTAATTAATAATGCAAGTTAAAAATTCAATTTTGTGCAATTGATGATATCGCCCACTATTGGACGATATCGTCCCAAATTTGAGCAGAATCGTCTCCGATTTCGCAGTTCGAAATCGTCTCTAATTTGACGAAATCGTCCCCCTTTCGCCGATTTCGCCCTTGGGCGAAATTGCCGAAATTGAGACGATTTCATCGAAATCGGGACGATTTCGTCCCGACGACGTCGACGGCCCAAAAACGGCCGCGATGCTCAAAAATCACCTAAAAATTACCTACAAAGCATGTAAAATCAAATTAAAGCATCCTAGTTAAGTCTAGACTCTTACCCGTAGACCGCGTCGGACCTCCGTCGATCTGTGCGTCGTCTCCACCATTTTTGCTTCAGAGCTCTAAAAACGAGAAAATGAACAGTAAAAATGAATTAGGGTTTTACCCTATTTTTCTTAATTTTATTCAAAAATAATTTTTTGCTTTTTCGCGTTTTTACCTCAAACGTTCGATTTGGGTAAAAACACGGAGGGGGCACCATAGTAATCTGTCGTACGATTCGACCAAGAATCGTCGCCTAAAAATGGGAATAATTTTTGCTTTCTCGTAGATCGAGAAGAACTCATCTTTAACGCATTTTCTTCGGAAAATTCGCTAAAGAGGGGGCAAAATGTAGCACCCTAAAATTGGCGCAGTAAAATTACAATAATTACATTCACCTTAGTAAATAATTTAAAATTCAAATTTAACCTCCCAAACCGCCCGTTAACCATCGGGTAATCCGTTTCCCCCTTTTTCGTGCCATTTTTAGAGGTTGTTTTGACCGTTTGACGATATCGTCGCCGATCAGACGATATCGCCCCAGATCTGACGATTTCGTCTGGACTAGGACGTCCAGACGATCTTGTCGCAAAACTGATTTTGCAAAGTTAGCTTCTGTTCCAACGGGTCTCCAATCCGGGCAGAAGCGTGTCTGCGCCGTTAGGGACCCTCCCCTGTTGGAGATCTCCCAAATTGGGATGATCTCCAACCTCCTAACTACTCCCCTAAGCCTATTTAATCCTAAGCTATTCCCTTAGCACCCCCTGGCTGAAATTCTCTGCAATTTAACTCCATCTACGTTGAACCATCCCAATTTTTCATTTGCATTGGTCCCATACCAATTTTGTTGCAGGTACATCACTATTTTTCAGTCGGAGCCAGCACACATCGTCGTCGACGAACCTGTTCAGATCGGAGGCGAACCTGTCGAATTCGAGGCGATTTCGTACTGATGCGAGACGATCTCGACTGCAGTCCATATTGAGGCAATCAATGCCTGAAGTTTGCATTTCTCAACCTTTTCTCTGCTGTTTTATTCTGCAAATTAGATAGTTTATTCAGTGTTTATGTTATTTTGCATTTGGAGTTCACCCATTTAGCTTAGATTGCATACTAAGATCATGATTTGTCATTAGAATATCGTAATTTGCTTGAATTTTTGTTCATAACTATTACTCAGTATTCATACAGTCATTTGGTGTTGTTTCCCTCTGTTAGCACAGTAGTATTCGTTGTATTTTGTATCTATTTTTCTGCTTGCAGGTCTCTGACGAATTCGTCTGACGAATTCGTCAGATCTCAGACGATTCTGTCAGATCTCAGATGATTCTATCGAATTCCAGACGATCCTGACTGCTTCAAACATCAGAATCATCACCAGACATCCGGATCAGGTATTCCTCATTTGTATTCTGTAAATTCTCTGTTTTATGTCTTTAAATCTATTTTCTGTACTCATTGAATTTGCATTTTCATGTAGATTAATCTAGATTCATTTGGCCAAACCTAGGATATGAATGCTTAAAGTTAAAAACGAACACATTAAAACACATTCCAAACCTAGGCGTGGAAACTGCCCTTAAATGTTTCCTGGTGAACCCACCATCCATCGAAAAATCATCAAAATACACCTCCCTTGAGAGGCGGGACCTTCGCAAAGTCCTCTCAGTCCGAGGTACCGCGACATCCTTTTCCCATCCTCCTTCCGGGCACGGATCCAATAGCCTGAAGGTAAGGATGCGAAAAATTTGGAGCGATACATCTGGTAATTATATTTGTTGATCTATAATATATTTCTTTGTTTTCTCTTGTATGTATTCTAATTTTTTTCATACATATCCTTCTTAATTTTTAGATTGATCCTTTTAAGATGTTTGTTCATGGCATATCTCCTCTTTACACTATCTCCTTAACATGAGTAATCTTGCTTCAATGGTGTTCCATATTCAATATTTTGGATAATTTGTGAAATCTTTACATGCCTTTCATTCCTTTCAATGTTTTTCAATCCACCTAGGTATGGAACAATAAATGACGTGAATGGTGGTTGAATAGTCATTATTTTATATAGACAACATTCATTATACTTTTTTATTGAGTTCAAATAAAAACTCAATAAATTTATCAATCATTATCCATTCCACATAGATTTATCCATTCTTCTAACTTGTAAATTTATAAACCAACTAAAGTAGGGGATAATGGTCATGCTTATTTAATCTTTGTTTCAATTAGAATGCATTATAAATTTTTTTATTGTCCTTAATTTTTAGCACAAACATCTGCATGAATTGTTGTTCTATATTTTCTAATATGCCTAACCCTTCCATTATACTATGTAGTTTACTTTTAAGTACTATGTCAAAAAATATCTTGAATTCCATGAACAATATTAAGTTTTTATTTTCCATTCTATATTTTTGCAATGATATGTCTCAAAGTGATGACATGGTATTTATCCATTGTTTTGATCTAAAATCTACAAGTTCTTTTGTCCCTTTTTATTTTACTTCTATCCACTTTCTAACTCTACTCTTGGAAATGTTTTTAAATAGTTTTGAAAAGAGGTGATTGTCCATAATGGATCATTCTTTTGAGGGATTGGCTACATATCTACATTTGAAAAGAGGTACTATTAGAATAATTTTTCAATTCCTTAAATATCCATGTTGGATGGTGATGTCAAATAATCCCTTGATGTGTGGTGATAAGTCCTCTACTCCCCATTTTTAGTGTTCTATTTGTTGTGATGATTACAAAAGGGGTATTTTCTTCTTTATATAACTATTTTGTAGATAGCAAAACTAAGAAATTACAATAGGAGAATTCCATAGCAAAAAAAATTTGAAAGGCCCACTTGTTTGACAAAAGTAAATATGAGAAATATTGCAGGGACCTTTACTGTGATTCTAAGGAGAGCCCACATAAAAGTACAAACAAAATGTATAACAAATTTTGAAACAAATTTAGCACCCATGAGCTTTATCACTTCTGGCCAAGTCAGCAATGTTGGGAGGAAAGTCATCATACCAAATGGAGAGGTCTTCAATGATGGTTCCCATGTTGGCAAGATAATCAACTACTTTATTGGACTCTATGTAAGTGTGTTGTACTAGAAACTCCTGCCATTGTGAAATAATTCTGCATATTTTCTTGATCATAACTCTAGTTTTCCATGATGGCTCTTTGTCAAATTTTATGTAGTTTATTATATTTAAGGCATCCCCTTCAATGATAATTTTGTTGTCACAACCTTGAATAAGAGAAACACCTCTCCACAGGGCACGAGTTTCTGCAAAATGATTTGTTTGAATCCCTAAGAACTCCGTAAAATCCAAGACGATATGTCCCTTGTAGTCTATAAGAACCTCCCCTACACCTACTTTGCCAGGGTTACCTTTGGAAGCACCATCAAAGTTGAATTTTAGCCAGCCCTGAGGTGGTGGCTTTCAATGGGAAGTGTTCCTAAGGTTGGATTTTGAGTGCAGACAAATATCATCCATAGGAATATGCAAAGATGAAAACAAAGGGAGTTCATGGGAGTTGGCAGGAATAGGAGGACAAGGGATAAGGGAGGCATTTTCAATGGCATATATTAATATTCTATTAGATATCGAGAAGGCATCCCTTGAAATATTTGTAAAGGCTCTACTATTTCTTTCCAACCAGATCTGCCACAAAAAATGATGAAGGTAAGACTTCCAAAGAAAGGTAAGTCTGGGATTATGAAAAGGAGAGGGCCATTGGTCAAAGATTTCAAGCAGAGTGGGGGGCTTGACCCATTGGATGTTGAAGAGGCTAACCACATTATTTAGCACAAGGTTGGAGAAGTTGCATTCAATAAAAAGGTGTTGTGTGGATTCCTAGCTAGCTCTGCATAGATAGCACCTATTAACCAAAGGAAAGCCTTTTTTTTGTAGATTCTCTATGGTTAGAATATTATTTTGGGCTGCAACCCAGGAGAAGAAGGAAATATTGGGTATCAAATGCTTGAGCCAGATATGCTTGATGGGCAGTTGGTAGGTTTGATATGGTAAAATGAGGTGGTATGCAATTTTGACTGAGAATTAACCACTGTCAGTGCAAGCCCAAATAAGAGAGTCCTTGGCCTCATTTGTGGGGAGAATTGTCCATAAAATTTATGTCTCCCACATTCCTTATTCATGTTATATTGGTCTCTCAAATATTTTTGACTAGTCACATAATCCTTTTATTTTCAACCATATCCATTTGCCTTCATTCCTTGTCATCCCATTTTTTTATATTGTTTTATTCCTCTTCTTCTTGTATTGGGTTCGAGTCTTTATCTATGACAAATTATGAGCCATTAAAAAGACTACTATTTCTAAATATTTGGGTCTTGTCCTGATTTTCAACATAGTAACTCTACTAGACCAATATCTTTATTATCTTATTTTATCCATCATCCACCCTCGGAAAAGTTCTTATTTTCATTGTATTTTATCCTTAAGGAAGCTTTTTCTATAACTAGATGTATCATTAGCTTATCCATAGTCTATTACATATCTGGTAATTATATTTGTTGATCTATAATATAGTTCTTTGTTTTCTCTTATGTGTATTCTAATACATTTTTCATACATCTCTTTCTTACTTTTTAGATTGATCCTTTTAACACTTTTGTTCATGACGTGTCTCTTTTTTATAATTTATTGTTGAGTATTTGATGAACATGACCTTATATTTTTCTTACACTATCTCCTTAACATGAGTAATCTTGCTCCAATGGTGTTCCATATTCAAGATTTTGGATAATTTGTAAAGTCTCTATATGCCTTTCATTCCTTTCAATGTTGTTCAATCCACCTAGGTATGGAACAATAAATGACATAAATGGTGGTTGAATTTTTATTATTTTCCAGAGACAAAATTCATTATACTTTTTTCTTAAGTTCATGTAAAAACTCAATTATTTTATCAACCATTATATCTTCCACATAGATTTATCCGTTCTTCTAATTTGTCAATATATAAACCAAATAAAGTAGAATATAATGGTCATCCTTATTTAATCTTTGTTTCAATTCAAATGCATCTTAAATTTTTTATTGTGTTTAGGTTTTAGCACAAACATCTTCATAGATTCAGTGAGTTGTTGTTCTATATTTTCTAATATACCTAACCCTTCCATTATACTTTGTAGTTTACTTCTAGGTACTCTGTCAAAAAAATATCTTGAATTCCATGAACAACATTAAGTTTTTATTTTCCATTCTATATTTTTTCAATGATATATCTCAAAGCGATGACATGATATTTTTCCATTGTTTTGGTCTAAAACTTGCAAGTTCTTTTATCCCTTTTTATTTTTCTTCTATCCACTTTCTAATTCTACTGTAGGAAATATTTTTAAATAGTTTTGAAAAGAGGTGACTGGCCATAATGGATCATTATTTTGAAGGATTGCATATCTACATCTAAAAATAGGTACTATTAGAATTATTTTTCAATCCCTTAAAGATCCTCATTGGGGTGATGTGGCAACAACTAAAGCAAACAACTAACCACCCGATGAAGAAGTCGATTTTTGTTTTATTTTCTATTAAAAAACTTATTCTAATGGTTCAGCTATAAAGAAAACCATGCTAGCTAATTTAATTTTTTTAATGTTTTATTTGTTGCTTCATTATATTTAATTTTTGAGAAATATTAATATTTTTGAGTATTTTATAAATTTGTATCCATGTTGTAAGAGGTTTTTCATATTTTTTGCTTTAAAAGATCCTAAAATATAATTAGTCAAGGAAGAGGGTTTTATTCATATAATGTCTTAAACGTAGATATCTTTATAGAAAAGTGATATAGATTATTGTACTATTATTTAGTCAAAGGAAGGCACTTAAACCATTGGTATTGTATCTTTTGTAATACGTCTCAAATTAATTGTATAGGTTTACTTATATTTGTGTTTTCTTATCTATATGAGGATGATATCTTGAGCTCAAAATAATTTGATTTCTAATCAAAGTGAAATGATCATTTTGAAATTTGCTAGTAAAAATGATATTTTTGTTATAGCTAATATCTTAATCATGTTATGTAATTTAAAAATTTAATTCAAAAGCTCCTCAACTACCTTTCTCATTATGAGTGGATATAATGGAAAAAATTTGCATGCATAAAAATTTAATTTATGACAATCAATTTCATTGTTTTTCCTGATTGTATAGGAAGACCTTTAATGAAATTCATAAAAAAAAAATTCCATTTATTTTTGGAATTGATAATTCTTACAACAATATTGAGGACTTGATTTTTTATCCTTTATTCCTCTAACAGACTTCACAATATTCTCTAAAAATGATTATTTATCGTTTGAAACCATTTTACTTTATGTCATTTTATTTCATTTTTCCTATATCTTCTAATTACATAAACTTATTCATTGAAGAAGGAACCACCCTTCTTAAAAAACATGGAGAATTTTAATCATTACATCTGATAAAGATTCAAATATAATATAATATATATAATAGTATATAAAAATAGTATATGGTGATGCAGATACATAGATAGACGGAGCCACCCATTTGAATTGTAAATGTAATATTTTATAAGAACGACCTCTTGATTATTCATGGTCATCGCTATAACCTCCATGTACTCAGGCATATGGAGAAATTTTTATCGTATAAAGTTTCATGGCATTTGAAATCTTGGATGCATATTAGGCTTCCAGTTGTTACGCCTAGTGTCCAAATTCTGTGCATGTAATATGGCTATTTAAAGCTACTTTGATAATGCAAATTAACATGTCAAGTTTTGTGAATCATTTAGTTTATCTTTCTATGAATCCGTATCGTAATACCATATTTTAATATAATGACCACCCTTTTAAAATTTGAATGTAATATTTTATAAGCATCGCATTTTGATTATTTATGGTCATCCCTATAGCCTCCATGTAATCAAGCATGTGGAGGAAATTTCTATCATGTAATAGTTTAATGGCCATTGGATGCATATTAGGCTTGTAGCCGATAGGTCTAGTGTCCAAATATTATTTGTGTAATATGACTATTTATAGCCACTTTGATAATGCAAATTAATAGGTTAAGTTTTATGAATCATTTAATCTGTATGTTTGTGAATATGTATTAGTTTGGTATCAAAGCGGTAAGCTAGATTGGGAGAGAGTATCCTCTTCCCTTAGCTCAATCTACTTCACATAGATAAATCTCCCACCAATTGGTCTTGAAATCAATGTATGAGTTTGATCTATTTGGTTTGGGTTGTGTCACCTTGGTTTGGTTGTGTTAGCTCTTAATTTGCTAGTTCATATTCTTCTAAAGCATCATTTTTTATTGACTTAAGGCCTCTATTATCTGAGTTAAAGGCTTGTGGAGCAAGAAAAGAAAATGATGGAGCATATTGTTTAAATGGGGAAATTCTATGATAAGATTGAAGTCATCTTGTTTTATGGCATAGTATATTTTTCAAAAACATGTAGATCAAAGATGTTCTTCAAGAAAATGACTTCAAATGCTAGTGTTATTAAAAGAGTATGAATGCATTTATCTTCAATAAAATATTGTAGATGGTCTATGGCTATGATGTTTATCTAATAATATCTACATTAGCTGAAATTTGAAACTACATTTGATGTGAAGGTAATGCATATAACCACATATTAAAATAGAAAAATAACATACCAATTGAGAAACTACATCTTGGGAATATGTACACATATGGTTATAAGAAAGTTTTTTTTTATTATTGCCTAACTAAATTGACCATAGAGTATTTGAAAAATCATTGCCTATGAACATTCCACTGTAGCACTCTTGTGTGATGAATAGAATACGATATGCTTATTTTTGCTAGTAACTTTATCTATTATGAGTTTAATTGTAAGCTCTCTCTGAAATTGCAGTTGGTAAAGACCAAGTCTTTCATACCATTTGCATATCCCTAAAATTGGCTAGTCATCCATAGCAACCAATATACATGCTCTTTTTCTTGGTGATGTGGTTGTCTCCCCTAAATATTCATAGCCAACAATCCATTTTGCCTACCATATGTCCTCCACTACAAATTATTACTATGATTTCTATCCCTCCATTGTGCATAGGCATCCTACATTATTAGTTTAATATGGATATTGTTAAAATAGGCCTTGGAAAAAGGTTGATTTCAACTAGAATATGTCAACTATGTAAAGTGTTCTTACATTGCTAAAAATTTAGATATTTTCCACTATGAGTAATGTGACGATAGTACATGTTTCATGGAGTAGTATTTTTTTTTTGAATTAATTTATTTTTACCGTTTACAATACCATCCTATTGCTTAGGACTAATTCACATTGCCACATCCTTCCAATCAAAGCTACTCTATAAACCACTCTAGCAAAATTTCCCCCAATATGTCACATCATACATATCTACAAATCCATGTGGTGCTTCACCAACATGAGGAGAAGTCCCAAAGTAGCATTCATGATTAGTTATTTATGCCTGCATCAAATTTTATTAGAATATAGGGGTTAAATCAAGGGCATTTTTAAATAAAGATATTTTTGTGTAATATCTCACATTGTACACATCAAAGTTGGTATTTTATTTTAAGTATCATGGCTTAGGTTTATGTTTACTATATCAAGTTGATGATTTAGGGACACACCGTCTAGATTTTAAATCATTTTACTCTTGATATTTATATGTCCTAACCATCCTTGAAATGTCTAGTGTCTAGTGTACATCAACCTTAAAAATATTTTTCCTTGATTTTTGTATAACATTAATCATCGAGGTTGATCTAACTTTTTAAAATTAAGGAACATTATAAAAATGTTATGAGAATAGTCTAAATGTAAAGACATTTTATCCTCTTTATTTTGTTGTTTGGGGATCTTCTATATTTTCATGTAAAACTAGGTAACATCCTATTGGATGGCCTTATTTACAAGTGTTGCAAAGCTATTTTTGAGATGGAAATAGTAGAAGCATTTATTTTCTATTTGGTAAAGGTATGCTTTAACCTCTAGTATTCTAAATTTTCTATTGCCAATTTGAGGTATCTTAGATTGCATTTTTAGTTGTACTCAACACTCCTGTGTTCAAGCATTTGTATTTTGTCAAAATAATCCACTGTCCTATTTTGAGAAAAGTTTTGTAGTAGACATGTCCTCATATATTTGTTTAATTATATTGTAGGTTTGTATTCATTTGGTACTATATTTTAATCTACCACACTCAAATTTACATGAAGACTTGATGGACAGTAGTATTCGGTGCTCCTATAAAAGTTTGTTTAATTGGATTTCAACTTTTCAGTATGGTTTGTGTCTTTACAAGGAATACTAATCAGATTTCATAGGGTAACATTTCATCTGTTCCTTCTACATTTGCTTATAGATTTATTTCATTCGATCCTCCAACTATATCATCTCCTACTTTTTTTTTTGTATTTGTTCCTATTCCTCCACTTGTTTCTCTTTTGCTTTTTAAAAAATACATCTTGTTCCTCCTCTTGTTGCTCTTCCTATTTCTTCTAGGTGTTATTATTGTTCAAGATGTTGCTGCTATAGATTCATAACTTTTGTTCACCCTTTTGTTCGTCAATTATTGCATGTTAGATAAATAATAATAAGAAATAAACTACTTGATAATTTATTAGATTGCATCACACTTTATTTAATATTTTTAAACTACTAACCCTAATATTTGACTAATATTAATCTATCACTTGACATAATCTAGTAAAATATAGTTTATGTGGTTATATTGAGGGAATTACATTTAACTTTATATGATCTTTCCACTTGATTAACAACTTGCATACACGACATTTTTGTAGGCTCTTCTCTTGAATCTACAACACTTCTTGGGATTCAAGACACATTTGTCCTTCTTCATCTAACTTTGAAATATTTGAGTGGAGCTATAAAATCTACCCTAGAACCAATTTAAAATAAGAAACATGGAAAATAAACCATATTTTTAATTGGTATTCCATAGTTCCAATTTGGAAAATTAGCTATAGTTTTATTTTTTATGGGGAAAAACTTGTTTGAATGGTTCAACCATAAAGAACACAATGTTGCCAATGCTAAAACTTTCTTTTTGATATTATTTTAAGATCTATTTGTTGCTTCATTTGATTTTTTTTCTATGACAAATATTTATATTCTTGAGTATCCTTATAAGTGTTTATCTATGTTGTAATATGTTGTCCATATTTTTTTCCTTAGAATGTCTAAAAATATAATTAATCAATGAACATGGTTTTATTCATATAATGCCTCAAATGTAGACATCTTGGTAGATAAATGATATGGAGTGTTGTACTATAATTTAGTCAAAGAAATCCCCTTAAACCATTGTTATTGTTTATATTTTATAATACACATTGAATAACTTGTAAACATTCATTCATATTTGTATTTTGTTATCTATGTTGAGCTCAAAATATTTAAGTTCTACTCAAAGTGAAAAGATCCTTTTGAAATTTACTAGTGAAAATAAGATTTTTGCTATATATAATGGTCTTAGGTATGTTATGTAATTTGAAAATTAAAAAAAAAAATACCCCAACTACCTTTCTCATTATGAGTGGATATAACAGACAAAAATATGCATGCATAAAAATTGAATTTACGACCATTAGTTTAATTTTTTTTCATTCTTATATAGGGAGACCTCTAATGAAGTTCATTAAAAAAAACATTTGCCACTGAATTTTAGAATTGATAATTGTTATGATAATCTTGAGGACTTGATATTTTTTACTTTATTCCTCTAAAAGAATTCACACTCTTATATACAAAAATTGTAATTGCTTTCATGCTTTTCCAAGAGAATTATTATTTACTCTTTGATAAAACTTAAGAGTACTCGAGTCTCCAATGGATGGATATATATGTAATTCTTCGAGGATCCTATCTTCTCATATTGAGGATTTGATTAAGAGGACCTTATTTGTTTCTTACACTATCTCTTTAACATGAGTAACCTTGGTCCAATGGTGTTCCATATTCAAGTTTTGGATAATTTGTAAATACTTTACATGTCTTTCATTCCTTTCAATGTTATTAAATCCACATAGATGTGGATAAATAATAACTCTTTTGTTCGTATTTAAGTCCAATACATCTATGGTGGGAAGGAATGAATTTTAAATTTAATATTATATAAGCACCACCTTTTGGTTATCCATCTTCATCCCTATAGCATCCATGTGCTCAGGCACGTGAAGGAAATTTCTATCATGTAATAGTTTCATGGTCTTTGGATTCATATTAGGAGTCTAGTTGGCAAGATTCATGTCTAAATCCTATGTAAATAATATGGCTTTTTATAACCACTTTGATAATGCAAATTAATGGGTTGATTTTTATGAATCGTTCAGTCAATCCATCTGTGAATCTGTATCAAATTTCTACATTTTCCAAGAAGTTTAATTTGTGGTCTAAGAACTAAATTTTAGACCAATAGATGATGAATAAATTTTTTTATATTAGAATTTAAACTCTTAGAAAAAATAAAAGGCTCCATCCTTTGTTTGTAAATAATACACCCACATTAAGTGTACATGATTATCAACAAACAATGAAATGATCTATACCTACTAAACTTAGATCCCTAGGTGTATATAGATTGGTGTACACTATTTTTAGTGGACTAGTCACTCAACAACTACTTGAGCCAAATGAGGCTTGATGATGCTTTCCCACTATGCAAGTTTTACAAATGTAACCAAATTTTTTTTATAAGAGAATACCTCGCACCATATCATGTTTGTAGAGTGCTTTTAGATAGCCAAAACTAATATTTCTAAATTACTTATACCAAAAGTGATAGTATCATCCTCCTTCAATATAAAATCTTGGTTATCACACAATACAAATGCAAGTTGAAGCATCTTGCCTATGATTATAGCATAGGCAATAACTATCATACCTCTATACTTGTATCGAATGACAGTTTCTTATCACATTTTTTACTAAACTAAACTGTCAAATTATGATCAAGAAATTGATTTATAAAGAGTAAGTTTTTAATGAGGCTAGGCATATAAATAACTTCAGTTACATGGTATGTATATGAACCAAGATACAAAGAGACATTAGTGATACCAGTAATGGTATATGTTAAATTATCACCAAGACTAATCATTCCTTGATAATAAGACTCCTCAAGAAACACAAGCTATTATTTCTACCCATCATATAGTTGATAGCCCCCAAATAAACATAACAAATTGGAATAGATTTTATGATTTCATCAAGAGCTTTGGATCAATAAATAATTTTTTTTCCTTCTTCTAAATTGGTATCTTCTACTATATTTTTGTATTGGTATTGAGGTGCATTCTACCTTTGGCATTGATGACCCTTCTACTTTTCTCTTGATGCTTTCTTTAGGTTATTATTCGAAGCACCTTTTGGAAAATTGTTGTACTTAAAATTCTCATATACATGCCCTAATTTCCCACAAATATAGCATGTGATATTATAATGTGAGAAATTCCATCACCCTTCTTGTATTTTCTTGTTGTTGATGGTGCTTGTTGGGGGTTTTCCACCTTTGTTTGGTTGCATATGATTCTTTCCTTTTTTTTATTTATAACTAGATCACATTCATATTTAGTTTTTATTTACTGAATTACTTCCTATTAGCTTTCTAGGTAGATTAAATCACAAAAATATTTATTTACTATCAAATATAAATCAAATATATACCACTAATAGAAAAAATAATGAATCTCAATACAATAATATCTCAGAAATATAACTAAAAAATATACAATATCAAAATATTACAAGAATGATTTATATTGACTATATTGCATGGAGAGATGTTTCCAATATATAATTTTACATGAGATTTCAATACTCTAACTATTACCCAGGTGTTGTAGGTGAGTTGGAGAGGAGAGGGAAATCCTCCAAGTGAGGTCCAAGGTTCAAATCTCCACCCTACCAAAAATTTGAATTGGGTACCCAAAATCCAATTGATAATGTTGGTGCGAGTAGGGCCGGACATGACTTGCGGGTGACTTTGACGATGTAGAACCCCCTGGTCATGGTCTCTCAGACCAATGCGGCCCCGCAAGGGGTTTTTCACTTAAAAAAAAAAATACTCTAACTATTGATCTCCGCTAACATCTAGGAGATACATTTTTTTCATATTCTTTATATTGAGATAAAACTCTCATATTGATACATATCAATGTGACTCTTCATTCTCTCTCTTGACACCTTGCACTTTCTCTCATATTGACCCATACATTATAACATATAAATCAACTACAAAAATAATATTTACAAGGGAGGCAAATAATGTAATACATCCAACACCCCTCATATTACATTATTTGGTAAGAAGGCTTTTGCCTTTATTATTTGATTCTTCTTTCTCTTCATTATTTAGCTTTGACTTTAGCATGGTTGGATATATGCAACCTTCATTAGGTATTCCTTTATAAATTATATGTGTCTGCCTGTGGATCAATGTTTCTGAGTTACCTCTAGGTCACTAAATTTGGATCATTGCCTTTGGGTAACTTCATTTGTGAAAGCACGAGATTCCGGTCAAAAGAAACACCAAGTGCAATTGCATTCAAAATTAATCACGCCTAAGTCCTAGGAATGTACATTGCATGAAACGAAAAGAGACATGTTGTAAGAGACGCAATCAGATAAAGAAAAACAGCCCTTTCATTAATTTCTTTCGATCTCTGTTACAATAATGCCTCCTCCCTTTTCAGGGGCTAGGAGCGCAAATAAGGTTTGATTACAATCGTTGAATGGTTCCTCCTTCCGCGTGCCCACGATTGCACCTGGGCGGGCTAAGATGATGCCGCCGCCGATGTTGATGGGTTCTTCGCCTCGTCTGCTTCTCCCGCAAACAAAGAAATGATCAAGACGTTAGTAGCACCTGTTGCAAATGAAAATCATTCTCTCTCTAAAACTAACAAAATATGCATACGAATATTTGCCTGAAACCATGAAAACAAGTGAATCCAAATTGCTTCAAAATCTGACAGAAGGTAAGAACAATCACCAGAAGGCCACTGCCACTGAGGCAACTGGCCAATTCACCTTAAACTAGAATTCTTCCCCGGGCGGGACGATTCCGACCGTAATTCGTCCCCGGGTGGGACGAATTCTTCCGAATAGGAGAAATCGACCCGCCGCTGCTCCAATGTCGGATCTCGGGACTCGCAAAACTCCCCGCAAATAGGGGGTTAGGTAATTGGGGCCATTTTGGGACGACCCAGATGGTCGGATTTTCCCAATTTGACCTCCTCCCTCGGGAATTTAACCTTGACACCTGCAAGTTAGCGAAACGATAAAGCAATACAAAACACCCTAAACTCTGACCAAAAGCTACAAAATTGCAATTATAGACTAATCAGACCTAGTAACACAGAATGCAATCTAAAAATTAATCTAAAGTGCTCAAAAACTGAAATTAGAATTTGGGGGTGCGGGGGTGCCCAAGTGGGCCTCCCACCGTTGGCCCTCGATTTTGGAGCCAATCCACCAAGGATGGGCCCAAAACCTTTTAGGATTGGGGGTCGGCGAATTGGTAGGTTCAGATGTCCATGCGTCGGATTTGAGTAAGGTTCGAGCTTCCAAAGGCCACCCAACAACCTCCCTTGCAAAAGAGATTGATGGATGTAGGAAGGTGAACAAAGGGGGATGCAAATGAGTCTTCGATTCGGCAAAGACTTCGTTGCTTGAACACTCCTTCCACCTGCATGTTTTGGGTGAGAAAAGTCCCACCTTTTATAGACCCAAGGGGTCTCTTTTGGGAGGGAAGCACAAAAGCCAAGTGTTGACCATGGGCGCCATGTGGCGGTCTTGTCTTCCCATGAGGGAGGGGAGTCCTTCACTGACTTGAACTTTGATAAATGCTTCTTGTAACAGTCCTCTAACGGCCCCTCAGTCCACTTACACATGCGTGCAAGGTAGGAGCCCTTAACCGACCGTTCGGGCTGCCACTTGGCACCATTTGCCCTTTTGCCCGTTGCTTAGAATTCGTCCCACCCAGGGACGGATTCAGAATCCGTCCCGGGGTGGGACGGATTCTATTTTGAATTCGTCCCCGGGTGAGACGAATATCGGGCAAAGTGCCCAAGTGTGCCAAATTGCTCCTTGACCTTACAAAATTGCTATGAAAGTTGTTAAGACCACGGTTTGACCTCTGAGGGATGCCCTGGGGGCTATGTTTGTCAAAGCGATCAGTGTTTGCAATCACATAATCGGATTGGTGCTGTTTTGGTGTCTACAGATGCCCCTTTTTGGGAAGCGCTGCGGGTGACGCAAGTCTTGAGCAAAAATAGATAACCAAAGCACTAATGATTAGGGTTTCTTGGTAACCTAACCAACTTTTGATGCCCCAAGTATGGAAAGGGCATGCATTCTTGAATCCTTGCTTCTGACGAGCTAAGGAATTTGATTTCAAGTATTAACCCGTTTTGGTGAGGTGTGACTTGAACTTGGACATTGATCATTCATGAACAAGTGAAGGGCGTTTTTATCCTCAGGGGGAACCTTGTGTTCATGATTCACGAAATGCCAAGTGTTTGATTGATTTGATTGTTGCTTGTTTACCGCCCCAAGCAGGAGCGTGATTGTCTTTGTCAATGATTCTTTGAATGCATGTCGTTTTCCTTAATTGGGTGTGTGATTGTTGATTGGTGACTAAGTGTGACTACCCCCTCAAGCGACGAATCGATGAGGGAATGACCTTCGTGAGAGAAGCGACGAGTCGCTTGACCCAAGATGACTTGTGCAAGGTTTGCCTTTAGAGGGTTTACCGTTAAGCGTGTGCAATTTTTCCAACATATGGACCTATTTTTGGTGGGTGTTAGCCCTTTTGGTGACGTCATAATGAGGTGAAATCGTCGAAAACCTATTTCCCGTGGAGCGGTCCGGCTATGATAGCCTTCTTGGGGAACTAGGAGAGCGATAATTTGGACCTCGACATCGATTTTCTTTGCCTAGAGGTTAAGTGCATGAGCACTTATGCCTGGCAATGCTTTTGTTGTGTTTTTGTTAAATTTTGTACTGTTTTTGTTGTTTTTGTGACATTATTTTGGGGATTAAATTTTCAAAATCTGTCTTCCCCTGGAGCGGTCCGGCTATGGTAGCCTTCTTAGGGAGTAGGATATTGATAATTTGTGACCCCGATGTCGATTTTGTATGCCCATGCTGTCAGTTGCATTTGCAATCCTGTCAGGCAGTTTTATTGTCTTTTTAGTGCATTTTTAGTCATTTTTCTTAATTTTTTTTGTGCTGGCCTGAATTCGTCCCTGGGTGGGACGAATTCCAGCTGGAGAATTCGTCCCTGGGTGGGACGAGCGCTAATCAGAGCGCTCGTCCCAATCAAGGACGAATTCCAGTGCAAAAGGCCTATTTAAGGGCCAAAACTTGATTTTGGGCTCATTTGTGTCATTTTTTTCTTGCGATTTTGGAGCTCTGGGAGGAGGAAGTAATTCTGCGAAGCGAAGCGCTACTGGAATTCTCTCTGCCATCATGAGTGCACAAATCGGTTCGAGCGGCGGAGCCGAGGCGAGTCCCCGTAAGTGACCCTAGGGCTTATTTTGCTTTAACTGAATGCATTGTTTTTGTGTTGCGCTTTTCAAAACCTTAAGAATTTTTTGTAATGTTTTTTGTTTAACAACTAAGGTTAGAAACCTTAGAATTGAAAATTTTATTTATTATTATATTTATTATTATTATTATTTTTTATTTTTTTTTGCTTGCAGGTTGTTAGGAGCCGGTACCGTGTACCCGCTGCCTTTACTGAGGCGCGGTTGGCCTTGACTGATGACGACTGGGAATGGCTTGATGCCCTTGGGCTTAAGCAGGTGGCTCGACTGGAGCCTGTGGTTTCGGATCAGGCCTATCTGACGGCCCTGATCAAGCTTTGGGATCCGAGGACCAATACTTTCCATCTCCCGACAGGGGAGATGACTGTGACTCTTGAGGACGTCTATCGGTTGCTTCGGATTCCGATAGATGGTCTGCCTATTAGGACATCTCCGTTCGATCAGCGGACTGCTATACTCACGAGATGTTTTGGGCATGGGGGGGAGCTGGGTGTAGCAGACCCAGTGGAGACAGCCGAGGTGGATTGCCAGTCTGGCAGGATTTTGGTTGGCTGGTGGAAGGAGAGGGGGTGTTAGGAGTGAGGCACGCATTCCCGATGGGCCTCATTTCTAACATTCTTCTCCCTGATTCGTCGAGCGCGAGGTTCCCGTGGAACCTGCTGGATTTGGTGTGGCAATTGGCAGAGTGCCCGGTAGAGGCACCGTTGATCCTGAGATGGGGACAGACTTTGTTGGCGCAGCTTTACGGAGAGCTGTACGGGGTCCGCTGTCGACAGCGGAAGGGTGTCAGTTGTAGCTTTTTGTTGCAGTGCTGGGGTTGGCAGCACATAGCTGTTGAGAGGCCTACCGGGTTACCGTGGACGACTCGGGTGGCGATGGAGGATGATGAGATTGGTTATGCAGCGTTGTGGCGACGGTCTGCGGAGCAGGGGCAGAGTCGGCGATGGGCAGGTGCAGTTGAGCACTACATTGATGCCTTTTCACGGCTCACTCCAGGGGAGGTGTTTTGGCGTCCCTATCGGGACTGTCCAGCCTGGCCCCGAGGTCGGAGAGTGGCTCCGACGGGTACGGAGGGAGCGATGGTTGACTGGGCGGCACGGGACGGAGCATGAGTTCTTTCCGTACCGCCGGGTTACACGATAGTTTGGGGTGCGCCAGGGGTTTCCTAGTGAACCCGTAGGCTATCGGCGTCGGGGAGATGAGAGGGATCTGGAGCCACCTGTCCTCGTGCCACTGGGCGAGGAGTCGGATGCTGTTATTGAGGTGTTGGATGTGGATGACGTAGGTACTACCACCGAGTATGACTCGTGGTGGGTTTTGCGGCGCTGGAGAGGTGAGGGTCCTCTGGGAGGTGCGGAGGCGGCAGTGGAGGATGCTGAGGCGACAGGGGGTGATTGGGGAGGGCCGTTGGATGATGCAGACATGGCGGATGTGGACTTGGGTGTTCCGGAGCAGCCGGACATGCAGGATGTGGAGGAGCAATTGGAGCCTGGGCAGGCTACTGTCCCCGGGAGTCCTATGCGTCCGACAGATACGGAGGGGGTGGGGTCGGATGTAGGCGATGAGGTTGCGCGGCTTACAGAGCTACTACGGATGCGGGATCTAGAGAGGGATCTTCTGCGGGTTCAGTTGGCAGAGCGGGATAGCGTTTTGGCGCAGCGCGATGATGCCTTGTCTATCTATCATCGACGGGAGGCAGAGTGGTGTCTATACCGGATAGACTTGGAGAGGGAGGTCATCCGCCTTGGCGGGCGGCTCCCTGAGCCTTCTATCAGTAGATCTTCTCGACGGACGAGGGATAGTCTGACTGAGCAGTCAGCATCATCTCGCCGCAGGCGGTTGGATGAGGGGGGTGGTAGTAGGCATGATGCGGAGGCTAGCAGTAGTCGCCCTGCAGGGTCCCGTAGGACCCACACCACGGGGGGTAGTTCCCGTCGCACCGATCCTGCGTGATCATGGTGGCCGACGTCTTAGGTTGGGTTTTGGATATGATTGCGGGGTCTAAGGACCTGTTTTTGTAGCTTGCGGGCATCTTTTTTTTTGACGATATATATATATATATATACCGGTTTTATTTTTGGATTTGTACATGTGATGATGTGATTGATTTTTGTTATGCATGTTTATTTGTTTGATGGATGCAGATGAATTGAATTGTTTTAGATGCCTATGTGATATGCAAAATGGATGAATGCTATTTTTATTTATCTGGTTTTTCTTTGCTGTTTTTGTATTTTCTGATGGTATCATAAGAATGATAAGTAGGGCAGATGGTTTTCGGGATGAGTGTAAGATTTTCTGAGATTCAGACAGTTTTAACTCACTATCCACGACTGTACTTTATCTTACAAGACTTTTGAACAAGGTATGAATCAAACTTGTTTTTGACCGAGCTATTTCACATCCCCGTGTGTGCAATTGAGTTCATTTAGTGGTATTTGTTAGGATACCGCCCAGTGCCAGATGGGCTTTCAACCGAACCTGTACTGAGGATCACCTAATTAGCTCCACGAATTCCTTTGTTGTATGTACTAAGATTAATCTGCGTTGTAATCCAGGCTGCCATAAGCTAGCTCATCCACATGCAAACATTGATCTGTACACAAGTTAATGTGACAGATATATCGTCATGCGGGAGGTTTACTTCTGTTACCGAGTTGGTATTGAAGCTTGCCTTATGACCTACAGAATGCTGAGAGTTCCAGGGATTCAAGGTCAACTCCCTTCTTTTTTTCAATTGTATTGGGATACTTGCTCTTTTGTAGTGATAAGATCACTGTTTATTTTTATTGATTTTTCTTTTGAGCAAGGGATTGGGGATATGGAGTGACGAAAATCACTGTTGTTTGTGCCTTTTGATGTGTGCACTATATTTTGTCAAATTTTTGAGTTTTGACATTTTGCAAATTTTTGTGTTTTGCAGCTATTGAGAACTTTTGGGATTCTTAGGGAATTGGGTAGGGAGGAAGCTTGTCCTTTTGCCAACTCTCAGCATTCTAGGGGTCATTCGCACAGGGGGATGAGCAAGATAACCGTTTCGCTTGTGGTGACCTAGTTATTTTGCGGGTTTCATCTTTCGTTCACACGATTTTGGGAATTTTAGTGTTTTAATTTGTGTTGGGATGTTACGTAACAAGGTGTATTTCGAGTATGACTCTACCTTTATAAAATCCGTTCGACTTGGTACACTACATGGCTAAAGAGGAAAATGATGACTGAATTACTGAAACTCCTAGTACATTCCCAGACCACTGACTGTAGTGTGGTAAGATTTATGCATGGTGTTTTTGTTGATTTTGATGAATTCGAGTATGCCTAGAATTGAGATGCAAATCTTTTTTATTTTTGATGATTTTTGTTGTTTTGTTTTTGTTGAATTTCTTGATTGTTTGACCAAGAGATTGCGATAATCCTTGGAGCTTTTGGGTTGACCAAGAGATTGCGATAATCCTTGGAGCTTTTTGTATTGACCAAGAGATTGCGATAATCCTTGGAGCTTTTTAGGTGACCAAGAGATTGCGATAATCCTTGGAGCTTTTTGTGTTGACCAAGAGATTACGATAATCCTTGGAGCTTTTTGGGTTGACCAAGAGATTGCGATAATCCTTGGAGCTTTTTGGGTTGACCAAGAGATTGCGATAATCCTTGGAGCTTTTTGGGTTGACCAAGAGATTGCGATAATCCTTGGAGCTTTTTGGGTTGACCAAGAGATTGCGATAATCCTTGGAGCTTTTGGGTTGACCAAGAGATTGCGATAATCCTTGGAGCTTTTTGGGTTGACCAAGAGATTGCGATAATCCTTGGAGCTTTTTGTTTGTTTGTTTTTGTTGAATTTTTTTTTTTTTTTTTTTTGGTACATGGCTGTCTTAGATATGAAATGGTCGTAAATGACTGATATTCAAGGGTTCCGTTTCCTTGATACCGTCAAGAGAAGCTAGCCTGTACGTTCCTGGTCCTATTTTGCTATCAATGACATACGGACCTAACCAATTTGCCGCAAATTTGTCCCTCATATGGGACGGCAAATTAGAGTTTTGTTGGTTTTCCTTCAGAACCAGATCACCAACCCGAAATTCTCTTAGGTGAACTTTCATGTTGTAAGCTCTCTTAAGCCGCTCTTGATAGATACGTAAGTGCTCGAGAGCATTAACGCGTCTTTCATCAAGCAACGTAAGCTGGTCTAACCGGGCTGCCGCGCGGTGTCATCATCGATGAATTCCCGCATTGATATGCGGAGGGAAGGAATTTCCAACTCGAGAGGCATTACGCCTCTGAGCCATACACTAGTGAAAACGGAGTTGCCCCAGTGGGCGTCCGAATGCTAGTGCGATAGGCCCAAAGGGCAAGTGGGATTTGTATGTGCCAATCCTTATGACTGTCTGCGACGGTCTTTTTAAGGATGGCGACTAGCGTTTTGTTTGACGCCTCTGCTTGCCCATTTGCTTGCGGATAATATGGTGTTGAAAAGCTGTGCTGAATTTTGTACTTTGTGGTTAAAGCACGCACGTCTTTGTTCTTGAATGATGGCCCATTATCCGAGATTATTTTGGATGGAATACCAAAACGACATATGATGTAATGCAAAATGAACTCCGCAATGCGGGGTCCTGTCGTAGAGGTTAACGGAATTGCTTCCACCCATTTGGTAAAATATTCTGTGGCCGTTATGATAAACGTGTGACGGCCTGACGATGCAGGGGAGATCTTTCCAATTAGATCGAGGCCCCACTACGAAAATGGCCAAGCAGACTGGACTGTCTGTAGGGCCTGGGAAGGTGCGTGCATCAGATTGGCATGATGTTGACATTTCACACACCTCTTGACATATGCGCAGCAATCTCGCTCTAAAGATGGCCAATAATAGCCCATGCGAAGAATGCGCTTTGCAATGGCCATACCACTAAAGTGGCCGCCACATGTACCGTCATGCACTTGGGTGATCGCCCAAGTGGACTCTTGCTGGTCCAAGCAACGAAGAAGAATTCCGTCGTAGCTGCGACGATACAAAATGTCTCCTATCAAGACATATTTTGCCGCTTTCTGTTTGAATGTTCGTTTTGCGGCTTGCGTCAATCCAAGGGGTAGATTACCTAACTTGAGGTAATCTCTTATGGGTAAATACCAGTCCTGTTGATCAGATACCTCGACAGTTTGAACAGCCAATCCCTTTTGGAGTTCTTCCCTAACAAATGCTGATTGGGATAAAACTTGTAAAAATAGCGTTGTGTTGCTATTAATGGGAATGGGGGAGAACAAAGACCCCCAGTTGGCGTGTTTCAAATAGTCTCGGATTCGAAAGAACTTATCCGAAGATGGTTCGATCCGGATCATGTGGATTCCTGGCGTCAAGTCTGAGCTTGCGCGCTCCATCGCGGGTTGCGATAAGGTTTTGACCTGAATGGTTGTTATATCACCGGAAAGGTCTTGCGGGATTAGTGACCCCAAGGAGGCCATTGTGTCCGCAAAACGATTCGATGATCGAGGGAGTGCCTCGATGTCATACCACTCAAATTTTGCCAAGAATTTATCCACGAGGGCTTTATAGGCCTTCGAAACTGGGCATTTGCATTGATATACCCCTTTGACTTGATTGACGATTAACAGCGAATCGCCAAAGATGTTCAGTCTTTTGATGTTCATGGCGATTGTTGTCTGAAGACCTAGGAGCAAGGCTTCATATTCTGCATTGTTGTTGGTGCACTTGGAAGTTTAATTTAAATGACAGGGGCATTGGAGCGCCCTGCGGTGTGAAGAATACAATTCCTGCGCCACCACCTTGCTCGCATTTAGAACCATCAAAAAATAAGGTTATGTCGGCCTGAGACTCAGGCTCTTCAGAATCTGGCGATTCTGAGACATGGAAGACCTCATCATCGGGTAGTTCTATGACCAGAGGCTGATCGTCTTCAAGAGGAGCCTCTGCTAGTTGATCGGCTATGACTTGTCCTTTTATAGATTTTTGTCCAATAAACTCAATGTCAAATTCCGTCAACAACATGATCCATTTCGCCGTGCGGCTACTATGATAAGTACGACTCATCATGTATCGCAATGGATTCTCCTTAGACACAACATACGTCGTGTTGCTCAAGCATATAGTGGCGTAGCCTTTTGGTGGCAAACACCACTGCCAAGCAGAGTTTCTCAACGTATGCATAGTTAAGTTCGTAACCCGACCGGGGTGCGGCTAAGATAGTAAGTAGCCTGTTCTTTGTGAAGTTCATTCTTCTGGGCTAGCATTACGCCCAGTGCCACCTCAGTAGCTGAGATGTATAAGTAGAACGGCACACCTGGTCTAGGCGGTGCCAATACTGGTGGCGAAGCCAAGTATTGTTTGATTTCGTCAAAGGCTGACTGGCACTCGTCATCCCAATGAAATGTGACCCCTTTGTGCAATAATTTGTTCATTGGTCGGCATTTGTCAGATAATTGCGCTATGAAGCGTTTAATCGACGCGACCTTTCCTTGTAGACTTCTGAGCTGCTTGATAGTGGTTGGGGGAGCCATTTCAAGGATTGCCTTGACTTTGTTTGGGTCCACTTCGATGCCTCTTTTGGAGACTATAAAACCCAAGAGTTTTCCAGATGTGACGCCGAACACGCACTTCTTGGGATTCAGTCTGACCTTATGCTCTATGAGGCGATCGAGGATCTTGCTTAAGTCACCGAGATGATCTGAGCACAATTTAGACTTGGCTAACAAATCATCCATGTAATCTTCCAAAGTTTTGTGCATGTAATCGTGGAAGATATACGTCATAGCACGTTGGTATGTAGCGCCAGCGTTTTTAAGGCCAAAAGGCATGACCTTATAACAAAATGTCCCCCAAGGCGTTGTGAATGCCGTTTTGAGTTGGTCTTCAGGATTGATACGAATTTGATTGTATCCTGAGAAACCGTCCATTAGGGAGAGCATTTCGTGACCTGCTGTAGCGTCTACCAATGCGTCGATGCTTGGCAAGGGGAAATCATCCTTAGGACTCGCTTTGTTTAAGTCTCGAAAGTCGGTGCATATGCGAATCCTCCCATCGGGCTTCTTGACGGGAACCATGTTGGACAACCATGGCGGATAATCCACGTAGATGACAAATTGTGCATCCAACAGCTTTTGTAATTCGTCTTTGACCATCAAGGCCACTGTTGGGTGCATCTTTCTTAGTTTTTGCTTTACTGGCTTGATTTTCGGATCAAGCGTTAAATTGTGCATGACTAGCTGCGGGTCTAGTCCTGGCATATCTTTGTATGACCATGCAAAAACCTCCTTCTTTTCTTTAAGAAGGGCAATGTAATCGGCTTGCTCTTCGGGGGAAAGGCTTACCCCCAGCTTGAGAATCCGTGGATTCATTGGATCTGTGCCGATGTCTACGTCAGTCGTCTCTTCGACTGACATGTGAGATCCGTCCTCCAACTGATGTGGAGTTGGGATTAAATGGATATCATCAGCTGAGTTAAGATCTGCGTTGGGGACTTTGGGTCCCTCTTCAGCTTGAAAAATATCTTGAGTTGTCCTTGGGGTAAAATGAAGCATTTTACCGAAAGGCCAGTACTCTGATGGTGACAATGGTGAGTTGACGCGATCCCAATCAATGGCATCCGTGTTTAGATGTAATGACCGTGATGGATCGGTCGGATTGCGGATGGGTGTGGTCAAATCAATGGAGATCATGTGGATGGAATGAATTTGGTCTCCAGAACCACGGGTGTGACGACTTGATTCTTTCAGATGTTCCCTATATTCTGGGTCTGGCTCTACGGGAACAGGCACGAATGGATCCTCTCTAGGTGCAAATTCGTCTCTAAGTGCGGAAAGGAAGGCGGGGTCTTCCCTTGGTACTGTTGTCCTGATGGGATCTTGAGGTGGACGATGCTCAACTTGAATTTGGAGCCATAGGCCTAGCACTTGGTCCCACCTCGTTGGGTCTAAGTGCCATTCATGTCCCAACCGTATACCCATTTGTCCCATTAGATCTTCATGGGTTAGAGCGTGGTGATGTCGTCGCGCATGTCTGAGATAGTCCATCTCAGTCTCGTCTTCTGAATCGCTTTCATAGATCCAAAATTGCTCATCCTCTTCAGCATCTGTTGCTTCCGACATTGAGGACTCTTCTTGTTCCAGTGAATTAATCTGATCCCATTGCGGTTGTTCCACTCTTAGTGGAGGGACCTGATTCTTTTGAGACTGCGTTATTTCGTCTGGAACCTCTAAGGGGAACAGTTTCAAAAAAATATCTGGAAGCCGTTGTTGTTCTTTTCGAGGACTGCTCTCTGAACTTTCACCTCTCTCTAGCAAAGGAGAGGGATTATTGTTGTTACCAGGGGTGTTTGTAGACCATGGGAGATAATCCCCCAATGTGTATTCTGTGTTTGGATTGGCGTATGGGTCTTGTGCCAATCCCCCCCGTTGCCTATTTCTAGGCCTTGCATGTTTTCAACCAAGATGTCTAATGGCAGGGGATGGTTGAACCCTACCCCCGACTTGTCGTATGGCATCTGATATCTTGGTTGACAAAGGATCCGCATCCCTTGCTCGTATCTGCCTAGCCCATACCCATGCCAATTGCATTGTTCGAGATATTTTAGGGCAAATTCTGGGTTCGACAGATAATTGATGTTTTCGACAAAAGGTTCTTCATCTGTTTCCTTTTGTTCGCATGGTTCAGAACCATGATCAAGGCCCCCATACACAAAATTCGTTTGGTTCGGTGGGTAGCCTAAAGGGACGATTGTTCCAATGGGAAGGCGAGGTCTTCCCATGTCTTGTACTGACTCCAGTGTGGGGGTTGCCACAACATTTTGCACTATGTACTCTCCCAGGCCTGTACTGGCCATCTCAACAGTGATTGTTGATGATTGGGTAGGAGGAAACGGTAGTCCTTCCTGAGTCCATTCCATGTTTGGTTGTTCAGGAATCTTGGTTTCCGTTGCGTTGGGCGCTTCCTCTGTTGATATTGTTGAGATCGTGGGCAACCCCTCTTCTAGAGGCTTAACCTCCTCCATGATTTGCTTTCCCTTGTCCTTCTGTTGGGCCACGATAGGTGGCGCTGATGATGAAGGAGCCAATGATGACATCTCACCTGGCTGGGATTTTACCTTATTGGCCACCAGTTGTGCCTGCGGTATCGGACCCTGTTTAGATGGATTTAATTGAAAATCCAAATGCGTTGATGGTAGGGTCGATTGAGGTATGAATTGTACCGCATTGCAATACTTGAAGGGCTCTAAGTCCATTGGGACTACATGTATTTGCCCTTCATAGGCATACTTCAAGCACCGGTGTGCGATCGAGGGGACACACTTCATGTCCCTGATCCAAGGCCGCCCGACAGTATGTTATAAGCCATTTCGCCTTCCAACACATGGCATAGTGTGGGTATTGACTTTTGTCCTACCTGTATAGGCAGAACAACCGTGCCGACTGTCGAGCAAATTGCATCGTTAAAAGCTCGCAGTGTGTACGTGGAAGCTGTGATGTGAGAGGCTGGCAGTTTTAAATGCTTTAACGCAGCAGTGGTTATAATGTTACTGGACGAGCCGGTATCTATCAGCACTCTCTTGTACGGGATCCCGTTGACCCGCGCGATAACGTGCAGGGGTGGATCCGGCATGTCATTCGATATTGTTTTGACCTCATTTTCTTTGAATGTGATGACAGGCTCCGTACATTGTTTCACATGTCCCACGAAAGCGTTGAAAGAATTAGCTTCGTGGGGTTGTACTTCAATGGCTTTTAAGATGTCCATAAGAGCTTCTCTATGTGGAGCTGATTGTTGAATAAGCTCGTAGATGGACAGCCTAGCTGACGTGGTCCGCAAACTCTGCGTGAGTTTGGTTCGTATCGTGACCTCAGGTCTAGGCGGAGGTAACTGCATCGGGCGTTGTTGAGGCTGCGATGTCGACGGAACTTCCCTCGCAGGTACCTCGGGGGCAACTGCTGGGTATTTTCTGTTCCTTGTTACAATGCTAATCATTCCCACAAATCCTTGTGCGGGAAGATCTTGTCGCACCTCGTTTATTTGGAGCGGTTTTGTCTGCGCCTCGTGGGCAGGCAAGGGGTCCTTGAATACCCCCATTTGTTGGTTGTTAGGTGCGATGGGGTTGTCCACGACCAATGTTCGATTGTCGATCAAATCCTGGACTAGTTCTTTGAATTTCCAGCACCCATTTAGGTCATGTCCTCTGCGTCTATGAAATCTGCAATACAATTCCTCCCTATACCCCTTAGGCTTAGGAACGCTAGGGTCAAAAATTTGGATTTCTGGCAGAGTAACTAGATTCGCCGCTGACAAGCGGTCAAATAAGGAGTCCCTAGACTCCGCATACGGGGTGAATTGTCGCCTAGGGCGACGCTGCTGATACTGTTCTTGTCTCCTGTTATCTCTTTCGTAAGCAGGAGGCACTGCCTGGTAGTTAGCCTTTTGAGGCTGCGTTTCTTGCACAGGCGCTGGGACATTTATCGCAACTTGGTTGATTGCAGCGTGTTGTGGTTGCGTTGTCCCAGTTTTAGTGGTTTTATTCCACTCTTTCTTCTTAGGCTTGGCAATTGCGCCTTCGCCTATCTTAATCTCTTCTATGACTCTGGCTTGCGCCAAAGCTTCTTCTAAGTTGTCGTATTGTCGCAGCAACAATAGACCAGAGATTGATTTTAAACAACTTTTCGCGAACATTTGCGTGAGGTCCGACATGGGAGGACGGTAGGGTAACTTAGAAAGCAAAGCTCTCCATCGGTTCCCGTACGCTGCCATTGTTTCCTCCTCAAATTGTTTAAGGCTAGCAAGATCACTAAGTGATGCCTTCTTCCTTGTGTTGAAGGCGAAGCGTTCAAGAAACGCATCTACTAGCTGATCTAAGCTGCTTATGTTGTGTTTGGGCAGCTGTGTGAACCAATCCGAGGTGGGGCCTGCGAATGTGGTTATGAATGTTCTAAGCAATAACGCGTCATTATCTTGAATGCCGAAGCATTGGCTTAGAAACCGTGTAACATGTTCCTGTGCGTCCTCTTCACCTTTAAAAACTGCCAATTGAGGCAACTTAAAGTGTTCGGGGTAGAGAGGTGTAGGCACTGAGGGATGCACCGGATTATTGCGGAGTAGACGTAATGTGGGTTTTTGATGCCCAGCAACTTTTGTCTCCACCGACTCTAAACGCTCCAATAGCGCTTGGTATGCATCGGAAGATTTTATTTCTTCCTCTCTTGTTCGCTCTTGTTGCAAGTTACGGTAAACTGGAGGCCTATGGAGGGGTGGCCGAATGGCATCCTTCCCGCCTTGATGGGGAGTTTCGATATACTCCTCTTCTGGTTCATACTCCTCGTAAAATTCTTGAGGAGTCTCAGGGCGAAACCTATGACCCTGATCAAGTTCTTGTTGAAGGTACCCATCATTGTTTCGGGGAGTTGCCTCCCTTTCAAATCTATGGGGTCTTGGAGGCGAGTTTGACGAGGTCGTGGAGACTCGTCTTGCGCCAACGGATTACGCCTCTCATACTGTTCAGCTCTTTGGATGCGAGGGGTTGGCCCCCTCTCAGGTATTTCATAGCGTAACTCATCCGCTTCGCGTTGCATGCGTTCTTTATCCAAGCGGTATTGATACTCTATCTCTTGTTGACTTTGTTTAAGCCGCATGATTTGGGCTTGACGGGTGGTATATCTGGCGACAATCGGATCAATTTGTTCTACCCTATTTTGTTCGGGAGGTTCAAATGTTCCTCCTATGGGTCTACCTTGATTTTGATGCTCTAAGGTTTCAATGGGTCGCTTCCCTCTGTCGAGGTAGGTGGTATGTGCTCGAGGTTCTGGCCTCAAGGGGTGATCATGATATCCTGCTGGTGCGGAAATGCAAGGTTCCCGCATTGTTTGTTGCTCTCGAGGAATGTGATGGTTTTCCTCATACTCCCTTTCATGAGTGTAAATGGGATGGGCGGAGTTAGGTCGCCCTATGTAAGGAGCCCTGCGCTCCGGATGTGGTCTTTCTGTTCTGATGATAGGTAAAGAAGGGACGCCATATCCATGTTGCCCCTCTAAATGGACAGTGTGCCTGTTTAGCGCTTCATTGCGCGGTGGCCACTCATGCCTACCTTCAAGAGGTGATTCTCTATTTATGTCAAGGTCTACATGTAAGGCATCTTCCCGAAAGGGGCTGCTTTGAATAGGCATACCCCACCGAGGATTCTGAATTGGATTCTTTTGTAGGTTAGACCGATAAGGCGGTATAACCAAATCCTCAGGACTGAAGTGAAGGCAACTTGTGCCTGCTTTTTGTGTACCTCTCGGAGCTTCTGCCCTTGATTGGGCTTGACTACGGGTGTACACCATTGCGGTGCTTCTATGCTATCTAAATAAGTTTTTATCTCGTTTTATGATTTTCTCTTTTTTTTTTTTTTTGTCTACACTAAGCAGAATTAAACACACACATTCACAAGACCGTGATTATCTCTTTTAAGGATTCTTGGTGTGCCCTAGACTGGTTTAGTGCATTTTGATGTTTTGTTTTGTTTTTGTAGGTTTTGTAGAACGTTTAAATGCATCATGTAGGCTCTTATAACTCCAAAAAGGTCGCCCCTTCAATATACCAACCAGGCCGATATACCAACCTCTCTATATACCCGCCCTTACGAGAGGGAGACTATAGGTACGTGAGAGCAGAAGGTACGTGGTACATAGGCGGTACGGAAGGGGGATTGTCCTGTTAATGACACCTACCATAGAAAACTTATCCTCGCGCGCATGGGAATCACCCCGGCTATGCTCGGTCCGTCTTCGTCAGGATTTACGCCTAACAAGAGTTGACAATCGGGAAATGGATGCAAATCAAGCCAAGGCGGTGATTAAATCCACCAATGGTCTTGATCAAGGGCTGGGGTCTTAAGACCAGCTCCTTGGTTTAAAGTTGTCTCGTGATGTGTGTGGGATTCGTTTTATCCAATAAAATGAAACTAGCATACATGACTTTTCCTAATGCAATGCAAGATTAAATGAAAACAATTAACGAAGCAGAAACAAAAATAGAAACAGAAAATTATAACAGAGATCATGAAAATCCCTACCTCTTCTCTGCCTGCTCCTGTTATCTCTGAATTTCTGCTCTGAAAATCCATAGACAGGAATTCGTCCCTCTGGGAGACGAATTGCAGAACAGAATTCGTCCCACCTAGAGACGAATTTGAATTCGTCTCAGGGTCAGACGAATTGTAGAAAAGGATTCGTCCCTGTCAGAGACGAATAGCAGTCTGCAACAAAAAAAGTGTACCTGTCAAGCACAAACACAAAACTTTGATCAGTTTCTGTGATTTCAAAACCAGGGAACAGGGTCCCACCGTGATCGCCACTGAAAGCACGAGATTCCGGTCAAAAGAAACACCAAGTGCAATTGCATTCAAAATTAATCACGCTTAAGTCCTAGGAATGTACATTGCATGAAACGAAAAGAGACATGTTGTAAGAGACGCAATCAGATAAAGAAAAACAGCCCTTTCATTAATTTCTTTCGATCTCTGTTACAATAATGCCTCCTCCCTTTTCAGGGGCTAGGAGCGCAAATAAGGTTTGATTACAATCGTTGAATGGTTCCTCCTTCCGCGTGCCCACGATTGCACTGGGCGGGCTAAGATGATGCCGCCGCTGATGTTGATGGGTTCTTCGCCTCTGCTGCTTCTCCTGCAAACAAAGAAATGATCAAGACGTTAGTAGCACCTGTTGCAAATGAAAATCATTCTCTCTCTAAAACTAACAAAATATGCATACGAATATTTGCTTGAAACCATGAAAACAGTGAATCCAAATTGCTTCAAAATCTGACAGAAGGTAAGAACAGTCACCAGAAGGCCACTGCCACTGAGGCAGCTGGCCAATTCACCTTAAACTGGAATTCGTCCCCGGGCGGGACGAATTCTGATCGTAATTCGTCCCTGGGTGGGACGAATTCTTCTGAATAGGAGAAATCGACCTGCTGCTGCTCCAATGTCAGATCTCGGGACTCGCAAAACTCCTGCAAATAGGGGGTTAGGTAATTGGGGCCATTTTGGGACGACCCAGATGGTCGGATTTTCCCAATTTGACCTCCTCCCTCGGGAATTTAACCTTGACACCTGCAAGTTAGCGAAACGATAAAGCAATACAAAACACCCTAAACTCTGACCAAAAGCTACAAAATTGCAATTATAGACTAATCAGACCTAGTAACACAGAATGCAATCTAAAAATTAATCTAAAGTGCTCAAAAACTGAAATTAGAATTTGGGGGTGCGGGGGTGCCCAAGTGGGCCTCCCACCGTTGGCCCTCGATTTTGGAGCCAATCCACCAAGGATGGGCCCAAAACCTTTTAGGATTGTGGGGTCGGCGAATTGGTAGGTTCGGATGTCCATGCGTCGAATTTGAGTAAGGTTCGAGCTTCCAAAGGCCACCCAACAACCTCCCTTGCAAAAGAGATTGATGGATGTAGGAAGGTGAACAAAGGGGGATGCAAATGAGTCTTCGATTCGGCTAGCACTTCGTTGCTTGAACACTCCTTCCACCTGCATGTTTTGGGTGAGAAAAGTCCCACCTTTTATAGACCCAAGGGGTCTCTTTTGGGAGGGAAGCACAAAAGCCAAGTGTTGACCATGGGCGCCATGTGGCGGTCTTGTCTTCCCATGAGGGAGGGGAGTCCTTCACTGACTTGAACTTTGATAAATGCTTCTTGTAACAGTCCTCTAACGGCCCCTCTGTCCACTTACACATGCGTGCAAGGTAGGAGCCCTTAATCGACTGTTACGGGCTGCCACTTGGCACCATTTGCCCTTTTGCCCGTTAAGCTTAGAATTCGTCCCACCCAGGGACGGATTCGAGAATTCGTCCTGGGGTGGGACGGATTCTATTTTGAATTCGTCCCTGGGTGAGACGAATACTGGGCAAAGTGCCCAAGTGTGCCAAATTGCTCCTTGACCTTACAAAATTGCTATGAAAGTGGTTAAGACCACTGTTTGACCTCTGAGGGCTGCCCTGGGGGCTGTGTTTGTCAAAGCGATCAGTGTTTGCAGTCACATAATCGGATTGGTGCTGTTTTGGTGTCTACAATTTGGGTCACTACCTCTAGGTCATCCACTAGAACAACCATAAGATCATTGTTTCAGTATAATTATCAATGTAGGTGCTTTTATTGTAGGTCATATCCTAAGGTATGCTTGGGTCATAATCATTCATTTCACATTTCTTCATGATAAGACCAATATCATTCTTTACATTCAATAAACTTTTATTTTTTATCACACTTGGTTTCCTTTTGTAGAAACCATACAACATTCCTTTCATCTTATTTCATTCATTCATACTTATCCATCCACAATCCATTTTTAAATTTTGCTTTTACTTCTTAGGTATATAATATTTTTGAGAATGATTATGTCTTCCACAAGTTTCACAACAATGGAGATTCCAACATTTCTCTATCTTATGTTCATATCTACCACAATGATTACATATATTCCATGTTACAAAATTTATTTTACCATTATGTCCTTCATTTTTACTGATTCTATAAATATCTATAACTAATTTTATGTCATTATTTTCTTTCATGAATTTAGTTCTTGATTTATCACTACTGGCCTATCATGTAAATCCAAGGCCTTCATATTTTGATTTTATTTTTTATATAATTGACTCTTTCATTCCTTTTCTCTGTTTCCCAAACCTGTCTCTATGTATAACATTTTATTTAATAATTTTGAACCAATCCATTTAGTACACCTTTAAAATTAACCAAATCCATCATCATATTGATTTATTTCAATATCGAGATAACTTTGAGCATCACTATTTCTATCATTATTTGAATCTCTATCGTCATCAATTTTGACATCATAAGTTTTTTCTAACCAATCATAAAATGTACTCAAATCATCTAATTTGCTCTCTATATCTTTTATTTTTGTGTCACAACATGCATTTACTATCATAGGTTCCATATCTTTATTGGAATCCTCACTACTTGATAACAAACATATGTGATTTATCGTAAGATTCATGTGTATAGATTCTGATTGTGCAATATACCCTAACTGATTACTATGATCTCTTTGATTCTCTTTAGAAGATTCTTGATCTTGACCCTTCCTAATCAATGCATTATACTTACAACATTTTGTATTATGACCTTCTTTTTCACAAATATGATAATATTTTTTTGTTTTTGGTTTTGTGATGAAGTGCAAAATTCTTTTTCTACTACAAGAGCCTTATTGGATGACTCATTTTGCAATTGATTTTCAACTTGATTTGTAGTTAATTGTTCTATCTATAAGATAGAACACATGATCGGATAAAGAGTTTTTGGACCAATCGATCAATATCATTGAGTTTATATATACATATATTATGGCATAATCTTAATTAAAAGTATACAAGGATTAGAGACACTAATTGCGATTGCATTCAAAATCAAATGCGCTTAAGTCCTAGAAACGTAAAGTGCATGAAATGGAAAAGAAACGCATTGGAAGAGACACAAGCAAATGGAGAAAACACAGCCCTTTCATTAATATCCCTTGATCTCTATTACAATGACGTCTCCTCCCTTTTCGGGGGCTAGGAGCGTTAAAAGAATTCGATTACAATCACTCAATGTTCCTCTTTCCGCGTGCCCACGATTGCAATGGGCGGGCCAAGATGATGCCGCCGCTGATGTCGATGAGTTCTTCACCTCCGCCGCTTCTCCCGCGAACAAAGAAACAACCAAGATGTCGTAGCACCTCGCCGCAAGTGAAAAGTGTTTGTTCTCTAAAATCATCAAAATATGCATATAAACATTTGTCTAAAACAAGTAAACAAAATGATTCTAAACAGCCTGAAAACTTTCCAGAAGACAGAAAATGTTACCAAAGTGCCATTGCCACCGAGACAATCGGCCAATCTGCTTTCAACTGGAAATCGTCCCCGGGTGGGACGATTTTGATCGTAATCGTCCCGGGCGGTTGATGTAATCGTCCCCGGGTGGGACGATTTCTTCCGTGTTGGGGAAGTCGAACTGACACGCTCCAATGTGGACTCCTGAGGTCTCCAAAACACCTGCAGACAGGGGGGTTATGTAATTGGGGCCATTTTGGGACGACCCGCATGGTCGGATTCTCCCAATTTGGCCTCTACCCTCGGGAATTTGATATCGCCTCCTGCAAGTTAGTGAAACAACAAAGCGACACAAAACATACTAGAATCTGATCAAAGGTTACGAAATTGCAGCTATGAGTTCACCAAACATAATAACACAATATGCAACCTGAGAAAATAATCTAGAATGCTCTGAAATAAAACTTAAGAAAAGTGCGGGGATGCCCAAGTGGGCCTCCCACCGTTGGCACTTGATTCCGGCGCCAATCCACTAGGGATGGGCCCAAAACCTCTTAGGATTGGGGGGTCGGCGAATTGGTTGGTTCAGGTGTCCATGTGTTGGATTTGGGTCCGGTTCAAGCTTCCAAAAGCCACCCAACAACCTCCCTTGCAAAAGAGATTGGTGGATGTGGGAAGGTGAACCAAAAGGGATGCAAGTGGGTCTTCAACTCGGCAAGACTTCGTTGCTTGAAAACTCCTTCAACCTCGTATATCTTGGGTGAGAAAAGTCCCACCTTTTATAGACCCAAGGGGTCTCTTTTGGGAGGGAAGCACAAATGCCATGTGTTGGTCATAGGCGCCATGTGGCAGTCTTGTCTTCCCATGAGGGAGGGGAGTCCTCCGTTGACTTAGGCTTTGATAAATGCCTTTTGTGACAGTCCTCAAACGGCCTATTTGTCCACTCACACACGCGTGCGGGGCAGGAGTCATCAACTGACTGTTCTGGGCTGCCACTTGGCCTCATTTGTCTTTTTGCCCGTTAAACTTGGAAATCGTCCCACCCAGGGACGGATTCAGAATTCGTCCTAGGGTGGGACGGATTCTATTTTGAATTCGTCCCTGGGTGAGACGAATACTAGGCAAAGTGTCTAAGTGTGCCAAATTGCTTCTTGACCTCACAAAATTGCTATGAAAGTGGTTAAGACCACTGTTTGACCTCTCGAGGGCTGCCCCTGGGGCTGTGTTTGTCAAAGCGATCAGTGTTTGCAGTCACATAATCGGATTGGTGCTGTTTTGGTGTCTACAGATGCCCCTTTTTGGGAAGCGCTACGGGTGACGCAAGGGCTGAGCAAAAATAGATAACCAAAGCACTAATGATTAGGGTTTCTTGGTAACCTAACCAACTTTTGATGCCCCAAGTATGGAAAGGGCATGCATTCTTGAATCCTTGCTTCTGACGAGCTAAGGAATTTGATTTCAAGTATTAACCTGTTTTGGTGAGGTGTGACTTGAACTTAGACATTGATCAGTCATGAACAGGCAAAGGGCGTTTTTATCCTCAGGGGGAACCTTGTGTTCATGATTCACGAAATGCCAAGTGTTTGATTGATTTGATTGTTGCTTGTTTATTGCCCCAAGCAGGAGCGTGATTGTCTTTGTCAATGATTCTTTGAATGCATGTCATTTTCCTTAATTGGGTGTGTGATTGTTGGTTGGTGACTAAGTGTGACTACCCCCTCAAGCGACGAATCGATGAGGGAATGACCTTCGTGAGAGAAGCGACGAGTCGCTTGACCCAAGATGACTTGTGCAAGGGTGCCTTTAGAGGGTTTACCGTTAAGCGTGTGCAATTTTTCCAACATTTGGACCTATTTTTGGTGGGTGTTAACCCTTTTGGTGATGCCGTAATGGGGTGAAATCATCGAAAACCTAACTTCCCGTGGAGCGGTCCGGCTATTATAGCCTTCTTGGGGAAGTAGGAGAGTGATAATTTGAACCTCGACATCGATTTTCTTTGCCAAGAGGTTAAGTGCAAGAGCACTTGTGTCCGGCAATGTTTATTGCTTTTTTTTTTTTTTCAAAGTTTAAGTGCAAAGCACTTGTGTCATGTTTATTGTTTTTTATGTTGCATGTTTTGTTGTTTTTGTTGTTTTTTTTGTGACACCATTTGGGGATTAAATTTTCGAAAATCCGTCTCCCGTGGAGCGGTCCGGCTATGGTAGCCTTCTTAGGGAGTAGGATAGTGATAATTTGTGACCCTGATGTCGATTTTCCATGCCAAGAGTTTAAGTGCAAGAGCACTTGTGTCTGGCAATGTTTATTGCTTTTTGTGTTGTTTTGATTTTCTTGTTGTTTTTGAGTGGGCTTTGACCCTTTTGTGACGTCGTTTGGGGATGAAATTGTCGAAAATCCGTCTTCCCGTGGAGCGGTCCAGCTATGGTAGCCTTCTTAGGGAGTAGGATAGCGACAATGTAGACCCCGACATCAGTTTTTCTATGCCAAGAGGTTAAGTGCAAGAGCACTTGTGTCTGGCAATGTTTATTGCTTTTTGTTTTTGTGTTGCATTTATTTGTTGTTTTTGTTGTTTTGATTTTCTTTGATCTTGTGCATGATGGTTGATGAATATGGATGTATGCATGTTGATTTATTTTGATGGATGCATATGCTATGATGAATGCAAATGGTTTTGATTTATATGTGATATGCAGATATGAAATGGATGAATGGGATTTGTGATGTTTGGCTATGGCACCAAGGACTGTTTAGAACTCGTTATTTTGTTTTTAGGCGATTGCTCTGATGCATGACTTTGTATGTATACATGTGGTTTTTTTTTTTGTATTTTTTTGATGGTA
The DNA here is from genome assembly GCA_028583015.1 of Wollemia nobilis. Classification (NCBI taxonomy): domain Eukaryota; kingdom Viridiplantae; phylum Streptophyta; class Pinopsida; order Araucariales; family Araucariaceae; genus Wollemia; species Wollemia nobilis. The sequence goes on along the minus strand of JAQPPZ010017210.1, from coordinate 8,443,307 downwards.
TTGTAAGGATGAAAAGTAGCGCAGTTGGTTTAGAAATGTATCTAAGGTTTTCTCGAGACTCGATCGTGTTTTAACTCACTAGCCATGACTCGTACTTTATCTTACAAGACTTTTTGACCAAGGTATGAATCGGACTTGTTTTTGACCCAGCTTATTTCACATCCCCGTGTGTGCAATTGAGTTCATTTAGTGGTATTTGTTAGGATACCGCCAAGTGCCGGATGGGCTTTCAACCGAACCTCGTATCGAGGATCACCTAATTAGCTCCACGAATTCCTTTGTTGTATGTACTAAGATTAATCTACGGTGTAATCCAGGATGCCATAAGCTAGCTCATCCACATGCAAACATTGATCTGTATGCAAGTTAATGTGATAGATATATCGTCATGCGGGAGGTTTACTTTCGTTACCGATAGGCTATCAACCAAATTGGTACTGAAGCTTGCCTTATGACCTATAGAATGCCGAGAGTTCCAGGGATTCAAGGTCAACTCCCTTCTTTTCTTCAATTGTATTGGGATACTTGCTCATTGTAGTGATGAGATCACTGTTTATTTTGATTTGTTTTTCTTTCGAGCAAGGGATTGGGGTTATGGAGTGACGAAAATCACTGTTGTTTGTGCCTTTTGATGTGTGCACTGTAGTTTGTCAAATTTTGGAGTTTTGACATTTTGCAAATTTTTTTGTGTTTTGCAACTATTGAGAACTTTAGGGATTCTTAGGGAATTGGGTAGGGAGGATGCTTGTCCTTTTGCCAACTCTCAGCATTCTAGGGGTCATTCGCACAGGGGGATGAGCAAGATAACCGTTTCGCTTGTGGTGACCTAGATTATTTTGCAGTGTTTCATCTTTCGTTCACACAATTTGGGAATTTTTTTTAGTGTTTTGATTTGTGTTGGGATGTTACGTAACAAGGTGTATTTCAAGTATGACTCTACCTTCGTAAAATCTGTTCGACTTGATACACTACATGGCTAAAGAGGAAAATGATGACTGAATCACTGAAACTCTTGGTACATTCCTAGACCACTGACTGTAGTGTGGTAAAAGTTATGCTTGGTGTTTTTGTTGTTTTTGTAACATGAGACAATGCGGAACAAGATGGACTATCAGAGCTATTGCAGCCTATGGTGCCTTTGACCCGTATGACTACAAATATGCAATGTATGGATGCAATGCTTAATGCAACTATGTATTTTTGTAATTTTGATGGATTGTTTTTGGTGAAGGTGAAGATGAGGTGCGAGAATATGAATTTTTTGATGAATTTGAGTATGCCTAGAATTGAGATGCAAATCTTTGTTGTTTTTGATGATTTTTGTTGTTTTGTTTTTTTGAATTTCTTGATTTTTTTTGACCAAGCGATTGCGATAATCGTTGGAGCTTTTTGGGTTTGACCAAGTGATTGCGATAATCCTTGGAGCTTTTGGGGTGACCAAGAGATTGCGATAATCCTTGGAGCTTTTTGGTTGACCAAGAGATTGCGATAATCCTTGGAGCTTTTTGGATTGACCAAGAGATTGCGATAATCCTTGGAGCTTTTTGGGTGACCAAGAGATTGCGATAATCCTTGGAGCTTTTTGGGTTGACCAAGAGATTGCGATAATCCTTGGAGCTTTTTGGATTGACCAAGAGATTGCGATAATCCTTGGAGCTTTTTGGGTGACCAAGAGATTGCGATAATCCTTGGAGCTTTTTGGGTTGACCAAGAGATTGCGATAATCCTTGGAGCTTTTTGGGTGACCAAGAGATTGCGATAATCCTTGGAGCTTTTGGGTGACCAAGTGGATAATCCTTGGGGTTTTTGTACCAAGAGATTGCGATAATCCTTGGAGCTTTTGGGTGACCAAGAGATTGCGATAATCCTTGGAGCTTTTGGGTGACCAAGAGATTGCGATAATCCTTGGAGCTTTTTTGGGTTTTTTTTGTTTTTTTTGACTGTGATAATCCTTGGAGCTTTTTGGAGTGACCAAGAGATTGCGATAATCCTTGGAGATTTTTGGAGTGACCAAGAGATTGCGATAATCCTTGGAGCTTTTTGGTTGACCAAGAGATTGCGATAATCCTTGGAGCTTTTTGGGTGACCAAGAGATTGCGATAATCCTTGGAGCTTTTTGGTGACCAAGAGATTGCGATAATCCTTGGAGCTTTTTGGATTGTGACCAAGAGATTGCGATAATCCTTGGAGCTTTTTGGGTGACCAAGAGATTGCGATAATCCTTGGAGCTTTTTGGGTGACCAAGAGATTGCGATAATCCTTGGAGCTTTTTGGGTGACCAAGAGATTGCGATAATCCTTGGAGCTTTTTGGGTGACCAAGAGATTGCGATAATCCTTGGAGCTTTTTGGGTTGACCAAGAGATTGCGATAATCCTTGGAGTTTTTTTTTTTTTTTGGATATGGCTTTCTTAGATATGAAATGGTCGCAAATGACTGATATTCAAGGGTTCTGTTTCCTTGATACCGTCAAGAGAAGCTAGCCGGTACGTCCCGGGTCCTATTTTGCTATCAATGACATAAGGACCTAACCAATTTGCCATGAATTTGTCCCTCATATGGGACGGCAAATTAGAGTTTTGTTGGTTTTCCTTCGGAACCAAATCACCAACCCGAAAGTCTCTTAGGTGAACTTTCATGTTGTAAGCTTTCTTAAGCCGCTCTTGATAGATACGTAAGTGCTCGAGAGCATTAACGCGTCGTTCGTCAAGCAACGTAAGTTGGTCTAATCGGGCTTGCCGCGCAGTGTTATCATCGATGAACTCCTGCATTGATATGCGCAGGGAAGGAATTTCCAACTCGAGAGGCATTACTGCCTCTGAGCCATACACTAGTGAAAACGGAGTTGCCCCAGTGGGCGTCCGAATGCTAGTGCGATAAGCCCAAAGGGCAAGTGGGATTTGTATGTGCCAATCCTTATGACTGTCTGCGACGGTCTTTTTAAGGATGGCGACTAGCGTTTTGTTTGACGCCTCTGCTTGCCCATTTGCTTGCGGATAATAGGGTGTTGAAAAGCTGTGCTGAATTTTGTACTTTGTGGTTAAAGCACGCACGTCTTTGTTCTTGAATGATGGCCCATTATCCGAGATTATTTTGGATGGAATACCAAAACGACATATGATGTGATGCAAGATGAACTCCGCAATGCGGGGTCCTGTCGTAGAGGTTAACGGAATTGCTTCCACCCATTTGGTAAAATATTCTGTGGCCGTTATGATAAACGTGTGACGGCCTGACGATGCAGGGGAGATCTTTCCGATTAGATCGAGGCCCCACTACGAAAATGGCCAAGCAGACCGGACTGTCCGTAGGGCCTGGGAAGGTGCGTGCATTAAATTGGCATGATGTTGACATTTCACGCACCTCTTGACATACGCGCAGCAATCTCGCTCTAAAGATGGCCAATAATAGCCCATGCGAAGAATGCGCTTTGCAATGGCCATACCACAGAAGTGGCCGCCACATGTACCGTCATGCGCTTGGGCGATCGCCCAAGTGGACTCTTGCTGGTCCAAGCAACGAAGAAGAATTCCGTCATAGTCGCGACGATACAAAATGTCTCCTATCAAGACATATTTTGCCGCTTTCTGTTTGAATGTTCGTTTTGCGGCGTGCGTCAATCCAAAGGGAAGATTACCTAACTTGAGGTAGTCTCTTATGGGTAAATACCGACCTCGTTTATCGAATACCTCGACAGTATGAACAACCAATCCCTTTTGAAGTTCTTCCCTAACAAATGCTGATTGGGATAGAACTTGTAAGAATAGCGTTGTGTTGCTATTAATGGGAGTGGGGGAAAACAAAGACCCCCAACTGGCCCGTTTCAAACGAGTCTCGGATTCGAAAGAACTTATCCGAAGATGGTTCGATCTGGATCATGTGGACTCTCGGCGTCAAGTCTGAGCTTGCGCGCTCCATCGCGGGTTGCGATAAGGTTTTGACCTGAATGGTTGTTATATCACCGGAAAGGTCTTGCGGGATTAGTGACCCCAAGGAGGCCATTGTGTCCGCAAAATGATTCGATGATCGAGGGAGTGCCTCGATGTCATACCACTCAAGTTTTTCCAGGAATTTGTCCACGAGGGCTTTATAGGCCTTTAGAACTGGGCATTTGCATTGATATACCCCTTTGACTTGATTGACGATTAACAACGAATCGCCAAAGATGTTCAATCTTTTGATGTTCATGGCGATTGTTGTCTGAAGACCTAGGAGCAAGGCTTCATATTCTGCATTGTTGTTGGTGCACTCGGAAGTTTAATTTAAATGACAGGGGCATTGGAGCGCCCTGCGGTGTGAAGAATACAATTCCCGCGCCACCCCCTTGCTCGCATTTAGAACCATCAAAAAATAAGGTTATGTCGGCTCGAGACTCAGGCTCATCAAAATCTGGCGATTCTGAGACATGGAAGACCCCATCATCGGGTAGTTCTATGACCAGAGGCTGATCGTCTTCAAGAGGAGCCTCCGCTAGTTGATCGGCTATGACTTGTCCTTTTATAGATTTTTGCCCAATAAACTCAATGTCAAATTCCGTCAACAACATGATCCATTTCGCCGTGCGACTACTATGATAAGTACGACTCATCATGTATCGCAATGGATTCTCCTTAGACACAACATACGTAGTGTTGCTCAACATGTAGTGGCGTAGCCTTTTGGTAGCAAACACCACTGCCAGCAGCAGTTTCTCAACGTATGCATAGTTAAGTTCGTAATCGACCAGTGGTGCGGCTAAGATAGTAAGTAGCCTGTTCTTTGTGAAGTTCATTCTTCCGGGCTAGCATTGCGCCCAGTGCCACCTCGTAGCTCGAGATGTATAAGTAGAACGGCACACCTGGTCTAGGTGGTGCCAATACCGGCGGCGAAGCCAAGTATTGTTTGATTTCGTCAAAGGTCGATCGGCACTCGTCATCCCAATGAAATGTGACCCCCTTGTGCAATAATTTGTTCATGGGTCGGCATTTGTCGGATAATTGCGCTATGAAGCGTTTAATCGACGCGACCTTTCCTTGCGACTTCTGAGCCGCTTGATAGTGGTTGGGGGAGCCATTTCAAGGATTGCCTTGACTTTGTTTGGGTCCACTTCGATGCCTCTCTTTGAGACTATAAAACCCAAGAGTTTTCCAGATGTGACGCCGAACACGCACTTCTTGGGATTCAATCTGACCTTATGCTCTATGAGGCGATCGAGAATCTTGCTTAAGTCACCGAGATGATCTGAGCGCAAGAGAGACTTGGCTAACAAATCATCCATGTAATCTTCCAAAGTTTTGTGCATGTAATCGTGGAAGATATACGTCATAGCACGTTGGTATGTAGCGCCAAAGCATTTTTAAGGCCAAAAGGCATGACCTTATAGCAAAATGTCCCCCAAGGCGTTGTGAATGCCGTTTTGAGTTGGTCTTCGGGATTGATACGAATTTGATTGTATCCCGAGAAACCGTCCATTAGGGAGAGCATTTCGTGACCTCGTTGTAGCGTCTACCAATGCGTCGATGCTTGGCAAGGGGAAATCATCCTTAGGACTCGCTTTGTTTAGGTCTCGAAAGTCGGTGCATATGCGAATCCTCCCGTCGGGCTTCTTGACGGGAACCATGTTGGACAACCATGGCGGATAATCCACGCAGATGACAAATTGTGCATCCAACAGCTTTTGCAATTCGTCTTTGACCATCAAGGCCACCGTTGGGTGCATCTTTCTTAGTTTTTGCTTTACAGTGCTTGATTTTCGGATCAAGCGTTAAATTGTGCATGACTAGCCACGGGTCTAGCCCCGGCATATCCTTGTACGACCATGCAAAAACTCTCCTTCTTCTCTTTGAGAAGGGCAATATATTCGGCTTGCTCTTCGGGGGAAAGGCTTACCCCCAACTTGAGAATCCGTGGATTCATTGGATCTGTGCCGATGTCTACGTCAGTCATCTCCTCGACTGACATGTGGGATCTGTCCTCCAACCGATGTGGAGTTGGGATTAAATGGATATCATCAGCTGAGTTAAGATCTCACGTTTGGAACCTCGGGTCCCTCTTCAGCTTGAAAAATATCCCGAGTTGTCCTTGGGGTAAAATGAAGCATTTCACCGAAAGGCCAGTACTCGATGGTGACAATGGTGAATTGACGCGATCCCAGTTGATGGCATCCATGTCTAGATGCAATGACCGTGATGGATCGGTCGGATTGCGGATGGGTGCGGTCAAATCAATGGAGATCATGTGGATGGAATGAATTTGGTCTCCGGAACCGTGGGTGTGATAACTTGTTTCTTCTAGATGTTCCCTATACTCTGGATCTGGCTCTACGGGAACGGGCACGAATGGATCCTCTCTAGGTGCAAATTCATCTCTATGTGTGAAAAGGAAGGCGGGGTCTTCCCTCGGCACTGTTGTCATGATGGGATCTCGAGGTGGACGATGCTCATCTTGAATTTGGAGCCATAGGTCTAACACTTGGTCCCACCTCGCTGGGTCTACGTGCCATTCATGTCCTAACAATATACCCATCTGTCCCATTAGATCTTCATGAGTTAGAGCACGGTGATTTTGTCGCGCATGTCTGAGATAGATCATCTCAGTCTCATCTTCTGAATCACTTTCATAGATCCAAAATTGTTCATCCTCTTCAGCATCTGTTGCTTGCGACGTTGAGGACTCTTCCTGTTCCAGTGAATTAATCTGGTCCCATTGCGGTTGTTCCACTCTTGGTGGAGGGACCTGATTCTCTTGAGACTGTATTGTTTCATCTGGAACCTCTAAGGGGAACAGCTTTAGAAAGATGTCCGGCAGCCGTTGATGTTCTCTTTGAGGATTAATCTCTGAACTTTCACCTCTCTCTAGCAAAGAAGAGGGATTATTGTTGCTTCCAGGGGTGTTTGTTGACCATGGGAGGTAGTCTCCCAATGTGTATTCTGTATTTGGATTGGCATAAGGATCCAGTGCCAATCCCCCCTTGTTGCCTATTTCTAGGCCTTGCATATTTTCAACCAAGATGTCTAATGGCAGGGGATGGTTGAACCCTACCCCTGACTTGTCATATGGCATCTGATATCTTGGTTGGCAAAGGATCCGCATCCCTTGCTCATATCTGCCGAGCCCGTATCCATGCCAATTGCATTGGCCTAGATATTTTAGGGCAAATTCTGGGTTTGACAGATAATTGATGTTTTCAACAAAAGGCTCTTCGTCTGTTTCCTTTTGTTGGCATGGTTCAAGACCATGATCAAGGCCCCCATACACAAAATTTGTCTGGTTCGGTGGGTAGCCTAGAGGGACGATTGTCCCAATGGGAAGGCGAGGTCTTCCCATGTCTTGTACTGACTCCAATGTGGGGGTTGCCACAACATTTTGCACTAAGTATTCCCCCAGGCCCGTACTGGCCATTTCAACAGTGATTGTTGATGATTGGGTGGGAGGAAACGGTAGTCCTTCCTGAGTCCATTCCATGTTTGGTGGTTCAGGAGTCTTGGTTTCCGTTGCGTTGGGCGCTTCCTCCGTTGATATCGTTGAGATTGTGGGCAACATTTCTTCTAAGGGCTTAACCTCTTCCATGATTTGTTTTCCCTTGTCCTTCTGTTGGGCCATGATAGGTGGCGTTGATGATGAAGGAGCCGATGATGAAGTCTCACCCGGTCGGGATTTTGCCTTGTTGGCCACCGATGGTGCCTGCGGTATTGGACCTTGTTTAGATGGATTTAATTGGAAATCCAAATGCGTTGAAGGGAGGGTCGATTGAGGTATGAATTGTACCGCATTGCAATACTTGAAGGGCTCTAAGTCCATTGGGACTACATGTATTTCCCCTTCATAAGCATACTTTAAGCATCGGTGGGCGATCGAAGGGACACACTTCATGTCCCTGATCCAAGGCCGCCCTAGCAAGTATATTATAAGCCATTTCACCTTCCAAAGACATGGCACAGTTGTAGGTATTGACTTTTGTCCTACCCGGATCGGCGTAACGATCGTGCCGATCGTCGAGCATATTGCATCATTAAAAGCTCGTAGTGTGTACGTGGAGGCTGTGATGTGAGAGGTTGGCAGCCTTCAAATGCTTTAAGGCTGCAATGGTTATGATGTTACTGGACGAGCCAATATCTATCAGCACTCTCTTGTACAAGATCCCGTTGACCCGCGCGATAACGTGCGGGGTGGATCTCGCCATGTCATTTGATATCGTTTTGACCTCATCTTCTCCGAATGTGATGACCGGCTCCGTACATTGTTTCACATGTCCCACGAAGGCGTTGAAAGAATTTGCCTCGTGGGGTTGTAATTCAATGGCTTTTAAAATGTCCATAAGAGCTTCTCTATGGGGAGCTGATTGTTGAATAAGCTCGTAGATGGACAGCCTAGCCGACGTGGTCCGCAAACTCTGCGTGAGTTTGGTTCGTATCGTGACCTCAGGTCTAGGCGGAGGTAACTGCGTTGGGCATTGTTGAGGATGCGATGTTGCCGGAACTTCCCTCGTAGCTACCTCAGGGGCAGCTGTCGGGTACCTTCTGTTCCTTGTTACTATGCTAATCATTCCCACAAATCCCTGTGTGGGAAGATCTTGTCGCACCTCGTTAATCTGGAGTGGTTTTGTCTGTGCCTCGTGGGCCGGCAAGGGGTCCTTGAATACCCCCATTTGTTGGTTGTTTGGTGCGATGGGGTTGTCCACAACCAATGTTCTGTTGTCGATCAAATCCTGGACTAGGTCTTTGAATTTCCTAGCACCCATTCAAGTCATGTCCTCTGCGCCTATGGAATCTACAATACAATTCCTCTCTGTACCCCCTAGGCTTGGGAATGTTAGGGTCTATAATTTGGATTTCCGGCAGAGTGACTAAATTTGCCGCTGACAAGCGGTCAAATAAGGAGTCCCTAGACTCCGCATATGGGGTGAAATTTTGCCTAGGGCGACGCGGGTAATTTTGCTCCTGTCTTCTATTATCTCTTTCATAAGCAGGAGGCACTGCCTGGTAGTTAGCCTTTTGAGGCTGCGTTTCTTGCACAGGCGCGGGAACATTTATCGCAACTTGGTTGACTGCAGCGTGTTGTGGTTGCGTTGTCCCGGTTTTAGTGGTTTTATTCCACTCTTTCTTCTTAGGCTTGGCAATTGCGCCTTCGCCTATCTTAATCTCTTCTATGACTCGGCTTGCGCCAAAGCTTCTTCTAAGCCGTCGTATTGTCGCAAGCAACAATAGACCGAGAGATTGATTTTAAGCAACTTTTTGCGAACATCTACGTGAGATCAGACATAGGAGGACGGTAGGGTAACCTAGAAAGCAAAGCTCTCCATCGATTCCCGTACGCTGCCATTGTTTCCTCTTCAAATTGCTTGAGGCTCGCTAAATCACTTAGTGATGCCTTCTTCCTTGTGTTGAAGGCAAAGCGTTCAAGAAACGCGTCTACTAATTGATCTAAATTGCTTATGCCGTGTTTGGGCAGTTGTGTGAACCAATCCGAGGCAGGGCCTGTGAATGTGGTTATGAATGTTCTAAGCAACAATGCGTCATTATCTTGGATGCCGAAGCATTGGCTTAGAAATCGTGTAACGTGTTCTTGTGCGTCCTCTTCACCTTTAAAAACTGCCAATTGAGGCAACTTGAAGTGTTCGGGGTAAAGAGGTGTAGGCACCGAGGGATGCACCGGATTACCACGGAGTAGACGTAATGTGGGTTTTTGATGCCCAGCAGCTTTTGTCTCCACAGACTCCAAACGCTCCAATAGCGCTTGGTATGCATCGAAAGATTTTATTTCTTCCTCTCTTGTTCGCTCTTGTTGCAAGTTACGATAAACCTGGAGGCCTATGGAGGGGTGGCCGAATGGCATCCTTCCCCGCCTTGATGGGGAGTTTCAACATATTCCTCTTCCGGTTCATACTCCTCGTAAAATTCTTGAGGAGTCTCTGGACAAAACCTATGACCCTGATCAAGCTCTTGCTGAAGGTACCCATCATTGTTTCGGGGAGTTGCCTCCCTCTCGAATCTATGAGGTCTTGGAGGCAGAGCTTGACGAGGTCGTGGAGACCCGTCCTGCACCAACGGATTACGCCTCTCATACTGTTTCAGCTCTTTGGATGCGAGGGGTTGGCCCCCTCTCAGGTATTTCATAGCGTAACTCATCCGCTTCGCGTTGCATGCGTTCTCTATCCAAGCGGTGTCGGTACTCTATCTCCTGATAACTTTGTTTAAGCCGCATGGTTTGGGCTTGACGGGTGGTATATCTGGCGACAACTGGGTCAATTTGGTCTACCCTATTTTGCTCAGGAGGTTCGAATGTTTCTCCTATGTGTTTACCTCGAGTTTGCTGGTCTAAGGTTTCAATGGGTCGCTTCCCTCTATCGAGGTAAGCGGTATGTGCTCGAGGTTCTGGCCTCAAGGGGTGATCATGATATCCTCGCTGGTGCGGAAATGCAAGGTTCCCACGTTGTTTGTTGCCCTCGAGGAATGCGATGGCTTTCCTCGTACTCCCTTTCATGGGTGTAAAGGGGGTGGGCGGAGTTAGGTCGCCCTATGTAAGGAGCCCCGCGCTCCGGATTTGGTCTCTCTCGTTCTGATGATAGGTAAAGAAGGGACGCCATATCCACGTTGCCCCTCCAAATGGACGGTGTGCTCGTCTAGCGCTTCATCGCGCGGTGGCCACTCATGCCTAACTTCAAGAGGTGATTCTCTATTTATGTCAAGGTCTACATGTAAGGCATCTTCCCGAAAGGGGCTGCTTTGAATAGGCATACCCCACCGAGGATTTCGAATTGGATTATTTTGTAGGTTAGACCTATAAGGCGGTATGACCAAATCCTCAGGACCGAAGTGAAGGCGACTTGTGCCTCGCTTTTTGTGTACCTTTCGGAGCTTCCGCCCTTGATTGGGCTTGATTGCGGGTGTACACCATTGCGGTGCTTCTATGCTATCTAAATAAGTTTTTATCTCGTTTATGATTTTTTTTTTTGTCTACACTAAGCAGAATTAAGCACACACATTCACAAAACCGTGATTATCTCTTTTAAGGATTAAATGGTGTGTCCTAAACTGGTTTAGTGCATTTTGGTGTTTTGTTTTGTTTTTGTAGGTTTTGAAGATCGTTTAAATGCATTATGACGGCTCATATAACTCCCAAAATGGTAGCCCCTTCAATATACCAACCAGGCCGATATACCAACCTCTCTATATACCCGCCCTTACGAGAGGGAGACTATAGGTACGTGAGAGCAGAAGGTACGTGGTACGTAGGCGGTACGGAAGGGGGATTGTCCTGTTAATGGCACCTACCATAGAAAACTTATCCTCGCGCGCATGGGAATCACCCCAACGACACTCGGTCTGTCTTCGTCAGGATTTACGCCTAACAACAGTTGACAATCGGGAAATGGATGCAAATCTAAGCCAAGGTGGTGATGAAATCCACCAATGGTCTTGATCAAGGGCCGGGGTCTTACGACCAGCTCCTTGGTTTAAAATTGTTACGTGGAGTGTGTGAGGTTCATTTTATTTAGCGAAAATGAAACAAGCATGAATGATTTTCCCTAAGTATGCAGGATAAAATGAAAACAGTCAAAGAAACAGAAACAAAAACAGAAAATTTAACAGAGATGATAAAATCCCTACCTCTTCTCTGCCTGCTCCGATTGCTTCTGAATTTCTGCTCTAAAAAGTTGCAGATAGAAATTCGTCCCTCGGTGAGACGAATTACAGAACAGAATTCGTCCCTCCCAGAGACGAATTTGAATTCGTCTCAGGGTCAGACGAATTCCAGTAAAGAATTCGTCATAGTCAGAGACGAATAGCAGTCTGCAACAAAAAATGTACCTGTCAAGCACAAAACACAAAAACCTAATTAGTTTTCTGTGATCTTAAAAATAGGGAACAAGGTCCCACCGTGATCGCCACTGAAAGCACGAGATTCCGGGCAAAGGAAACACTAATTGCGATTGCATTAAAAATCAAGTACGCTTAAGTCCTAGAAATGTAAAGTGCATGAAATGGAAAAGAAACACATTGGAAGAGACACAAGAAAAATGGAAGAAAACACAGCCCTTTCATTAAATATCCCTTGATCTCTCTTACATAATGACGTCTCCTCCCTTTTCGGGGCTAGGAGCGTTAAAATAATTCGATTACAATCACTCAATGTTCCTCTTTCCGCGTGCCCACGATTGCAATGGGCGGGCCAAGATGATGTCGCCGCTAATGTCGATGAGTTCTTCACCTCTGCTGCTTCTCCTGCGAACAAAGAAACAACCAAGATGTCAATAGCACCTGCTGCAAGTGAAAAGTGTTTGTTCTTCTAAAATCAACAAAAGATGCATGCAAACATTTATCTAAAATAGTAAACAAAATGATTCTAAACAGCCTGAAAACTTGCCAGAAGACAGAAAATGTTACCAACAGGCCATTGCCACTGAGACAGTCGGCCAATCTGCTTTCAACCGGAAATCGTCCCTGGGTAGGACGATTTTTGTTTTCGATTTCGATCGTAAATCGTCCCTGGGTGGGACGATTTCTTCTATGTTGGGGAAGCCGAACTGACACGCTCCAATGTCGACTCTCGAGGTCTCCAAAACACCTGCAAACAGGGGGTTATGTAATTGGGGCCATTTTGGGATGACCCAGATGGTCGGATTCTCCCAATTTGGCCTCTACCCTCGGGAATTTGATATCGCCTCCTGCAAGTCAGTGAAACTACAAAGCGACACAAAACATACTAGAATCTGATCAAAGGTTACGAAATTGCAGCTATGAGTTCACCAAACATAATAACACAAAATGCAACCATGAGAAAATAATCTAGAATGCTCTAAATAAACTTAAGAAAAGTGCGGGGATGCCCAAGTGGGCCTCCCACCGTTGGCACTTGATTCCGATGCCAATCCACTAGGGATGGGCCCAAAACCTCTTAGGATTGGGGGGTCGGCGAATTGGTTGGTTCAAGTGTCCATGTGTTGGATTTGGGTCCGGTTCAAGCTTCCAAAAGCCACCCAACAACCTCCCTTGCAAAAGAGATTGGTGGATGTGGGAAGGTGAACCAAAAGGGATGCAAGTGGGTCTTCAACTCGGAAAGCACTTCGTTGCTTGAAAACTCCTTCAACTCCGTATATCTTGGGTGAGAAAAGTCCCACCTTTTATAGACCCATGGGGTCTCTTTTGGGAGGGAAGCACAAATGCCATGTGTTGGTCATAGGCGCCATGTGGCACTCTTGTCTTCCCATGAGGGAGGGGAGTCCTCCATTGACTTGGGCTTTGATAAATGCCTTTTGTGACAGCCTTCTAACGGCCCTCTTGTCCACCTACACACACGTGCGAGGTAGGAGTCATCAACTGACTGTTCTGGGCTGCCACTTGGCGCCATTTGTCTTTTTGCCCATTAAGCTTAGAATTCGTCCCACCCAGGGACGGATTCAGAATTCTAGATGGTCGGATTCTCCCAATTTGGCCTCTACCCTCGCGAATTTGATCTCGCCACCTGCAATTCAGTGAAACAACAAAGCGACACAAAACATACTAGAATTTGACCAAAAGTTACGAAATTGCAGCTGTGAGTTAACCAAACATAATAACACAAAATGCAACCTAAAAAAGTAATCTAGAATGCTCTAAAACCTAGAAAGTGTGGGGGTGCCCAAGTGGGCCTCCCACCGTTGGCACTTGATTCCGACGCCAATCCACTAAGGATGGGCCCAAAACCTCTTAGGATTGGGGGTCGACGAATTGGTTGGTTCAGGTGTCCATGTGTTGGATTTGGGTCAGGTTCAAGCTTCCAAAAGCCACCCAACAACCTCCCTTGCAAAAGAGATTGGTGGATGTGGGAAGGTGAACCAAAAGGGATGCAAGTGGGTCTTCAACTCGGCAGCACTTCGTTGCTTGAAAACTCCTTCAACCTGTATATTTTGGGTGAGAAAAGTCCCACATTTTATAGACCCATGGGGTCTCTTTTGGGAGGGAAGCACAAATGCCATGTGTTGGTCATAGGCGCCATGTGGCACTCTTGTCTTCCCATGAGGGAGGGGAGTCCTCCGTTGACTTGGGCTTTGATAAATGCCTTTTGTGACAGTCTTCTAACGGCCCCTCTGTCCACCTACACACGCATGCGAGGCAGGAGTCATCAACTGACTGTTCTGGGCTGCCACTTGGCGCCATTTGTCTTTTTGCCCGTTAAGCTTAGAATTTGTCCCACCCAAGGACGGATTCAGAATTTGTCCTGGGGTGGGATGGATTCTATTTTGAATTCGTCCCTGGGTGAGACGAATACTGGGCAAAGTGTCCAAGTGTGCCAAATTGCTTCTTGACCTTACAAAATTGCTATGAAAGTGGTTAAGACCACTGTTTAACCTCTGAGGGCTGCCCTGGGCGCTATGTTTGTCAAAGCGATCAGTGTTTGCAGTCACATAATCGGATTGGTGCTGTTTTGGTGTCTACAAGATTATACTTACAACACTTTGTATTATGACCTTCTTTTTCACAAATATGACAATATTTTTTGTTTTTGATTTTTTTATGAAGTGCAAAATCTTTTTTCTACTACAAGATCCTTATTGGATGATTCATTTTGCAATTGATTTTCAACTTGATTTGTAGTTAATTGTTCTATCTATAATATACAAAACATCCTTAGTTGGACTAATCAATAAATATCATTGAGTTTTGAAAGCACGAGGATACGAAAACAAAACGGAAATGCCAAGTGCGATGTATGCAAAAGCGAAACGTAACGCTAAGTCCTACGAACTGAAATGCATGAAAGGAGAGAAACATAAACGAATTGAAACAAGATAGAAAGCAAATGTCGAGTACAACCCTTTTTATTAATTTTCTTTAAAATCGGGTTACAATATGTCTCCTCCCTTTTGGGGGCTAGGAGCGTTAAGTAGGGCTCTATTACACCACGGATTGGTACGCTTTCTTCCGCGTGCCCACATGTAAAATGGGCGGACCAAATGTCATCGCCGCTTGCGTGAATATGTCTTTGATTCCTTGCTGCTCCTCTGGTGTCGAGATCCTACGTTCAGAGAAACAGAAAAGGATTAGTAGCACCTACGGATGGAGAGAAACATGCGATCCCCAAGGCCTACGGTCAGTGCATGCATAAAATGATTAAAACGATAACTAAAACATATCAAAATGAGCTAAAAATTTGATAGAAGCAATAAAACATTACCAGGAAGCCACTGCAAAAGGAAAAGTCAAAAATTCTGCACATATTTCTAATCGCTCCGGGGTGGGACGATTAGGACCTGCATCATAACCTATCCGAAAGCCACCTCCTAAATGTCTAGTCCAGAGGCCTCCAAATCACCTGCAAAGTTGGGGTTAGGTAAAATGGGGTATTTTGGGATGACCCAGATGGTCGGATTTTGCCAATTCGGCCTCTATCACCCATAATCTGATGATGCTCCCTGCATGTTAGTGAAAGCGAGAAATAACAAAATCATGATCAAAACTTGTCAGAATCACATGAAATTTAAATGACAGCATATGTAAGTGACCTAGAATCAAATGCAAAAAGAAAAGTATGGAAATCTACCATAGATTTCTAATCACTCTGGGGTGGGGCGATTAGAACTACGCAGAGTGCGGGGCACCCGGGGGCAGGACGCCCATCGTTTGGGACTCGGTTTCGGCACCAATCCACTTGGGATGGGTCCAAAACCTCTTATGGGGTTGTGTCAAAAAATTTGGTGGGGTATTGTGGCCAAATGTTTGGGTTTGGGTCCGGATTGCGCTTCCAATAATCACCCAATAACCTCCCTTCCAAAAGAGAGATCAAGGATGTAAGAAGCACAATGAGGGTAAGGGTTTGATTTGGTAGCACTTCGTTGCTCCAAATGCTCTTCTCTCTTCTTTTTTGGGGTGAGAAGACTCACCAATTTATAGACCTAGGGTCTCTCTCTTTGAATGCGCATGCGAGGGCGCCACTTGACTTGCTTGCCCTATTTTGGGAGAAAATATTATTCCCTGATTTAGAGTCTCTTTGCATGAGGCCTCCATGATCAAGGCATGCTTGACTGAAGTCCCTCTCCTTGATTTGAAGTCGTTCCTCGCAATTGCATGCCCTGAAGGTGCAGTTAAGTGGCGGACCTATCGAGGTTTGACTTTTTGCTAGTCAAACCTGCTAATCGTCCCACCCTAGGACGAATGCTGATAATCATCCCGGGGTGGGACGAATACCAGTTTGTAATCGTCCCAGGGTGGGACGAGTAGGGAGCAAAGTGCTAAAAAGGTGCCAAATTGACCTCTGACCTTCCAAACTACTGTGGGAGTGGTTAGGACCACTGTTTAACCTCTGGGGCTGCCCTAGGGGCTATGTATGTCAATTCGATCAGTGCTTGTCATCACATAATCGGATTGGTGTTGTTTTGGTGTCTACAGATGCCCCTTTTTGGGATGCACTGTGCATGGCATAGTGCTGAGCAAAAATAGATAACCAAAGCACTAATGATTAGGGTTTCTTAGTAACCTAACCAACTCTTGATGCCCCAAGTATGGAAAGGGCACGCATTCTTGAATCCTTGCTTCTGACGAGCTAAGGAGCTTAATTCAAGTGTTAACCTTTTTTGGTGAGGTGTTACTTGATCTTGGACATTGTTCAGTCATGAATAGGCAAAGGGCGCAACCTTTTGTCTATGGGAACCTTGAGTTCATGATTCTAGAATGCCAAGTGTTTGATCAGCTTATGATTATTGCTTGTTTTCTGCCCCAAGCAGGGGCATGATTGTCTTTGTCAATGATCCTTTGAATGCATGCCATTTCCTTGATTGGGTGTGTTTTTGTTGATTGGTGACTAAGTGTGACTACCCCCTCAAGCGACGAATCGATGAGGGAATGACCGACATGAGAAAAGTGATGAGTCGCTTGACCCAAGATGACTTATGTAAGGGTGCCTTCAATTGTTTTCCATTGAATGCTTATGCAGTTTCTGAACATTCTGACCTATTTTTGGTGGGTTTTAACCCTTTTTGTGACATATTTTGGAGCTAAAATTGTCAAAAATTCGTCCTCCCATGGAGCGGTCCGGCTATGGTAGCCTTCTTAGGGAGTAGGATAGTGACAATTTGTGACCCCAATATCTATTTTGGATGCCAAGAATGTCAGGTGCAAAGGCGCCTTTTTTGGCAATGTTATTGCTATTTTTGGGTGGGTTGTGACCCTTTTTGTGATGTATTTGGGGATGAAATTCTCAAAAATCCGTCTTCCCGTGGAGTGGTCCGGCTATGGTAGCCTTCTTAGGGAGTAGGATAGTGAGGATTTGTGACCCCAACATTAGTTTTGCATGCCAAGAATCGTAGGCGCAAAGGCCCCTTTGATCGGCAAGTTTATTGCTATTTTTTGTGCAATTTGGTGCAGTTTTTGTTGTTTTTGAATTTCTTGCTCTGTAATCGTCCCTGGGTGGGACGAATACTAGTTTAGTAATCGTCCCAGGGTGGGATGAGTGCTAACTAGAGTGCTCATCCCAGGGGAACGATTATAGGCCTAAAAGCCTATTTAAGGGCCAAAACTAGGTTTTGGGCTCATTTGCATTTGTTTTTCCTGGCGTTTGAGAGCTGTGAGGAGGAGGAGGTCGAGTTCGCGTAGCGGAGCGCTATCAAATTTCTCGGACACCATGAGTTCATGGACCGGATCATCAAGTGGTGGAGCCGAAGCGAGACCGGTAAGTGATCCTCCTCTGTATTTTGGTTTGTGTTACAGTTTTAAAACCGTAATTCATTTTTTTCTTTTGTATTTTGTTTTTCAAATTAAAAATGAAAACCCTAGTTAAATGTGTGTTGTTATGTGTGAATTTGTTTTTTTGTTTTTAAGCTAAAAATAAAACCTAGTTTAAACTAAGATTGAAAACTTAGCGTAAAAAAATGTTTAATTTTGTTTTTTGTTTTATTAGATTAATGGTTAAACCCTAGGAAACTATAATTTTTTTAGTTTTTTTTAAATGAAAAGTAGGTTATGTTTTTTTAACTAGAGTTAGAAACCCTAGTTGTTATTTTTTTAAACTAAGAGATGAAACCCTAGGTTATTTTTTTTAGTTTTTTTTATTTTTTGTTTTAGACTAGGATGAAAACCCTAGGTTAATGTTAATAATTTTGTTTTTTTTTTTGGTTTTAGAGACTAGGATGAAAACCCTAGGTTAATATTATTATATTTGTGTTGTTTTTTTTTTAAGACTAGGATGAAAACCCTAGGTTAATTTTTTTTTTTTTTTGTAGTTTAGACTAGGATGAAAACCCTAGGTTAATTTTTTTTTTTTTTTTTTTTTGTTTAGACTAGGATGAAAACCCTAGGTAACTGACAAATTTGTTTGTGATGTTTTTGTTTGTTTTTATTTATTAGTTTGAACTAGAGTTAAAAACCCTAGGATAAAATTTTTTTTTTTTTTTTTTTAATTTATCAGTTTGATTTAGAGTTAAAAACCCTAGGTACTGACAATTTTTTTTTTGAATGATTTGTTGTTGTTTTTTTGTTTACACTAGAGTTAAAAAGAAAACCCTAGGTTAAATGTTTGCTTTTATTTTTTTTTTTAAGTTTAAACTAGAGTTAAAAACCCTAGGTTAAAATGTTTGTGATTTGTTTGTCTGTACAGTGTTGTTTGTTTGTTTTGTCATGTTTTAATGTTTTTGATTTGTTTTCTTTTGCAGGTTGTGAAGAGTCGGTACCGTGTGCCGATGATGTTTTCTGAAGCATGGGAGGCACTGACTGTGGCTGACTGGGAGTGGCTTGATGCCCTTGGGCTCAAGCAGGTGACTCGGCTAGAGCTGATGGTGGGGGATCGGGCCTATCTGATGGCCCTGATCAACTTGTGGGATCCCTAGACTAATACCTTTCATCTCCCAATAGGGGAGATGATGGTGACTCTAGAGGATGTCTATCAGATTCTATGGATTTTGATAGATGGGCTTCCTATTCGGACTATGCCACGTGATCAGTGGATGACTGTGCTGACATGGTGCTTCGGGCATGGGGTGGAGATGGGGGTGGATAGTCCGATGGAGAGGGTAGAGGGTGATTTCTTGATTGGTGGTATCTTGGTGCGATGGTGGCTAGAGAGGGGCGTGTTGGGGGTGAGGCATGCATTACTGATGACCCTCATCTCCAACATGCTGCTTCCTGACTCCTCAGGCATGAGGTTCTCGTGGAACCTGCTGGAGGTAGTGTTCAGATTGGTCGAGTGTCCGATGGAGGCACCCTTGATTATGAGGTGGGGATAGACGCTTCTGGCATAGCTTTATGATGAGTTGTATGAGGTCCGCTATCGGAGGTGGAAGGGGATTGGGTGCAGCTACCTATTGCAGTGTTGGGGGTGGTAGCACATAGCTGTGGAGCGGCCATAGGGTTTGCCATGGACCATGCGGGTAGAGATGGTTGATAGGGAGATAGGGTATGTGGCTCTATGGTGGTGGTCTGAGGAGTAGGGGCAGAGTCGATGGTGGGTAGGTGTCGTAGGGCACTATGTTGATGCCTTCACTCGGCTTGCTCTAGGGGAGGTGTTCTGGCACCCATACCTAGACTGTCTATCCTGGCTTGAGGTTGGAGAGTGGCTTCGATGGGTGCATAGGGGGAGATGGCTGATAGGGCGACATGGGACCGAGCAGGAGTACTTCTCGTACGTTCGAGTGACATGATAGTTTGGGGTGCGCCAGGGGTTTCTTGGTGAGCCCTTGATCTATCGACATCGGGGCGATGAGAGGACTCTGGCTTGGCCGATCATCGAGCCGCTTGGTGAGGAGTCAGATCCTATGATCGATGTCCCTGACATGGACAATGTCGGGGTGACCGCTGAGTATGACCAGTGGTGGACATTACGACGATGGCGAGGCGAGGGGCCTCTAGGGGGTCCAGAGGTGGCAGCAGTAGGTGGTGAGGGTGCAGAGGCATCGGGAGAGGGTTGGGGGGCTCCGCTCGAGGATGCGGACATGGTGGAGGTTGATAGCTTTGGGGGGATGATTTTGGGATTTTAGAGTAGCTGGATACGTAGGACATCCCGGAGTAGTGGGAGCCGGAGCAGCCCATCGTCCCGGATATGCCTATGCCTCAGGCAGTCCCGAAGGGTGTGGAGGTGAGGCATCATTGAGATAGCATGAATGGAGGATCTACTTTGGAGATGGGATGAGGAGCTTGGGGAGGCTTTGTAGGAGAGGGATCTCCTACGGACTCAGTTGGCAGAGTGGGAGAATGCATTTGCTATGTACCATCGATGGGATGGGGACATAGATGCTATGCGAGAGAGGGATCTCCTATGAACTCAGTTGGCACAACATGATGATGTAGTGGCATACCATCGATGGGAGGTGGATTGGTTTCGACATCGGATGGATTTGGAGGCAGAGATTATCCGCCTCGGTGGGCGGTTACCTGAGCTCCCTGGAGGTGGGTCTTCACGTCGGATGAGAGACAATGATACTGAGCAGTCAACATCTTCTCATCGTAGGTGGCTGGATGAGGGGGGCGCTAGTGGGCATGATGCGGGGGCTAGCAGCAGCCACCCTGAGAGGTCCCATAGGACCCACACCATGGGGGTAGTTCCCGTCGCACCGATCCTACGTGATCATGGTGGCCGACGCCCTAGGCTTGGGGGTTTTTGAGTTTTTGCTTTGTTTTTGCTAGGTCAGAGGACCGACTTATTGTAGCCTACGGGCATTTTGATGATATATATATACATGACTTTTCTTTGTGTTTATACACTTGTCATGATTTATTTTTTCTGTTTATGCACATTTATTTATGATGATGTATGCATGTGTTATTATGAATGCGATGTTTCTAATGATATGATGTATGCATATGGAATGAATGAAATGATTTGTTGATAACTTGTCGATGGCACCATAGACTGTACAGGAGTTACTGGCTTTCTGTACGATGTGATTGCTTTGTGGAATGACTTTGCATGTGATAATTTTATTTTGGTATTTTTCGTATTTTTTGATGGTGATGTAAGTAATGAAATGTACCAGTTATTTTAAAATGTAGTTAAGGTTTTTTGAGATTCAGATGTTTTAACTAACTAGCCAAGACTTTACATTTATCTCACAAGACTTTTGAACAAGGTATAAATCAGACTTGAGTTTGACCAAGTTATTTCACATCCTTGTGTGTGCAATTGAGTTCGTTTATGTGGTATTTGTCAGGATACCGCCGATGCTGAATAGGTTGTCAACCAAACCTCGTACTGAGGATCACCTAATTAGCTCCACTAACTCCATTGTTGTATTTAGTAAGATTAATCCATGGGACAATCTAAGGTACCATAAGCTAGCTCATCCACATGCAAACATTGGTCTGCTCACATGCAAAGTTAATGTGATAGACATATCATCATGCATTTAGGATACCACCATTGTCAGGTAGGTTGTCCACCAAACCCGTAATGAGGATCACCTAGATGGTTTTTTGAATGCTAAGAATTCTAGGGATTCAAGCTCAGACGTCTTTTATTTGCTCAACTTGTTGGGATACTTGCTCTCATACATAGTGATGAAAATCACTATTTATTTTTCTCTTTTGTTTTTCTTTTTGAGCAAGGGATTTGAATAGTGATGATAACCACTGTTATTTGATTTTGCTTTTTAGGTTGCAAAGTTGAGCTCGTAGGTTTTTGGCTTATGAATGGCCTTGATCCTTTTGGCCTTGGGGATGACTACCCATCCTGTTCAGGGACGTGTAGTATGAATCCTTATGACTTTGGGGACCAAAGGGGATTAGGGATATTATTATGTAAGGGCATTGATCTTTTAGGCCTTGGGGATGACTACCCATCCTTGTCAGGGGCATGTAGTATGAATCCTTATGACTTTGGGGACCAAAGGTGTTTTGGGGATATTATTGATAGTGGTGAAAACCACTGTTGATTATGGGGGATGGATGTGGAAGAGCTTGTCCTTTTGTCAATTCTCAGCATTCTCGAACCATTCGCATAGGGGGATGAATAGGCTAACCTTTCACCTATGGTACCCTAGACTGCTTTGTAGGTTTCTCTTGCATTCACACAACTTGGGAATTATTTTATGTGTTTTAACTTGTGTAGGGATGTTACGTAATGAGGCGTGATCCAAGTAAAACTCTACCTTTGTAAAATCTGTCTGACTTTGTATGGTTTTTGGCTAGAAATTTAAAGACAACTGAATGATGAAAACCCTAAATACATTAGGAGACAACTGACTATGCTAAAAAATGTGGATGGTGTTATTCTGGATGTATGTGTTTATAAAATGGATTAAATGTGGAAAATGATGGAATTGCCTAGCAATTACAGTCTATGGTGTTTGTGACATGTATGACCAGCAAATATGCAATGTATGGATGTGATGCCTAATGCAATTTATTTTTTTGTATTTTGATTTTTAAGAGTATGCATGGAAGTGAGATGCAATTTTTTTGTTATTTTTGATTATTTTATTGTTTTGTTTGTTTTTGAATATTTGTTTTTGACCAAGCGGTTATGGGAACCCTTGGAGCTTTTGGTTTGACCAAAGGGTTTATGGATACCTTTGGGGCATTTTAGGTTGACCAAGCGATTGTGGGAATCCTTGGAGCTTTTTAGGTTGACCAAAGGGATTATTGATACCTTTGGGTTTGCGTTTTGGTGGGTTGACCAAGGGGTTGTGGATTCCTTGGGAGGCTTTTGGTTTTGACCAAGCGATTGTGAGAATCCTTGGAGCTTTTTGTTTTGACCAAGCGATTGTGAGAATCCTTGGAGCTTTTTGGTTTGACCAAGTGATTGTAGGAATCCTTGGAGCTTTTGGGTTTGACCAAGTGATTGTAGGAATCCTTGGAGCTTTTGGGGTGGGCTATGGCTCTCTAAATGTGGAATGGCCTCAAATGACTGATGTTCAAGGGTTCTAGTTCCTTGATTCCTTCAAGAGAGGTGAGCCGGTATGTTCCAGGTCCTATTTTACTATCAATTACATAGGGACCTAACCAGTTTTCCATGAATTTGTCCCTTAGATGGGGCGACAAGTTAGAATTTTGTTGGTTCTCTTTTAAGACCAAGTCACCAACCTGAAAGTCCCTCAGGTGAACTTTCATGTTGTATGCTTTCTTAAGTCGCTCTTGATAGATACGTAAATGCTCGAGAGCATTGACGCGTCATTCATCGAGCAACGTAAGTTGATCTAACCGGGCCTGCCATGCAGTGTCATCATCGATGAACTCTTGCATTGATATGCGTAGGGAAGGTATTTCCAACTCGAGAGGCATGACTGCCTCGGAGCCATACACCAATAAAAATGGAGTTGCCCCAGTGGGCGTCCGAATGCTAGTGCGATAAGCCCATAGGGCAAGCGGGATTTGAATGTGCCAATCCTTGTGACTATCTGTGACCATATTTTTGAGGATTGCAACTAGCATTTTGTTTGACGCCTCTGCTTGCCCATTTGCCTGTGGATAATAGGGTGTTGAAAAACTATGCTAAATTTTGTACTTTGTTGTCAAAGCATGCACATATTTATTCTTGAATGACATCCCATTATCCGAGATGATCTTGGATGGAATACCAAAATGACATATGATGTTATGTAAAATAAACTCCGCAATGCGGGTTCCAGTCATAGAGGTAAGCGAAATTGCTTCCACCCACTTGGTGAAGTACTCTGTGGCCGTTATGATGAACGTGTGATGACTCGATGATGCAGGGGAGATCTTTCCGATTAGATCTAAGCCCCACTATGAAAATGGCCAAGCCGATTGGATCGGTTGCAAGGCCTGAGAAGGTACGTGTGTCAAATTGGCATGGTGTTGACACTTCACGCACTTCTTTACATATGCACAACAATCTCGCTCTAAATATGGCCAATAATAGCCCATGCAGAGAATGCACTTTGCGATGGCCATACCATTGAAGTGGCCACCGCATGTACCATCGTGCGCTTGGGTGATCACCCAAGTGGACTCCTACTGGTCCAAGCAATGGAGGAGGATTCCTTCATAGCTTCGACGATACAAAATGTCTCCTAGCAAGACATGTTTTGCCACTTTCTATTTAAATGATCTTTTCATGGTGTTTGTCAATCCAAGTGGGAGGTTACCTAACTTGAGGTAATCCCTTATGGGTGTGTACCAATCCTGCTGATCAGAAACCTCGATGGTATGAATGGCCAATCCCTCTTGTAGTTCATCCCTAGCAAAAGTTGAGCGGGAAAGAACTTGTAAGAATAGCATTGTGTTGCTATTAAGAGGGGTCGAGGAGAACAAGGACCCCTAGTTGGCATGATTCAGACAATCATGGATTCGAGAGAACTTATCCTGAGATGGTTCAATCTGGATCAGGTGGATTCCTGGCGTTAGGTCAGAGCTTGCATGCTCCATCATGGATTGCGATAATGTTTTGACCTGAATGGTTGTCATCTCACCGGAAGGGTCTTGCAGGATTAGTGACCCCAAGGAGGCCATAGTATCCGCAAAATGATTCGATGATCGAGGGAGTGCCTCGATGTCGTACCATTCAAGCTGTGCCAAGAATTTATCCACAAGGGCTTTGTAGGCCTATAGAACTGGGCATTTACATTGGAATACCCCTTTAACTTGGTTGACAATTAACAACGAATCACCAAAGATGTTTAAACATTTGATGTTCATGGTGACTATTGTTTGAAGACCTATGAGCAAGGCTTCGTATTCGGCATTATTGTTGGTGCATGAGAAATCTAATTTAAATGATAGAGGCATTGGAGCCCCTTGCGGTGTGAAGAATACAATTCCCATGCCACCCCCTTGCTCACATTTAGAACCATCAAAGAATAAGGTTATGTCGGCCTCGTGACTCAGGCTCATCGAAATCTGGCGATTCTGAGACATGGAAGACCCCATCATCTGGCAGCTCTATGGTCAGAGGTTGATCATCTTCGAGAGGAGCCTCTGCTAGTTGATCGGTGATGACTTGACCTTTGATGGACTTCTGTCCAATGAATTCGATGTCAAACTCCATCAACAACATGATCCATTTCTCCGTGCGGCTACTATGATAAGTACGACTCATCATGTATCACAATGGATTCTCCTTAGACACAACATACATCGTATTGCTCAGCATGTAGTGGCATAGCTTTTTGGTAGCAAATACCACTGCCAAGCATAGCTTTTCAACGTATGCATAGTTAAGTTCATAACTGACTAGGGTGCGGCTAAGATAGTAAGTAGCCTGTTCTTTGTGTAGTTCATTTTTTTGGGATAGCATGGCACCCAGTGCCACCTCAATAGCTGAGATGTATAAGTAGAATGACACTCCTGGTCTAGGTGGTGCCAATACTGGCAGTGAAGCCAAGTATTGTTTGATGTCATCAAAGGTTGATTGGCACTCGTCATCCCAGTGAAATGCTACCCCCTTGTGCAATAATTTATTCATGGGTCGGCACTTGTCAGATAACTATGCTATGAAGCGCTTGATTGACGTGACCTTTCCCTGTAGGCTTCTGAGCTGCTTGATGGTAGTTGGGGGAAGCATTTCAAGGATTGCCTTGACTTTGTTTGGATCCACCTCGATTCCTCATTTTGAGACTATGAAACCCAAGAGTTTTCTAGATGTGATGCCAAATACGCACTTCTTGGGGTTTAGTCTGACTTTATGCTCAATGAGGCGATCGAGGATCTTGCTTAGGTCATCGAGATGATCTGGGTGCAAAAGAGATTTGGCCAACAAATCATCCATGTAATCTTCCAAAGTTTTATGCATGTGATCATGGAAGATGTATGTCATGGCACGTTGGTAGGTGGCGCCAACATTTTTAAGGCCAAAGGGCATGACCTTATAACAAAATGTCCCCCAAGGCATTGTGAACGCCATTTTTAGTTGGTCCTCGGGATTGATACGAATCTGATTGTATCCCGAGAAACCATCCATGAGGGAAAGCATTTCGTGGCCCACTGTAGCATCTACCAATGCATCGATGCTAGGCAAGGGGAAATCATCCTTAGGACTCGCTTTGTTTAGATCTCAAAAATTAGTGCATATGCGAATCCTCCCATCAGGCTTCTTGATGGGTACCATGTTGGACAACCATGGTGGGTAATCCATGCAGATGACAAACTATGCATCCAACAACTTTTGTAGCTCATATTTGACCATTAAGGCTACTATTGGGTGCATCTTACGTAGTTTTTGCTTAACTAGCTTGACTTTCGGATCAAGCATTAGATTATGCATGACTAGCTACGGGTCTAGCCCCGACATGTCTTTGTAGGACCATGCAAAAACCTCCTTCTTCTCTTTGAGAAGGGCAATGTAGTCGGCTTGCTCTTTGGGGGATAGACTTACCCCTAGCTTGATGATTTATGAATTCATTGGATCAGAGCCGATGTCTACGTCAGTCATCTCTTCAATTGACATGTGGGACCCATCCTCCAACTGGTGTGGAGTTGGGATCAAGTGGATATCATTTGCTGAATTTAGATCTATGTTCGGAATGTCGGGTTCCTCTTCAGCATGGAAGACATCCTGAGTCTGTCCTGGGGTGAAATGGAACATCCCACCGCAAGGCCAGTACTCTGATGGGGATGGTGGTGTGTCAGCATGATCCTAGTCTATAGCATCTAGGTCTAGATGCAATGACCATGTTGGGTCGGCTAGGTTATGGATGGGGGCGGTTAAGTCAATGGAGATCATGTTGATGAAATGATTTTGGTCTCCATTACCGTGGGTGTGGTGACTCGGACATCCTTGGTGATATTTGTGCTCTGGATCTGGCTCTGTGGGTACTGGCACAAATGGATCGGCCCTATGTGTGGATAAAAGGATAGGATCTACCCTTGGCACTGATGGCTCTATAGGGTCTCTAGGTGGAAGGTGCTCTCTGTATACCTAAAGTGGTGGGTGTAGTAGTTGGTCCAACTATGCCTGGTTTAGGTGCCACCTATGCCTTGGCCCTATGTGTAGCTGTTCAAACATGTCATCAATGTCCATGGGGTATTGTTGTTGTCGCATATGATTGAGATATGCCATCTCAGTCTCATCTTCATAATCGCTATCAGAGATCCATAGGCCTTCGTTGGCTTCGATAGCTATTTGCGACATGTGAGGCTCATCCTGCTCGAGCAAATTAATGTGGTCCCATCGGGGTTGTTCCGCTCTCTACGGGGGGACCTGATTCTCTTGAGGTGGCACTTGCTCGATTGGAGCATCCAAAGGGAACATTGTCATGAAGCTCTCTTGATAATCATCTATGGGGGTCACTTGTGAATGATTGCTATCAGACTCGAAAGGATCCCAAGGTGCTACCTCATACTCTGACTCATCTTCTGAAGACCCTTCTTGGCCTTGTCTATATCCCTCTTGTAGGTGAGTCCTCGAACTTTCTCCTTTCTCGATCGAAGGGAAAGGGTTGTTAAGGTCAACAAGGTTGGTTGTTAGCAATGGGAGATAATCCCCCAATGTGTACATTTTGTTAGGATTGGCATATGGATCTAATGCCAACCCATCCTTGTTGCCTATCCCTAGGCCTTGCATGTTCTCTACCAAGATGTCCAAGGGTAGGGGGTGGTTGAACCCTACTCCTGACTTGTCGTATGGCATCTGATATCTTGGTTGGCAAAGAATGTGCACTCCTTGCTCATACCTGCCTAACCCATATCCATGCCAATTACATTGGCCAAGATATCTCAATGCGAATTCTGGGTTGGACAAATAGTTGACATCCTCAACAAAGGGTTCTTCATCTTCTTCTTCTTGCATGTAAGGTTCAATGCCATTATCGAGGCCCCCATAAACAAAGTTTGTCTGATTTGGTGGGTAGCCTAGAGGAACCATAGTGCCGATGGGGAGGCGAGGTCTCCCCATGTCCTGCATGGACTCAAGTGTGGGTGTTGCTACAATGTTCCACACTAGATACTCCCCTAGGCCCGTATTGGCCATCTCAATGGTGATCATTGGTGGTGGAGGGGGAGGGAATGGGAGTTCTTCCTGGGTCCACTCCATGTAGGGTGAACTAGGCATCTCGACTTCCATTCGGCTAGGCATCTCTTCGGTAGAGATGGTTGAGACTGATGGTGGTGCCTCTTCTAGGGGTTTCTTCCCCTTGTCCTTCGGTGTGGCCACCGTAGGTGGCATTGTTGGTGAAGGACCAGATGATGAAGATGGACCCGACTGGGGATTTGATGGACTTAACAATGGGGATGCATGCGGAATCGAACCTTGGTTAGATGGATTCAACTAAAAATCCAAATGTGTTGATGGAAGGGTCGATTACGGCATCAATTGCACCGTATTGCAATACTTGAAGGGCTCTAAATCTGTCGAGACTACATGCACCTGCCCTTCGAATGTGTACTTTAGGCATTGATGAGCTATCGAAGGGACACACTTCATGTCCCTAATCCATGGCCACCCTAACAAGATGTTATAAGCCATCTCACCTTCCAAGATGTGGCACAATGTAGGAATAGTCTTTTGTCCCACTTGGATGGGTAGGACAATTGTGCCAACCGTCGAGCATATCGCATCATTGAATGCTCGAAGAGTATAGGTGGAGGCCATGATGTGAGATGCTAGCAACTTTAGATGTTTCAATGCTACTGTTGTAATGATATTACTGGATGAGCCAGTGTCCACCAACACCCTCTTATACGGAATCTCGTTGACCCATGCAATGACGTGTAGGGGTGGATCCACCACATCACCAATCATCGATTTCAGTTCATCTTCTCTAAAGGTGATGACTGGTTCTGTACATTATTTTACATGTCCCACAAAGTTGTTGAAAGAGTTTGCTTCATGGGGCTGCAGCTCGATGGCTTTTAATATCTCCATTAGAGCCTCTCGATGGGGCGATGATTGTTGAATGAGCTCATAGATGGAGAGCCTAGCCGACGTGGTCCTTAAACTTTGGGTAAGTCTAGTCCGAATCGTGGCCACTGGTCTAGGCGGGGGAGGTTGCGTAGGGTGCTGTTGAGGTTGTGACATTGATGGAACCTCTCCTGTGGCCATCGTGGGGCAGCTCCTGGGTACCTCTTGTTCCTAGTCACTATGCTTATCATCCCTACATACCCCTGCATGGGGCAATTCTATGTCACCTCATTGACTTGAAGGGTCTTTGCCTACGTATCATGGGTAGGCAGGGGGTCTTTGAAGACTCCCATCTATTGGTTGTTTGGCGCTACGGGGTTGTCCACCGCCAGCGTCTTGTTGTCTATTAGGTCTTGCACGAAGCTCTTGAATTTCCAACATGCATAAAGGTCATGTCCTTTCTGCCTATGAAATCTATAGTACAAGTCTTCCCTATAGCCCTTAGGTTTTGGTGCATTGGGGTCTATGGGCCGACTTTCTGGTAGGTGTATCAAGTTTACCATGGACAAATGGTCAAACAAGGAGTCTTTGGACTCTATGAAGGGTGTGAACTATCACCTAGGGTGACGCTGCTGAGTTTGCTCTTGCCGATGATTTTCCTTCTCATAGGTGTCAAGAGGAACTGCCTGATAGTTAGCCTTTGAGGGTTGTGTTGCTTGTGCAGGCTTAGGCATGTTTATAGCAACCTGATTGACCATAATGGGTTTCGGTTGCATGGTCCCTATCTTGGTATTTTTAGACCACTCTTTCTTCTTTGGCTTGGCAATCTCGCCATCCTGTATCTTGATCTCCTCAATGATTCTGGCTTGCGCCAGGGCTTCCTCAAGAGTGGCATATTGCTGTAGCTACAATAGCATGGAGATCGATCTCAAATAGCTCTTTGAGAACATTTGGGTAAGGTCGGCCATGGGAGGGAGGTAGGGCAGCTTTGAAAGCAATGTCCTCCATCGATTTCCATAGGCCACCATGGTTTCTTCCTCATACTGCTTGAGGCTAGCTAGGTCACTTAGTGATGCCTTCTTCTTGGTGTTGAAGGTGAAGCATTCGAGGAACACATCCACTAGCTGATCCAAGTTATTGATGCTATGTTTTGGCAATTGAGTGAACCAATCCGAGGTAGGGCCTACGAACGTGGTTATAAATGTTCTTAGCAACAAAGCATCATTGTCTTGAATGCCAAAGCATTGGCTCAGGAATCTAGTCACGTGCTCTTGGGCATCCTCCTCCCCTCTAAAGATTGCCAACTGGGGTAGTTTAAAGTGTTTAGGGTATGGGGGTGCTGGCACTGATGGATGCATAGGGTGACTACGGAGCTGGCGTAAAGTGGGATTTTGGGGCCCAGAAGTCTTGGTCTCCATAGACTCTAAGCGCTCTAGCAGTGCTTTATATGCATCAAAGGATTTGATCTCTTCCTCCTTGGTTTGTTCCCATTGTGGGTTGCGGGGAACTTGAGGCCTATGGAGGGGTAGCCGGACAACATCCCCCCTGCCTTGGTAGGGCATTTCAGCCCACTCTTCTTCTTGCTCATACTCCTCATAGGCTTCTTGAGGAGTTCCTGGGTGAGACCTATAAACATGGGTGGGTGCCCATGGAGGGTGCCCATCATTGTTTCTGGGAGTGGCCTCCCGCTCAGGTCTAGGAGGTCTTGGAGGTAATATTTGATAAGGTCATGGAGACCTGTCTCGCACCAAGGGGTTGTGCCTCTCATACAATTCTATCTTATGCACGCGAGGGGTTGGGACCCTCTCAGGCATAGTGTTCTGGAGCAATTCATCTGTCTGACGTCGAATGCACTCTTTGCTAAGGTGATATAGGTGCTCTAACTATTGTTGGTCTTGCCTGAGCTACATGATTTGCGCTTGGTGGGTGGCATGTTTGGAAAATGCCAAGTCAATTTGTTCCATCGTCTTGTGTTTAGGAAGCCTAGATGCCTCTCCTACATGTCTATCTCGGTCATGGTGATCCGAGATCTCTATGGGTCGCTTTCCTCTATCGAGGTTAGCGGCATTCACCCGAGGCTCTGGCCTCAGTGGGTGATCTTGATACATAGCAGGTGCGGAGGCGCATTGCTCCCATGCTGTGTATTGCTCTTGAGGAATGTAGTGGTCTTCCTCGTACTCCCTTTCGTATGTGTGAAAGGGGCGGGCAGAATTGGCTTGCCCTGTCTGAAGAGCCTTGTGCTCTGGATTTGGCCTATTGTTTTTGATAGTAATAAGGGGTAAAGGAGGGATGACGTAATCATGTGGCCCCTCCTTATGGACCCTATGTTGCTCTAGCACTTCATCACATGGTGGCCACTCATAACGAGCATCTAAGGGAGCCCTCCCATCTATGTTGAGTGCCACGTGTATGGCCTCCTCCTGAAAGGGTCTATGCTGAGTGGGAGTGCCCCTCAAAGGGGTGCCTCTATAGTCCCATTCTGTAATGGCATGATGTGGACTATCTTGTGGGTCAGGCCGCCAAGGCGGTATGACCAAGTCCTCGAGACTATATCGAAGGTGACTTGTCCCCCTTTGTACACTTTTTGCAGCTTCTGCCCGTGATTGGGCTCGGCTACGGGTGTACACCATGGTGATGTTTTTCTAAAGATGTGTACATTTTTATCTTCTTTACGATTTTTTATGCTACACTAAACAAAAGGAAACACACAATCAAAGCAATGATTATCTTGTTTATGGATTAAAAGTGTGCCCTAAATCTAGTTCAGTGTGTTTTGATGTTTGTTTTGAAAACCTTGTAAAGAAATTTTTGTTGTATATGCAATATGAGGGCTCTTATATCTCCCAAAATGGTCACCCCTTCAATATACCACTGCCAGGCCATTATACCGAACCTCTCTATATACCCGCCCTTACGTGAGGGAGACTATAGGTACGTGAGAGCAGAACAATACATGGAACATAGGCGGTACGAAAGGGGAATCACTCTATTTATGACACCTACCATAGAAGACTTATCCTCATGCACTGGGAATCACCCCAGCTACACTTGGTCAGCTTTCATCAGGATTTACGTCTAGCAATAGTAACGATCGGGGTTATGTATGCAATATTTCAAGCCAAGGTGGTGATGAAATCCACCGTTGGTCTTGATCAAGGGTTGGGGTTTTACGACCAATGCCTTGATGTTTAGATTACCACATGGTGTGTGGGGTTCTTTTTACTTGTGAAAAGAAAGAAAAACATGCAATAAAACTTTCCTATGCAAGCAAAGAAATATGAAATGATAGAGACAAAAATAGAAAATGATAGAGGATGCTCATAACCCCTACCTCTTCTCTGCCCAAATCGGATGCCTCTGAGTTTCTACTCTAAAATTGCACAGAGAGCTAATCATCTTGGGGTGAGATGAATAATAGATCTGTATTCATCATAGGGTGAGACGAATTCCTATTCGTCCCTGGGTGACATGAATTCTAGCTCTGTATTCACCATAGGGTGGAACGAGCAGTAGTCCAGTGCTTGAAAGATTGACACCTACAAGCAAAAACACACAACTTTTGATCAAAATTTTGATCTTAAAATCAAGGGATAGTGGTCCCACCATGATCGCCACTGAAAGCACGAGGATATGAAAACAAAACGGAAATGCCAAGTGCGATGTATGCAAAAGCAAAACGTAACGCTAAGTCCTACGAACTGAAATGCATGAAAGGAGAGAAACATAAATGAATTGAAACAAGATAGAAAGCAAATTTCGAGTACAACCCTTTTTATTAATTTTCTTTAAAATCGGGTTACAATACGTCTCCTCCCTTTTTGGGGCTAGGAGCGTTAAGTAGGGCTCTATTACACCACAGATTGATACGCTTTCTTCCGCGTGCCCACATGTAAAATGGGTGGACCAAATGTCACCACCACTTGCATGAATATGTCTTTGATTCCTTGCTGCTCCTCTAGTGTTGAGATCCTACATTCAGAGAAATATAAAAGGATTAGTAGCACCTACGGATGGAGAGAAACATGCGATCCCCAAGGCCTACGGTCAGTGCATGCATAAAATGATTAAAATGATAACTGAAACATATCAGAATGAGCTAAAAATTTGATAGAAGCAATAAAACATTACCAGGAAGCCACTACAAAAGGAATAGTCTAGAAATCTTGCACATATTTCTAATCGCTCCGGGTGGGACGATTAGGACTGTCATAACCTATCCGAAAGCCACCTCCTAAATGTCTAGTCTAGAGGCCTCCAAATCACCTACAAAGTTGGGGTTAGGTAAAATAGGGTATTTTGGGATGACCCAGATGGTCAGATTTTTCCAATTCGGCCTCTATCACCCATAATATGATGATGCTCCCTGCATGTTAGTGAAAGCGAGAAATAATAAAAGCATGATCAAAACTTGTCAAAATCACATGAAATTTAAATGACAGCATATGTAAGTAACCTAGAATCAAATGCAAAAAAAAAATTATGGAAATCTACCATATATTTCTAATCACTCTGGGGTGGGGCGATTAGAACTACAATAGTGCGGGGGGCACCCGGGGGCAGGACGCCCATCGTTTGGGACTCAGTTTCAGCACCAATCCACTTGGGATGGGTCCAAAACCTCTTATGGGGTTGTGTCAAAAATTTTGTGGGGTATTGTGGCCAAATGTTTGGGTTTGGGTCCGGATTGCGCTTCCAATAATCACCCAATAACCTCCCTTCCAAAAGAGAGATCAAGGATGTAAGAAGCACAATGAGGGTAAGGGTTTGATTTGGCAGCACTTCATTGCTCTAAATGCTCTTCTCTCTTCTTTTTTGGGGTGAGAAGACTCACCAATTTATAGACCTAGGGTCTCTCTCTTTGAATGCGCATGCGAGGGCGCCACTTGACTTGCTTGCCCTATTTTGGGAGAAAATATTATTCCCCGATTTAGAGTCTCTTTGCATGAGGCCTCCATGATCAAGGCATGCTTGACTGAAGTCCCTCTCCTTGATTTGAAGTCGTTCCTCACAATTGCATGCCCTGAAGGTGCAGTTAAGTGGCGGACCTATCGAGGTTTGACTTTTTGCCAGTCAAACTTGCTAATCGTCCCACCCTGGGACGAATGCTGATAATCGTCCCAGGGTGGGATGAATACCAGTTTGTAATCATCCCAGGGTGGGACGAGTAGGGAGAAAAGTGCTAAAAAGGTGCCAAATTGACCTCTGACCTTCCAAACTACTGTGGGAGTGGTTAGGACCACTGTTTAACCTCTGGGGGCTGCCCTAGGGGCTATGTATGTCAATTCGATCAGTGCTTGTCGTCACATAATCGGATTGGTGTTGTTTTGGTGTCTACAAGTTTATATAAACATATATTATGGCATAATCTTAATTAGAAGCATACAAGGAGTCAATCAATATCATTGAGTTTATATAAACATATATTATGGCATAATATTAATTAGAAGTATACAAGGATTAGAGCCCGATATTCTAGATTGGAGCTTTTTTCACCCCCCTCCTGTAACTTTTCCTCATCGCCGCCAGGTTTGGACAGAGTGTGAAGAGCAACATATGGTTGCTCGCTCGCCCATGTTCACCCATAAAAAAAAATTGAAATTATCTTTTTATGTGTAGAAGTTGAAAGCTTAACACTTGATTAAATGGACAAACAACTATTTATTTATAGATGGATGAGATTTTGCTCTCTTATTTTTAAGAGTTATGGTTAATTTTATAAATAAATAATAAAAAGTATCTAACTAAATATTATGAATATAAAACAAATCAATAATTGTGCTATCAGTGATATAATGGATATATTCAGATTCCATCTGTTCAATAAGACAAATAAATTTATATCAGTTTCATCTCTCCAGATTTAACCACATTTGGTTATCCAATTGTATTGTGCAAAGTTAACGGGATCTGGATCTGGATTATTTAATTGGACATTCCATCAACCAACACCCAAGTGTTGAACAAACACTCAAGCGACCTATCTTTAAGATAAAAAACAATTTTTTAAAAGAATTCGGTCCTGGTATTTGGAGATACTTTAGATCGTCCTCTGTTTGAATGCCAATGCCAATGTTCACGTATGAAAGGTCAACGACGAATGCAGGCATCTGCCGTATATAAATCGCCTATTTTTCTAAAATGATTTTCTTCATTTTGTCTTGTCGCGTATACCCGTCGTATTCCGTTTCTTTTAATGCTATACATGGGTTTGGTTAAAGGTCCTTACTCCACCATTTTCACTCACAAGCGAAGATTACTCGACAGTCTTCCGATTTTGCCTTATATAAAGCAAAGAAACATGGGGAAACGGTGGGCATTCTCAAAGTGCGGGTAGTCAAGGGAACCAATTTGGCAGTGAGAGATTTGAGAAGCAGTGATCCTTATGTTCTCCTCCGCTTTGGTTAACTCTTCTTCTTAAATTTCTTAACCATTCATTAATTGCTCTAGCATTTATTACGGTCTGTTCCAAATATATATGTTTTCATCTGTCGATTTGGGAAACCAAAGTTCTCTTGTGTGGCAGAAAGTGAAGACTTGAGTAATTAAACAGAATCTGAATCCCGTTTGGAATGAAGAATAATCGCTTTATATACAGCAGTCTACTCCCGTTTTCCTCAAACTGGCAAGTATATAGTATTATCATTTTCCTCTCTATTTCCATAAAATATCTATCAGGTGAGAGGAATAAGCAGAATAACGGTTTTAAATGTGCAGGAAGTGTATGACAGGGACATAATGAGAAGAGACGACAAGATGAGAAATGGCCAAGTCTGTTTGCAGGATCTTGCCACGGCTGTGATGATGCAAAAGATTCAAGAGATATTAGTTGTGCCTCTGACAACAAATCGCATCAGCCACTGGCTAATATATAATATATAATTAATATTTCAATATATAATTAATATTATATATTGAAATATTTATAATTAATCGCATCAGCCAAATCGCATCAGCCACTGGCAAATATTTCAATATATAATTAATCAAGGAAGAGGGTTGTATTCATATAATGTCTCAAACATAAAAATCTTGGAGGAGAAGTGATATGGATTATTGTACTATGATCTAGTCAAAGGAAGTCACTTAAACCATTGTTATTGTTTATTTTTTTTTAATACATTTCAAATAAGTTGTAAATATTTATTCATATTTATATTTTTCGTATCATGTAAGTATGATATATTGAGCCCATCAAAATGAAAAGATCCTTCTGAAATTTACTAGTGAAAATGAGATTTTTGTTATTTCACAATAAAATCATAAGTTGAAACATGTTGCCTATGATTATAGCATAGACAAAAACTATTAGACCTCTAAACTTGTCTTCAATGAGATAAAGGTTCTTGTCACATTTTCTATTAAATTAAATCTCAAATTATAATCAAGAAGTTGATTCATAACCTAGGTGTTGTAGATGAGTTGGAGAGGAGAGGACAATCCTCCAAGGGAGTTCCTAGGTTCGAATCTCCACCATACTAAAAAGTTGAATTGGGTACCCAAAATCCAATTGATAATGTTGGTGTGGGTAGGACCGAGCATGACTCCTGAGTGAATTTGACAGTGTAGAACCCCCTGGTCGTGGTCTCTTAGACCAAGGTAGCCCCGCAAGGATTTTTCGCTTAAAACAATAAAAAGTTGATTCATAAATAGTAAGTTCTGGGTGAGACTAGGCATATAAAGAACTTCAGTTAGATGGTATGTACATGAAACAAGATACAAAGAGAATTCAATGATACTAATAATGGTGTATGTCAAACTATCACCAAGACTAACCATCCCTTGATAAGAAGACTAGTCAAGAGATAAAATATTATTTATACCCATCATATATTTGGTAGCCCCCATCAACATAATAAATTAGAATAATTTTTGTGATTTCATCAAGAGCTTGGGATGAATAAATAAAGTATTTTTCTTCTCCTTCGAAATTGGTGTTCTCTACCATATTTTCATATTAGCATTGAGATGCACTATGCCTTTGGCATTGAAGATCCTTCTAATTTCCTCTTGACACCTTCTTAAGGTTCTTATTGGAATAACCTTTTAGAAAAGTGTTTTACCTACAATTCTTAAATACATACCTCAATTTCTTAAAAAAATATAGCATGTGATATTATAATGTAAAATTTCCCTCATGTTTCTTGTTGCTATTGATTATGTACCCTTTTTTTGTTATTGGTGGTTCTTCTTGGGGGTTTGTCACATTTCATTGGTTGAATAGGCTTATTTCCTTTTTGATGTGTGATTAGAGCATGTTCATATTTAGTATCTATTTATTGAATTACTTCCTTCTATTAAAACAATTTCATGATATTCAAATGTTGAACTTTGGTTAGTTATATTTAGGGTTGTCACCAAAATAATGAATGCAATTGGTATTGATCATAACACATTTGGAATAAGCACAAAATCACTCATAGTTTTTCCTAATGATTGTGTTATGAAACTACAACTTGAAATATGAATTGAATGCAAAAAAGAATCATTGTTTGAATAAAATCACAGTTTGTATTGAAAGACAAATATCCACAATATAATAAATTAATGTTCTTGGATGATCTTTGGAGCATCCTCCTTGTCCTATTTACATCTATCTAAAAGGTGTGAATGGTGAAGGGATGTGTCCCTTTATAATACAATATAATATATAATATGATTAAGAGTTATGTTAGGAGGGTCCTAACATGCCACCCTCCTTTGAAAAATCTTTGTCCTCAAAGCTAGAATTGCAAAAATTGTTGTTGAATCTGGTGGAGCATCTCCCACATAGCATCCTCTGGAGGTAGACCTTTCCATTGAATCAATACCTTAGTGATGGTGCGGTTACAGAGGTAGCACATACGTCTGTCTAGGATAGCTTCTGGTTCAACCATGAGAGCTCCATTATCTAAA
This sequence comes from Wollemia nobilis, assembly GCA_028583015.1. Lineage (NCBI taxonomy): Eukaryota > Viridiplantae > Streptophyta > Pinopsida > Araucariales > Araucariaceae > Wollemia > Wollemia nobilis. Next base: position 8,405,740 of record JAQPPZ010017210.1, on the reverse strand, counting down.
ATTTTTGGAAGTTGAGTTTACGTAAAGATGTTAGTGCCTATTACGGCTTTAAGACAAGAAACATGAAATACCAGATGGATTTTGGAAGATTATGGTAATTCAAGTTTATATGCAACCGATCCAATACCTGTAGAATTTTATAAGGGCCATAAAATTTTGGTTCTAATTTTTACGACCCTTTTATTTTCAATGAAGTTTGACGATATGGTTGGAGGCGGAGAAATACCATATCCCCTTGAAAACCTTGTCAGTCCGATGTTGGTCCGCTTGTTGCTTCATACAGTGTTGAATGATATGAAGATTGTCCTTTAGAGCATGAATGATATTATCTCGAGTGACCAACTCCATCTCTATATTTGGTACTTTTGTACTTCCTAGAAGATAAGAGGTTAGATATGGGGGTGATCGGCCATATAATGCTTCGAAAGGGGTCATTTTTATGGTTGTGTGATATGTGGTATTATACCACTATTCAACTAGTGGAAGCCATTTAACCCAGTGAAGGGATTTGGTGGAAATAAAGCATCGGAGATATGGTTTCTAAGCACTTATTGATAATTTTAGTTTGACCATCCATTTGTGGGTGGTAAGCAGAGCTCATCCGAAGTTGCGTACCTTGGATTTTAAATAATTTCTTCCAAAAATTACTAGTGAAAGTAGGATCACGATCACTAACGATAGTAGAAGGTATACCATGTAATTTAAAAATATTGTCAAGCAAGACTTGAGCAATAGTACTAGCGGTATAGGGGTGAGCTACTAGAAAAAAATGGGCGTATTTAGATAAACGATCTACCACCACTAGGATCATTGTTTTTCCTATGGATTTTGGAAGACCTTCAATGAAATCCATTGAAATATCCTCCCATGTCTTGGTTTGTGTGGGTAGAGGTTGAAGAAGGCCCGATGTTGCCATTGTTTCACCTTTATTTATTTGGCATGTTTCACATTCATTGATGAAATTCTTGATATCATTTTTCATCCTTCAATAATAAAATGATTTAATCACTCTTTTGTAGGTTTTTAGAAATCCAAAGTGGCCTGTAGTGTAGCGTGTAGCTCATGTAGAACCTTTGGACGATAAACCGATGTAGGTAAGAGGACCAGACGTTCTTTGTAACGGAGCATGTTACCCTGCCAAGAGTAGTGGGGTTTACTCATGGGATTTTGTTGTAGCTATTGAATTATGGTGTGTATAGTAGGGTCTGCATACCATTCATCCTTGACTTATTCAATCCATGTAGGGATGAGGCAGGAAAAAGCATGTAATTGTGAAGTTTCTTCAAACTTTCTAGAAAGTGCATCTGCAACCAAGTTATCTTTTCCTTTTTTGCAAATTCTTTCATAATCATAGCCTAATAGATTTGTTACCCACTTTTGCTACTCTGGAGTGGTTATCCAATGTTCAAGAAGGTATTTTAGGCTATGGTGGTCGGTGTGGATAATGAAATGTTTTCCAATAAGGTATGGTCTCCAATTTTGGATAGCATGGACCATAGCTAACATTTCTTTGTCATAAGTGGAATGTGCTAAATTATTTTTGGAAAATGCTTTACTAGTAAAGTTATGTGGTGCTCTCAACCTTGGACCTCAAAGTTCTCTCACTCTCTGTATTATTATTAAATTCATAATATCGACATTAGAGAAGACCTGACGCTCTCATTGGTGCTATTATTAATTAACATTGAGTTACAAGTTTATGGTGGATTAATAAGAGTTCTTGGTTCTGTTTCTACTTAGACCTTAAAACGTTCTCTTTGGCACACTCAACATTGAATTTAGACATCTCTCGTTTGCCTGTATGTTTCGATGTTCCTCTCAGAGTCATTTTACACCAGTGCTCTCTCAGTCGGTATTTCTATCAACTCCCTACAGTTCATTTCGAAATGATTATTGCTTTATATTTTTTTTGTTGTTGTCTAAAGCAAATGTGAAATTGTATGCAACACCTTCCTTTTAGTCGTATTGTGCAGGTTCTCTCTTCATCTAGGAAGCGCTCTAATTTTTTCCCCTATGGTGCTTTAGGGGAAGGCATCTCCTTTTAGTCGTATTGTGTTTCGCTAGCAATGCTGCTCTTCCTCTGCCATTTTTTTTGTTTTGTTTAAAGCAAATGTGAATTTGTGTAGGTTCACTCTTTGTCTAAGTAACGCTCCTTCTTTTGCCCATTCGGTGCATTAGGAGGAGGCATCTTGTTTAGTTGTATTGTGTTTTACTAGCAGTGTTGCTCTTCCTTTACCTATACAACAACTCCCTCTCTGTTTTACATATTCTGTAGTTGTCCCTTGGCATTCGATTCCTTCTGGCGCCCGTGAAAACTTGAATGATCAATTTTTTTTCTAGCTGGCTCCATGGTGAACTAAAAATGAATCTCTCTAAGATTTATTTCTCTTCTTTAGTTCTCTATCAGTCAGTCCTTATAACCTACATTGCATACTATAAATCTCTAAATCAATCCTGCCATTCAAGTTCTTTCAAAATATTAATCTGTTATAGTTTTTTTTTTATATAACAATTTTTGCCGAATCACCATCATTTATAGAGTATATCAGGTTAAAGTTTTTGCAGCTCAATCTAGTTGGCGCCCTCTGGTTAAAGTGTATTTTGTAGATTACCCTCTGGTTACGTCTGTGCAATATAAACACTGGTTATTTTTATAGTCTTTTTGCATGGGCATGATAAACTGTTTTTGCAGGTTAAAGGAGAAAGAATCGAGTTCACCTTAGCTCAATGCAGTTTAACATTCCTTTGAGGAACATTGTTTATATTTTATATACAGTACTGTTGTAGGGGCGTCTAATGTGTTTTTTGCAAGTTCCCTCTTCTGAAGGTTAAAGGATAAATTATTGCTATCTTTGTCTTTTATTTGATTTAATATAAACTTTAAAATTTCTCAAGTTTACTATTAAATTCAAAATATTTAAGAGGCCCATCTATTTTATACAAACAATTTTCTCTTTGGAAATTATAAATTATATTTTTTCATTATAACCTTGTTTATTATAACCTAGTTTGAAATTCTAATATTTAGAAGGAACACCTTTGTCTCCTTTTAAGAAGCCTTAATTAATTTTGGCTTTCTTCAAATCGTGACACCCTATTGTAAAATTTATTAAAAAAAAAAATTTTTGTGTGGGGGGGTGTTCGGGTGTTTTTTAGCACCGATCGCAGTTCGGGGAGGGGAGTCTTCTTGTCTTTGTGTCTTTTGCATCTCGTCTCTCTACCTTTTACTTGCCTTTTTTTCTTCTTTGCATATAGTCTTAAGGAAAATATTTTTTAAATTTATTTCCTTTCAAATATTTTGAATGCAAAGGTCTTTATTTATTTTATTAATTTTCTTGAGATTAAAAGTATTCTTAAACTTAAATTTAAATTATAATTTCTCTTGCTATAAAGCAAAACTTCTATCATTTTGCTTATGCATTAAGGGAAATATATTTTAATCTAACAGTAATCATTAAAATTTCAGTTTTTTCATTATTTAAGCATTCACTCTCTAATTACTTTTCTCACCTATCTTGTTTATCAAAATTTGAGAAAAGCTATCTTCCTTATAACATCTTCTAAATATATTGTTATTGTTAAAATAATAATTTTACACAAGAAGTTCCTTTTTTCCTTTGAAATTAATTTTTACTCTTTCTTATCATTTAGTTTATTAATATATTCGAACTAACTATTTTAAGAAAGATCTTTTCTCACCTTTTCTTATTCTCTAAGGGTGTTATTGTTAAATCTATAAATGTATTTTATTCTCTAAGGGTGTTATTGTTAAATCTATTTTAAATTAAAACTTAACAATTTTTTTAAAGGTTATAAAAATATATAAAAGTTTAAAATACTTTTTCATAAAAGTTTTCAAAACCCTAAAATTTTCCATAATTGAAGTTTTAAGGGGGGGAGTATTGGTAATTTAAAACTTCAATCTCTCTCTTGTGTTAAGATGAATTCAATTGAGCCCCTCACCCCTCATAACTTTCACTCATGGGAACCCAAAATTTTAAATCTCTTTCTCTTTCAAAGGGCTAAGAGAAAAGCATCATTTGTAACCTAATAATTAAATTCCTTTTTTGTTTTGTCTTTTAGGGAGGGTGTATTCTTCTAGATTTCTTTATAGTAGCCTTTAATTTTTAGAGGTATATATTGTTTATAAAATCTCTAAAAAGTATAAGAAGATATTCACTAACTTCATGCCCACCCTCATTTATATCAAAACAAATATATATTTTTTATTTTATTTTAAAATGTTTTATAGGATCTTTACATTGGCAATTCCTATATACATTAACTAAAAAATATTATTAAAACTCAAAAAATATATTTTTTGGTCAACCAAATCTCTCATTTTCACTTCAATTTCTCATTTGAAGTTAATGGAGGGGTATTTATAGTCGAAAAGGTTTTTCCGAGATGAACACAATGGTGGTGTCCATTTTTCAGTTTCAAGACTATTTTCAATGATGTTTTTAAATTTGAAAATTATTGTATCATGGAGTGCACTCTCGGTTGAACCCGACACTCCCAACATTGGTGCCCTTGTTTTGTTGGTTGTCCATTCTTTGGACCTTGTTATTCAGCCCATTGTGTCATACAGGTGGATACCACTACTTATGCTTGCGAAGTCAATTTGGACATCCCTTACAGTTTTTGTGGTTCTTTATCCATCCTATATTCACATTATTTTTGTGAGACACTTTGATTTCATGGTTCGCGAGCACCAGTCTGGGAGTATGAATTCTTTTCTGCAACAAGTCTCTAATTTTTTGAGACATCTAATGGGTCCATTGCAGGCTTCTTAATGGAATTTTTCCTAAAGAGGGGGTTGAAGAGGACATATTCCTTCCTCTCAATCCTCCATGCACATCTTCCTTATTCTTCTATTCTGGCAGGTGGTTTCCCCTTGAAATTTTCTACCATTACCCTAATTTTGTTGTTTGTCCACAAGGTTTGGACCTAGTTATCAGCCCATTGTACTCATATAGGTGGAAACCACATACTCATGCTTGTGGAGTCATTTTTGGACTACCCATGCGATTTTTTGTGGTTCTATCTCCATCCTATCTTCACTTTGGATTTAGGGGACTTTTCTTTAAAGATATTTATTCTTTTGATCACATGTTGTAAATGAGTACCTTATCAGGCCTTGTTGTTGGGACTCATATTTGTGGCTATACCATCTCTATTGTACATGAGTACCTTATCAGGCCTTGGTGTCGGGACTCATCTTATGTAGGTATGCCACATATTGTTTATTCCTTTTTCACTTACCCCTACTATCACTTAAGGGGGGTGTTAAAGTATCTTGGTGCATAGAGTTTTTTCACCTCTCTCTCATTCTTCTTATTATTCTTAGAAGCACTTCATTCGACAGCATATTCAGAGTGAGGACATACACTTGGAATATATTCCAACTGAGGCATAAATTGCAGACATCTTCACCAAGTCAATTTCTTCTCCGCGTTACCTTCAGTTGTGAGAAAAACTTGGAGTATTACAACTGCATTGACAAAGAGGTCTTCCACCTCTCACTATATTATAAATGAGTGCCTCATCAGGCCTTCTTACCGGGACTCATCATTTATTTGTATAGGAGGACAATATTCGCCATCCGAAGACAAGCCTCTTTCATACTTCTTTGCTTTTGATTGATGGCTTTTCCCATTGGGTTTTTACCATCACTTCAAAACAAAGGGGTGATAGTTGGTTTTTCCCCACAGGGGTTTTTTCCACCAACTATCTATATTGTACATGAGTACCTAATCAGGCCTTGTTGTCGGGACTCATCTTTTATTTGTTAAAGAGGACAATCTTCGCCATCCGAAGACAAGCCTCTTTCATAATTCTTTGCTTTTGATTGATGGTTTTTCCCATTGGGTTTTTTACCATCATTTCAAAACAAAGGGGTGATAGTTGGTTTTTCCCCATAGGGTTTTTTCCACCAACTATCTATATTGTACATGAGTACCTAATCAGGCCTCGTTGTCGAGACTCATTTGTAAAATCTCCCCTAGTATCACTTAAGGGGGTGTTAGAATAAGTGAATATTCTCTTAAGTTTCACTAGGATACACACTTGAGTTTCCACTCCTCCATGTGTCAAGAGAACTCTCAGTGGTGTCTTCATCAGGTTTGATGAGTTGTTGTAATCCAACGGCTCTCAATGATCAACTCTGCTATTTATACAGAGTTGATCCTAGAGATAAATCAATCAGTTCCACTCTTCTCTTCATCTTTTGTGTAATACTTTGCATATCTATTATTGTGAAATTCTAACATCAATTTTCCAAATTCCTGGTTTATTGTCTCTATAGTTAGTTTGTTGGCTTGGGTGAGAGCTTCATTTTGTTTTTTTTTTAAATTCTCTAAGTTAAGGTAGGAATCTTGAGTTAAAGAGGGAATCTTGTTTTTTTTGGATCCATAAAATTTGACTCAACTTGGTTTTTGGGTTCTCAATTGTAGGATTAGTTTATGTTAGATATAAGATCCAACTCTTAAATTTTGGTTGCTTTCGGTTTATGTGGGTAGGAACCATCTGAGTTTGCTTTTGTTTGTCTGAAGTTTGGTCTCTTTTTCTGTTGGATGAGTTATACCTTCTTGTGATTCACTTTAATTTCTCTTTGAATGTTTTTATTACTAAATATTAAGTTCGAAAACCCTTTCAAAACCCCTTCTTAAACCTAATAATAATAATAATAATTTTTTATATTTTAATTATATACTTTTGATTTTCTATATTTTATTGATTTAACTTTCTATTATATTCCAATCCAATAACACATGGAATATTTATGCCAACCCCTTAAACATTGACTCGCATATATAAATGTGAGGTGGTTTTACATTGTAGGAATATACTGTTGTAAACAATAGCTTGAAGAAGTTACTATTAGTTGCTTATTCACCATCAATGACATAAGTAGGCCGATTATGCTAAGGAAAAAATGCCATCCAAAGATACTTGAAATTATCCTTTGTTTGAATGCCACATTAAATAAATAGTAAAGCATACGTATGAAAGGTCAATGACGAATGCAGGCATCTACCGTTTATAATTTACCTTGTTTTTCTAAAAGGTATTTGTTCATTTTTCTCTTGTCGCATATACTTGTTATATTTCGTTTCTTTTCTTGCTCTACAAGGTAAAGTTAGACTATATAACTGTGTTTGGTTAAAGGTCCTTACTCAAGTATTTTCACTCACAAGTGAAGATTATTCGACAGTCCTTATCCTTTTCTCAACTAATTTAGTTCTTTATTTATCACTGTTGGTCTATCATGTTTATCCAAGGCCTTCATATTTTGATCTTATTTTTTATATAATTGGCTCTTTCATTCCTTTTCTATGTTTCTCAAACCTATGTCTCTGTATCCTATTTTATTTAATAATTTTGAACTAATCCCTTTAGTACACCTTTAAAATTAACCAAATCCATCATCATATTGATTTCTTTCAATATCGAGATAACTTTGAGCATCACTATTTCTATAATTATTTGAATCTCTATCATCATCAATTTTGATAGCATAAGATTTTTCTGACCAATCACAAACTATACTCAAATCATCTAAGTTGCACTCTATATATTTTCTTTTTGTATCACAACATGCATTTACTATCATAGGTTCCAAGTCCTTATTGGATTCCTCATTACTTGATAACAAACATATGTGATTTACCATAAGATTCATGTGTATAGATTTTGATTGTGCAACATACCCTAACTGATTACTCTGATCTCTTTGATTCTCTTTAGAAGATTCTTGATCTTGACCCTTCCTAATCAATGCATTATACTTACAACACTTTGTATTATGTCCTTCTTTTTCACAAATATGATAATATTTTTTGTTTTTGGTTTTGTGATGAAGTGCAAAATTCTTTTTCTACTACAAGAGCCTTATTGGATGACTCATTTTGCAATTGATTTTCAACTTGATTTGTAGTTAATTGTTCTATCTATAAGATAGAACACATGATCGGATAAAGAGTTTTTGGACCAATCGATCAATATCATTGAGTTTATATATACATATATTATGGCATAATCTTAATTAAAAGTATACAAGGATTAGAGCCTGGTATTCTAGATTGAAGCTTTATTTACTCCTCTCCTGTAACTTTTCCTCATCGCCGCCAGGTTTGGACAGAGTGTGAAGAGCAACATATGGTTGCTTGCTCGCCTATGTTCACCCATAAATAGGAGTATTGAAACTATATTTATGTGTAGAAGAACTTGAAAGCTCGACACTTGATTGAATAAACCAACAACTATTTATTCATTTATGGATGGATGGGATTTCTCTTATTTTTAACATTTGTAATTAATTTCACAAATAAATAATAAAAAGTATCTAATACTTTCGTAAATAAATAATAAAAAATATCTAACTAAATATTATTGATATAATGGATATATTCAGATTCCATCTGTTCAATAAGACAAATAAATTTATATCAGTTTCATCTCTCCAGATTTAACCAAATCTGGTTATCCAATTGTATTGTGTAAAGTTAACGGGATCTAGGAAATTTAGTTGGAGCATTCCATCAACCAACACCCAGGTGCTGAACAAACACTCAACCGACCTATCGTTAAGATAAAAAAACAAAATTTTAAATGAATTCGATCGTCCTCTGTTTGAATGCCAATGACAATGTCCACGTATGAAAGTTCAACGACGAATGCAGGCATCTGCCGTATATAAATCGCCTATTTTTCTAAAAGGTATTTCTTCATTTTGTCTTGTCGCGTATACTCGTCGTTTCCGTTTCTTTTGATGCTATAAATGGGTTTGGTTAAAGGTCCTTACTCACAAGCGAAGATTACTCGACAGTCTTCCGATTTTGCCTTATCTTCATCTCTCTGTAAACGTAACTTGTTTCATATATAAAGCATAAATAAACACATGGGGGAAACGGTGGGCATTCTCAAAGTGCGGGTTGTCAAGGGAACCAATTTGGCAGTTCGAGATTTGAGTAGCAGTGATCCTTATGTTCTCCTCCGCTTTGGCGATCAGGTAATATATTCTTCTTAAATTTGTTAACCATTCATTAATTGCTTTAGCATTTATTACTGTCTGTTCCAAATATATATGTTTTCATCTGTTGATTTGGGAAACCAACGTTCTCTTGTGTGGCAGAAAGTGAAGACTCGAGTAATTAAACAGAATCTGAATCCCGTTTGGAATGAAGAATTATCGCTTTATATACCGCAGTCTACCCCCGTTTTCCTCAAACTGGCAAGTATATATTATTATTATCATTTTCTTTTCCATTTCCATAAAATATCTATCAGGTAAGACGAATAGGTAGAATAACGGTTTTAGATGTGCAGGAAGTGTATGACAGGGACATCATGAGCAGAGACGACAAGATGGGAAATGGCCAAATCTGTTTGCAGGATCTTGCCACGGCTGTGATGATGCAAAAGATTCAACATGCAGATAGAGATAGAGCTAGAGGTGCCTCTGACAACAAATCACATCAGCCACTGGCTAAGGAGATAATGAGGAAGAGTGTTATTAGTTGTGTGGATGGAAATATGGTACAGAAAGTGTGTAAAGCTTGAGAATGTGGAGGGTGGCGAATTGGAATTGCAGATCAAATGGGTCGACCATACCAATTAGTTGATTATTAGTGAAATGATGAAATTACTAATGAAGATATTTTCTGAGGTCATATAACAATTGAAAAAAACATATTCGTGGAGCGTTAAACATTGCCGATGATAACTCTGGTAACTAACAATGTCATAGAATAAATCGCGTGACTGCTCCGTGGTTTAATACGGAGGTTTATATAAAATTAAACTTTAAATGGTTTTGTTTTTTCTTTTTAAATTATAAACCTTATTGAAGACATAGAAATGTTACCTTGCGCCATTTGTTTATACTTAAATCTGAAATAACAAAACGAATATTTACTCGGATATTTTTATGGTCTTACAATTATAAAGATGATATAATTATGAAAATATATATAAATACTGAAATAACAAAACTAAGATTTACTCGCATATTTTTAAAGTCTACAATTATAAAAAAACATATAATTATGAAAATGATACATATATGAGAGGGGCAGTGACATGATTTAATCTAAAAAGATGGTTGATGTGGTTATATGGGGTTGTTACTTTCAATTTTAAATGATTTTTTTATTTAATTAATAGTTCATATACATAATATTTTTATAGGATTTTTTTTCAATTTTGGGTTCAAGATTCATTTGTTTTTTATGTTTAACTTGAGTGAAACTAAACCTTCTACCTTACAACCAATTTAAAATAAAAACCTAAAAAATTAGGTGTATTTTTTAATTGGTATTGCATGGTTCCAATCTAGCAAAATAGCTTTTGTTTTATTTTCTATTGAGAGAAACTTTTTTTAATGGTTCAACCATAAAAAAACTATGTTGGTTAAGCTTTTATATATATTAATTATGTTTTATTATGATTTATTTGTAGTTTTATTAGATTTTGTTTTTGAAAAATATTAATATTTTTGAGTATCTGAAGTGTTTATTTATATTGTAAGAGGTTGTCCATCTTTTCTACCTTACAAGATTCCAATATATAATTAATTAAGGAAGAGGGTTTTATTCATATAATGATTCAAACATAAACATTTTGGAGGAGAAGTGATATGGATTATTGTACTATTATTTAGTCAAATAAAGTTACTTAAACCATTGTTATTGTTTATATTTTGTAATACATCTCAAATAAGTTGTAAATGTTTATTCATATTTATGATGTTCTTATCTATGTAGAGATGATATCTTGAGCTAATCAAAATTATTTTTTAACCAAAATGAAAAGATCCTTCTGAAATTTACTAGTGAAAATGAGATTTTTGTTATCTCACAATACAATCATAATTTGAAGCATCTTGCCTATGATTATAGCATAGACAAAAACTATAATATCTCTAGACTTTTCTTGAATGATATAAATATTCTTATCACATTTTCTATTAAATTAACTCTCAAATTATGATCAAGAAGTTGATTCATAAATAGTAAGTTCTTAATGAGGCTAGGCATATAAATAAATTTAGTTAGATGGTATATACATGAACCAAGATACAAAGAGACATCACTGATACCAATAATGGTGTATGCCAAACTATCACCAAGACTAACAATCCCTTGATAAGAAGACTAGTCAAGAGATAAAACTATTATTTATACCCATCATATATTTGGTAGCCCCTAAATAAACATAATAAATTGGAATAGTTTTTATGATTTCATCAAGAGCTTGGGATGAATAAATAAAGTATTTTTCTTCTCCTTATACATTGGTGTTCTCTACTATATTTTCATATTATCATTGGGATGCACTCTGCCTTTGGCATTGAGGACCCTTCTACTTTCCTCTTGACACCTTCTTAAGGTTCTTATTGGAAGAACCTTTTGAAAAAGTGTTGTACCTACAATTCTTAAATACATACCTAAATTTCCTACAAAAATATAGCATGCAATATTATAATGTGAAATTTCTCTCATCCTTCTTGTTGCTATTGATTATGTGCCCTTTTTTTTGTTATTGGTGGTTCTTCTTGGGGGTTTGTCACCTTTCTTTGGCTGAATAGGATTATTTTCTTTTTGACGTGTAATTAGAGTATATTCATATTTAGTATTTATTTGTTGAATTACTTCCTTCTATTAAAGCAATTTTATGATATTCAAATGTTGAACTTTGGTTAGTTATATTTATGGTTGTCACAAAAACATTGAATGCAATTGGTAGTGATCATAACACATTTAGAATAATCACAACATCACTCATAGTTTTGCTTAATGATTGAATTAGGGCTTGTAAGTTTGTGATTCTCCAAAAAATACCATCCAAGGGTGTAGAATCTAATTATGTTATTTTGATTCAAACACCATGCTATATTTATCTCATGCATATTTGGTAGTTATTGCATCATGAATGTACAATTGAATCTCGTTGGATATGTGAAACACTATGGTTATAAAAGCTTTACGGTCTACTTTGTTAAACTTCCTTTATATTTTGGGTTAATGAAAAGTCTTTGTATGGCACCTAAGAAAAACCCCCACACATCATTGACTACAAAATGAAGTTTAAACCTTATTTTCCAATCAGAATAGTTGTCTTCTTTGACTAAACATCCATTTTTTATCTTAAAAAAAATTTAGTTTGTTGGATTGTGTTCAAATGAACTTTTTGATGAGTATGAATACCCTTATAGTCATGAAAACATAATACACCACCAACCACAAAAAAAATGTGTTCCTGAGAAAAATGATATAGTGCACATGTCATTCACAATTTGCCAAAATACATGGATTCAAATTCTCTTTTTTAATATTTCAATAAAAAATCAATTATAAGTATGTGCCATGGTGCATGTGGGATAAAAAAAAACTTGTATCAAATCAAATGCTCCACATGTCTTGCAAAAATGAAGGTATGGACAAGTATCTCCATATATTTGACTTCATTCAAAAAAGGAAAAATAATATTTGAATAATAAAAGTCCATATCCACAATGCATGTGTTATAAAGAAAAATATTTCCCTTCAAAAATAATTTTAAAATGATTCTTTCCTCCAAATGACAATTGATGATATGTCATTTTCTTAGTCTTCATCATTGACATAGATAATCAAAGGGATTACTAAAAATATAATATGGATTTTAAAATAAATATATCATTAAATATTTGCCATTGATCTTCTAGATCGAATGGCTAATATTGAAGACACTTTAGCTTTTATTTTCACTATATAATAAAAATACAATGTTTGGTGATTGATGATACCCTCATGCTCATATATTCAAACCAAATCAAGATGTCTTAGAAAATAAATCTTTCATCACATATATTTAAGATGTCTTAATATTTCAATATGTCTCTTTCTACTAGACATCTTCATATCGACAACTCTTTGATGCTCAAAAAGTTCACTTATCATCTCAATGTCTCATAGACTTGTTTCTTCAATGAAATTCATTGAATATCTACATAGGTTGAAAATCAATGTCTTAGTATCCTTTGAATTTTTTCTTAAAAAAATAACAATTTATGTTTCTTTATTCAATTGAGATGTGTGATACCTTAGACACAATAATATGACTCATTGTTTGTATTCATTGAATGTCTCTACAACTCCATGCCTTCACATGGAACAATAATAAAAAACTCATGCAATTAACATTGCATTAAAATATATAATATAAATTGAAGATGTATCCTTCATTGGTGGCCCATGTGCATCTTCACTTTAGAATTCCTTTTTAGCTAGTAGACAACCCATAAATTTAGAAATAACACAAAACATGTTTTTACAAGAACTTTAGATGGTCCATATCCCATATTCATGACAACTAGTCTTGGTACTAAAACTTTGTGGATGAGCCGCATTGGATAATAATAAGTAACTCATCCAATTAACATTGTATCTAAGTATATGATGGAAAAGAATCTTGAAGATGTATTATTTATTGGTGGCCCATGCACATTTTCACTTTAGAGGCCATTTTTAGTTAGTAGACAACCCATAAATTTAGCAATAACACAAAAAAAAAAAATTAGAAGAATTTTAGATGGTCCTTATCCCACACTCATGGGTATTGGCACTAAATATTTTAAGATGACCTAATTCATATTTAAAATAGATGTTTGTCTTCATTGAATATCTCTACAACTCCATACCTTCACATGGGACAATAATATATAACTTATGTAATTAACATTACATTAAAATATATAATGTAAATGAATATTGAAGATGTATCCTTCATTGGTGGCCTATGTGCATCTTCACTTTAGAAGCCCTAGACAACCCATAAATTTAGCAATAATACAATACATGTTTTTACAAGAACTTTAGATAGCCCACAATAGTCAATATATGTTAGGTTTATGAAAACTAGTCTTGGCACTAAAACTTTATGGTTGACCCATTTCATATTTAAATGAATGTTTGTCTTCATTGAATATCTCTACAACTTCATGCCTTTGCATGGGATAATAATAAATAAATCATGTAATTAACATTGTATTAAGATTTATTTAGATGTACCTTTATTGTTGGTCCACATACAGCTTCACTTTAGAAGTTTTTTTTAATCCATAGACAACTTATAAATTTAACAATTATACAGAACATGTTTTTGTTAAAAGAATTGAATGATTCACAATAATTAATATATCTCACACTCGTAACTACTTGATACTAAAACTTTTATATATAACCGATTTTATATTGAAAGTGGGTCTTTTCATTCTTTAGATAAATTATCTAAAAAGTAACTCAATCTTTAAACAAATAATGTTATGTGGTATATGACATAGTAACTAACAATTTAACAGTATGAATTTGTAAAATATACATGTCCTCTCGAAGAACAATAACAAATGATGCTTTAAAATGGCCCTTTTCTTTATCACAGAAATCACCCTCACAAAAATAATATGCTTCAATTACCAAACAACTACTCAAGTGCTTTGGCTGAATGGTTTTTTGCATTGAATAAATGCTTTGTCATTTAGATTGAAACCTATAAAAAAAATAATAAACAAGGACTTTAAACGGCCTTTTTTACAACTAAGTTGGCAAGAGATAACTCTCCTTCCTCACGTAGAATTATCGTTGATTTTACCTGTTCAAGAAAATCCTGATTTTTATACGGTATCTCCCAGGCAAGGGTCACACTTTATTGTACTGCATCTTATAATATTTTATTTTATTTTTTATTTTTTTAAATATTTTTAGTTAAAAGGTTAAGTTTAAGTGTTTTTTTTAGTTGTTATTTAAGTATGATCGTCACAGTATTTTGGGCTGTCTGTTTTTCCGCCACAATCATTTAAAACCTTTTACACCTCTCAAAAGATCAGAAAATGATTCAGTATAGTAAAACAAGTTTAAATATTTGTTAATAAATTGTTTTGATTTAATGTTTCAATAGTTTTAAATTTTATTGACTTATAAAATTTGGTTTTTAAATACATCAAAAAAAAAATACTTTAGATTATCCTCCGTTTGAATGCCACATTAAATAAATAGTAAAGCTTAAAGCCCAGGTATGAAAGGTCAACGACGAATGGAGGCATCTCTGCCTAATTTTTCTAGAAGGCATTTGTTCATTTCCGTTTCTTTTAATGCTATAAATGGGTTTCGTTAAAGGTCCTTACTCCACCACAAGAATTGACTGGTAAGATAGTTGGTCTTCCAGCTTCCTCAATGAATGTTACCACACCCAACTCGAATTTAATTTGAATTATAATTTTTTTTTCATATAGTTTTTCATTTATATATTTATTTTGGATGTGTTTAATTTGTTGATGTATAATTATTATTATTATTAATTTTTAATTTATATAATAAGTTTATATTTTATGTTTATATATTGTTTAAATATTTTGTTGGAGATTGGGATCTCAAAAAGTTAAAAGCTTTATTTTTTTAATTCATTTGTTGTTTTGTTTCACCTATGTGTCTTTTATTTAGTGTTTTATTGATTACATGTTTTAGTGACTTGTTATCTTCCATTTTTCTATGTTCTTTAGGTGCCTTAATAGCCTTATCGTAGCTTTTGTTTCTAGTAGAAAAACCTTTATTTGAGCAAGTAAAATCTTATATAGGACTACCATTTGATTTTAAATTATTTGTAATCAATCACTTTTAAATTCTTTCTATTTATCTCAATTTAAAATTAAATGTATTGTTAGTCTACACCTTACCTTGATAATAAAACTATTATACAGAGAGAGTAGAATAGTTTTAATTTAATTGTGGTAAAAAAATTTAATTTAAAATTTCTAATTTATTTTAATTGTGGTAGACTAACACTTGTAAAATTAATTGTGGTAAAAAAATTTAATTTAAAATTTCTAAACTCTAAGCTAAAAGAAATTGCATAGTAAAGGACTTAGAAGGGTGTAGAAAACAAAGATGTTTGTTGATGTTGGTTTTGTTGGTTAAATACATGATTCAATGAAATTTCATTAACAATTGTAAGAAAGGGTTAGATATTTGTGTGAAGAGAAAGTTTATGATTTAAAAAAAAAAATTCTAATAAATATTAAAATATAAATTTCATAATATTATAATAATATAATTTATTAAAATAATTGTAATATAAGTAAAATTATATTTTAATTCTGAAAAAAAAATACATATTAATATGTAATCCATTAATATCAATTCTATATAATAAATTAAAATAAATTATATTAACCTCGCAAGGAGAAAAGTCTAAATTAATTTCAGTGGCTCCTCTTCTGTCTCTTTGGGCTATGGTCTTTGTTTCGTAGTGGTGTTCCTTTTCTTCTGTCCTCTCCCAGTACTTCCTTCTTCCCTTTCTACTTAGCTTCTGTTTAGCTTCTTAGTGTCCTCTCAAAGGTCAACCTCTGTTCCAGTTTTTTCTTCTTCTCCACCTTCTTCTGCGGCTGGTATCCTGCTTCCTTTTGTACTCAGGGCAAGAGTCCCTGTCAAAACCCTATTTTAATATATACCTCATATATTTAACCGACCAAAAAAAAAAACAAATTATATTAATATATAAACTTAAAATTTTATTAATTTTTTTTTACTATTTTATTTTTAAAAAATAATAATAAAATACTACCCTTCAAATATTTCAAATTGGAAAGTGCTTTCAATATTTGATTCTTAATAAAATTTTACACTTCAAATATTTCAAAGAGGAAAGTGCTTCGAATATTTGATTCTTCATAATTTACTCTCAACATTTTACCTAAAATATTTTTTTTAAATATTATTTTTTAATGATTATAAATAATAAAAATAAAAGAAAAAATTATTTACATAAATTTTTATTTATAATTATTCAACTATATTTTTATTATACAAATATAATATATATTTAATATATTATCTTGATTTAACTTTCTATTATATCTAAAATTTATACCAACCCCTTAAACATTGACTCACATATATAAATGTGAGGTGGTTTTACATTATAGGAATATACCACTGTAAACAACAGCTTGAAGAAGCAGCCATTGATTCACCACCAATGACATCAACGGGCCGGTTATGCTAAGGGAGAAACTGTTAGAGTAAATCACTATATAAAATATAGAAAAACAATTACAGTGTTTCAAACTTTAGCAATAGAATTAAAAAATAAGACAAACACACAATAGAAGAGACAATAGTTTTAACATGGTTCACCCAATGTGGGTTACATCCACCAAGAATTTTTAGTCATTTCTTTCTCAATCCAAGCAATAGAGGGTTACAACCTACAACAAACATATGTTGTAATTTCTTCTCTATATTTACAAGGAAACAACACAGTAATTTTCATTGTATACTCTATTTTTCCTCACAACTATATATAAGAAAAAAATAGAAAAAAAAAATAGCTTTTCTTAATACATTCCAAGATTAACATTGATTTCCCAGCACCTAATTTTGGGATAAAAAAAAACTTTCCCTGAATGTCCTGTTGTAAATCCGAAAACTTTCTCTAGTAGACTTACAGACTGTAAATTTGAAAACTTTCCCTGCCCATCTTGTAGTAAATCTAGAAACTTTCTCTGTTTAGCCTCCTCATAATTAGACTCCATTCCTAACAATCTCCCACTTGGAGACTAATTCCATTGCACCATACTACAACCAAGGACTAAAAAATTATCATCATGGCCTCTTATTCCTTCATGCCATCTAAATTTGAGCAAAATCTCAACTCTTCTCTTGACACCACTTTTGTAAGCATGTCAGCAGGATTTTGTGATGTGTGAACTTTCCCTAATTTCAAAGATCCATCTTCCACTACTGATCTAATGAAATGATACCTAATTTTGATGTGTTTAGTTTTTAAATGGAATGTCAAATTCTTTGCAAGGTGTATAGCACTTTGGCTATCACTCCACAACTTATTATCCTCTTGCTTCTTTCCTAGTTATTCCATTAGGCTTTGTAAACAAACCATTTCTTTTCTTGCTTCTACAATAGGAACATATTCAGCTTCAGTGGTTGAAAGGGCAACTACGTGTTGGATTTTAGAAATACAACTAACCACTTGTCCTCCTATAGTAAAGATGTAACTAGTAGTGCTCCTTCCACCATCAAGATCACCTGCCATTTCAGAATCTACAAAATATTTCAAGCATATATTAGAGCCTCCAAAATTCAAAGAATAATTTGAAGTTCCTCTCAAGTACCTGAGTATCCATTTTACCGCTTGCCAATGTCCTTTTCTTGGATTACTCATAAATCTACTCACTACTCCCACTGCGTGGACAATGTCTGGTCTTGTACAAACCATTGCATACATCAAGCTTCCAACCGTTGATGCATAGTGAACCTTAGCCATATGCTCTTGTTCCTTTTGTGTCTTGGAACACAAATCTTTGGTGAGTTTGAAATGCTTTGTCAATGGAGTAGCAACAGACTTTGCATTGTTCATGTTGAATTTCTTAAGCAGTTTTTCAATGTATTCTGCTTGTGACAATTTTAGAGTGTGACTCTCCTTGTCTCTTGTTATCCTCATACCAAGGATTTGTTTGGCTTATCCTAAATCCTTCATGGCAAAGGATTTATCCAACTTCTTCTTGAGAATGTTTATATCTTGCATATTTGTTCTTGCAACCAACATGTCGTCCACATACAATAGCAAAATAACATAGTTACCATTTCTAGTTTTCTTAAAATATACACAGTGATCACTTTAACATCTTTCAAACCTTCGATTAGCCATGAACTTATAAAATTTTAAATACCACTATCTAGGAGCTTGTTTTAACCCATACAAGCTCTTTTTTTAGTTTACATACCCAATCCTATTTATCTTTCACCTAAAAGCCTTCAGGTTGGTGCATATAAATTTCCTCCTCCAAATCACCATGAAGAAATGTTGTCTTCACATCCAATTTCTCTAGATACAAATTTTCTATAGCTATAAGACTCAAAATAGCTCTAATAGAGGTCATTTTTACAATTGGAGAAAAAATATCATCAAAATCAATACCTTTTTTCTAAGCGAATCCCTTGACCACTAGTCTTTCTTTGTATCTCTTATGCCCTTCATTCTCCTCTTTAATCCTGTACACCCATTTATTGGTCAAAGCTCTTTTACCTTTGGGTAGCTCAACCAAATACCAAGTTTGGTTGTGGAATAAAGAGTCCATTTCTTCATTCATTGCAAGCTCCCACTTATTCCTGGTATCCATCTGTAATGCTTCTTGAAAACATTATGCCTCACCAGCATTAGTAGACAATACATAATCAGAGAAACGTTGAGGAATTCTACTTATCCTGGTAGATCGTCTAACACTTTATGGAGATTGAGGTGCTTGTTGTTGTTGTTGTACATTTTGATCTTCTACCACTTTTGGAGTTACCTTTTCTATGTGTCCATAAAGGTCTATGTATTTAGTATTTTCCTCTTTCTATTTCTTTCCCTACAACCGATATTTCTACAAGTTTTTCATTCAATATGACATTCCTACTTCTAATGACTTTTCGGTTATCACAATCTCATAATCTGTAACCCAAGCCATCAATACCGTAACCAATAAAATAGCACTTTAGGGCCTTAGCATCTAACTTATTTCTATTCTATTTTTCTATATGCATAAAAGCCTCACATCCAAATACCCTAAGGAAAGAATAATTTACTGGTTTACTTGTCCAAAGCTCTTTCAGAATTCCTCCATCCAAGGCACTAGATGGTCCTCTATTAATCAGATATACTGCAATATCAACAACATGAGACCATAAAAATAATGGTAAGCCTACATGTATTCCTATGCTCCTAGCACGCTCCATGATGGTTCTATTCATTATTTTTGCAAACCCATTTTCTTGAGGTGTTCTTGGAACTACCTTGATTCTTCTAATTCCATTTTTAGAACAAAACACATCAAATTCTCTACTGCAATATTATCCACCATTATCCGACTTTAGACACTTTAACCTTTTTCCAGTTTCATTTTCAACTAATGCTTTCCAATTCTTGAAGGTATTAAAAACATCACTTTTATTCTTAAAGCAATATATCCATGTTTTCCTTGTTGCATCATCAATAAAAAGTACATAGTAAGAGGAACCTTCAAGAGAAGTTACCTGAGGTGGGCCCCAAACATCTGAGTGCACAAGCTCCAATTTCTCTTTCTTCCTTTCCTTGCCATCCTTGAGAAATCTAACTCTCTTTGCTTTACCATAAACACAATCCTCACAAAATTTCAAATCAATCTCTTTTAACTTAGGCAATAACTTTCTTGAATGTAAAATTTCCATACCTTTTCCACTCATATGGCCAAATATTTGGTGCCACAAATATGCACTCTCACCTGTAGAAACTAAATTCATGTAGCAATGAGAAAAATCAATAAGTAAATAAAGAGTACCCAGCAATTTACCTCTAGCTACTATCAATGAACCTTTAGTAACTTTTCAAGCATTTTCTCTGAATGTAACTGTGTATCCTTCATGATCAAGCTTACTTGTCGATATAATATTTCTCTTTAAATTTGGTATGTGTATCACATCTTTAAGAGCCCATTGACATCCATTTGGGGATTTAATCAAAATCTTTCCAATACCCATGATTTTACATGGTTGGTCATTTCCCAACAGAACCTATCCATAATCTCCAAAAACATAATATATGAAGTATTCCTTATGTGAGGTAGCATGGAATGAAGCACCACTATCAATTACCCAATAATCACTATTTCTATCAAGAGATAAGATTAAAGAATCTTGTAGAATTTACGTAGTAATATTGTCTTCTGAAGTGTTACCATTATTATCATTACCTTCATTTCCATCACCCTTTCTTTGCCAACAGTCCTTCTTGAGATGACCCTTTTTGCCACAGTGCCAACACTATAGCTTTCATTTTTCACATGATTTGGATTTGCATTTGGATTTGCCACAATGTGAACTCTTGCCTCTTTCTCTTCTTCCTCTATTCTCAACAGTTAAGGAAGTGCTATGTGATTCTCCTGTGGTTTTTCTTCTCATGTCCTAATTGAGTATCACACCAACCACATCATCAAATTCTAATTTATTTGAACTTGAAGCAGAGTTACTTACCGCCATTACCAAACTGTTCCAAATTTTTGAAAGAGAGCATAAGATTAATAAGGCCCTAATATCATCATCAAAATCCAATCCTACTGAATGCAATTGATTAGTGATGGTATTAAATTCATTTAAATGATCCTGCATAGATCCTCCTTCACTCATTTTCATGTTAAATAACCTTTTCATTAAGAATACCTTATTTTATGTTGATGGTTTCTCATACATCTTGGCCAACTTATTCATGACTCCCTTGGTAGTCTTTTCATTGGAGATGTTGAAGGCTACGGTGGCTCCCAAGCATAGCCTCATAGTACCCAATGCATTTCTATCAAGGAGACTCCACTCCTCATTAGACATAGTTGAAGGTCTCTCTGTTTCCCCCTCAAGAGGTAAGTAAAGATCCTTCTGGTACAAGTAATCCTCCATCTACATCTTCTAGAATTGAAAGTTATGGCCATTGAATTTTTCAACTCTAAACCTCCCTTCTTCCACCATTACTCCCACTTGATCCAAAAATTCTCTTTCTATCAAGTGCACCCAACAAAACCTCGCTCTGATACCACTTGTTAGAGTAAATCACTATATAAAATATAGAAAAGCAATTATAGTGTTTCAAACTTTAACAACAGAATTAACAAAATAAGACAAACACACAGTAGAAGAGACAATGATTTTAATGTGGTTCACCCAATGTGGGTTACATCCACCAAGAATTTTTAGTCATTTCTTTCTCAATCCAAGCAATAGAGGGTTACAACCTACAACAAACATCTATTGTAATTTCCTCTCTATATTTACAAGGAATCAACATAGTAATTTTCATTGTATACTCTGTTTTTTGTCACAACTATATATAAGAAAAAAAAAAAAAATTGCTTTTCTTAATACATTCCAAGATTAACACTGAATTCCCAGCTCCTAATTTTGGGATAAAAACAAAAAACCTTTCTCTGGCTATCCCGTTGTAAATCCGAAAATTTTCTCTGGTAGACTAAAAGACTGTAAATATGGAAACTTTCCCTACCCGTCCTACAGTAAATCCAAAAACTTTCTCTGTTTAGCCTCCTCATAATTAGGCTCCATTCCTAACAGAAATGCCATCCAAAGATGCTTGCGATTGTCCTCTTGTTTGAATACCACTTTAAATAAATAGTAAAGCCCACCTATGAAAGGTCATGTCCTATTTTTCTAAAAGGTATTTATTCGTTTTTGTCTTGTCACGTATACTTGTAATATTCCATTTCTTTTATTGCTCTACAAGGTACATTTATACTATATAACTGGTTTTGGTTAAAGTTCCTTACTCGACTATTTTCACTCACAAGCGAATATTACTCGACAATATTTTGATTTTGTGTTATTTTCATCTTTGCAAGTGCAACTTGTTTAATATCTAAAGCAAAAAAACATGGGAGAATGATGGGCATTCTCAAAGTGCGGGTTGTGAAGGAAACCAATTTGGTAGTTTGAGATTTGAGTAGCAGTGATCCTTATGTTCTCCTTTGCTTTGGCGATCAGGTTAACTCTTCTTCTTAAATTTCTTAACCATTCATTAGTTGCTCTAGCACTTATTATGATATGTTCACAGTATATATGTTTCCATCTGTTGATTTGGGAAACTAACGTTCTCTTGTGTGGTAAAAAGTTGAAGATTTGATTAACTTTCAATTCGTCGAACTATGTAGATTTTACCCACAAAGTCGAACTATGTAAGACCAAAATTATGATAGTGGGTAGAATGGGCAGTCAATGCCCGACTTTGCTGGTCAAAGGGAGCGTCGTCAGACTATGATATGTAGTCGAGCAGCTCCAAGGGACTTAGCCAAAATTTTGGATATCTCGTTCGGCTACGCACAACAAAACTTGCGCAGTCGGACTACGCTATGCAAGCAGGCGAGTTGTCCCACACTTAGGCAAAATTTTACCTATGGAACCAGTTGTTCAAATATGCACGAGAAGGTGGCGATGCCTTGCTTAGCTTTTCTAGTGTTGTGCAGTAGCTGACCAACTCTAAAACTGGAAACCATGAATACCAAGTCTAAGTGTGGTTTTAAATTGCTCTGTTAGGAGATGATTGAAGAGGTTCTAGAGAACCTCGTCAGTGAGGGTAAATAGTCAAAAAATTTAGACAAATGACTGCAGTAAAAAAACAATAAAAATAAGGGAGCAAGTCACAAAATATGCAAAATTAAATAAAGACCCTTCCAAAATGCCTGAAACAATGGAAAATATTATTTAACTGAAACGAGGGTTACACCGATCCTCAACAGAGGATTTACAAACTTCTATAGACAAATATCTGCAGGATAAACTAACAAAAAACAAACCGTCAAAACAATTTCTTGAAATTGAGCTAGATGAATGACTCTGCTCACTGAACTGCTCTACAAAATGACTGCTCCTCCATAATCCCCTACTCACACTGCTTTGCTATTGAATGACAACCAAGCTAGGGTTTATATAGTATAGGCTGAGTACCCAATCACCAACTACTATACGGATGAAATTAACCAATCATCTAAACCTACATGAAAGAGATCAATGCAGATTGGATAGATGTCAGAAGACACGTACGACATCACATAAAACATTTTGATGAACCGCCTAGCTTCACTATTTTTGTCGAGCGAAGTTCGACTGTGCTCAAATTTGATGCGCAGTTGAGCGACTCATGAAAGGTGGGTTTAATATTTCTAACACCCTCCTTTAAACCTGATTTCATGAGCACTTTGACTCCTAGCTACTCTCGCAATATTCTAAAGTCTTCCTCCTTCAAAGGCTTCATGAAAATATCTTCCAACTACTCCTTGGATCTGCAAAACTATAGCTGAATTTCACTGAACTTCACCAACTCTTTGATGAAGTGATATCAAATGTCGATGTGCTTCATCTAGCCATGGAACACTGGATCCTTCGATAATGTAATGGTGAAATTATTGTCATAAAAAATTATTTTCATGCCTGCCAATGGATTGTTCAGTTCACCCAAAACTCTTCACAGCCAAACTACCTGGCATGCGGTTGATGTGGTGGCAACATACTCTGCTTCTATAGTGGACAACACAATAATAGGTTGCTTATTGGATGCCCATGAGACTACCCCTGATCCGAGATGGAAAGCATACTCGGAGGTGCTCTTTCGATCATCGATGTTGCCAGCCCAATCATTGTTTGTGTAGCCCACCAGTTCTAACTGGTCTTGTATAGCATAAAACATGCCATGGTTCCACGTCATGTTGACATAGCACAAGATTCTCTTACCTGCTTTCCAATGCATGTAATTCAAAGTATCCATAAAGTGACTAATTAGAATGACTTTGAACATCATATTTGGTCAATTTATAGTTAGATACATCGGACTACAAACTAGCTACTTGAACAAGGTTGGATCAACACTTCTCCCTGGATCTAGATTGCTCTGCTTCAAACCTATGGCAATAGGTGTGATGGTAGGTTTTTTGTCCTCCATATTGAACTACTTCAGGACATCCTTTACATACTTACCCTGAGAAATGAATATGCCATCTTCCAATTGGTCAACTTCGATGCCTAAGAAATATTTCATCAGCCCTAAGTCCGTCATCTCGAACTCCTTCTTCATGGTTGTTCTAAACTAGGCAAACAATGTTGCATTGTTTCCAGTGTAAATCAAATCATCCACATACAAACAGATGATTATGAGCTCACCTGCTTCATTTGTCTTCATGTACAGGGTGTGCTCATATGGGCATTTTACAAAACCATTCTCTTAAAAATAGCTATCAATCCAATTGTACCAAGCCCAGGGTGCCTACTTCAAACCATACAGGGCCTTCTTTAGCTTTAGGAATTTGCCCTCCTGGCCTTCAATCTCGTAACCTGATGGTTGGTCTATGTAGACCTCCTCCTCCAACACACCATTGAGGAAGGCTGACTTGATGTCCATCTAGTAAACACTCCAACCCTTCTGAGCTGCTAGTGCCAGGATCATCCTCACTATGTCAAGTTGAGCTATAGGCGCATATACCTCATGGTAATCAATGCCTAAATTTTTCTTGTAGCCCTTCACCTTTTTTTTCCTTGTTTTGCTTTCCCACTTGACCCCAATGGTCTTCTTCCCTATTGGAAGATCTACCAATTGCCATGTATCATTCTTCTCAATGGCTTCTATCTCCTCGTCCATCGCCTTCACCCACTTTTGATTCTGACTTGCATCTTCAAACTCGACTGGGTCAACCTTAGTGAAGAAAGCAAAATCAGAATATTCCTCATCTTGATGAGTTCGGGTTGCCTCGTAAATATCTTGCAAGCTCCTTGTCTTCGCTAGGTGTCACCAGGTTCTAGATTCTGCTTGCAAGTGGAGGCGACCGAGATGGTGAGGTTGTGTTGCTACTGGCACCGCTACTGCTACTTGAGGCTATAGGTGGCTGCACACTATTCTCCTCTAAGTCAATAGACTCAACTACTACTGGCTTTGACTGGCTAGTCTTTGACTTCTAGTTCTAGGCTTCATCTTCAAGAAACTTCACATCACGGCTGATGATGAGCTTCTTCATCACAGGATTGTACAACCGATATGCCTTTGCCTGTTCATTGTACCCTATGAAAATGCATTTCTTCGCTCTATCATCCAATTTCTATCGCTTCTCTTCTGGAACATGTGCATATGCAATGCACCCAAACACATGTAAATGAGCCACACATGGCTTCTGACCGCTCCAGGCCTCCTGAGGGATTTTGTCCTTCATACTTTTGGTGGGACATCTGTTCAGCAGGTAGACTGCACAGGTTACAACCTCTACCCAAAATTCGTGTGGTAATCCCTTCACCTTCATCATGTTGCATGCCATCTCCATGATGGTCCGGTTCTTCCTCTCAGCTACGTTGTTCTACTACGACGTGTATCTAGCAGTGAGTTGCCTCCGAATTTCATGCTACTTGCAAAAGTTGTGGAATTCATTGGAGATGTATTCACCTCCACCATCCATCTTGAGAGTTTTAATTTGATATCCACTCTGTTTCTCCACTAGAGCCTTAAACTCCTTGAATATGGCAAATTCTTCTGAATTTAGCTTGATGGGATAAACCCAAGTCTTTTGGCTGAAGTCATCAATGAATGTCAAGAAGTATTTGTTGCCGACAAACATGTTGGTCTACATCGGACCACAAATGTCTGAGTGCACCAGCTCCAATGGTTGTGATGCTCTCCAAGATTGACTCGAAAGGGAATGAATCCTTGTGTTGTTTTCTAACTAAGAAACCCTCACAAATTTGATTTTGCTACTCAATAAGGGGTAAACCCTTCACCATCTACTTCTTGTGCAACAAATTCAGGCCACTGAAACTCAAGTGACCAAACCTGAGATGCCACATCTAGGTAGCATCCTTCACAACTACACTTAGAGACATCAAAGATTCATTCTGAATCTGCAACAAAAACATTTTGTTCTTTGTCATGGACATAGTTGCAATCTGCCCATGCAACTTGTCTCTGATGGTGCATACTCCGTCTTTGAACTGGACCGTATGTCCCTTCTACATGAGCTATCCAACGCTCAATAGGTTATGCTTCAGACCAGGCACATAGTAGACGTCATAGATCTGCTTCCATTCATCGTGCCTAGTGTGGATGAGGATCTTTCCTTTCCCCATCATGGGAACCTTGTTGTTGTTCCCCATATTCACCTCGAACTGGACTGTTTCATCTAGTTGTGAGAACATCTCCTTATTCCCCGTCATGTGGTTGCTGCACCCACTGTCGAGATACCAGACATTCTTTTGGATCTCCTCCTCAATATTGCAAGTCAACAACACGTTTCCTCCTACCACATTTTTGGCTTCATCTATGTAATGGGCCTGCTATTGGTTCTCCTTGGCCATCCGCTTTCTACACTGTGAGATGTAATGGCCAAATTTCTTGCAATAATAGCATTGGATCTTTGACATGTCCTTTTTTGACCAGATCCGACTTGTTGGTTCTTTGCATTGCCTCTTCCTCCTTGTTGATGGAAGTTGTAGTTGGTCTCTCCCTCACTAGGGTTTGACCATCCTCCTTGACTTGTTTCCTTTCCCACGTCTACCTCTGCCTCTTCCTCCTTGAGAACTAGAGGTTCCTTGGTGGGAGTCTTGTTTGCCATTGTCTCAAAATGAGACCTGAGCCTTGAATTCTTGCTCTAGAGAGGTCTAAGATGAACGACTCAACCTCTGCTCATGTTTCTACAATGAACCCATGAGCTCGTCTATCGAGAGGGTTGTTAGATCCCTCGACTCCTCTATCGCAATCACGATAGAGTCAAATTTGGTAGATAGACTTTTGAGAATATTCTCCATGATTCTCTAGCTCTACATAATTTCTTCTTTCAACCGCATCTGGTTGATGATGTCCGTCATTCGGGTGAAGAAGTCACTCATGGACTCGGACTCACTCATCTACAGGTTCTCGAACTCTCTCCTGAGCATCTACAGCTTCACCAACTTCACCTTGTTGGTGCCCTAATATGAGCTAGCCAGAATCTCCCAGGCTTGCTTTGCCTTGGTGGCCGATGCGATCCGCGAGAAGATGGTCTCCTCGATCGCTTGCATGATGTAGAAGAGGGTCTTCTAGTCCTTCTTCATGTTCTCCTTCAACAGGTCCTTTTCTGCTTGGGAGAGGGCGACCAGTGCTACTGCATTTGCCAGTTTTGGGTAGCCATTCTTGACTAACTCCCATAGCTCCTGAGATCCGAATAGGATCTTCATCTAGATGCTCCAGTAATCGTAGTTCTTGTCATTGAAGCACGAGATTTGCAATTGTAGAGAATGACTATTTCTGAAAGCCATTTTTCTGTCTCCTCATCAATCGCACTACAACTCTAATACCAATTTGAAGATTTGATTAACTTTCAATCTGCCGAACTGTGCAGATTTTACCCACAAAGTCGGGCTGCGCAAGACCAAACATGCGACAGTGGGTGGACTGGGCAGTCAACGCTCGACTATGCTAGTCAAAGGAAGCGTCGTCGGACTACACTATGCAGTCGAGTGGCTCCCAGGGACATAGCCAACTTTTTGGCTGTCCCGTTCGGCTACGCACAACAAAACTTGCGCAGTTGGACTGCCTTGCGCAAGTGGGCATGTTGTCCCACACTTAGGCAAATTTTACCTATGGAACTAGTTGTTCAAATACGCATGGGAAGCGACACCTTGCTTAGCTTGTCTAGTGCGGTGTGGCAGCTGACAAGCTCTATAACTGGAAACTATGAACACCAAGTCTAAGTGCGGTTTGAAATCGCTCTGTTAGGAGACGATTGAAGAGGTTCTAGAGAACGTCGTCAGTGAGGGTAAACAGTCAACAAATTTAGACAAATGACTGCAATAAAACAACAATAAAAATAAGGGAGCAAGTCACAAAGGATGCAGACAGAGTTAAATAAAGACCCTTCCAAAATGCCTGAAACAAGGGAAAATATTATTTATCTGAAACGAGGGTTACAAAGATCCTCAACAGAGGATTTACAAACTTCTACAGACGAATGTCTACAGGATAAACTAACAAAAAACAAACTGCCGAGACTGCTGCTCGGAGTTGAGCCAGATGAACGACTCTGCTCACTAAACTGCTCTGCAAAATGACTGCTCCTGCAGAATCCCCCACTCACACTGTTGTGCTATCGAATGACAACCAAGCTAAGGTTTATATAGTATGGGCTGAGTACCAAATCACCAACTACCGCACGGATGAAATTAACCAATCATCTAAATCCGCAGAAAAGAGATCAATGCAGATTGAACAGATGTCAGAGGACATGTGCGATGTCACATCGAACATTATGGCGAACCGCCCAGATTCGCTGTTTTTGCCGAGCGAAGTCCAGCTGCGCGCAAATTCGGTGTGCAGTTGGGCGACTCGTGAAAGGCGGGTTTAATATTTCTAACAAAAGGGAAGACTTAGTAATTAAACAGAATCTGAATCCCGTTTGGAATGAAGAATTATTGCTTTATATGCCCCACTCTACCCCCGTTTTCCTCAAACTGGCAAGTATATAGTATTACCATTTTCTTTTCCATTTTCATAAAATATCTATCTGGTAAGACGAATAGGCATAATAACGGTGTTAGATGTGCAGGAAGTGTATGACAGGGACATAATGAGAAGAGACGACAAGATGGGAGATGGCCAAGTCTGTTTCCAGGATCTTGCCACGACTGTGATGATGCAAAAGATTCAACATAGAGATAGAGATAAAGGTGCCTCTGACAACAAATCACACCAGCCACTGTCTTCATTACTGGCTAAGGAGATTATGAGCAAGAGTGTTGTGTGGATGGACATAGGTACAGAAATTGTGTGTAAGGCTTGAGAATGTGGAGTGTGGAGAATGGAATTGCATATCAAATGGGTCGACCTTACTGATTAGTAGACTATTTTCAAGTCTACTATGAAGAGGTTGAAAGATTAATTTTTTTAATTTATGTTTCAGTTGAATTAAAAAAAACATTTATTGGTGGAGCGTTAAACAATGTTAATGATAAGTTTTGTTAGTAGGTTTTTTAATTGAGTGTTTGTTAGTTTAAGGCTGGTAGTGGGTTTCAAGGACATGATCCCAAGTTAAATGAGAGGTCTAGTGTTAGAGCCACCATGTGTGTTGTATGTAAAACACACAAATCTCCTGTGGATTATTCTCAGGTGGGTGGGAGCGGCTCTGACTGTCTTTGCAGACATTATACCAGGATGAGATGGTATTGCCAGCCACTCTTACTGTCTTTGCAGACATTATACCAGGATGAGATGGTATTGCCAGCCACCTAAGAGTGGATATGGAGGTTTCTCTTGTGGCTTATACCCAAGGGACAGAACAACTATTCTATTGGGGCTTTGGTTCTTCTTCAAAGGTCCAAAAT
The DNA here is from genome assembly GCA_028583015.1 of Wollemia nobilis. Lineage (NCBI taxonomy): Eukaryota > Viridiplantae > Streptophyta > Pinopsida > Araucariales > Araucariaceae > Wollemia > Wollemia nobilis. The sequence continues at coordinate 8,375,843 of JAQPPZ010017210.1, read as the reverse complement.
TTAAAAGGTACCATGGTTTAGGGAGGGACAGCACAACTATTTGGGCTTGTCTTCTTGGGGAGGTCCAAAGTTCAAACTTGTGGATGTGTGCTAAATTCTTTATTAATAAGTTTAGCTTTCCGTTATGAGAGGTCATGGTGAAATAAGAATGCCCAGCCCTCAATTTTTGTCCTAAAATTTTTCACATTAATCAAATCCAAAAAAATTCTACATTAATCAAATAAAAAAAAATTTCTCACACCAATCAAATCCCAAAAAATATTAAATAAATTTAAATCCCAAAAAACATAAAATAAATCCTGTGACGCGTTTATGTTTGAGTGTGATGTGAAGGTTTATATAAAAGTAAGCTTTTCAAAAATATATATTTTTTCAATTAAAAAACAAATGAGGATCCGCTCATGTAGAGGAGTTGGAGAGCAAGTGGGTAGTTAAAACTTTCCAGCTGAGGCCAGGTTCCAATCTCTCCCCTCACATGTTGCGAATATGTTATATATAAAAAAGTTCCTCATCCAAAAAAAAAAAAAACAAAAAAAATGAGGTTGTGTATTTATTATTAAGATTAATTTTAATTTTGATCAAAAATATATATTTTTTCAATTAAAAAATATTAAGTTGTGTATTTATTATTAAGATTAATTTTAATATTGATTGTATGGGTAGTCTCTAATAATTATACGAATGACCTTATATTAGGAGATATGATCTTTCTAATTCTTTTTATTATAATTTTTTTATTTTTATTAAATATAATTATTAGTTGTAATAAAATATATTTTTTTATTATTTAAATTTTTAGAATCAGCCTTAATTTTTCGTTATTGAAGATATAGAAACGTTATCTATGGTCATTTGTTTATACATGAAAATGAAATAACAAAACAACCATTTAGTCGAGTATTTTTGTCTCATTTTTTTCTCTGTGCATGTTTAAATGGTATATGCTTTGAGTCAATTGAAATGCAAGTATTGTTTGCGTGAACCAGTTGTGCAGGAAGTGTTGGAGAGGAGTAGGATTGCCACCCAAAGAAGACATAGAAAATTACTGCGATTCAATTGAGTTTCTAGCCAATGAATGTCCCTTTAGAAAACATCCAAGTTCAGTGTCATGTATACTAACGAAGGAGCAATGTTTGAGAAATACTTTGCTCAAGCGAAAGCAAGTTGTTGTAAGAAGAAGAACATTGGCCATCGTGTGGGAATTTATCGTATGCTTTGAGTTGTCGCGCAATAGACAAACCATATAGTTGAACAATGGTGGAAGTAATAGTACAATAGAATTTTTCTCCAGACAAAGTGTCGCACAATTCATCTACCGAACATCCTTCAATTGAAGGATATCTATTCATTTGCCATACAAACTATACATTGAACCCGTCATACAAAGGAACATATATTGTACAATAAAACATCGTTGTGCATTAGGGTTTTCGTTTGAAGGATCAACTGTACAAGAGCTGGATGGTACAATCGTACAATAAAAAGAGGTCATACAAGGAAGCCATAAATCATATGAAGAGTCTTGCCACATTCTCGCCCGGTTACATTTGCATCAATGTATGTGGGGATGTTAAGTAGTTTTTTTTATTTATTTTAAATTATCTATTTTTTTTTTTATATATAATTTTATTTTTATTTTTTTAATTGATTATATAAAATTATTATTAAATGATTAATTACATATAGTAATGATGGTATTACATAAATATTTTTTGCAATTGAATTTTGTATATTTTATTAGTTAAATCTTAACTACAACCACAAAAGTTAACTTTATTATTAAGATTAAAAATTTGGTTTAAAAAATATTTTTTTAACATTTCTTTAAGTTTAATGGATACAAGTTAATATATTATTTGATAATTTCCATTGATCATGAGTGTATTATACATTATTGGTTTTCCAAAATAGAGCAATATCACTAACCATATGATTTTCCTAAATGGTAGAAATCACAACCAACCAACAACTCTTGGGTGAGTGGTTCTAACCACTCTCCCTAACCCCATCCCCCACTTTATTACATTATGATCCAAACATGGGTAGGGATAATAACAATAGTAATGATGAACTAGGATACATTCAATAGTTCATCAAATACACTTAGAGTACAAATAGGCACACACTCAACTATTCACAACAAGCAATAGTGGGAATGACCTCATTGGACACTTAACCAAGGATAGGGATAAACTCAACTATACAAGGTCATACAACAGAAGTGGATGGGGACACAAACTATCCAAAATCATAATTACAAATAGGGACACACACTATTATTCACAATAATTATGACCAGGGACACATAACTAATCACAAAAAATGAGTTAGACTAAGCTTTACTAATATATATCATCTTATGAATGAGGACAAACTCAACCATTCACCTTGAGAATGGCATGTACCTTCACTTATTAAATCAAATATAATTTTAGTGGGATGTGGGAATTATGACTACTATGACTACACTAAACATTACGTAGTGAATAGGGATACACATAAATATTCACAAGGATCATTCTTCAATTATTTTATAAATATATTAATCCTCATTGCCTTTGTGGATAGCATCTTCAACATGTGTTGCCATGCATCCTATGCTAACAATATTAATATCTTTTTGTTGCAATGAGGTCAATGACCTCCTACTTTCTCTTGTGTATCTTGGTTATTTTTATTTGATTAAGTCGTTTCCTATGATAAGTGATATATTTGTGATTCCTTTGTCCAATGGTACGATGTGTCATTGACAAAAATGATCGAATTTTGAGTGTTTTATATAGAGACTCCTAGTCCTTCTTATCAATAATACACCTTTTACACAAAAAAAATTATTACTCCTTACTATAGTTTTATTATTTGATAATTTACCAAAAACAAACTATAGAAATTTGATAGCTCAATTTTTTTTTTAAGTTTTTCTAAATCCTTCAATCTCAAACTCTTTAATGTCAACATTTTCATGTGCCTTCAAGTTTGAAGTCTCTACTTGGAATAAAGGTCATGGAGAGAAGTCTAAAAAGGTGTAACAAGCAGTAGAGATATGGAAATGAATGTAGCTAGTTGTCTAACATGCATAATATTTTGATTTAGTATGGGTTTGTAGGGCCATGGGTAGCACAAGACATTGCCAATTATAATATACACACTCCACACTTTAGTTAGTTCATTGCATAAGCACGTACACACTTCACATCAACCACCCAAATGGCATGAGTTCTGACTTCAAACTTGTGAGGAAAGATACCCTCACACAATGAGTATCATTTACTGTCATCATAGTGAATCAATCAAATATTAACTAAGAACAATACAAAAGAGTTTGATTTATCTCATCATGAGGGTATTAATTATAAATTGTAATTCTAGCAATTGATTCTGAAGTGATGATATTTTGAGGTATGGTGAGCAACATGAGCATGTCATTATTTAATACTGTGTTTCAATATTTTTAGTAAATATGATGGTTGTTGTTATAGTAGCAAATGATTAATAGAGTATTAAAGTTGGACATGGTTGCAACAATAAGAAATTATACACATACATGAATGTCATGACTTTCAAAGAGATTTGGGATGCTACTTTCACATCTCTTTGCTCAATTCTTTCCTCCATTCTAACTTTTATAATAAATGAACAACAAAGGAAAAATGGATCAAATGTGTGTGCTTGTTCAATTTAGAAAATATTTAGGTGCAACAAAGTACTTAGAATGTTACACAACAATAGAGAAGATGATTAAAAAATATTGCTTTTGTTCAAATGGAGAAAGAATTCATCTAGATATTTGTTTCTTACATTATGAGAACATGAGTTTCTTTGGGAAAGGCATAGACCCAAGGTTTTCTAATTACTATGCTTTAATCTGTGATAGTATTCCAAAATAAATATCTTTAAAAAATATAAATATTGCTAATGCAACTCATTACAAATACTTATAAAAGCGATAACTATGTAGTTGGTTTCATTGTTTTGGATTCTTAGTTTGTGTATGCTCTTGCTTAGTGTTGGCCAAACCTTACCAATTCCACTTGTCAAAAATACTTCCATGATGCTTAGAGGATTTCAGTTAATGATTTTATTCCCATGCATGAAGGTTGTTCCCTCAAGGTTTTCTAACATACGATCACATTGCATTATTCTAGGATATCATTGAAACAAAATTTTCACTATGGATAGGGTAGGAAGATGTCACCATGCCTTCGATGGATAATCCAAATTTAATATCATTTTTTTTATTTATTTTTTGGTAAGTACATGATTATATTATACAAGTTTTGGTTGGGTCCCAATCCCAGACATACAAAAATACTTATAGGATAGAGTAGAAGCAATACTGAAAGATCCCAAAATAGGGAAGACAGTTATAGAAGAAACAAAATTTCCCATGTAGGGCTTAATAGAATAAGCTACCAGTGGGAAACCACCCACGCAGGGGTAAGCAACAAAGATAGCTATGTTTTGAAAAAACAAAGAACACTCATGTAGGGGTAATCTAAAGAAAAGAAAATTAATAGACATAGAATAGGCACCACCTAGGGGTAAATTGAGAAGCACCACATTGCTAGCTACTTTAGGGCTATGCTGGAATTGTCAAAAGCTACGATGAAGCTTTCGAGAAACATCCTTGAAATCCTATCAGAAATGGCACCATCAAGGTTCTAATTCCCATTGTTATCTTCAAAAATGTGAATAGGGGAATTCTGACTAGTCTCTACCTTAGATTTCTTGACTCGAGAAGACCTTCTAACTTGAGTAGAGCTTTCTTTGACCTTCACTTTCTACTTCGTAGGCAAAACTTTACCTCCACTCGCTACAGGGGGCTTGATGGAGGGGGGGTCACAACAGTAGGGGATCCCTTCTTAGAAATAAGAGTTTGAAAATCATAGGGTTCCTCGCTAACTAGAGGTTCACTAAATAGGGAATGAGAAGGGCTATGACCGGAGGAGGGAGGGGGAGGGTTGGAATGAAGGGGGTTGATAGAAATGGGAGGAGGGATGGAGGCTACGACATGGTGAAAAATGATAGCAAATAGGCCCTGATGGGTGGGAGCAGAGTGTTTTTTATGGGCGTTAAAAATTGAAAGCCTGATGGAACACTGAAGGAAGGCCAAGAAATTCATGGGTTTGAATCCACATAGATGGTTGACCAGAGCTAAATGGAAGCTAGATAAAGGCTTGGTCGGGTCATCACAGGTAATGTACTAGAGTAGAGGGATAAAAACTATGGGTCAAGGGGAGGGGAATGATTCACGATCGAGGGTGACTCCAATCCATTTGAACTGTTGGTGGTTAGGGAACCCATCAAGATGTTGGTCCCAATTGTGCTTGTCCTACCAAACCACACGACCTGTCAATGGGAGTCTAGACACCTTAGTAATCAACTTAGCTATAACATTGAAATGGATATTACGAATAGAGACATGGCCATTCGAACATGTTCTCATAAAATTGGTAGTGATATCTTGCTCAGTGTCTTTAAATTTGGATAGAAAGGGAACAAAACCTTGTGCTTGCAAGAAGGTTGTTGAAAGGGGGTCAAGTTGGAGGCTACTAGGTTCAACAAAGGCCATGGCGATGGATACAAGGCACCCGATATTATATGTAGATGAACTAGACTGGGGGTTGGGATGATGCAAATAAAGAGCGTAAGTGTCTAGGGCAGGGCAAAGAAAATTTAAATAGGTATTTTGTGTAACGTACCCCATGCCGTTAAACCAAAAATACAAGCAAACATAGCGGCAGTGCTGATGGCGAGAAAGCTGAGGAATGATGGGAAGCCTAGGGTGTATATCCACATGGGTGGAATTAAAACAATAGTAATGCTTAGATATATAAAATCTAGGCAGTTTCTTCGAAAATGTGGCTTTGGAAAGGTCATAATTGGAAATTCACATATTGCCTTGATCTTTGCAGAGGTTTGAAAAGTGCGTCCAGGATCTGAGAACATGAATGGAAAGTTTAGGCAAGAGGCCAATCATTTGAAGGTGAGGAGGCACATGGATTGGGGCTATGACCAAAGGAAATTTGTGCTAGGGGACCTGCATGACAATGATGAAGAAAACCATGGAGAAATAGAGAGGGATCTAGAGGCACCGAGTCTTTCTCGACCAATCAAATGATGCCATATTAAGAATATTTTACAAGATTGCATTGCGCCAGATGGAAATAGAAGATTGGGTGACTCCCAAGTTTGCAAGACAATCAACAAGCTTGTTGGCTTCTCGGTACACGTGACCAACCACCACCTCTTTTTGCTGGCTAATGAGAAGCTTAGTTTCTTGGATGATAGAACGAATGTTCCAAGAGGGACATTTGTTGTTGTTGACATACCCAATAATATTGAGGGAATCCCCTTCGATTTGAAGATTGATTTTTAAATCTTTAATAATATGCATGCTTCTCCATAGGGCCCAAGATTCAGCCACATTTTTCATTTGGTGGTCCAGGTTCTCAGAAAAATCCATAACAATGTCTCCCTTATGGTTCTTGACTACCCCACCAGCTCCTGCTAATTCGAGATTCCCTTTAGATGCACCATCAAAGTTTAACTTCAACCATCCTTTTGAGGGGGTTTCCAGTGAGCATCTTCCCTAGGATGAGATGGGGGAGGGGCCCCATTAGGAGGGATGGGAATATTCAAAGACTGGAGAAGCTCAATTTCAAAGCCATTGTTGGGGGATTTGAGGCAAGGGAATAATTAGGAATTTTTAGTGGCATAGGTAATAGCTTTGGTAGTTGTGGACACAGGATCATTAGTCAAGAGGGAGAAAAATAGGCAATTTCTCTCTAACTAGATCTACCAAATATAATGATGGAGGCAGATTTTCCAGAGGAAAGAGACCTTGGGATTGCTGAAGGGACTTGGCCACTAAAAAAAGAGGTCTAGGAGGGAATTAGGGTGAGCCCACTGAACCTGGAAGGTGGACAAGATGTGGCTCATCCCTGCTCTGGTAAAATCACACTCTATGAATAGGTGGTTAATGGATTCCCAATTGGATAGACACAAGTGGCACCTATTTGGAACAGGCATCCCTCTTTTCATCATATTGTTTGTGGTAAGGGCTTTGTTTTGGATGGCAAGCCAAGAAAAGAAACCAATCTTGGGGATGAGATGCTTAACCCAAATGAGACTAAAGGGGATAGTGGGAACTTGGGAATTGAGAAGGAGGAAATAAGCTAATTTGACAAAAAAATCTCCATTGTCATTCCCTTTCCAAATAGGGTAGTCAGGGGAAGCTATGGTCGAGATAATGGTGGTCTTGAGCATGCAAGACAAAACATTCCTTGCCCTAGCAATGGGATCACTTTCATTGGTAGTGGGAATGATTTTCCATCTGTGTTGATTGTCAATGAAGTCCACTACTTGGTTGTCATACCTTCTGTCCAGGATAGGTTTAAGGATGGAAACCTCTGGAACCTCAGAGAGAGGTCTATCTTTTATCCATACATCATTCCAAAATTTTATATTGGTGCCAGTGCCCAAATGCCACCGGGTGCCTTTGTTGATGAGGGATTTGACCTGAATGATAGCCCACCAGAAAGCAAACCCATGAGTGGGAGTGTTATCATCCAAAAAGGAGAGGTTTTAGAGATATTTTCCTTTGATGATGGAGACCCACTCCACATTATAGTTGGTGAAGACTTTCCAAGCCTGCTTGGTGAGGAGGATAAGGTTCATGTTGGCGATTCTTCTTAGCCCAAGGCCTCCTTGGGATTTAGGGTGACAAACTTTATCCCAACTAACTAGATGAAATTTTTTCTTTTCCTCTAGGCCTGACCAAAGAAAATTCTTCTAGATTTGTTCAATTTTGGAATGCATGAAAGTAGGAGCTTTGAACACTCACATGAAGTTAACCGGGATGCTCTAGAGAATGACCATGGTGATATTTTCTTTGGCTACTTGAAAGAGGAGGAAACCTTTCCACGTTGCAAGTTTCCACTTTATCCTTTCAATGACATTGTTCCACATGGATTTTTTGGATTTTTGATGAACAGGGAAGGCTTAGATATGAATTAGGGAGATAAAAAATGCAACATTGGAGGATGTGGGTAATTTTGTGCTATCTATTCTTAGGAGTGTTGAGAAAGTAGCATTTACTCTTTAAGTAGTTTATTTTTTGGCCAGCTGCTGATTCATAGATATCAAGGATAGACTTTATGGACATAGCTTTCTGGACAGAAGCCAAGGTGGCAATGATTGTATCATCTACAAAATTTTAATGAGAAATAGGGGAGTATTTTGAGGAAGCCTTGACACCTGAAATACTTCCTACTGCACAAGCAGATTTGAAGGTATTTCCTAGGGATTTGGTAAGAATGATGAAGAGGAAGGGAGATATGGGGTCTCCTTGTATGATACCTCTAGAGCTACGTAAATATCCTACTACTAATATTTTGGCCAAAATAGAGAACCACGAGGATGAAATGAGTTCAATCTAGTCTTTGTGGAACCTGAACTTGAGAAGGACTTTTAGGAGGAAATACTGATTTACTCTATCGAAGGCTTTGCTTATATCCAACTTCAAGAAGATTGCAACTTTTTTGTTGCACGAGATAGAGTGAAGAGTTTCATGTAGGGAGATGATGTTGTCAAAAATGGATCTCCCTTCTACATAACTTCCTTTACAGGGATCTATAATCAGGGGGAGGATTTTATTGAGCCTCATGGCTAAGGATTTGGTTAAAATTTTGTAGATGATATTGCATAGGCTTATGGGTCTGAAGTCCGCCATGGATTTGCACTGAGGAGTTTTAGGGACCAGGGCAATGAAAGTTGAATTCATTCCTCTAGGAATGATTTTGGTTTGCTGGAGCTCTATGATAGCATTACAAATATCCTCCTCCAAGATATCCCATAAGGTTTGGAAAAATCAAGGAGGGAACCCGTCAGACCTATGTACCTTATCAGCATGCATGGAGAACAAATCTTGCTTAATTTATTCTTTGCATAGAGTTCGAATAAGAGAGAAATTCATTTCATGAGTGATTAATGGGGGAATTTTCTATAAGAGAAACTCTTGGGATTTAGGATGTTTAGGAGAGGTGGTTCCCATCAAGTTGTTGAAAAAGGATGAAGCTTCATCTCTGATTTTGAAGATATCTCTCGAACAGGTTTCATCTGCCAAAATAAGCTCTCTAATCTTGTTTGTGCTTCTATTACGTAAAGTGGATGCATGGAAAAATTTTGTGTTAGCATCACCATATTTTAGCCAAAGGGCACATGATTTCTGCCTCCAGTAGATCTCTTCCTTGGCAAGAATGTTGTGGTACTCAGACAAGAGTTGTTTTTCCTCTTCTCTAATTTGAAAAGTCAACTGGTTATTCTAGATTTGCTACTCAATGGTTTTAAGTCTGCTCAAAATATGATTCTTATTTTTGAAAATATTCCCAAACACCTCCTTGTTCTAGATTTTAAGATTTTCTTTGATAACTTTCAGTTTATGAGAAACTTGGGAAATAGCGGTCCCAATGAAAGGAAGCTGCCACCACTCAAAAATCCTCTTTCTCAGCTCAGGGTGCTGGATCCACATATTCTCAAATCTAAATGGGGTTTTGAAGAAGGGGGATATTTTGGCTTTGAGGAGAAGAGGGCAATTCCCAGAGACTATTCTAGGAATGGAAATGAGAGAGGTATCTCCAAATATGGGAATAGCCTACTGGGAAAGGAAGATTCTATCCAGCTTAACTTGAATGTGATTAGGGACCTACTCTCTTATTTCTCCATGTGAATTGGCACCCCTTGATTTGAACATCCATTAGCTCATTTTTAGTTACAAAGTCATGAAACTCTTGAATGCTCTTGGAGGGAATGGAACTACCGCCCCTCTTATCGAAGGGAAAGAGGGGGAATTAAAGTCACCTGCTAACATCCAGGGGTAATCTAAAAAATCATATTTCATGTGGGAAAGGGATCTCCAAAGAGAGCATATTTCAAGAGGGTTATTGGGAGAATAAATGTTGGATAAAACCCAAGTGAAGTGATTTTATTTGCAAAAAAATACTAGGTTTAATGTCCTTTCAGAAGATGAGATTACCCTACCTTCAACTTTTTCAGGATCCCAAAGGCACAGAAGGCCTCCTGATGAGCCTTGGGCAGGAGAAGAGGCCCACTGGTAGATTTTCCACACTGTGCTTACAATACTGTTAACTCTAGATGCATCAACTTTCATTTCTTGCATAATGAAAATGGTGGGTTTATGATATTTCCTTATAGTCCGTGCCAACCTCTATTTAGCAGAACTATTGAGACCTCTGATATTCCATGAAAGAATCTTCATTTGGATACTTTGGTGGATTTTTTGCCTCCCTTACTTTGTTGAGGGGGAGGTTTGGGATTTTTTGTTTCATCCTTGGCCTGGTTGAATAGGTCTGGGAATAAAGTTGTTTGCACTCCATTGGCAACTTGATCTTCAGTGTCTTTTTTATTTTTCTCAGCTAAGGATGGTCTTCCTCTTTTTTCTCGCTCCTTATGTCAATAGGGGATTTTTTGTAGCTCATGGTGATGATAGGACTGTGATCCACTTTGTGGTGGTAGGGACTCATCGCTTCTCTCAGGGATTCAAAAATATATTTAATTGGAGAAAGGGGCCCTTTTGAGGGGGAAAAGGAAGGTCCATATCTGGATGGGGATTGGGGAATGGGGGGTGGGGAGGGGTGGATTATAGAAAAATAACTTCATCATTGGAGTTGGATAAAGGACCAAACCTATTAGGAAAAGCAAACATGGAGCATACCTTATTCACATTTGAAGATGGTTCTTGAAAGGGTGGCTCCTGGGCGATTTGTTTTCCTTTGTATTCTCTTTCCCACTTGTTTTCGAAGGGAGCATTGGATATTTCATTGTGGTTTCCTACTTAGGTCCTTTTCTTCCATGGAGGGGGATACTTGAATCTAGTCATCTCTTTATGGGGTTTAAGAGATGGACATTAGGATTTAAATGCCCTTGGCATTGATATTCTATACAAAATTCTGACTTGTTCTCATACTCTATCACTTGGCACATGTGATAGGAGCTATAAATGAGATTTATATGAGTTGGAAGCTTGGAATCCAGGTTGGAGTTAACGCATATTCTGGTCTAAGCCATGCAGGTTTGGGCCTTCATTGCAGGATCAATGGCTACAAGATCTCCAATGTATTTTGCAATCCTATGCAAAATATTCTCATGACAAAATTGGATGGGAAGATCTAGGAGGTGAACCCAAATGGGGTTGAAGTTAATATTTTGAGTGTTGGGGTTGAAGTATTCCCCCTATTTTCATAGAAATATATGTTTTCTACCATAAAACCATGGCTCTCCCATGAGAATGTGAGCAAAGTCACTTTGGTTGTTCAACTGAATCATAAACAAATCTTGAGATAGGGCCACAAGTTAAAAACTCCCTGCCATTATCCATTTGGATGCAAATCATATTATCAATGACTCCATGTCTGGTCTTCCACCAAAAAAATAATTGACAAGGGAAAAATATTTAATAGATAGTTTTTCTACCATAATAGGTTCAAGGATGATTAGGTCATCATCTAGATGGAAGCAAGGGGGATGGTTCCCAGAGGAACTAGGGGTTGGGATACCTTTAACCTTCTCTACATATATTTGTGATGAAGGAGCTATATTTTTCAAGTGGGATCCACTGGTGGGGAGGGGAGGGACAAAACCCTCATAGTTTTCCCATGGTCGGTCAGCGAGTAGGCCCCACTCTCCGCCTGGGTTAGGATCAGGTCCCTTTAATCCATCCTTCTTGGTAACTTCATATGTGGGGAGAATATCACCTTTCTCCAATCCAAGCTCATCTGTAGGGGCTTGGGGATTCCCATCTAAGGTCACCAGAGCTGCCGAGGTCACCATTCTCAAACCGAAAACCTTCGTAATACCTTGGTATTGAACAATGTGTCTTCATTTCATCCAAATTTAATATCATTGATAAAACATTGTGTTGCATTTTCATAGATTAGGAGCTTATCTAAATACATATTTCATTTTCCAATATAGAGCAACATCACTAACCATGTGATTTCCTTAAATAGTGGAAATCACAACCAACCAATAACTCTTGCATGAGTGGTTCTAACCACTCAACTAATTTTTATCATATGTAATAAATTGCTACATTATTGAAATTCATAATTATTTATTATTTATATATTCCTTTTAAAAAGTATAAATAATTATCTTATACTAATAAATAAATATTTTATAAATATATTATTTATAAAATATGTGATTTTAAAAAAAATAAAAGTATTAAAACATAATTTTAAAAATAAAAATATTATATAACATTTAAATATTTTATAGATATATATTTTTTATAAATAACCTATAGAATAGTAGAATAGGGTGTTTAGTTCTTTACTCTTAATTCATTTTGTGATAATTTATTTTATATTTATTCTTATTCACATTTTAAGGGTAGAACTTGTAGAAATTAGAGAGATATACATTTCAAACCATTAATTTCTCAATTGGCATTAATAACATTAGAGATATGTGCATAGTAAGCAATAGAAAATTTAAAATATTATGAAAACGCTTAAATATCCATAAGTAAAATCTAATATACATAGAGAGGGAGAAGTTTCCTAAGTTTCTTCAATATGGTAAAGTCAATTATTGCATGTTAGATAAATAATAATAAGAAATAAACTATTGGATAATTTATTAGATTGCATCACACTTTATTTAATATTTTTAAACTACTAACCCTAATATTTGACTAATATTAATCTATCACTTGACATAATCTAGTAAAAATATATTAATGGAATTACATTTAACTTTATATGATCCTTCCACTTGATTAACAACTTGCATACATGACATTTTTGTAGGCTCTTATCTTGCATATACAAAACTTCTTCGGATTCAGGACACATTTGTCCTTCTCCATATAACTCTGAAATATTTGAGTAGAGCTAAAAAATATACCCTAGAACCAATTTAAAATAAGAAACATGGAAAATAAACCATATTTTTAATTGGTATTCCATAGTTCCAATTTGGAAAATTAGCTATAGTTTTATTTTTTATGGGGAAAAAATTGTTTGAATGGTTCAACCATCAAGAACACAATGTTGCCTATGCTAAAACTTTATTTTTGATATTCTTTTATGATCTATTTGTTGCTTCATTTTATTTTGTTCTTTGACAAATATTTATATTCTTGAGTATCCTTATAAGTGTTTATCTATGTTGTAAGATGATGTCCATATTTTTTTTCCTTAGAAGGTCTAAAAATATAATTAACCAATGAACATGGTTTTATTCATATAATGCCTCAAATATAGACATCTTGGTAGATAAGTGATATGGAGTGCTGTACTATAATTTAGTCAAAGGAATCCCCTTAAACCATTGTTACTTCTTATCTTTTATAATACAACTCAAATAACTTGTAAGCATGTATTCATATTTGTATTTTCTTATCTATGTGAGGATGATATGTTGAGCTCAAAATAATTTAAGTTCTACTCAAAGTGAAAAGATCATTTTGAAATTTACTAGTGAAAATAAGAATTTTGCTATATATAATGGTCTTAGGTATGTTATGCAATTTGAAAATTTAAATAAAAAAATACCTCAACTACATTTCTCATTATGAGTGGATATAACAGACAAAAATATGCATGCATCAAAAGTTATTTACGACCATTAATTTCATTTTTTTTCGTTCTTATATAGCGAGACCTCTAATGAAGTTCATTAAAAAAAAAAAATCGCCACTAAATTTTAGAATTGATAATTGTTATGATAATCTTGAGGACTTGATATTTTTTACTTTATTCCTCTAAAAGAATTCACAATCTTCTATACAAAAATTGTAATTGCTTTCATGCCTTTCCAAGAGAATTATTATTTACCCTTTGATAAAACTTAAGAGTACTCTAGTCTCCAATAGATGGATATATATGTAATTCTTAGAGGATCCTATCTTGTCCTATTGAGGATTTGATTAAGAGGACCTTATTTTTTCTTACACTATGTCTTTAACATGAGTAACCTTGGTCCAATGGTGTTCCATATTCAAGTTTTTGGATAATTTGTAAATTCTCTACATGTCTTTCATTCCTTTCAATGTTATTAAATCCACATAGGTGTGGAGAAATAATCACCCTTTTGTTCATATTGAAGTCCAATACATCTATGGTGGGAAGGATTATATTTTAAATGTAATATTCTATAAGCACCACCTTTTGATTATCCATTTTCATCCCTATAGCATCCATGTAATCAAGCACGTGAAGGAAATTTCTATCATGTAGTTTCATGGTCTTTGGATTCATATTAGGAGTCTATTTGGCAGGTTTCATGTACAAATACTATGCATGTAATATGACTATTTATAACCACTTTGATAATGCAAATTAATAGGTTGATTTTTATGAATATTTCAGTCAATCCATCTTTGAATCCGTATCAAATTCCTACACTTTCCAAGAAGTTCAATTTGTGGTCTAAGAACTAAATTTTAGACCAATAGATGACAGTAAAATTTTCTAGATTAGAATTTAAACTCTTAGAAAAAAATAAAAGGTTTTATCATTTGTTTGTAAATAATACACCCACATTTAGTTTACATGATTATCAACAAAACATTAAATTATCTACACCTAATAAAACTCAGATCCCTAGGTGTATATATATTGGTGTACACTATGTTTAGTGGACTAGTCACTGAACAATTGCTTGAGCAAAATGAGGCTTGATGATGCTTTCCCACTATGCAAGTTTTACAAATGTAACTAAATATTTTTAATAAGAGAATACTTCATACCATATCATGTTTGTAGAGTACTTTTAGATAGCCAAAACTAATATTTCCAAATTACTTATACCAAAAGTGATAGGATCATCCTCCTTCAATATAAAATCTTGGTTATCTCACAATACAAATGCAAGTTGAAGCATCTTGCCTATGATTATAGCATAGGCAATAAATATCATACCTCTAGATTTGTATCGAATAACATAAATTTTCTTCTTTTTTATTAAACTAAACTCTCAAATTATGATCAAGAAATTGATTTATAAATAGTAAGTTTTTAATGAGGCTAGGCATATAAAGAAATTCAGTTACATGGTATGTACATGAACCAAGATACAAAGAGACATCAATGATACCAATAATGGTATATGTTAAATTATCACCAAGACTAACCATTTCTTGATAATAAGACTCCTCAAGAAACACAAGCCATTATTTCTACCCATCATATAGTTAGTAGCCCCCAAATCAACATAACAAATTGGAATAGGTTTTATGATTTCATCAAGAGCTTTGGATAAATAAATAAAGTATTTTCCTTCTCCTTCTAAATTGGTATCCTCTACTACATTTTTGTATTGACATTGAGGTGCATTCTACCTTTGGCATTGAGGACACTTCTACTTTTCTCTTGATGATTTCTTTAGGTTCTTATTGGAAGAACCTTTTGGAAAAATTTTGTACTTAAAATTCTTATATACATACCCTAATTTCCTACAAATATAGCATGTGATATTATAATATGAAAATTTCCATCATCCTTCTTGTTGCTATTGATTAACTATCTTTTCTTCTTGTTGGTGGTGCTTGTTGGGGGTTTTCCACCTTTTTTTGGTTGCATAGGATGCTTTCCTTTTTTATTTAAAACTAGAGCACATTCATATTTAGTCTTTATTTACTTAATTACTTCCTATTAGATTTCTAGGTAGATTAAATCAAAAATATATTTATCCACGATCAAATATAAATCAAATATATATCACTAATCCAAATAACAATGAATCTTAATACAACAATATCTCAAATATATTATTCAAAAATATACAATATCAAAATATTACAAGAATAATTTATATTGACTATATTTCATGGAGAGATATCTCCAATATTTAATTTTACATGTGTTTTCAATACTCTAACTATTGATCTCCTCTAACATCTAGGCGATACATTCTTTCATATTCTTTATATTGAGACAAAACTCTCATATTGATACATATCAATGTGATTCTTCATTCTCTCTCTTGACACCTTGCACATTCTCTCATATTGACACATACATTATAAAATATAAATCAACTACCAAACTAATATTTACAAGGGAGGCATATAATGTAATACATGCAACACCTCCTCATATTACATTATTTGGTAAGAAGGCTTTTTACCTTCATTCTTTGATTCTTTTTTCTCTTCATTCTTTATCTTGGACTTTAGCATGGCTAGATATATGCAACCTTCATTAGGTCTTATTTTATAAATTATATGTGTCTACCTTTGGATCAATGTTTTTTTTTGGTAAATAAAAGTTTTCATTAATTATCGGGTTTTGCAGGTTAACAAAAACCTATTACAATATCCAGCCTTCTACCGAGATTGTAGATCCTAGTCATCCTTAAAACTTTCTTACCAGAACTTGTGTTGAATCCCCTACAACACCTTACTAATAAGGCACACCCATACCTAAACATAACTAGAAACATTACTTACATTGATAGGAATTGAAGTTTGGAACTTTACACTTGTGAAACCTATTGCTTGACCATTTCCTATTCTCTGTCAGAATATTCCAAGGCTTACACCCTATTACCTTCATTTCCAATTTGGTATGATTTAGAGGAAAACCCCATAGTTATTACCAGCTCCATGGGGAAATAACACCCATTCATATTTCTCCTTAATGGGTAGGTTTCTTTTCATGACTAATAATGTTTTCCACTTCATGTGGCACACCTTATGTCCATGTCACCAAACTAACAACATCAACACCTATGTTGGCTAATTTTTCAGCTGGCCTATTGGCCTCACGATACACATGACGAGCCCTCTTGTTTTGTCTTGCTACAAAAAGGATCCTCACTTCATGGATGACTCTCTCGATTTTCCATGGAGGTTTTTTGCCATTGGTTAACAGGTTGATGATGTTCATAGAATAACCTTTAATAATCAATTTACCTTGAGTTTCTTGGGCTACTTGCAACCCTCTCCAAAGGGCTCTAGATTCTAATTCATTATTAGTTCTGATTCCTAATGGTTCAGTAAAGGCTTTGACCATATTTCCTTGACGATCCCTGATTATTCCTCCAGCTCCAGCTCTTCCCGGGTTCTCCTTGGCTGCACCATCAAAATTTAGTTTAAACCAACCCTGGGGGTGGCTCCCAAGAAATCTCATTTCTGGGATTGGGCAAAGGAATGGAAGGTTTGTCCTCAATACCTAAGGCCCGAGCTAATTGTTTTTCTTGGGGAATAATTGAGTGGTTCTCATCCACTAAGGTGCTAAGGTTTTCTTTCGCAAAGACAATAATCCTATTGAGGATGGTTTTTGGGTTGTGAATGGTATCCTTAAAGGCTCTATGGTTCATTTCTAGCCAAATATGCCAGAGAAAATGATGCCAACATATTTTCCATAGGTACTTAAGTTTTAGGCTAACAAAGGGTTGAGGCCATTGATGAAACACTTCGGATATAAGAGCAGGCTTAACCCATGAGATCCTAAAAGCTTGGAAAAGTTCATCCAGGATGGACTCCGCTACTAGACACTCCAGAAAAAAGTGTTGGGTTGTCTCCCATCCTGCCCTACACATGCAGCAATGGTTAGCAATAACCATACCTTTGGATAACATATTGTCCATAGTGAGGATTTTTCCTTGAATCACCAGCCATGAAAAAAAGGATATTTTAGGAATTAAGCCTTTGATCCAAACCAAACTCAATTGAAATTGTTGACCTTCCACATTGAGAAGCAAATTATAGGTAGACTTAACCGTGAAGTCACCACTTTCAGTCTCAACCCAAACAATGTGATCTTCATCCTCTCCAGAGGGAATAATTTGCTGAGTTAAAATATTATAAAGCTCTTCAGACTCCGCTTCAAAACCCTGTACTCTAATGTGTTTCCATCTGTTGATATTTATATCCTGCCACATATAATTTGCAACCTTCTTCCCAATATGTTGCTCCATATGCTCTTGAATCCTAGCCAAATGAGGATTCTGGGATAACTCCTCAGCTCTCTCCCATCGATCCTTCCAAAAGTCTATTGTTTTCCCATTTACTAGAATCCATCTAATACCTTTCTTGACAAGATCCTTGCTTGTGAGGATTGCATTCCAAAAAGCAGACCCCCTGCTTGCTAAGTTGTCATTAATGAAGTTCACACCTTGGAGGTATTTACTCCTAACTATGGAAGTCCATTCATTATCGACTTTAGTCAATAACTACCATGCTTGTTTGGCTAACAGAGTTGTATTGAGATGAGCAACTCTCCTCAATCCTTAGCTCCCATCAACTTTAGGTTTGCAAACCTTGTTCCAACCTACTAAATGGATCCTTTTCTTATCCTCAGTTCCTAACCAGAGAAATTTTTTTAATGTATCTTAGTTACCTCTAGGTCAGTACCTTTTTGTCCCTACCTTTGGGTCATTGCCTCTGGGTCACTTCCTTTGGGTCACTACCTCTAGGCCATCCACTACAGCAACCATAAGATCATTGTCTCTATATAATCATCAGTATAGGTGCTTTCACTATAGGTCATCTCCCAAGGTATGCTTGGGTCATAATCATTCATTTCACATTTCTTCATGATAAAACCAATAACATTCTTTACATTCAATAAATATATATTTTTTATCACACTTGGTTTCCTTTTGTAGAAATCATACAACATTCCTTTCATCTTATTTCATTCATTCATACTTATCCATCCATAATCCATTTTTAATTTTTGATTTTCCTTCTCTTTATGTAGATAAGATTTTTGAGAATGATTATGTCCTCCACAAGTTTCACAACAATGGATATTCAAAAATTTCTCTATCTTATGTTCATATCTATCACAATGATTACATATATTCCCTATTAAAAATTTTATTTTGTCATTATGTCCTTCATTGTTACTGATTTTATCAATCTTTATCACTAATTTGATGTCATAATTTTCTATCATGAATTTAATTCTTGATTTATCACTACTGGCCTATCATGTATATCCAAGGCCTTCATATTTTGATCTTATTTTTTATATAATTGGATCTTTCATTCATTTTCTATGTTTCCCAAACTTGTGTCTCTTTATCCCATTTTATTTAATAATTTTGAACCAATCCCTATAGTACACCTTTCAAATTAACCAAATTCATCATCATATTGATTTATTTCAATATCGAGACAACTTTGAGCATCACTATTTCTGTCATTATTTGAATCTATATCATCATCAATTTTGATATCATAGGCTTTTTTTGACCAATCACAAACTATACTCAAATCATCTAATTTGCTCTCTATATCTTTTCTTTTTGTGTCAGAGCATGCATTTACTCTCATAGGTTCCATTTCCTTATTGGATTCCTCATTACTTTATAACAAACATATGTGATTTACCATAAGATTCATGTGTATATATTCTGATTGTGCAACATACCCTAGCTAATTACTCTGATCTCTTTGATTCTCTTTAGAAGATTATTGGTCTTGATCATTCCTAGTCAATGCATTATACTTACAAGATTTTGTATATGACCTTCTTTTTCACAAATATGATAATATTTTTTTGTTTTTGGTTTTGTGATGAAGTGCAAGATCCTTTTTCTACTACAAGAGCCTTATTGGATGACTCATTTTGCAATTTATTTTCCAACTTGATTTGTAGTTAGTTTTTCTATCTATAAGATAGAACACATCCTCAGATAAAGAGTAGCTAGAACAATCGATCAATATCGTTGAGTTTATATAAACATATATTATGGCATAATATTAATTAGAAGTATACAAGGATTAGAGCCTAGTATTCTAGATTGGAGCTTTATTCACCCCTCTTCTATAACTTTTCCTTATCGCCACCAGGTTTGGACAGGTTGTGAAGAGCAATATATGGTTGCTCGCTCGTCCATGTTCGTCCATAGAGAGGAGTTTCGAAACTGTCTTTTTATGTACAGAAGAACTTGAAAGCTCGACACTTGATTGAATGGACAAACAACTATTTATTCATTTATGGATGAGTTATGGGTGAGTGGGATTTCTCTTATTTACAAGGATGTGATTAATTTCGTGAATAAATAATAAAAATTATATAACTAGATATTAGGAATATCAAACAGATCAATAATGGATATATTGGATATATTTAGATTCCATCTCTTCAATAAAACAAATAAATTTAGATATTAGCAACATAAAACAAATCAATAATTGTGCTATCAGTGATATAATGGATATATTCAGATTCCATCTGTTCAATAAGACAAATAAATTTATATCAGTTTCATCTCTCCAGATTTAACCAAATTTGGTTATCCGATTGTATTGGGCAAAGTTAAAGCTATCTGGATCATTTAGGAAATTTAATTGGAGCATTCCATCAACCAAGGTGCTGAACAAACACTCAACCAACCTATCTTTAAAATAAAAACAAAATTTTAAAAGAATTTGGTCTTGGTCAAAGATAATTTAGATCGTCCTCTGTATTAAAGGTCAACGACGAATGCAGGCATCTGCAGTATATATCGCCTAATTTTCTAAAAGGTATTTCTTCATTTTGTCTTGTCGCCTATACTCTTCATATTCCCTTTCTTTTAATGCTATAAATGTGTTTGGTTAAAAGGTCCTTACTCCACCATTTTCACTCACAAGCGAAGATTACTCGACAGTCTTCCGATTTTGCCTTATCTTCATCTCTCTGTAAACGTAAATTGTTTAATATATAAAGCAAAAAAACATGGGGGAAACGGTGGGCATTCTCAAAGTGCGGGTTGTCAAGGGAACCAATTTGGCAGTTCGAGATTTGAGTAGCAGTGATCCTTATGTTATCGTCCGCTTTGGCCATCAGGTTAACTCTTCTTCTTAAATTTCTTAACCATTCATTAATCGCTGATTTGGCGTTCAGGTTAACAGTCTGTTCCAAATATATATGTTTTCATCTGCTGATTTCGGAAACCAACGTTCTCTTGTGTAGCAGAAAGTGAAGACTCGCGTAATTAAACAGAATCTGAATCCCGTTTGGAATGAAGAATTATCTCTTTATATACCGCAGTCTACCCCCGTTTTCCTCAAACTGGCAAGTATATAGTATTATCATTTTCTTTTCCATTTCCATAAAATATCTATCAGGTAAGAGGAATAGACAGAATAACAGTTTTAGATGTGCGGGAAGTGTATGACAGGGACATAATGAAAAGAGACGACAAGATGGGAGATGGCCAAGTCTGTTTGCAGGATCTTGCCACGGCTGTGAAGATGCAAAAGATTCAACATACATATAGAGATAGAGATAGAGGTGCCTCTGACAACAAATCGCATCAGCCACTGGCTAAGGAGATAATGAGGAAGAGTGTTATTAGTTGTGTGGATGGAAATATGGTACAGAAAGTGTGTGTAAAGCTTGAGAATGTGGAGTGTGGCGAATTGGAATTGCAGATCAAATGGGTCGA
The DNA here is from genome assembly GCA_028583015.1 of Wollemia nobilis. Taxonomy (NCBI): domain Eukaryota; kingdom Viridiplantae; phylum Streptophyta; class Pinopsida; order Araucariales; family Araucariaceae; genus Wollemia; species Wollemia nobilis. The sequence goes on along the minus strand of JAQPPZ010017210.1, from coordinate 8,354,429 downwards.
CCATTCCAATTAGTTGATTATTAATGAAATGATGAAATTACTAATGAAGATTTTTTCCAGAGGTCATATAACAATTGAAAAAAAAAAACATATTCGTGGAGCGTTAAACATTATCGATGATAACTCTGGTAACTAACAATGTCATAGAATAAATCGCTTGACTGCTCCGTGGTTTAATACGGAGGTTTGCATAAAATTAAACTTTAAATGGTTTTGTTTTTTTCTTTTTAAATTATAAACCTTATTGAAGACACAGAAATGTTACCTTGCGGCATTTGTTTATACATAATACTGAAATAACAAAACGAATATTTACTCGCATATTTTTATAGTTCTACAATTTAAAGTTGATATAATTATGAAAAAAATATATATAGAGAGGGATGTTTCATCTATATGAGAGGGGCAGTGACTTGTGACTTGATTTAATCTAATAAAAGATAGTTGATGTGGTTATATGGGTTGTTATTTTTAAAAGATTTTTTATTTGATTAATAATTTATATATATAATATTTTTATAGGGTTTTTTCATCTACAACACTGCTTGGGGTTCAAGACTCATTTGTTTTTTTCGTTTAACTTTTAAAACATTGAGTAGAACTACACCTTCACCTTAGAACCGATTTAAAATAAAAAACCTAAAAAATTAGGTGTATTTTTATTTGGTGTTGTATAGCTGCAATTTAGCAAAATAGCTTTTGTTTTATTTTTTATTGAGTATTATATATTATATTTTATTATAAGTTATTTGTTGTTTCGTTAGATTTTGTTTTCGAGAAATATTAATATTTTTGAGTAAGTGTTTATTTATATTGTAAGAAGTTGTCTATCTTTTCTACCTTAGAAGATTCCAATATATAATTAATCAAGGAAGAGGGTTTTATTCATATATTGACTCAAACATAAACATTTTGGAGAAGAAGTGATATGGATTATTGTACTATGATTTAGTCAAAGGAAGTCACTCAAACCATTGTTATTGTTTATCTTGTGTATTACACTTCAAATAATAAATATTTATTCATATTTATGTTTTTCGTATCAATGTAAAGATGATATTTTGAGCTGATCAAAATGATTTTTCTAATCAAAATAAAAAGATTCTTTTGAAATTTACTAGTAAAAATGAGATTTTTGTTATCTCATAATACAATCACAACTTGAAACATATTGCCTATGATTATAGCATAGATAAAAGATACATCTTGTTCCTCCTCTTGTTGCTTCTCCTATTTCTTCTAGATATTATTCTTGTTCAAGATGTTGCTGCTACAAATTCAAAACTTTTGTTCACCCTTTTGTTCGTATTGAAGTCCAATACATCTATAGTGGGAAGGAATGAATTTTAAATGTAATATTCTATAAGCACCACCTTTTGATTATCCATGTTCATCCCTATAACATCCATGTACTCATGCATGTGAAGGAAATTTCTATCATGTAATAGATTCATGATCTTTGGATTTATATTAGGAGTCTAGTTGACAGGTTTCATGTACAAATCCTATGCATGTAATATGGCTATTTAAAACCACTTTGATAATGCAAATTATAGGTTGAGTTTTGTGAATCATTCAATCAATCCATCTATGAGTCCGTATTTAATTTCTACATTTTCCAAGAAGTTCAATTTGTGGTTTAAGAATTAAATTTTAGACCAATAGATGATCAATAAATTTTTCTATATTAGAATTTAATAAATTGAATACACTTCATTCTTATCTTCAAAATATCATGTAGAGGATGCGGAGGCATATGGGTTAGGATAGCTCGTACCTGTTGTCGTTTCTCTGGATCCTTAAACGCCACATCTATAATATCCTTTGTAGGTACAATCTTCCATGTGGGGATTATAACAGTCAGTTTCTTTAGTACGCTGATAACAAGGGGATGAGGTTTTAACTCGTTTGCTATCTGTCATCAAGAAGGCATAAAATATGAATTCATCCATCCGATAGCACAATCAAAGCATTAGAAAAGGAGTTTTAAAACAACCACAATCTTGTCATCTGTCGGTAAGAAAACCAACATCACATTTCTTAAATGCTTACTAGAATCTTACGCCTTGCTGGAAAATGATGACACCTGGACAAAATTCATTTCAATTCTCACCATGATAAGATTTTTTCAAAAAAACAAATATCTGCTTGTCAAAAAAATATTTCAGATACTGCAAAATTGTAAGCAAAATACGGATTAGTGCTTCACTATTTTACAACAAAAATATGCTCAGTTTGGCTTAATTAATTTCTCGAAAGAAAGTCTAAGAATCTAGTTAAAAATTGATATGGATTATTATAGTATGATTTGGCTTATATAATTTTACAACAAAAATATGCTCAGTTTGGTTTATATAATTTTACAATAAAAATATGCTCAGTTTGGCTTATATAATTTTCTATATTAGAATTTTATTCGTATAATACCTTAAAAATAGATATCTTTGTATAAAAGTGATATGGATTATTATACTATGATTAAGTCAAAGGAAGCCACTTAAACCATTGTTACTGTATCTTTTGTAATACACCTTAAATTAGTTGTATACGTTTAATTATTTTTGTGTTTTCTTATTTATGTGAGGATGATATCTTGATCTCAAGATAAATTAATTTCTAATCAAAGTGAAATGATCCTTTTGAAATTTGCTAGTAAAAATGATATTTTTGCTATAGATAATATGTAGGCATGCTATGTAATTTAAAATTTTAATTCAAAAGCACCTCAACTACCTTTCTCATTATGAGTCGATGTAATGAAAAAAATATGCATGCATCAAAATTTAATTTATGACAATCAATTTCATTGTTTTTATTTCTTATATAGGAAGACCTTTAATGAAATTCATAAACAAATTCCATTTATTTTTGGAATTGATAATTTTTACAATAATCTTGGGGACTTACTGTTTTTCCTTTATTCCTCTAAGACTTCACAATCTTCTCTAAAAATGATTATTTCTTGTTTGAAATCATTTTGCTTTATGTATTTTTATTTCAGTTTTCCCATATCTTCTAATTACAAAAAATTATTCATTGAAGAAAGAACCACCCTTCTTAAAAAACATGGAGAAATTTTAATCATTACTTCTAATAGGGATTAAAATATAATATAATATATATAATAGTATATAAAAAATAGTACATGGTGATGCAAATACATAGATGGACGGGCAACCCTTTTGAATTGTAAATGTAATATTTTATAAGCAGCATATTTTGATAATTCATGGTCATCCCTATAACCTCCATGTACTCAGGCATATGGAGGAATTTTTATCATATAATAGTTTCATGGCCTTTGGAATATTGGATGTGTATTAGGCTTCCAATTTTTAGGCCTAGTATCCAAATCCTATGCACGTAATATGGCTATTTAAAGCCACTTTGATAATGCAAATTAATATGTTTAGTTTTGTGAATCATTTAGTTTGTCTTTCTATGAATCCTTATCGTAATACCATATTTTAATATAATGACAACCCTTTTTAAATTTTGAATGTAATATTTTATAAGCACCACATTTTGATTATTTATGGTCATCCCTATAGCCTCCATGTAGTCAAGCAGTGGAGGAAATTTCTACCACGTAATATTTTCATGGCCTTTAGATGCATATTAGGCTTGTAGTTGATAGGTATAGTGTCTAAATCTTATGCGTGTAATATGGCTATTTATAGCCACTTTGGTAATGCAAATTAATAGGTTGAGTTTTATGAATCATTTAATCTGTATGTTTGTGAATCTGTATTAGTTTAATATCAAAGTGGTAATCTATATTGGAAGAGTATCATCTTCTCTTAGTTCAATCTAGTTCACATAGATAAATCTCCCGCCAATTGATCTTGGAATCAATGTATGAGTTTGATCTATTTGGTTTGGATTGTGTCACCCTGGTCTGGTTGTGTTAGCTTTTAATTTTCTAGTTCATATTCTTCTAAAGCATCCTTGTTTACTGACTTAAAGCCTTTATTATCTAAGTTATAAGTTTGTGGAGCAAGAAAATAAAATGATGGAGCATATTGTTTCAATGGGGAAGATCCTATGATAAGATGGAATTCGTCTTGTTTTATGGCATAGAAGATTGTTCAACAACATGTATATCAAAGGTGTTCTTCAAGAAAATGATATCAAATGCTAGTGCTATTAAAAGAGTCTAAACGCATTTCTCTTCAATCAAATGTTGTAGATGATTTATGGCTATGATGTTTATCTAATAACATCTATTTTATATTACATTTGAAACTACATTTGATATGAAGGTGATGCATATAGCCACATATTAAAAGAGAAAAATAAGATATCAATTGAGAAGCTACATCTTGGGAACATATACATGTATGGTTAGAAGAAAGTTTTTTTTTAAATTGTTGCCTAAATAAATTGACGATCGAATATTTGAAAAATTATTGTCTATGAAAATTCCACTGTAGCACTCTTGTGTAATGAATAGAATACAATATGTTTATTTTTACTAGCAACTTTGTCTATTGTGAGTTTCATTGTAATCTCTCTCTAACATTGCAGTTGATCAAGACCAAGTCTTTCATACCATTTGCATATCCCTAATGTTGGCTAGTCATCCATAGCAACCAATATGAATGCTCTCTCTTGGTGATGTGGTTGTCTCCCCTAAATATTCATAGCCAACAATCTATTTTGTCTACCATATGTCCTCCAATCCAAATTTTTACTATAGTTTCTAGCCCTCTATCGTGAATAGGTGTCCTACATTATTTGTTAAATACAGACATTGATAAAATAAGCCTTGGATAGGGTTTATTTCAACAAGAATATGTCAACTATGTAAAGTGTTCTTATATTGCTAAAAATTTAGATATTATCCATTATGAGTTATGTGATGATAGTACATGTTTCATGGAGTAGCATTTTTTATTTGATGTATTTTTGTTTTACCATTTGCAATCCCATACTATTACTTGGGGCTGCTAAACACTGCCACAACCTTCCAATCAAAGCTACTCTCTAAACCACTCTAGTCAAACATCCCTCAATATGTCACATCATACATATCTACAAATCCATGTGGTGCTTCACCAACATGAGGAGAAGGTCCAAATAAGCATTCATGGTTAGTTTTTTATGCTTGCATCACCTTCTATTAGAATATAGTGGTTAAATCAAGGGTATTTTTAAATAGGGATATTTTTGTGTAATATCTCACATTGTACACATTAAGGTTGGTATTTTATTTTAAGTATCATGTCTTAGGTGTATGTTTACTATATCAAGCCGATGCTTTAGGGACACACCGTATGTCTTTGAAATCATTAGCTCTTCATCTTGATATGTCCTAACCACCTTTGAATGTCTAGTGTCTAGTGTACATGAACCTTAAAAATATATTTTCTTGATTTTTTTATAAATTAAATCATCGAGGTTGATCTAAAAATTTAAAATGAAGGAACATTATAAAGAATATTATGAGAATATTCTAAATGTAAAGATATATTGTCCTCTTTCTTTTGTTGTTTTGGAATCTTCTAGTTTTTCATGTAAAACAAGGTATCATCCTATTGGATGGCCTTATTTACAAGTGTTGGAAAGCTCCTTTTGATATGGAAATAATAGAAGCATTTATTTTATATTTGGTAAAGGTATGCTTTAACCTCTAGTATTCTAAAGTTTATATTGCCCATTCGAGGTATCTTAGATTGTATTTTTGGTTGTACCCAACACTCCTATGTTCAAGCATTTGTATTTTGTCAAAATAATTCATTTTGAGAAAATTTTTGTAGTAGACATGTTCTCATCTATTTTTTGAATTACATTGTAGATTTGAATTTATTTGGTAATCTATTTTGATCTTCCACACTCAAATTTGCAATAAGACTTTATGGAGAGTAATATTCAGTACTCCTATCAAAGTTTATTTAATTGGATTAATGTTTTTTAGCATGGTTTGTGTCTTTACAAGGAATACTGATCAGATTCATAGGGTAATATTTCATCTATTCCTTCTATATTTGCTTGTACATTTATTTCATTTTATCCTCAAACTATATCAGCTCCTACTTTTTTTTTGTATTTTTTTTCCATTCCTCCACTTGTTTCTCTTTTGCTTTTTAAAAAATGCTTCTTGTTACTCCTCTTATTGCTCCCTTTATTTCTTCTAGATGTTATTCTTGTTAAAGATGTTGCTGCTACAAATTCATAGATTTTGTTCACACTTTTGTTCGTATTGAAGTCCAATACATCTATGGTGGGAAGGAATAAATTTTAAATGTAATATTCGATAAGCACCACCTTTTTATTACCCATATTCATCCCTATAGTATCCATGTACTTAGACACATGAAGGAAACTTCTATAATGTAATAGTTTCATGGTCCTTGGATTCATATTAGGAGTCTAGTTGGCTGGTTTCATGTCCAAATTCTATGCATGTAATATGGCTATTTATAACCACTTTGATAATACAAATTAATAGGTTGAGTTTTTTGAATCATTCAGTCAATCCATCTACGAATCTGTATCAAATTCCTATATTTTCCAAGAAGTTTAATTTGTGGTCTAAGAACTAAATTTTAGACCAATAGATGACCAATAAAATTTTGTATATTAGAATTTAAATTCTTAGAAAAAATAAAAGGCTTCATCCATTGTTTGTAAATAATACACCCACATTCAGTATACATGATTATCAAAAAATAATTAAATGATCTATACCTAATAAAACTTATATCCCTAGGTGTATATATATTGGTGTACACTTTGTTTAGTGGACTAGTCACTGAACAACTACTTGATCCAACTACATCAGTGATACCGGTAATGGTATATGTTAAATTATCAACAAGACTAACCATTCCTTGATAACAAGTCTCCTTAAGAAACACAATTCATTATTTCTACCCATCATGTAGTTGGTAGCCCCCAAATCAATATAACAAATTGGAATATATTTTATGATTTCATCAAGAGCTTTGGATGAATAATTAAAGTCTTTTACTTCTCCTTCTAAATTGGTATCTTCTACTACATTTTTGTATTGGTATTGAGGTGCATTCTACCTTTGGTATTGAGGACCCTTCTACTTTTCTCTTGATGCTTTATTTAGGTTCTTATTGGAAGAACCTTTTGGAAAAGTGTTGTACTTAAAATTCTTATATACATGCCCCAATTTCCCACAAATATAGCATGTGATATTATAATGTGAAAAGTGAAAGCATGAGATTTCGAAAGAAAAATAGTATTGAGATGCACTATAAACAAAAACTAACTCGATGCATGAAATAGGAAGAACGTAATCAAATTGAGACAAAATATAAAGAGAAAGCAGGAGCACAACCATTTTATATTAATTCCAAACTCGGTTACAATCCATCTCCTCCCTTTTCAGGGGCTAGGAGTGTTAGCATGTCTTGGTTACAATCGTGATTAATATTCCTTCCGCATGCCCACATTTGAAATGGGCGGGCCAAAGCATTGCTGCCGCTTATGATGATGAATCCTTGCTTGCTGCTTCTCCTACGATCAAAGAAACACAGAGGCGTTAGTAGCACCTGTAACAAAAGGATAGAGCGTTTGACTTTAGAAATCAATAAGAAATGCATGCAAAAGATTGATTAAACCAGTGAATAAAATAACCCAGGCTGCTACCAACAAAACAGTCGATGAATCTGATCGCTGTTACCTGCAAGTTAGTGAAGAACCAAAAATCGACAAAAAACATGAGAATATTTGATAAGCAGCTCCTGAAATCTGAATTATGAGCTATCGCGTAATGCAGGATATATTTGAACATAAAGCGTAATGCAGGATATATATTCGAACGTAAAGCATGAATTATTTAAATAGCATAAAGTGTAACGTAGGATAAACACGTGATAACGGAATAAATTAAAATGAAGCTAAGAGCGTGCGGGGCGCCCGAGCGGGCCGCCCACCGTTGAAACTTGACTTTGATGCCAATCCACTAGGGATGGGCCCAAAATCTCAGAGAATGTGGTGTCGTCGAATTGATGGATTACTGTGGTCAAATGTCGGGTTCTAAGGTCCGGATTCACCCTTCCAATATCCACCCAATAACCTCTCTTGCAAAAGAGATTACGGGTGTAGAAGAGATGAATCGAAAAGGAGTGCAATAGGGTGTTTAATTTGGCAGCACTTCGTTGCTTGAAAATGTCTACCAACTTGTCCCTTTTTGGGTGGGAAAAGTCCACCATTTTATAGACCCATGGGGTCTCTTTGGAGGGGCATGCAGGGATGCCATGTGGCGGCCATGCCTTCCCAAGAGGGAGGAGACTCCTCCCTGACTTGGGCTTACATGACTGCCTTTGTGACAGTCCTCTAATTGCCAATCTGCCCACCTACAAGCGCATGCATGGCAAGAGGCAATAATTGACTGTCTCTGGCTACCACTCGTTTAATGTCTGCTTTAATGTCTGCTTTAATTGGTTTAAAGTCCGCCTTCGATTGGTTTAAAGTCCGCCTTTATTGGTTGAAAGTCCGCCCAGGTGCAAAGACGGGAGTTTGTAGCAATATCACGATGTCGCGATATCGCGACACCTAAGCCTTAGGTTTCTTTTTGGCCAGAAGTGTCACGATTTCATGACGTCATGAAATCGCGACGTCATGATTTCGTGACACTTCTGGCAAAGGCTCTCTTTTGGCCTTAGAAGTGTCACAATTTCGTGACATTCTGGCAAAGGCCCTCTTTTGGCCAGAAGTGTCACGATTTCGTGACACTTACGGCAAAGGCTCTTTTGCCGTGTCACGATTTCGTGACACTTCTGCAAGCTCTTTGCTTGTCGCGATATCGCGACACCCTCAGCCAAGGCTTTATTTTAGGTTGTGGTGTCACGATATCGCAATGTCGTGATATCGCGACACCCTCGGCCAAGGCTTTCTTTTAGGCTTTTGGTGTCACGATTTCACGACGTCGTGAAATTGCAACGTCATAATTTCATGACGTCGCGATTTCACGACACCCTCGGCCAAGGCTCTCTTTTGGCTTTTGGTGTCGCGATTTTGCGACGTCGCGATTTCGTGACACCCTCGGCCAAGGCTTTCTTTTGACTTTGCCTTGTTTAAAACGACCAACTTTGCTTTGTTTACTTTTCGACCTTCTAAACTGCTTGTGTAAGTGGCTAGGACCATTGTTTGACCTCTGAGGGCTGCCCTAAAGGTTGTGTGTGTCAATGCGATCAGTGTTTGTAGTCACATAATCGGATTGGTGCTATTTTGGTGTCTACAAATGCCCCTTTTTGGGAAGCGCTGTGGGTGATGCAGTGCTGAGCAAAAATAGATAACCAAAGCACTAATGATTAGGGTTTCTTGGTAACCTAACCAACTTTTGATGCCCCAAGTATGGAAAGGGCATGCATTCTTGAATCCTTGCTTCTGACGAGCTAAGGAATTTGATTTCAAGTGTTAACCTATTTTGGTGAGGTGTGACTTGAGCTTGGACATTGATCAGTCATGATTAGGCAAAGGGCACAACCTTTTGTCCACAGGGGAACCTTGTGTTCATGCTTCGGGAATGCCAAGTGTTTGATCAATTTGTGATTATTGCTTGTTTATTGCCCCAAGCAGGAGCGTGATTGTCTTTGTCAATGATTCTTTGAATGCATGTCATTGCTTTGATTGGGTGTGTGCTTGTTGATTGGTGACTAAGTGTGACTACCCCCTCAAGCGACGAATCGATGAGGGAATGACCTTCATGAGAAAAGCGACGAGTCGCTTGACCCAAGATGACTTGTGCAAGGGTGCCTTTAGATGGTTTACCATTAAGCATGTGCAATTTCCCGACATTTGGACCTATTTTTGGTGGGTGTTAACCCTTTTGGTGATGCCATAATGGGGTGAAATCGTCGAAAACCCGTCTTCCCATGGAGCGGTCCGGCTATGGTAGCCTTCTTGGGGAAGTAGGAGAGTGACAATTTGAGCCCCGACATCGATTTTCTATGCCAAGAGGTTAAGTGCAAGAGCACTTGTGTCCGACAATGCTTATTGCTATGTTTTTGTGTTGCATTTTTGTGATGTTTTTGTTGTTTTGATTTTCTTGCTTTGTGTATATGTCATGATTTTATGTTATGCACAATGATTGATGTTGATGGATGCATGCTACTTTATATTGATGTATGCACATGGTATGATAAATACGAATGTTTTTGATATATATGTGATATGCAAAATGTAATGGATGAAATGAATTTGTGTTGTTTGGTTAGGGCACCATAGACTGTTTAGGACTTTGTGATTTTGTTTTTATGCGATTGTTGTAGTGGATGACTTTGCTTTTGTGCATGCGGTATTTTTTGTATTTCTTGATGATAATGTGATGATGAAAAGTAGCGCAGTGGGGTTAAAAAATGTAGCTAAGGTTTTTTGAGACTCAGACGGTTTTAACTCACTAGCCATGATTGTACTTTATCTTACAAGACTTTTGAACAAGGTATGAATCGGACTTGTTTTTGACCAAGCTATTTCACATCCCTGTGTGTGCAATTGAGTTCATTTATGTGGTATTTGTCAGGATACCGCCAGTGCCAGATGGGCTTTCAACCGAACTCGTATCGAGGATCACCTAATTAGCTCCACTAACTCCTTTGTTGTATTTAGTTAGATTAATCTGCGATGTTATCCAGGATACCATAAGCTAGCTCATCCTTATGCAAACATTGGTCTGCACACACGCAAAGCGAATGTGACAGACATATCGTCATGCGGGTAGGATACCACCATTGCCAGATAGGTCATCAACCAAACCTGTAATGAGGATCACCTAGATGGTTTTCGAATGCTGAGAATTCCAGGGATTCAAGTTCAGGATATTTGTTGGCTGAATGATTTAGAAAGTTGCTCGTCTATATAGTGATGAAAATCATTGTTTATTTTCTATTAATTCTTTTTGAGCGAGGATTTTGAATAGTGGTGATAACCATTGTTATTTGATTTTGTGTTTTGAGTATTGTGAGTTTGGGTTGGTGAGTGGCCTTGATCCTTGTGGCCTTGGGGACGACTACGCATCCTTTGCAGGGACGTGTAGTACGAATCCTTATGACGTTGGGAACCAAGGGGGTGATGGAGATTATGGAGTAAGGGCATTGATCTTTTAGGCCTTGGGGATGACTACCCATCCTGGTTAGGGGCGGATAGTACGAATCCTTACAACTTGGAGACCAAAGGTGAATGGAAAGTGTTAGGATGATGATTTGTTGGAATTTTGTTTGTGAATGGCGTTGATCCCTTTTGGGTCTTGGGGATGACTACCCATCCTTGGTAGGGACGTGTAGTACAAATCCTTACAACTTTGGGAACCAACTATGATTGGGATTTGGTAGTGGTAAAAACCACTATTTATTAAGGTGAATGGATAGGAAAGAGCTCGTCCTTTTGTCAATTCTCAGCATTCTAGAACCATTCGCACAGGGGGATGAGCAAGATAACCGTTTCACTTATGGTGACCTGGATTACTATGCAGGTTTCATCTTTCGTTCACACAACTTGGGAATTTTTATGTGTTTTAATTTGTGTTGGGATGTTACGTAACAAGGCGTATTTCAAGTGTAACTCTACCTTCGTAAAATCTGTCCGACTCGGTACATTACGTAGCTAAAGAGCAAAATGATGACTGAATTACGAAAACTCTTGATACATTAAAAGACCACTGACTCTAGTGTGGTAAAAAGCAATGCATGGTGTTTTTGTTGTTTTTGTAAAATGGAACAGTGTGGAACAAGATGGACTAGCAGAGCAATTACAGCCTATGGTGCCTTTGACCTGTACGACCACAAATATGCAATGTATGGATGCAATGCTTTAATGCGGCTATGTATTTTTGTATTTTTGATGGATTGATTTTTGTGAATATGAAGATGAGGTGCGAGAAGAGCTCTCTATTGATGAATTTGAGTATGCCTAGAAATGAGATGCAAAAAAAAATTTATTGTTTTTTTTTTTTTTTGATGATTTTTTGAATTTTAACTTTTCTTATTTTTGACCAAGCGATTGTGGAAATCCTTGGAGCATTTTGGGATTGACCAAGCGATTATAGGGATCCTTGGAGCATTTTTGGGATTGACCAAGCGATTATAGAATCCTTGGAGCATTTTTGGGATTGACCAAGCGATTTTAGAATCCTTGGAGCATTTTTGGGATTGACCAAGCGATTTTAGAATCCTTGGAGCATTTTTGGGATTGACCAAGCGATTTTATGGATCCTTGGAGCATTTTTGGGATTGACCAAGCGATTTTATGGATCCTTGGAGCATTTTTGGGATTGACCAAGCGATTGCAATAATCCTTGGAGCATTTTTGGGATTTGACCAAGCGATTGCGATAATCCTTGGAGCATTTTGGGGTTGACCAAGTGATTGCGATAATCCTTGGAGCTTTTGGGATTGACCAAGCGATTATGATAATCCTTGGGGCTTTTGGGGTTGACCAAGTGATTATGATAATCCTTGGAGCTTTTGGGTTTTGACCAAGCGATTGCGATAATCCTTGGAGCTTTTTGGGTGACCAAGTGATTGCGATAATCCTTGGAGCTTTTTGGGTTTTGACCAAGCGATTGCGATAATCCTTGGAGCTTTTTGGGTGACCAAGTGATTGCGATAATCCTTGGAGCATTTTGGGGTGACCAAGTGATTGCGATAATCCTTGGAGCTTTTGGGGTGACCAAGCGATTACGATAATCCTTGGAGCATTTTGGGATGACCAAGCGATTGCGATAATCCTTGGGGCTTTTGGGTTTGACCAAGCGATTGCGGTAATCCTTGGAGCTTTTGGCTTGCTCTTCAGGGGATAGAGGTACCCCCAGCTTGATGGTCTTTGCGCTCTGGATCTGGCTCTGGAGGTATGGGCACGAATGGATCGGCCCTATGCATGGATAGGAGGATAGGGTCCACCCTCGGCACTGATGTTGCTATGAGGTCTCTGGGTGAAAGTTGATCTTTGTGTGCCCAAAGTGGCGGATGTAATGCTTGGTCCCACTGTGGTGGGTTAACGTGCCACTCATGCCCTAGTATTATGTTTAGTTGTTGAATTGCTTCATTGATATTTATGGGATGTTGATGCTGTCGCATGTGATTGTTGTGGGCTATCTCTGTTTTATCCTCACCTTCGACCAATGAGTACAGCTCATCATAGTTTGGAGATTCTGAGACATGGAGGACTGCATCATCAGGTAGCCCTACGGTTAAAGGTTGATCCTCTTCGAAAGGAGCCTCATGTAAGTTGGGCCTTGGGAGCTCCAAAATATTGGTCTCTATCGACTCTAAGTGCTCTAGCGCTTTGCATGTATCGGGAGATTTGAGCTCCTCCTCTTTGGTTGGTTCTTGTTGAGGAACTTGGGGCCTATGGAGGGGTGGCCAGATAGCACCCCCCATGCCTTGGTGGGGCTTTTCATCCCGCTCTTCTTCTTGCTCTGATTCCTCAGAGGCTTCTTGATGAATTTCTAAGGGTGGCCCATAAACCTGAGTGGGTTCCTGAGGAAGGCACCCGTCATTGGTTATAGGAGTGGCCTCCCGCTCATGTCTAGGAGGCGTCAGGGGTGGTGCTTGATGAGGTCACGGAGACTTGTCTCGCACCCGGGGGTTGTGCCTCTCATAATGTTTTGTCTTATGCGTGTGAGGGGTTGGAGTCCTCTCCTGCATAGTGTGTTGGAACAACTCATCCTTCTAGTGTAGAAGGTGCTCTTTATTTAGAAGATACCATTGCTCTAACTATTGTCGTTCTAGCTCAAGTTGCGTGAGTTGCATCCGATGTGCGAAATGCTTGACAGATTCTAAGATAGTTGGTCCTACCGCCTCATGTCTAGAAGGCCTAGATGCCTCTCCGACATATCTATCTCGATCGTAGTGATCCAAGATCTCTATAGGCCGCCTCCCTCTGTTAGGGGTAGCGGCATTCCCTCGGGGCTTTGGCCTCAGTGAGTGATCCTGATAGATAGCAGGTGCGAAGGCGTATTGCTCCTGCACTACATATTTCTCTCGAGGAAGGTAGGGGTCTTCCTCGTGCTCTCTTTCATAAGTGAAAAGGGGATGGATGGAGTTGGCTCGCCCCGCCTGAGGAGCCTTGTGCTCTGGAGGAACCTTGCTCTCTAGATTTGTCCTTGTAGTCTTGACAACTAGAGGGGGTGAAGGAGGGATAGTGTAATCATGTGGTTCCTCCCGTCGAACCCTATGTTGACTTAGCGCTTCATCGCGCGGTGACCGCTCATAGCGAGCATCTAAGGGAGCTCTCCTATGGATGTACCCCTCATGGAAGGGTGTGTGTTGGGTGCTATGCTGAACAGAAGTGCTCCTAGAAGGGGTGCCCCTATAGTCCCTTTCCGTTAAGGTGTGGAGGGGACTGCCTTGTGTGTTAGGTCGCCAAGGTGGTATGACCAAATCCTTGGGGCTATACCGGAGGTGACTTGTGCCTCCTTGGATATTCCCCACAGCATCCGCCCGTGATTGGGCTTGGTTGCGGGTGAGCACCATGATGATGTCTCTCTAAAAACCCTAAAAATTTGAAATGAGTCAGATGGGGCCCAAAATTGGGGTGTGCATCCTTCTTACCATAGATAAGACAAAAATGAAGTTTCAAGTCCTAACTCTAAATACATTAGGAGATATTGACCTCCGAACAGCTCAAAAAGCATAAAAAATTAGGTGATCAAATTTAAAACCTAATTTCAGAGCACTAGATGATGGAATTTGGCCCCGAAAACCTAGAAATTTAAAAATCTCCCAACCAGCTCCCTATAAAATTTCCTGTCAATCGGAGCTACGGTTGAGAAGTTATGGCCCCGACAAGATGCACTAAAATTTAGGGAAAATATATAAGATTTCCCATATTTTGTTGGATGCTCTTGCATCACTTATGGGAACCTTTGGGGTGCTCTTGGGTTGACCAAAGGGTTCATGGACACCTTTGGGGCCTTTTGGGGATGACCAAGCGATTGCGGGAATCCTTGGAGCTTTTTGGAGCGAGTGACAAAATGCATAGATTTTTATCTTTTGTTTATGATTTTTTTTTATTTTTTTGTTACACTAAGCAGAAATGAACACACACATACACAAATGGTGATTATCTCTTTTAAAGATTAATGGTGTGTCCTAAACTGGTTTAGTGCATTTTGATGTTTTGTTTTGTTTTTGCAAGTTTTGAAGAACGTTTAAATGCATAATGTTGGCTCATATGACTCCCATAAATGGTCGCCCCTTCAATATACCATTGTCGGACCGATATACCAACCTCTCTATATACCCGCCCTTACGAGAGGGAAACTATAGGTACGTGAGAGCAGATGGTACGTGGAACATAGGCGGTACGAAAGGGGGATTGTCCCGTTAATGACACCTACCATAGAAGACTTATCCTCGCACGCATGGGAATCACCCCAGAGACACTCGGTCAGCTTTCGTCAGGATTTACGCCTAACAACGGTGACAATCGGGGCATGGGGTCTTACGACCAGCTCCTTGGTTTAAAATGTACCACGTGATGTGTGTGGGGTTCATTTTATTTAATGAAAATGAAACAAGCAGCAACAAATTTCCCTAAGCAAGCAAAATTTGACAGAAAAATAGAAACAGAAAATAATAATAAAAAAAATGACAGGTACAGTTTTGGAACTTTACCTCTTTTCTACTCAAACCGGCTGCCTTTTCTGCCCAAATCAACTGTTTTTTATTCGGACCGGTACCTTTAAGCACAAAAACATAAATTTCAATCAGTTTTTGAATCTAAAAAAAAATAGGGAACGGGGTCCCACCGTGATCGCCACTGAAAGCATGAGATTTCGGAAGAAAAAAATATTTGAGATGCAATCAAAAACCAAAAGCTAAGCCTAAAGAGTGAAATGCATGAAATAGGAAGAACCTAATCAAATCGAGACAAAAGATAATTAGGAGAAATCGAGAGCACAGCCCTTTTATATTAATTCTAAACTCGGTTACAATCCATCTCCTCCCTTCTTAGGGGCTAGGAGTGTTAACATGAGCTTTTGGATTACAATCATGACTTAGTATTCCCTCTTCCGCATGCCCACATTTGAAATGGGCGGGCCAAAGCGTTGTCGTCGCTTACGATGATGAATCCTTGCTTGCTGCTTCTCCTGCGATCAAAGAAACACAAAGGCGTTAGTAGCACCTATAACAAAAGGATAGAGCGTTTGACTTTAGAAATCAATAAGAAATGCATGCAAAAGATTGATTAAACCAGTGAATAAAATAACTCAGGCTGCTACCAGCAAAACAGTCGGTGAATCTGATCGTTGTTACCTGCAAGTTAGTGAAGAACAAAAAATCGACAAAAAACATGAGAATATTTGATAAGCAGCTCCTGAAATCCGAATTATGAGCTATCGCGTAATGCAGGATATATTCGAACATAAAGCGTAATGCAGGATATATATTCGAACATAAAGCATGAACTATTTAAACATCATTAAGCGTAACATAGGATAAACACATGATACAGAATAAATTAAAATGAAGCTAAGAGTGTGCGGGGTGCCCGAGCGGGCTGCCCACCGTTGAAACTTGACTTTGACGCCAATCCACTAGGGATGGGCCCAAAATCTCAGATAATGTGGTGTCATCGAATTGATGGATTACTATGTTAAAATGTCGGGCTTAGGTCCGGATCCACGCTTCTAATAACCACCCAATAACCTCTCTTGCGAAAGATATTACGGGTGTAGAAGAGATGAATCGAAAAGGAGTGCAATCGGGTGTTCAATTTGGCAGCACTTCGTTGCTTGAAAATGTCTACCCACTTGTCCCTTTTTTGGGTGGGAAAGTCCACCATTTTATAGACCCGTGGGGTCTCTTTGGAGGGGCATGCAGGGATGCCACGTGGCGGCCATGCCTTCCCAAGAGGGAGGAGACTCCTCCTTGACTTGTGCTTCCATGACTGCCTTTGTGACAGTCCTCTAACTGCCAATCTGCCCACCTACGCGTGCCTGCACGGTAGGAGGCAATAACTGACTGTCTCTGGCTGCTACTCCTTTAATGTCTGCTTTAATTGGTTTAAAGTCTGCCTTCGATTGGTTTAAAGTCTACCTTTATTGGTTGAATGTCCGCCCAGGCGCAAAGACAGGAGTTTGTCGCGATATAGCGATGTCGCGATATCACTACACCTAAGCCTTAGGTTTCTTTTTGGCCAAAAGTGTCACGATTTTGCGACGTCACGATTTCGTGACACTTCTGACAAAGGCTTTCTTTTGGCCAGAAGTGTCACGATTTCGCGACACTTCTAGCAAAGGCCCTCTTTTGGCCAGAAGTGTCACGATTTCATGACACTTCCAGCAAAGGCCCTATTTTGGGCTTTGGTGTACGTCGCGATATCGCAACACCCTCGACCAAGGCTTTCTTTTAGGCTTTTGGTGTCGCAATTTTGTGACACCCTTGGCCAAGGCTTTCTTTTAGGCTTTTGGTGTCACGATTTCACGACGTCGCGATTTCACGACACCCTCGGCCAAGGCTTTCTTTTGACTTTGCTTTGTTAAAATGACCAACTTTGCTTTGTTTACTTTCCGACCTTCTAAACTGTTGTGTAAGTGGCTAGGACCACTGTTTGACCTCTAAGGGCTGCCCTGAAAGCTGTGTGTGTTAATGCGATCAGTGTTTGTAGTCACATAATCGGATTGGTGTTGTTTTGGTGTCTACAAAAATTTCTATCATCCTTCTTGTTGCTATTGATTAAATATGTGTTCTTGTTGTTGGTGGTGCTTGTTGGGGGTTTTCCATTTTTTTTTGGTTGCATAGGATTATTTCCTTTTTTATTTATAACTAGAGCACGTTCATCTCTAGTATTTATTTACTAAATTACTTCTTGTTAGCTTTCCAGGTAGATTAACTCACAAAAATATTTATCCATGATCAAATATAAATCAAATATTTATCACTAATTAAAATAACAATAATTTTCAATACAACGATATCTCACAAATATAACTCAAAAATATACAATATCAAAAGATTACACGAATGATTAATATTGACTATATTGCATGGAGAGATATCTCCAATATATAATTTTACATGAGTTTTTAGTACTCTAACTATTGATCTCCTTTAACATCTACGAGATACATTCTTTCATATTCTTCATATTGAAACAAAACTCTCATATTGATACATATCAATGTGACTCTTTATTCTCTCTCTTGACACCTTATGATTTCTCTCATATTGACACATAAATTATGAAATATAAATCAACTACCAAACTAATATTTACAAGGGAGCCAAATAATGTAATACATCCAACACCCCCTCATATTATATTATTTGGTAAGAAAACTTTTTGACTTCATTCTTTGATTATTCTTTCTCTTCATTCTTTAGCTTGAAATTTAGCATGGCTAGATACACACAACCTTCATTAGGTCTTCCTTTATAAACTATATGTGTTTTACTTTAGATCAATGTATCTGAGTTACCTCTAGGTCACTACCTTTGCGTCATTGCCTCTGGGTCACTACATCTGGATCATCCACTAGAACAATAATAAGATCATTGTCTCTGTATAATCATCACTATAGGTGCTTTCACTGTAGGTCATCTCCCAAGGTATGCTTGGATCATAATCATTCATTTCACATTTCTTCATGATAACACCAATATCATTCTTTACATTCAATAAATATTTATTTTTTATCACACCTAGTTTCCTTTTGTAGAAACCATATAGCATTCCTTTCATCTTATTTTTTTTGTTCATAATTATCCATCCAAAATCCATTTTTTATTTTTTATTTTCCTTCTTCTTATGTAGATAATATTTTTTAGAATGATTATGTCCACAAGTTTCACAACAATGGAGATTCCAAAAATTTTCTATCTTGTGTTCATGTCTACCACAACGATTACATATATTCTCTATTACAAAATTTCTTTTGCCATTTTGTCCTTCATTGTTATCGATACTATCAATCTCTATCACCAATTTTATGTCATTATTTTCTATCATGAATTTAGTTATTGATTTATCACTTCTGGCCTATCATGTATATCCAAGGCCTTCATATTTTGATCTTATTTTTCATATAATTGACTCTCATTCCTTGTCCATGTTTCCCAAACCTGTGTCTCTCTATCCCATTTTATTTAACAATTTTGAACCAATCCATTTAGTACATCTTTCAAATTAACCAAATTCATCATCATATTGATTTCTTTCAATATCAACTTTTTTTTTGGTCAGTTAAATATATGAGGTATATATTAAAACAGGGTTTTGACAGGGACCCTTGCCTTGAGTACAAGAGGAAACAGGATACCAACCACAGAAGAAGGTGGAGAAGAAGAAAAAACTAGAACAGAGGTTGACCTTTGAGAGGACACTAAGAAGCTAAGCAGAAAGGAAGAAGGAAGTCCTGGGAGAGGACAGAAGAAAAGGAACACCACTACGAAACAAAGACCATAGCCCAAAGAGACAGAAGAGGAGCCACGAAAATTAATTTAGACTTTTCTCCTTGCGAGACTTGCCAAAATTAGTGAAAAACTTAGCTTCGGTCCCAACAGCAGGGGAGTCCTCAGGAAGAATACCGATACCATCGGCCACCGCCTTCAGGTCATCGTTGGTGTGGGGTTTCTTGAAAAAGTGAGCATTGAGAGCGGTACGCAGGTCCACAAGGTGGAGAATGCAATTGGAAATGGACTTTATAACATAATTCATAGCATAATTCTCCAGGTGGGTTTCTGGTTCAGAAGCGCAGTCGCCCGCAAAATCACCCACGAAAATCTCCTTCTTAGATTTGCTTTTCAATCTCGTCGAGCTCCGAACAGGAACATGCTGAAGCTTAGGATCATTGCCAATTTTGAAATCATAGTCACTGTCAGAATCAATGGTACAAGTCTTCTTTCTAAGTTTGGAAACATTTTCAATAATTTTTTGCTTTCTTGCCGACATGCTCTGGTTCTTGGGCAGGGGCTGGGAAGAACTGGCTTTGGATGGACTGGGCTCAGGCTTCAAGATAACACCTTCAGGATAGTGTAATAGCCAATGCTTATAGAGCACATTAAAAAGGCCTCTGTGAATGGGGAGTTTGTCTTTATTTCTATTACAGTCCTCCAAGGTGTGGCTAATGGAATTGAAAATGTATTTGGGAATGTTCATAACCTTGGCATCGCAAAAATGGTTAAAGAAGGCAAAATGAAAATAGGTAAGGGACTTATCTGGATCGTCAACAGTCATGAACTCCATGATGGGCTTTAGGAGACTTCCCCAGGGAAAGGGAAGATCGAAGCGCCGCAACCCAACCAGTTTAGCTCTCCTGCAAAAATCTTTGTCAGTAATTTCTTTTAATTCTTCCTCCCAGTTGTGCTTCTCTCGTCTGATGGATCTTTTGGTGGTAGGCTGGCCCATAATCTCAGTCGAGTCTTAATGTCAAGCACAAAATTCTTGCCTCTGATAGACACCTTCCCTTTTTTCCATGTCTCCATGAAAGCTAGGGTGATTTCCGGATCTTCCCCTTTGAACCTCTTGAAAAATGAAAGGAAATTAGTACCAGCAAAGTAAGACTTGATCACCATAGAAGGCTCAATGAAGGGTTCCATGATACCATCCATGGGGGACACAAACAGAGAAACAAGAAAGCTAGGGTGATTTTCAGATCTTTCAATATCAGCTTTGAGCATCACTATTCCTATCATTATTTGAATCTCTATCATCATCAATTTTGACATCATAAGCTTTTTTTGACCAATCACAAACTATACTCAAATAATCTAAGTTGCTCTCTATATCTTTTATTTTTGTGTCACAACATGCATTTATTATCATAGGGTCCATGTCCTTATTGGATTCCTCATTACTTGATAACAAATATCTGTGATTTACCATACAATTCATGTGTATAGATTTTAATTGTGCAATATACCCTAGTTAATTACTTTGATCTCTTTAATTCTCTTTAAAGGATTCTTGGTCTTGATCCTTCCTAGTGAATGCATTATACTTACAACACTTTGTATTATCACCTTTTTTTTCACAAATATGACAATTTTATTTATTTTTGTTTTGTGATGAAGTACAAAATCCTTTTTCTACTACAAGAGCCTTATTGGATAACTCATTTTGCAATTGATTTTCAATTTAATTTATAGTTAATGGTTCTATCTATAAGATAGAACACATCCTCAGATTAAAAGTAGCTGGACCAATCGATCAATATCATATATAATTGATCAATATCATTGAGTTTATATAAACATATATTATGGCATAATCTTAATTAGAAGTATACAAAGATTAGAGCCCAATATTCTAGATTGGAGCTTTATTCACCTCTCTCCTTTCCATAAAAAATAGTTTTAAAACTATTTTTTTTATGTGTAAAAGAACTTGAAAGCTCGACACTTGATTGAATAGATAAACAACTATTTATTCATTCATGAGTGGGAGAAATTTTGCTCTTAAAAAGGTTGTGTTAATTTGATGAATAAATAATAAAAACATCTAAATAAAAATTATGAATATCAAACAAATTAATAATTGTACTATCAATGATATAATGAATATATTGAATATATTTAGATTCCATCAAGACAAATAAATTTATACCAGTTTCATTTCTCCGATTTAACCAAATTTGATTGTCCACTCGTATTGGGCAGATGTGAATTATTTAGAAAATTTAATTGAAGAATTCCACGTGCTTGTAATTGAACAAACACTCAACCTACCTATCTTTAAACCTATTTTTAATATAAAAATATTAAATTAAAAAAAACCAATTTTTAAAAGAATACGTTCCTGGTCAAAAATACTGTTCCTATGTTGAAATTTCGTTCCACCGTTTGAATACCAATGGCAGTTTAAATTTTAAAAGAATTCGTTCCTGGTCAACGACGGACGAACGTCTAAAACGTCAACGACAAATGAAGGCATCTGCCGTTTATACATCGCCTAATTTTCTAAAAGGTATTTCTTCATTTTGTCTTGTCCCCTATACTCCTCATATTCCGTTTCTTTTTAATGCTATAAATGGGTTTGGTTAAAGGTCCTTACTCCACCATTTTCACTCACAAGCGAAGATTACTCGACAGTCTTCCGATTTTGCCTTATCTTCATCTCTCTGTAAGCGTATTTAATATATAAAGCAAAAAAACATGGGGGAAACGGTGGGCATTCTCAAAGTGCGGGTTGTCAAGGGAACCAATTTGGCAGTTCGAGATTTGAATAGCAGTGATCCTTATGTTATCGTCCGCTTTGGCGATCAGGTAAACTTTTCTTCTTAAATTTCTTAACCATTCATTAAATGTTCTAGCCCTTATTACGGTATGTTCCAAATATATATGTTTTCATCTGTTGATTTGGGAAACTAACGTTGTCTTTGTGTGGCAGAAAGTGAAGACTCGAGTAATTAAACAGAATCTGAATCCCGTTTGGAATGAAGAATTATCGCTTTATATACCCCAGTCTACCCCCGTTTTCCTCAAACTGGCAAGTATATAGTATTACCATTTTCTTTTCCATTTTCATAAAATATCAATCTGGTAAGACGAATAGGCAGAATAACGGTTTTAGATGTGCAGGAAGTGTATGACAGGGACATATTGAGAAGAGACGACAAGATGGGAGATGGCCAAGTCTGTTTGAAGGATCTTGCCACGGCTGTGATGATGCAAAAGATTCAACATACAAATAGAGATATTAGTTGTGTCTCTGACAACAAATCAGATGAGCCACTGTCGTCAATACTGGCTAAGGAGATAACGAGCAAGAGTGTTATTAGTTGTGTGGATGGAAATATGGTACAGAAAGTGTGTGTAAAGCTTGAGAATGTGGAGTGTGGCGAATTGGAATTGCAGATCAAATGGATCGACCATACCGATTAGTTGACTATTAATGAAACGATGAAATTACTTCTGAAGATTTTATGTCTGAGGTCATATAACAATAGAAATAAAAAATAAAAAAACAACCCTTAGTTGTGGAGCGTTAAACAATGTCGATGATAACTCTGGTGACTTGACAATGTCATCGAATAAATCCCGCCTATCCCACGTGCTCTGTGGTTTAATATGGAAGTTTCTATAAAATTAAACATTAAAAATGATTATACTTTTTCCATTCTGAACTATAAACCTTATGTTTTGATTATTGAAGACACATAGAAACTTTACCTTGCGCCACTTGTTTATGCATAATACTGAAATAACAAAAGGAAGATTTACTCGTATATTTTTAGTCTTGCAATTATTAAAATGATATAATTATGTCGAATGACATTTGGTGTAATGGCAGTTGCATGTAGTTTTGAAGTCTATTCCAAGTCTATTCCTCTTGTATTTGCTTGGCTGATATTTGTAAATAACATTCAATATAAAAAAAATGATATAATTATGAAAATAATATAGAGGGGATGTTTCATTTGTATGAGACGGGCAGCTAGTTGTATGTGACTTGATGATGTTGTTACTTTCAACTTTAAAAATTTCATTCATTTGATTAACAATTTTTATATATTAAATTTTCATAGGTTGCATCTACAACATTTCGTGGGGTTTAAGATCCATTTGTTCTTCGTGGAACTAGACCTTCTACCTTTGATCCAATTTAAAAATAAGACACCTGAAAAATAAGATATATATATTTATTTATTTATTTTGAAAGAAATTTATTTTATTGGTTCAGTCAAGAAAACCATGTTCGTTAAAACTTTTTTTTAATTTTATTTGTTAATTTATTATATTTTATTTTTAACAAATATTAATAATTTGTTAGTATCTTTATAAGATTTTATCCATGTTGTAAGAGGTTTTCCATATTTTTTTGCTTTAAAAGATCTTAAAATATAATTAATCAAGGAAGAGGGTTTTATTTATATAATGCCTTAAACATAGATATCTTTGTAGAAAAGTGATATGGATTATTGCACTATGATTTAGTAAAGAAAGTCACTTAAACCATTGTTATTATA
This sequence comes from Wollemia nobilis, assembly GCA_028583015.1. Classification (NCBI taxonomy): domain Eukaryota; kingdom Viridiplantae; phylum Streptophyta; class Pinopsida; order Araucariales; family Araucariaceae; genus Wollemia; species Wollemia nobilis. The sequence continues at coordinate 8,330,542 of JAQPPZ010017210.1, read as the reverse complement.
TATTTTGTAATACACCACAAATTAGTTGTATATGTTTACTTATTTTTGTGTTTTATTATCTATGTGAAGATGATATCTTGAGCTCAAAATAAATTGATTTCTAATCAAAGTGAAAATATCCATTTGAAATTTGCTAGTAAAAATGATATTTTTGTTATAGAAAATATGGTAGGCATGTTATGTAATTTAAAAATTTAATTCAAAAGCACCTCAAATACCTTGTCATTATGAGTGGATATAATGGAAAAAATATGCATGCATCAAATTTTAATTTATGACAATCAATTTCATTGTTTTTCCTTCTTATATAGGAAGACCTTTAATGAAATTTATAAAAAAAAATTCCATTTATTTGTTAAATTTATAATTTTTACAACAATCTTGGGGATTTGACTATTTTTACTTTATTACTCTAACAGACTTCACAATATTCTCTAAAAATCATTAATTCTCGTTTAAAACCATTTTTCTTTATGCTATTTTATTTCATTTTTCCCTTATCTTCTAATTACAAAAAATTATTCATTTAAGAAGGAACCACCCTCCTTAAAAATCATAGATAAGTTTAATCATCACTTCTAATAGGGACTAAAATATAATCTAATATATAATAGTATTAAAAAAATAGTATATGATGATGCAGATAAATAGATGGATGGGGCAACCCTTTTGAATTGTAAATGTAATATTTTATAAGCACCACCTTTTGATTATTCATGGTCATCCCTATAACCTCCATGTACTTAGGCGTATGGAGGAATTTTTATCGTATAATAGTTTCATGGCCTTTGGAATATTGGATGCATATTAGGCTTTCAGTTGTTAGGCCTAGTGTCCAAATACTATGCATGTAATATGGCTATTTAAAGCCACTTTGATAATGCAAATTAACATGTCAAGTTTTGTGAATAATTTAGTTTATATTTCTATGAATTTGTATCTTAATACCATATTTTAATATAATGACCACCCTTTTAAATTTTAAATGTAATATTTATAAGCACCACATTTTGATTATTTGTGGTCATCCCTATAGCCTCCATATAATCAAGCATTTGGAGGAAATTTCTATCATGTAATAGTTTCATGGCCTTTAGATGCATATTAGACTTGTAGCCGGTACGTCTAGTGTCCAAATCCTATGTGTGTAATATAAATATTTATAGCCACTTTGATAATGCAAATTAATAGGTTGAGTTTTATGAATCATTTAATTTATATTTTTGTAAATCTGTATTAGTTTGGTTTTAGAGTGGTAAGCTAGATTGGGAGAGAGTATCCTCTTCCCTTAGCTCAATCTAGTTCACATAGATAAATCTCCCATTAATTGGTCTTGGAATCAATGTATGAGTTTGATCTATTTAGTTTGAAATGTGTCACCCTGGTCTAGTTGTGTTAGCTCTTAATTTGCTAGTTCATATTCTTCTAAAGCATCCTTGTTAATTGACTTAAAGCCTCTATTATTTGAGTTAGAAGTTTTTGGAGCAAGAAAATAAAATTATGGAGCATATTGTTTCAATGGGGAATATTCTATGATAATAATGAAGTCATCATGTTTTACGACATAGAATATTGTTCAACAACATGTAGAACAAAGGTGTTCTTCAAGAAAATGACATCAAATGCTAGTGCTATTAAAATATTCTGAATGCATTTCTCTTCAATCAAATGTTGTAGATGGTCTATGGCTATGATGTTTATCTAATAACATCTCCTTTAGATTACATTTGAAACTACATTTGACGTGAATATAATGCATATAGCCACATATTAAAAGAGAAAAATAACATATCAAATGTGAAGCTACATCTTGGGAACATGTACATGTATCGTTAGAAGAAATTTTTTTATTTTTGCCTAAATAAATTGACCATCGAATAGTATAAAAATTATTGCATATGAACATTTCACTATAGCACTTTTGTGTGATGAATATAATATAATATGCTTATTTTTTCCAGTAACTTTATCTATTGTGAGTTTCATTGTAAGATCTTTTTGACATTGCAGTTGATCAAGACCAAGTCTTTCATACCATTTGCATATCCCTAACATTTGCTAGTCATCCATAGCAACCAATCTAAATGCTCTCTCCCTTGGTGATGTGGTTGTCTCCCTTAAATATTCATAGCCAGCAATCTATTTTGTCTACCATATGTCCTCCACTCCAAATTGTTACTATGGTTCATAGCCCTCTATCATGCATAGGTGTCCTACATTATTTTTTTAATATGAATATTGTTAAAATAGGCCTTGGACAAGGTTGATTTCAACTAGAAGATGTCAACTATGTAAAGTGTTCTTACATTTCTAAAAATTTGGATATTATCCACTATGAGTTATGTGATGATAGTACATGTTTCAAGGAGTAGCATTTTTTGATTGAATTAATTTTATTTTACCATCTGCAATTCCATCCTATTTCTTTGTACTGCCTCACACTACCACCACATTTCAATCAGATCTACTCTCTAAACCACTCTAGCCAAATGTTCCTCAATATGTCACATCATACATATCTACAAATCCATGTGGTGCTTCACCAACATAAGGAGAAGGTACAAAGTAGCATTCATTATTAGTTGTTTATGCTTACATCAACTTTTATTAGAATATAGGGGTTAAATCAGGGGTATTTTTAAATAGGGATCTTTTTGTGTAATATCTCACATTGTACACATCAAATTTGGTATTTTGTTTTAAATATCATAGCTTAGGTGTATATTTACTATATCAAGTCGATGATTTAGGGATACACCACCTGGATTTGAAATAATTTACTCTTCATATTGATATGTCCTAACCACCTTTGAAATGTCTAGTTTCTCATGTACATCAACCTTTAAAATATTTTTACTTGATTTTTGTATAACGTTAATCATCAAGGTTGATCTAACATTTTAAAATGAAGGAACATAATTAAGAATATTACGAGAATAGTCTAAATGCAAAGACATATTATCCTATTTCTTTTATTTTTTGGGGATCTTCTAGTTTTTCATGTAAAACAAGGTATCATCCTATTGGATGGCCTTATTTACAAGTGTTGGAAATATATTTTTGAGATGAAAATAGTAGAAGCTGTAGACACCAAAACAACACCAATCCGATTATGTGACTGCAAACACTGATCACTTTGACAAACACAGCCCCCAGGGCAGCCCTCAGAGGTCAAACAGTGGTCTTCACCACTTTCATAGCAATTTTGTGAGGTCAAGAAGCAATTTGGCACACTTAGACACTTTGCCTAGTAATCGTCTCACCCGGGGATGATTTCGAATTGAAATCGTCTCACCCAGGGACGATTTCTGAAATCATCCCTGGGTGGGACGATTTCCAAGTTTAACGGGCAAAAAGGCAAATGAGGCCAAGTGGCAGCCTAGAACAGTCAGTTGAGGATTCTTGTCTTGCATGCGTGTGTAGGTGGACAGAGGGGTCGTTAGAAGACTGTTACAAAAAGCATTTATCAAAGCTCAAGTCAATGGGGGACTCCCCTCCCTCATGGGAAGACAAGACTGCCACATGGTGCCTATGCCCAACACATGGCATTTTTGCTTCCCTCCCAAAAGAGACCCCTTGGGTCTATAAAAGGTGGGAATTTTCTCACCCAAAAGAGAGGTTGAAGGAGTTTTCAAGCAACGAAGTGCTGCCGAATTGAAGACCCACTTGCATCCCTCTTGGTTCGCCTTCCCACATCCACCAATCTCTTTTGCAAGGGAGGTTGTTGGGTGGCCTTTGGAAGCTCGAACCTTACCCAAATCCAACGCATGGACACCTGAACCTACCAATTCATAGACCCCCCAATCCTAAAAGGTTTTGGGCCCATCCCTGGTGGATTGGCTCCAGAATCGAGGGCCAACGGTGGGAGGCCCACTTAGGCACCCCCACACCTCCCAAGTCCTATTTTTAGTTTTTGAGAACTTTAGATTATTTTTTAGATTGCATTCTGTGTTACTAGGTCTGATTAGTCCATAGCTGCAATTTTGTAACTTTTGGTCAGATTCTAGGATGTTTTGTATTGCTTTTTCGTTTCGCTAACTTGCAGGTGTCAAGGTAAAATTCCCGATGGTGGAGGCCAAATTGGGAAAATCCGACCATCTGGGTCGTCCCAAAATGGCCCCAATTACATAACCCCCTTGTTTGCAGGCATTTTGTAGGTCTTGGGATCCAAAATTGGAGCGTGTCAGTTCGGCTTCCCCAACACAGAAGAAATCGTCCCACCCAGGGACGATTTACAGTCAAAAATCGTCCCACCCAGGGATTATTTCCAGTGGAAAGCAGATTGGCCGACTGTATCAGTGGCAGTGGCCTTCTGGTAACTTTTCTTACCTTCTGTCAAGTTTTGAAGCAATTTGGATTCACTGTATTCATTGTTTCAGGCAAATATTTACATGCATATTTTGTTAGTTTCAGAGAGCAAACGCTTTTCATTTGTAGCAGGTGCTACTGACGTCTTGGTCATTTCTTTGTTCGCAGGGAGAAGCAGCAGAGGCGAAGAACTCATCGACATCAGCGGCGACATCATCTTGGCCCGCCCATTGCAATCGTGGGCATGCGGAAAGAGGAATCATTCAGTGATTGTAATCAAACTCTATTTGCGCTCCTAGCCCCTGAAAAGGGAGGAGACATCATTGTAACAGAGATCAAGGGATATTAATGAAAGGGCTGTGTTTTCTCTATTTGATTGTGTCTCTTCCAATGTGTTTCTTTTCCATTTCATGCAATTTACATTTCTAGGACTTAAGCATACTTAATTTTGAATGCAATCGCACTTGGTGTTTCCTTTGCAATTGGAATCATTGTAACTCTATTTGCACATGCTTAACGGTAAACCCTCTAAAGGCACCCTTTCACAAGTCATCTTGGGTCAAGCGACTCGTTGCTTCTCTCACAAAGGTCATTCCCTCATCGATTCATCGCTTGAGGGGGTAGTCACACTTAGTCACCAACCAAAAATCACACACCCAATTAAGGAAAAAGACATGCATTCAAAGAATCATTGACAAAGACAATCACGCTCCTGCTTGGGGCAGTAAACAAGCAACAATCAAATAAATCAAACACTTGGCATTTCGTGAATCATGGACACAAGGTTCCCCCTGAGGATAAAAATGCCCTTCACTTGTTCATGACTGATCAATGTCTAATTTCAAGTCACACCTCACCAAAATAGGTTAATACTTGAAATCAAATTCCTTAGCTCGTCAAAAGCAAGGATTCAAGAATGCATGCCCTTTCCATACTTGGGGCATCAAAAGTTGGTTAGGTTACCAAGAAACCCTAATCGGTAGTGCTTTGGTTATCTATTTTTGCTCAGCACTGCGTCACCCGCAGCGCTTCCCAAAAAGGGGCATCTGTAGACACCAAAACAGCACCAATCCGATTATGTGACTGCAAACACTGATCGCTTTGACAAACATAGCCCCCAGGGCAGCCCTCAGAGGTAAAACAGTGGTCTTAACCACTTTCATAGCAATTTTGTGAGGTCAAGAAGCAATTTGGCACACTTAGACACTTTGCCTAGTAATCGTCTCACCCAGGAACGATTTCTAAAATCGTCCCTAGGTGGGACAATTTCCAAGTTTAATGGGCAAAAAGGCAAATGAGGCCAAGTAGCAGCCCAGAACAGTCAGTTGAGGACTCCTGTCTTGCACGCGTGTGTAGGTGGACAAAGGGGCCGTTAGAAGACTGTTACAAAAAGCATTTATCAAAGCTCAAGTCAATGGGGGACTCCCCTCCCTCATGGGAAGACAAGACTGCCACATGGCGCCTATGCCCAACACATGGCATTTGTGCTTCCCTCCCAAAAGAGACCCCTTGGGTCTATAAAAGGTGGGACTTTTCTCACCCAAAAGATACAGGTTGAAGGAGTTTTCAAGCAACGAAGTGCTACCGAGTTGAAGACCCACTTGCATCCCTTTTGGTTCACCTTCCCACATCCACCAATCTCTTTTGCAAGGGAGGTTGTTGGGTGGCCTTTGGAAGCTCGAACCTGACCCAAATCCAACACATGGACACCTGAACCAACCAATTCACCGACACCCCCAATACTAAGAGTTTTTGGGCCCATCCCTAGTGCATTGGCTCCAAAATCAAGTGCCAACGGTGGGAGGCCCACTTGGGCACCCCCGCACTCCCCAAGTCCTATTTTAAGTTTTAGAGCATTTTAGATTACTTTTTCAGGTTGCATTTTGTGTTATTAGGTTTGATAAACCCATAGCTGCAATTTTGTAACTTTTGGTCAGATTCTAGTATGTTTTGTGTCGCTTTGTTGTTTCATTGACTTGCAGGTGGCGATATCAAATTCCCGAAGATAGAGGCCAAATTGGAAGAATCCGACCATCTGGGTCATCCCAAAATGGCCCCAATTACATAACCCCATTGTCTGCAGGTGTTTTGGAGACCTCGGGAGTCGACATTGGAGCATGTTAGTTCGACTTCCCCAACACAGAAGAAATCGTCCCACCCAGGGACGATTTACAATCAGAAATCGTCCCACCTAGGGACGATTTCCGATTGAAAGCAGATTTGCCGACTGTCTCAGTGGCAATGGTCCCGTTGGTAACATTTTCTTGTCTTCCGGCAAGTTTTGAGTCGTTTAGAATCATTTTGTTCACTGTTTTAGATAAATGTTTGCATGCATATTTCGTTAATTTTAAAGAACAAACACCTTTCATTTGCAGCAGGTGCTACTGACATCTTGGTTGTTTCTTTGTTTGGGAGAAGCAGAGGAGGTTAGAAACTCATCGACATCAGCGACGGCATCATCTTGGCCCACCCATTGCAATCGTGGGCACGTGGAAAGAGGAATCATTCAGTGATTGTAATCAAACTCTATTTGCGCTCCTAGCCCCTGAAAAGGGAGGAGACGTCATTGTAACAGAGATCAAGGGATATTAATGAAATGGCTGTGTTTTCTCTATTTGCTTGTGTCTCTTCCAATGTTTTTCTTTTCCGTTTCATGCAATTTACATTTCTAGGACTTAAGCATACTTGATTTTGAATGCAATCGCACTTGGTGTTTCCTTTTCCTGGAATCTCGTGCTTTCAGTCCCCCAGGGCAGCCATCAGAGGTAAAACAGTGGTCTTAACCACTTTCATAGCAATTTTGTGAGGTCAAGAAGCAATTTGGCACACTTAGACACTTTGCCTAGTAATCGTCTCACCCAGGGATGATTTCTGAATTGAAATCATCTCACCTAGGGACGATTTCAGAAATCGTCCCTGGGTGGGACGATTTCCAAGTTTAACGGGCAAAAAGGGCAAATGAGGCCAAGTGGCAGCCTAGAATAGTCAGTTGATGACTCCTGCCTCGCACGCGTGTGTGAGTGGGCAAATAGGCCATTTGAGGACTGTCACAAGGGCAGTTATGAAAGCCCAAGTCAACGGAGGACTCCCCTCCCTCATGGGAAGACAAGACTGCCACATGGCGCCTATGGCCAACACATGGCATTTATGAAACCCTAATCAGTAGTGCTTTGGTTATCTATTTTTGCTCAGCACTGCGTCACCCACAGCGCTTCCCAAAAAGGGGCATCTATAGACACCAAAACAACACCAATCCGATTATGTGATTGCAAACACTGATCGCTTTGACAAACACAGCCCCCAGGGCAGCCCTCAGAGGTCAAACAGTGGTCTTAACCACTTTCATAGCAATTTTGTGAGGTCAAGAAGCAATTTGGAACACTTAGACACTTTGCCTAGTAATCGTCTCACCCAGGGACAATTTTTGAATTGAAATCGTCTCACCCAGGGACGATTTTTGAAATCGTCCCTGGGTGGGACGATTTCCAAGTTTAACGGGCAAAAAGGCAAATGAGGCCAAGTGGCAGCCCAGAACAGTCAGTTGAGGACTCCTGTCTTGCACGCGTGTGTAGGTGGACAGAGGGGCCGTTAGAAGACTATTACAAAAAGCATTTATCAAAGCTCAATTCAATGGGGGACTCCCCTCCCTCATGGGAAGACAAGACTACCACATGGCGCCTATGGCCAACACATGGCATTTGTGCTTCCCTCCCAAAAGAGACCCCTTGGGTCTATAAAAGGTGGGAATTTTCTCACCCAAAAGAGAGGTTGAAGGAGTTTTCAAGCAACGAAGTGCTGCCGAATTGAAGACCCACTTGCATCCCTCTTGGTTCGCCTTCCCACATCCACCAATCTCTTTTGCAAGGGAGGTTTTTGGGTGGCCTTTGGAAGCTCAAACCTTAACCAAATCCAACGCATGGACACCTGAACCTACCAATTCACTGACCCCCCAATCCTAAAAGGTTTTGGGCGCATCCCTGGTGGATTGGCTCCAGAATCGAGGGCCAACGGTGGGAGGCCCACTTGGGCACCCCCGCACCTCCCAAGTCCTATTTTTAGTTTTTGAGCACTTTAGATTATTTTTTAGATTGCATTCTGTGTTACTAGGTCTGATTAGTCCATAGCTACAATTTTGTAACTTTTGGTCAGATTCTAGGATGTTTTGTATTGCTTTGTCGTTTCGCTAACTTGCAGGTGTCAAGGTCAAATTCCCGAGGGTGGAGGCCAAATTGGGAAAATCCGACCATCTGGGTCGTCCCAAAATGGCCCCAATTACATAACCCCCTTGTTTGAAGGCGTTTTGCAAGTCTCGGGATCCGACATTGGAGCATGTCAGTTTGGCTTTCGCAACACAGAAGAAATCGTCCCACCCAGGGACGATTTAAAGTCAGAAATCGTCCCACCCAGGGACGATTTCCAGTGGAAAGCAGATTGGCCGACTGTATCAGTGGCGATGGCCTTTTGGTAACTTTTCTTACCTTCTGTCAAGTTTTGAAGCAATTTGGATTCACTATATTCACTGTTTCAGGCAAATATTTACATGCATATTTCGTTAGTTTCAGATAGCAAACGCTTTTCATTTGCAGCAGGTGCTACGACGTCTTGGTCATTTCTTTGTTCACAGGAGAAGCAGCAGAGGCAAAGAACTCATCGACATCAGCGACGACATCATCTTGGCCCGCCCATTGCAATCATGGGCACGCGGAAAGAGGAATCATTCAGTGATTGTAATCAAACTCTATTTGCGCTCCTAGCCCCTGAAAAGGGAGGAGACATCATTGTAACAGAGATAAAGGGATATTAATGAAAGGGTTGTGTTTTCTCTATTTGATTGTGTCTCTTCCAATGTGTTTCTTTTCCATTTCATGCAATTTACATTTCTAGGACTTAAGCATGTTTAATTTTGAATGCAATCGCACAGAAATCGTCTCACCCTGAGACGATTTTAAAATCGTCTCTACTAGGGATGATTTCTGTTCTGTTAATCGTCTCACCAAGGGACGATTTTCTGTCTGCAACTTTTCAGAGCAAAAATTTAGAGACAACAGGAGCAGGCAGAGAAGAGGTAGGGATTTTCATGATCTCTATTATATTTTTTCTATTTTTTTTTTCTGTTTCTTTAATTGTTTTCATTTAATCCTGCATTGCATTAGAAAAAGTCATGTATGCTAGTTTCATTTTGTTGAATAAAACGAATCCCACACACATCACGAAACAATTTTAAACCAAGGAGCTGGTCGTAAGACCCCAGCCCTTGATCAAGACCATTGGTGGATTTCATCACCACCTTGGCTTGATTTGCATCCATTTCCCAATTGTCAATCGTTGTTAGGCGTAAATCCCGACGAAGACGGACCGAGCGTAGGCGGGGTGATTCCCATGCGCGCGAGGATAAGTTTTCTATGGTAGGTGCCATTAACGGGACAATCCCCTTCCATACCGCCTACGTACCACGTACCTTCTACTCTCACGTACCTATAGTATCCCTCTCATAAGGGCGGGTATATAGAGAGGTTGGTATATCGGCCTGGCTGGTATATTGAAGGGGCGACATTTTTGGAGTTATAAGAGCCTACATGATGCATTTAAACGTTCTAAAAAACCTAAAAAAACAAAATAAAACATCAAAATGCACTAAACCAGTTTAGGACACACCAAGAATCCTTAAAAGAGATAATCACGGTTTTGTGAATGTGTGTGTTTAATTCTGCTTAGTGTAGACAAAAAAAAAGAAAATCATAAAACGAGATAAAAACTTATTTAGATAGCATAGAAGCACCGCAATGGTGTACACCCGTAGTCAAGCCCAATCATTGTAGTCACACTTAGTCACCAACCAACAATCACACACCCAATTAAATAAAAAGACATGCATTCAAAGAATCATTGACAAAGACAATCACGCTCCTGCTTGGGGCAGTAAACAAGCAACAATCAAATCAATCAAACACTTGGCATTTCGTGAATCATGAATACAAGGTTCCCCTGAGGTAAAAACGCCCTTCGCCTATTCATGACTCATCAATGTCTAAGTTCAAGTCACACCTACCCAAAATAGGTTAACACTTGAAATCAAATTCCTTAGCTTGTCAGAAGCAAGGATTCAAGAATGCATGCCCTTTCCATACTTGGGGCATCAAAATTTGGTTAGGTTACCAAGGAACCCTAATCATTAGTGCTTTGGTTATCTATTTTTGCTCAGCACTGCGTCACCCGTAGCGCTTCCCAAAAAGAGGCATCTGTAGACACCAAAACAGCACCAATCCGATTATGTGACTGCAAACACCGATCGCTTTGACAAACACAGCCCCCAGGGCAGCCCTCAGAGGTCAAAAAGTGGTCTTAACCACTTTCATAGCAATTTTGTGAGGTCAAGAAGCAATTTGGCACACTTAGACACTTTGCCTAGTAATCGTCTCACCCAGGGACGATTTCTGAATTGAAATCGTCTCACCCAGGGACGATTTCTGAAATCGTCCCTGGGTGGGACGATTTCCAAGTTTAACGGGCAAAAAGGCAAATGAGGCCAAGTGGCAGCCCAGAACAGTCGCTTGATGACTCCTGCCTTGCACGCGTGTGTAGGTGGACATAGGGGCCGTTAGAAGACTGTCACAAAAGGCATTTATCAAAGCTCAAGTCAATGGAGGACCCCCTCCCTCATGGGAAGACAAGACTGCCACATGGCGCCTATGGCCAACACATGGCATTTGTGCTTCCCTCCCAAAAGAGACCCCTTGGGTCTATAAAAGGTGGGACTTTTCTCACCCAAAACAGACAGGTTGAAGGAGTTTTCAAGCAACGAAGTGCTGCCGAATTGAAGACCCACTTGCATCCCTCTTGGTTCACCTTCCCACATCCACCAATCTCTTTTGCAAGGGAGGTTGTTGGGTGGCCTTTGGAAGCTCGAACCTTACCCAAATCCAACGCATGGACACCTGAACCTACCAATTCGCCGACCCCCCAATCCTAAAAGGTTTTGGGCCCATCCCTAGTGGATTGGCTCCAAAATCGAGGGCCAACGGTGGGAGGCCCACTTGGGCACCCCCGCACCTCCCAAGTCCTATTTTTAGTTTTTGAGCATTTTAGATTATTTTTTAGATTGCATTCTGTGTTACTAGGTCTGATTAGTCCATAGCTGCAATTTTGTAACTTTTGGTCAGATTCTAGGATGTTTTGTATTGCTTTGTCGTTTCGCTAACTTGCAGGTGTCAAGGTCAAATTCCCGAGGGTGGAGGCCAAATTGGGAAAATCCGACCATCTGGGTCGTCCCAAAATGGCCCCAATTACATAACCCCCTTGTCTGCAGGTGTTTTGGAGACCTCGGGAGTCGACATTGGAGCGTGTCAGTTCGGCTTCCCCAACACAGAAGAAATCGTCCCACCCAGGGACGATTTACGATCGTAAATCGTCCCACCCGTGGACGATTTCCAGTGGAAAGTAGATTGGCCGACCGTCTCGGTGGCAGTGGCCTTCCGGTAACTTTTCTTACCTTCTGTCAAGTTTTGAAGCAATTTGGATTCACTGTATTCACTGTTTCAGGCAAATATTTACATGCATATTTCGTTAGTTTTAGAGAGCAAACGCTTTTCATTTGCAGTAGGTGCTACTGACGTCTTGGTCATTTCTTTGTTCGTAGGAGAAGCAGCAGAGGCGAAGAACTCATCGACATCAGCGGCGACATCATCTTGGCCCGCCCATTGCAATCGTGGGCACGCGGAAAGAGGAATCATTCAGTGATTGTAATCAAACCCTATTTGCGCTCCTAGCCCCCGAAAAGGGAGGAGACATCATTGTAACAGTAGATCAAGGGATATTAATGAAAGGGCTGTGTTTTCTCTATTTGATTGTGTCTCTTCCAATGTGTTTCTTTTCCATTTCATGCAATTTACATTTCTAGGACTTAAGCGTACTTAATTTTGAATGCAATCGCACTTGGTGTTTCCTTTGCCCGGAATCTCGTGCTTTCAGTGGCGATCACGGTGGGACCTGTTCCCTGTTTTTAATATCACAGAAAAACTAATTGGGTTTTTGTGTTTTGTGTTTTACAGGTACATTTTTCTTGCAGACTGTTAATCGTCTCTGCAAGGGACGATTTCTGTTCTGGAAATCGTCTCACCCTGAGACGATTTTAAAATCGTCTCTGCCAGGGACGATTTCTCGTTCCGTTAATCGTCTCACCAAGGGACGATTTTCTGTCTGCAACTTTTCAGAGCAGAAATTCGGAGGCAACTGGAGCAGGCAGAGAAGAGGTAGGGATTTTATCATCTCTGTTGAAATTTTCTGTTTCTGTTTCTGTTTCTTTGACTGTTTTCATTTTAGCTTGCATTGCTTAGGAAAAGTCATTCATGCATGTTTCATTTTCGCTGGATAAAATGAACCCCACACACATCACGAAACAATATTAAACCAAGGAGCTGGTCGTAAGACCCCAGCCCTTGATCAAGACCATTGGTGGATTTAATCACCACCTTGGCTTGATTTGCATCCATTTCCCGATTGTCAACTGTTGTTAGGCGTAAATCCTGACGAAGACAGACCGAGCGTAGCTGGGGTGATTCCCATGCGCGCGAGGATAAGTTTTCTATGGTAGGTGCCATTAACAGGACAATCCCCCTTCCGTACCGCCTACGTACCACGTACCTTCTGCTCTCACGTACCTATAGTCTCCCTCTCGTAAGGGCGGGTATATAGAGAGGTTGGTATATCGGCCTGGCTGGTATATTGAAGGGGCGACCTTTTTGGAGTTATAAGAGCCTACATGATGCATTTAAACGTTCTACAAAACCTACAAAAACAAAACAAAACATCAAAATGCACTAAACCAGTTTAGGACACACCAAGAATCCTTAAAAGAGATAATCACGGTTTTGTGAATGTGTGTGTTTAATTCTGCTTAGTGTAGACAAAAAAAAAAAAAATCATAAAACGAGATAAAAACTTATTTAGATAGCATAGAAGCACCGCAATGGTGTACACCCGCAGTCAAGCCCAATCAAGGGCGGAAGCTCCGGAAGGTACACAAAAAGCAGGCGCAAGTCGCCTTCACTTCAGTCCTGAGGATTTGGTCATACCGCCTTATAGGTCAAACCTACAAAAGAATCCAATTCATAATCCTCGGTGGGGTATGCCTATTCAAAGCAGCCCCTTTCGGGAAGATGCCTTACATGTAGACCTTGACATAAATAGAGAATCACCTCTTGAAGCTAGGCATGAGTGGCCACCGCGCGATGAAGCGCTAAATAGGCACACCGTCCATTTAGAGGGGCAACGTGGATATGGCATCCCTTCTTTACCTCTCATCAGAATAGAGAGACCAAATCCGGAGCGTAGGGCTCCTTACATAGGGCGACCTAACTCCGCCCATCCCATTTACACCCGTGAAAGGGAGTATGAGGAAGATCATCGCATTCCTCAAGGACAACAACATACAACTCGGGAACCTTATGCTTCTGCACCAGCCGGATATCATGATCACCCCTTGAGGCCATAACCTCGAGCACATACCGCCTACCTCGACAGAGGGAAGCGACCCCTTGAGATTTTAGAGCATCAAAACCGAGGTAAACCCATAGGAGGAACATTTGAACCTTCTGAACAAAATAGGGTAGATCAAATTGACCCGGCTGTCGCCAGATATACCACCCGTCAAGCCCAAATCATGCGGCTTAAACAAAGTCAGCAAGAGATAGAGTATCAATACCGCTTGGATAAAGAACGCATGCAACGCGAAGCGGATGAGTTACGCTATGAAATACCTGAGAGGGGGCCAACCCCTCGCATCCAAAGAGCTGAATAAGTATGAGAGGCGTAATCCGTTGGTGCAGGACAGGTCTCCACGACCTCGTCAAGCTCTGCCCCCAAGACCCCATAGATTCGAGAGGGAGGCAACTCCCCGAAACAATGATGGGTACCTTCAGCAAGAGCTTGATCAGGGTCATAGGTTTCGCCCTGAGACTCCTCAAGAATTTTATGAGGAGTATGAACCAGAAGAGGAATATATTGAAACTCCCCATCAAGGCAGGAAGGATGCCATTCGGCCACCCCTCCATAGGCCTCCAGTTTACCGTAACTTGCAACAAGAGCGAACAAGAGAGGAAGAAATAAAATCTTCCGATGCATACCAAGCGCTATTGGAGCGTTTGGAGTCTCGTGGAGACAAAAGCCTACTGGGCATCAAAAACCCACATTACGTCTACTCCGCAATAATCCGATGCATCCCTCAGTGCCTACACCTCTTTACCCCGAACACTTCAAGTTGCCTCAATTGGCAGTTTTTAAAGGTGAAGAGGACGCACAGGAACATGTTACACGATTTCTAAGCCAATGCTTCGGCATTCAAGATAATGACGCATTATTGCTTAGAACATTCATAACCACATTCGTAGGCCCTACCTCGGATTGGTTCACACAACTGCCCAAACACAGCATAAGCAGCTTAGATCAGCTAGTAGATGCGTTTCTTGAACGTTTCACCTTCAACACAAGGAAGAAGGCATCACTTAGTGATCTTGCTAGCCTTAAACAATTTGAGGAGGAAACAATGGCAGCGTACGGGAACCGATGGAGAGCTTTGCTTTCTAAGTTACCCTACCATCCTCCCATGTCGGATCTCACGCAAATGTTCACAAAAAGTTGCTTAAAATCAATCTCTGGTCTATTGTTACTGCGATAATACGACAGCTTAGAAGAAGCTTTGGCGCAAGCCAGAGTCATAGAAGAGATTAAGATAGGCGAAGGCACAATTGCCAAGCCTAAGAAGAAAGAGTGGAATAAAACCACTAAAACTGGGACAACGCAACCACAACACGCTATAGTCAACCAAGTTGCGATAAATGTCCCCACGCCTGTGCAAGAAACGCAGCCTCAAAAGGCTAACTACCAGCAGTGCCTCCTGCTTACGAAAGAGATAACAGAAGATAGGAGCAGTATCAGCAGCATCGCCCTAGGCGACAATTCACCCCGTATGCGGAGTCTAGGGACTCCTTATTTGACCGCTTGTCAGCGGAAAATTTAGTTACTCTGCCAAAAATCCAAATTTTTGACCCTAACATTCCCAAGCCTAGGGGGTATAGGGAGGAATTGTATTGCAGATTCCATAGGCGCAGAGGACATGACCTAAATGGGTGCTGGAAATTCAAAGAACTAGTCCAGGATTTGATCGACAACCGAACATTGGTCGTGGACAACCCCATCGCACCTAACAACCAACAAATGGGGGTATTCAAGGACCCCTTGCCTGCCCACGAGGCACAGACAAAACCGCTCCAAATTAACGAGGTGCGACAAGATCTTCCCGCGCAAGGATTTGTGGGAATGATTAGCATTGTAACAAGGAACAAAAGATACCCAACAGCTTGCCCCCGAGGTAGCTACGAGGGAAGTTTCGTCGACATCGCAGCCTCAACAACGCCCAACGCAGTTACCTCCGCCTAGACCTGAGGTCACGATACGAACCAAACTCACGCAGAGTTTGCGGACCACGTCGGCTAGGCTGTCCATCTACGAGCTTATTCAACAATCAGCTCCCCATAGAGAAGCTCTTATGGACATTTTAAAAGCCATTGAAGTACAACCCCACGAAGCAAATTCTTTCAACGCCTTCGTGGGACATGTGAAACAATGTACGGAGCCTGTCATCACATTCAAAGAAAACGAGGTCAAAACGATCTCAAATGACATGCCGGATCCACCCCTGCACGTTATCGCACGGGTCAACGGGATCCCGTACAAGAGAGTGCTGATAGATACTGGCTCGTCCAAGAACATTATAACCACTCGCAGCGTTGAAACATTTAAAACCGCCACCCTCTCACATCACCGCTTCCACGTACACCCTGCGAGCTTTTAACGATGCAATTTGCTCGACAATCGGCACGGTTGTTCCGCCTATACGGGTAGGGACAAAAGTCAATACCCACACCGTGCCATGTGCCGGAAGGCGAAATGGCTTATAATATACTGCTAGGGCGGCCTTGGATCAGGGACATGAAGTGTGTCCCCTCGATCGCACACCAGTGCTTGAAGTATGCCTATGAAGGGCAAATACATGTAGTCCCAATGGACTTAGAGCCCTTCAAGTATTGCAATGCGGTACAATTTATACCTCAATCGACCCTCCCATCAACGCATTTGGATTTTCAATTAAATCCATCTAAACAGGGTCCGATACCGCAAGTACCACTGGTGGCCAACAAGGCAAAATCCCAGCCAGGTGAGACTTCATCATCGGCTCCTTCATCATCAACGCCACCTATCGTGGCCCAACAAAAGGACAAGGGAAAGCAAATCATGGAAGAGGTTAAGCCTCTAGAAGAGGGGTTGCCCACGATTTCAGCGATATCAACAGAGGAAGCGCCCAACGCAACGGAAACCAAGATTCCTGAACCACCAAACATGGAATGGACTCAGGAAGGACTACCGTTTCCTCCTACCCAATCATCAACAATCACTGTTGAGATGGCAAGTACAGGCCTGGGGGAATACATAGTGCAAAATGTTGTGGCAACCCCCACACTGGAGTCAGTACAAGACATGGGAAGACCTCGCCTTCCCATTGGAACAATCGTCCCTCTAGGCTACCCACCGAACCAAACGAATTTTGTGTATGGGGGCCTTGATCATGGTTCTGAACCATGCGAACAAAAGGAAACAGATGAAGAACCTTTTGTCGAAAACATCAATTATCTGTCGAACCCGAATTTGCCCTAAAATATCTCGAACAATGCAATTGGCATGGGTATGGGCTAGGCAGATATGAGCAAGGGATGCGGATCCTTTGCCAACCAAGATATCAGATGCCATATGACAAGTCAGGGTAGGGTTCAACCATCCCCTGCCATTAGACATCTTGGTTGAAAATATGCAAGGCCTAGAAATAGGCAACAGGGGGGATTGGCACAAGACCCGTACGCCAATCCAAACACAGAATACACCTTAGGGGATTATCTCCCATGGTCTACAAACACCCCCGGAAATAGCAATAATCCCTCTCCTTTGCTAGAGAGAGGTGAAAGTTCAGAGAGCAATCCTCAAAGAGAACAACAACGGCTGCCGTACATTTTTTTGAAACTGTTCCCCTTAGAGGTTCCAGACGAAATAACACAGTCTCAAAAGAATCATGCCCCTCCACTAAGAGTGGAACAACCGCAATGGGACCAGATTAATTCACTGGAACAGGAAGAGTCCTCAATGTCGCAAGCAACAGATGCTGAAGAGGATGAACAATTTTGGATCTATGAAAGCGATTCAGAAGACGAGACTGAGATGGACTATCTCAGACATGCGCGACGACATCACCGCGCTCTAACCCATGAAGATCTAATGGGACAAATGGGTATACGATTAGGACATGAATGGCATGTAGACCCAGCGAGGTGGGACCAAGTGTTAGGCCTATGGCTCCAAATTCAAGATGAGCATCGTCCACCTCGAGATCCCATCAAGACAGTAGTACCGAGGGAAGACCCCGCCTTCCTTTTCACACATAGAGATGAATTTGCACCTAGAGAGGATCCATTCGTGCCTCGTTCCCGTAGAGCCAGATCCAGAGTATAGGGAACATCTAAAAGAATCAAGTCATCACACCCGTGGTTCTGGAGACCAAATTCATTCCATCCACATGATCTCCATTGATTTGACCACACCCATCCGCAATCCGACCGATCCATCATGGTCATTGCATCTAAACATGGATGCCATTGACTGGGATCGCGTCAATTCACCATTGTCACCATCAGAGTACTGGCCTTTCGATGAAATGCTTCATTTTACCCCAAGGACAACTCAAGATATTTTTCAAGTTGAAGAGGGACCCGAGGTCCCAAACGCAGATCTTAACTCAGCTGATGATATCCATTTAATCCCAACTCCACATCAGTTGGAGGACGGATCTCACATGTCAGTCGAAGAGACGACTGACGTAGACATCGGCACAGATCCAATGAATCCACGGATTCTCAAGCTGGGGGTAAGCCTTTCCCCCGAAGAGCAAGCCGATTACATTGCCCTTCTTAAAGAAAAGAAGGAGGTTTTTGCATGGTCATACAAAGATATGCCAGGACTAGACCCGCAGCTAGTCATGCACAATTTAACGCTTGATCCGAAAATCAAGCCTGTAAAGCAAAAACTAAGAAAGATGCACCCAACAAGTGGCCTTGATGGTCAAAGACGAATTGCAAAAGCCGTTGGATGCACAATTTGTCATCTCGCGTGGATTATCCGCCATGGTTGTCCAACATGGTTCCCGTCAAGAAGCCCGACGGGAGGATTCGCATATGCACCGACTTTCGAGACCTAAACAAAGCGAGTCCTAAGGATGATTTCCCCTTGCCAAGCATCGACGCATTGGTAGACGCTACAGCAGGTCACGAAATGCTCTCCCTAATGGACGGTTTCTCAAGATACAATCAAATTCGTATCAATCCTGAAGACCAACTCAAAACGGCATTCACAACGCCTTGGGGGACATTTTGCTATAAGGTCATGCCTTTTGGCCTTAAAAACGCTGGCGCTACATACCAACGTGCTATGACGTATATCTTCCACGATTACATGCACAAAACTTTGGAAGATTACATGGATGATTTGTTAGCCAAGTCTCTCTTGCGCTCAGATCATCTCGGTGACTTAAGCAAGATTCTCGATCGCCTCATAGAGCATAAGGTCGATCGAATCCCAAGAAGTGCGTGTTCGGCGTCACATCCGGAAAACTCTTGGGTTTTATAGTCTCCAAGAGAGGCATCGAAGTGGACCCAAACAAAGTCAAGGCAATCCTTGAAATGGCTCCCCCAACCACTATCAAGCAATCTCGAAGTCTGCAAGGAAAGGTCGCGTCGATTAAACGCTTCATAGCGCAATTATCTGACAAATGCCGACCAATGAACAAATTATTGCACAAGGGGGTCACATTTCATTGGGATGACGAGTGCCAGTCAGCCTTTGACGAAATCAAACAATACTTGGCTTCGCCACCAGTATTGGCACCGCCTAGACCAGGTGTGCCGTTCTACTTATACATCTCAGCTACTGAGGTGGCACTCGGGCGCAATGCTAGCCCGTAAGAATGAACTTCACAAAGAATAGGCTACTTACTATCTTAGCCGCACCTCGGTCGAGCTACGAACTTAACTATGCATACGTTGAGAAACTCTGCTTGGCAATGGTGTTTGCTACAAAGAGGCTACGCCATTACATGCTGAGCAACACGACGTATGTTGTGTCTAAGGAGAATCCATTGCGATACATGATGAGTCGTACTTATCATAGTAGCCGCACGGCGAAATGGATCATGTTGTTGACGGAATTTGACATTGAGTTTATTGGGCAAAAATCTATAAAAGGACAAGTCATAGCCGATCAACTAGCAGAGGCTCCTCTTGAAGACGATCAGCCTCTAGTCATAGAACTACCCGATGATGAGGTCTTCCATGTCTCATAATCGCCAGATTCTCAAGAGCCCGAGTCTCGAGCCGACATAACCTTATTTTTTGATGGTTCTAAATGCGAGCAAGGTGGTGGCGCAGAATTGTATTCTTCACACCGCAGGGCGCTCCAATGCCCCCGTCATTTAAATTAAACTTCCAAGGCACCAACAACAATGCATAATATGAAGCCTTGCTCCTAGGTCTTCGGACAACGAATCGCCATGAACATCAAAAGACCGAACATCTTTGGTGATTCGTCGTTAATCGTCAATCAAGTCAAAGGGGTATACCAATGCAAATGCCCAGCTTCTAAAGGCCTATAAAGCCCTCGTGGATAAATTCCTGGCAAAACTTGAGTGGTATGACATCGAGGCACTCCCTCGATCATCGAATCATTTTGCGGACACAATGGCCTCCTTAGGGTCACTAATCCCGCAAGACCTTTCCGGTGATATAACAACCATTCAGGTCAAAACCTTATCGCAACCCGCGATGGAGCGCACAAGCTCAGACTTGACGCCAGGAATCCACATGATCCAGATCGAACCATCTTCGGATAAGTTCTTTCGAATCCGAGACTATTTGAAACATGCCAACTCGGGGTCTTTGTTCTCCCCCACTCCCATTAATAGCAACACAACGCTATTCTTACAAGTTCTATCCCAATCAGCATTTGTTAGGGAAGAACTCCAAAAGGGATTGGTCTGTTCAAACCGTCGAGGTATCCGATCAACAGGATCGGTATTTACCAATAAGAGACTACCTCAAGTTAGGTAATCTACCCTTTGGATTGACGCACGCCACAAAACGAACATTCAAACAGAAGCGGCAAAATATGTCTTGATAGGAGACATTTTGTATCGTCGCAGCCTACGACGGAATTCTTCTTCGTTGCTTGGACCAAGAAGAGTCCACTTGGGCAGTCACCCAAGCGCATGACGGTACATGTGGCGGCCACTTTAGTGGTATGGCCATTGCAAAGCGCATTCTTCGCATGGGCTATTATTGGCCATCTTTAGAGCGAGATTGCTGCGCGTATGTCAAGAGGTGCGTAAAATGTCAACATCATGCCAATTTAATGCACGCACCTTCCCAGGCCCTACAGAAAATCCAACCGCTTGGCCATTTTCGTAGTGGGGCCTCGATCTAATCGGAAAGATCTCCCCGCATCGTCAGAGCCGTCACACGTTTATCATAACGGCCACAGAATATTTTACCAAATGGGTGGAAGCAATTCCGTTAACCTCTACGACATGACCCCGCATTGCGGAGTTCATTTTGCAGTACATCATATGTCGTTTTGGTATTCCATCCAAAATAATCTCGGATAATGGGCCATCATTCAAGAACAAAGACGTGCGTGCTTTAACCACAAAGTACAAAATTCAGCACAGCTTTTCAACACCCTATTATCCGCAAGCAAATGGGCAAGCAGAGGCGTCAAACAAAACGCTAGTCGCCATCCTTAAAAAGACCGTCGCAGACAGATCATAAGGATTGGCACATACAAATCCCACTTGCCCTTTGGGCTTATCGCACTAGTATTCGGACGCCCACTGGGGCAACTCCGTTTTCACTAGTGTATGGCTCAGAGGCAGTAATGCCTCTCGAGTTGGAAATTCCTTCCCTCCGCATATCAATGCAGGAATTCATCGATGATGACACTGCACGGCAGCCCGGTTAGACCAACTTACGTTGCTTGACGAAAGACGCGTTAATGCTCTCGAGCACTTACGTATCTATCAAGAGCGGCTTAAGAGAGCTTACAACATGAAAGTTCACCTAAGAGACTTTCGGGTTGGTGATTTGGTTCTGAAGGAAAACCAACAAAACTCTAATTTGCCGTCCCATATGAGAGACAAATTCACGGCAAATTGGCTAGGTCCTTATGTCATTGATAGCAAAATAGGACCAGGAACGTACAGGCTAGCTTCTCTTGACGGTATCAAGGAAACAGAACCCTTGAATATCAGTCATTTGCGACCATTTCATATCTAAGAAAGCCATGGTACCAAAAAAAAAAAAAAAACTCAAGGATTAAAGAAAAAAAAGCTCCAAGGATTATCGCAACTTTGGTCAAAAAAAAAGCTCCAAGGATTATCGCAATCTCTTGGTCAACCCAAAAGGCTCCAAGGATTATCGCAATCTCTTGGTCAACCTAAAAGCTCCAAGGATTATCGCAACTCTTGGTCAACCCAAAAAGCTCCAAGGATTATCGCAATCTCTTGGTCAAACCAAAAAGCTCCAAGGATTATCGCAATCTCTTGGTCAACCAAAAAGCTCCAAGGATTATCGCAATCTCTTGGTCAACACAAAAAGCTCCAAGGATTATCACAATCTCTTGGTCAACCCAAAAGCTCCAAGGATTATCGCAATCTCTTGGTCAAAAAAATCAATAAATTCAACAAAAACAAAACAACAAAAATCATCAAAAACAACAAAGATTTGCATCTCAATTCTAGGCATACTCGAATTCATCAAAATCAACAAAAACACCATGCATAACTTTTACCACACTACAGTCAGTGGTCTGGGAATGTACCAAGAGTTTCAGTGATTCAGCATCATTTTCCTCTTTAGCCATGTAGTGTACCAAGTCGAACAGATTTTACGAAGGTAGAGTCATACTTGAAATACACCTTGTTACGTAACATCCCAACACAAATCAAAACACTAAAATTCCCAAAATTGTGTGAACGAAAGACGAAACCTCGCAAAATAATCTAGGTCACCACAAGCGAAACGGTTATCTTGCTCATCCCCCCGTGCGAATGACCCCTAGAATGCCGAGAGTTGGCAAAAGGACAAGCTTCCTCCCTACCCAATTCCCTAAGAATCCCTAAAGTTCTCAACAGCTTGCAAAACACAAAAATTTGCAAAATGTCAAAACTCCAAATTTGACAAACTATAGTGCACACATCAAAAGGCACAAACAACAGTGATTTTCATCACTCCATATCCCCAATCCCTTGCTCAAAAGAAAAACAAATCAAAATAAACAGTGATCTTATCACTACAAAAGAGCAAGTATCCCAATACAATTGAAGAAAAGAAGGGAGTTGACCTTGAATCCCTGGAACTCTCAAAATTCTGTAGGTCATAAGGCAAGCTTTTGTACCAATTTGGTTGATAGCCTATCGGTAACAGAAGTAAACCTCCCGCATGACGATATATCTGTCACATTAACTTGCGTACATATCAATGTTTGCATGTGGATGAGCTAGCTTATGGCATCCCGGATTACAACGCAGATTAATCTTAGTACATACAACAAAGGAATTCGTGGAGCTAATTAGGTGATCCTCAGTACAGGTTCGGTTGAAAGCCCACCTGACACTGGCGGTATCCTAACAAATACCACTAAATGAACTCAATTGCACACACAGGGATGTTAAATAACTCGGTCAAAAACATGTCCGATTCATACCTTGTTCAAAAGTCTTGTAAGATAAAGTACAGTCATGAATAATGAGTTAAAACTGTCTGAATCTCAGAAAACCTTACATTCATTCCAAAACCATCTGCGCTACTTATCATCCTTATGATACCATCGTAAAATACAAAAACAGAAAAAATCATGTAAATAAAGAGCTTCTAAAATAGCCTACAGTGCAATCAACACAAATATCATTCATCCATTTCAATTTGCATATCACATAGACATCTAAAACATTTGAATTCATCATAACATCTGCATTCATCAAAATGAATAAACATGCATAACAAAAATCACATCATCACATGTACAAAACCAAAAATAAAATCGGTATATATATATATCGTCAAAAAAAGATGCCCGCAGGCTACAAAATCGGTCCTCAGACCCCGCAAGCATATCCAAAAACCCAACCTAAGGCGTCGACCACCATGATCACGCAGGATCGGTGCGACGGGAACTACCCCCCGTGGTGTGGGTCCGACGGGACCTTGCAGGGCGGCTACTGCTAGCCCCCGCATCATGCCTACTACCCCCCCTCATCTAACCGCCTGCGGCGAGATGATGCTGACTGCTCAGTCAGACTATCCCTCGTCCGTCGAGAAGATCTACTGATCGAAGGCTCAGGGAGCCGCCCGCCAAGGCGGATGACCTCCCTCTCCAAGTCTATCCGATACATACACCACTCTGCCTCCCACCGATGATAGATAGACAATGCATCATCGCGCTGCGCCAAAACTCTATCCCGCTCTGCCAACTGAGCCCGCAGAAGATCCCTCTCCAGATCCCGCATCCGCAGCAACTCTGTAAGTCACGCAACCTCATCGCCTACATCCGACCCCACCTCCTCTGTAACTGCCGGACGCATAGGACTCGCAGGGACAGTAGCCTGCTCAGGCTCCAAATGCTCCTCCACATCCTGCATGTCCGGCTGCTCCGGAACACCCAAGTCCACATCCTCATCTCCCACATCCACCATGTCCGCATCATCCAACGGACCTCCCCAATCAACCCCTGCTGCTTTAGCATCCTCCACTGCCGCCTCCGTGCCTCCCAATGGCCCCTCTCCTCTCCAACGCCGTAGTACCCACCACGAATCATACTCAGTGGTAGTCCCGATGTCATCCACATCCGGGACCTCTATCACCGCATCCGACTCCTCGCCCAATGGCGCGGTGACCGGTGGCTCCAGATCCCTCTCATCCCCCCGCCGCCGATAGACCACGGGCTCACCAGGCAACCCCTGACGCACCCCAAACTGTCGTGTAACCCGGCGGTACGAAAAGAACTCATGCTCCGTCCCGTGCCGCCCAGTCAACCACCGCTCCCTCCGTACCCGTCGGAGCCACTCTCCAGCCTCAACCCAGCCTGGACAGTCCCGATAAGGACGCCAAAACACCTCCCCTGGAGTGAGCCGAGAAAAGGCATCAATGTAGTGCTCAACGGCACCTGCCCATCGCCGACTCTGCCCCTGCTCCGCAGACCGCCGCCACAAAGCTGCATAGCCAATCTCATCGTCATCCATCACCGCCCGCGTCGTCCACGGTAACCCGGTCGGCCTCTCCACTGCTATGTGCTGCCAACCCCAACGATCGAAGAAGATAACTGCAACTCACCCCCTTCCGTTGCCGACAGCGAACGCCGTACAGCTCCCCGTAGAGCCGTGCCAACAATGTCTGTCCCCATCCATAAATCAGCGGTGCCTCTATCGGGCACTCTACCAACTGCCATACCAACTCCAGCAGGTTCCACGGGAACCTCCCGCCTGACGAATCGGTAGAAGCATGTTAGAAATGAGGCCCATCAAGAATGCGTGCCTCACTCCTAACACCCCCTCTCCCCGCCACCAGCTAACAAAAATCCCGCTAGCCTGACAATCCACCTCGACTGTCTCCACTGGGTTCGTTACACCCAGCCGCTCCGCATGCCCAAAACATCTCGTCAGTATAGCAGTCCGCTGATCACGCGGTGATGTCCTAATAGGCAGTCCATCTATCGAAATCCGAAGCAGCCGATAAACGTCCTCCAGTGTCATAGTCATCTCCCCTGTCGGAAGATGGAAAGTGTTGGTCCGCGGATCCCAAACTTTGATCAGGGCCGTCAGATAGGCCTGATCTGGGACCACAGGCTCCAGTTGAGCCACTTGCTTGAGCCCAAGGGCATCAAGCCACTGCCAATCAACATCAGTCAGCGCCGATCGCGCCTCAAAGAAATGCGGCAGGTACACGGTACCGGCTCCTAACCTGCAAAACAATAACACCAAAAAAAAAAATTCAAAAACTAATTTTTCAGATTTAGGGTTCCTAACCTAAACTGAGTAATTACAAAAAAAACAACACAAAAATTCAAAAATAAATCTTTCAGATCTAGGGTTTCTAACCTTAACTGATTGAATACAAAGAAATAACTAAGTGTCAAGATCTAAATTTTATTTCAAACAAAGAAATAAACAAAAAAAAAAAATTCAAATCAAAACATCAATTACAAGAATAAACTCTAGGGAGCACTTACGGATTTCGCCTCCGCTCCGCCGCTCGAACCAGTTTGCGCACTCATGATGACAAAGGGAATTCCGGCAGCGCTTCGCTTCGCAGAATTACCTCCTCCTCCCAGAGCTACCAAATCGCAAGAAAAAAAAATGACACAAATGAGCCCAAATCCAAGTTTTGGGCCTTAAATAGGCCTACCAATCGGAAATCGTCCTTGGGTGGGACGAGCGCTCTGGTCGCGTCGTCCCACCCAGGGACGATTTCGAAATTGGAAATCGTCCCACCCAGGGACGATTTCCAGCCTAAAAGTCAAAACAACAAAAAATCAACAAAAATGAACTAAAAACAAAAAATAAATTTGCCTAATAAGAGTGCTGTTGCACTTGACATTCCGGCATACAAAATACGCATTGGCGTTACAAAATGTCAATATCCTACCCCCCAAGAAGGCTAACGTAGCCGGACCGCTCCACGGGCAGACGGATTGCAGACAATTTAATCCCCAAATGGTGTCACAAAAAACAACAAAAACAGTACAAAATTCAACAAAAACACAAAAAAACATCGCCAGACATAAGTGCTCATGCACTTAACCTCTAGGCAAAGAAAATGAATGTCGAGGTCCAAATTATCGCTCTCCTACTTCCCTAAGAAGGCTACAATAGCCGGACCGCTCCACGGGAAGTTAGATTTTCGATGATTTCACCTCATTTTGGCATCACCAAAAGGGTTAACACCCACCAAAAACAGGTCCAAATGTTGGAAAAATTGCACACGCTTAACGGTAAACCCTCTAAAGGCACCCTTGCACAAGTCATCTTGGGTCAAGCGACTCGACGCTTCTCTCACAAAGGTCATTCCCTCATCGATTCGTCGCTTGAGGGGGTAGTCACACTTAGTCACCAACCAACAATCACACACCCAATTAAGGAAAAAGACATGCATTCAAAGAATCATTGACAAAGACAATCACGCTCTCGCTTGGGGCAATAAACAAGCAACAATCAAATCAATCAAACACTTGGCATTTCGTGAATCATGAACACAAGGTTCCCCCTGAGGATAAAAACGCCCTTCACTTGTTCATGACTGATCAATGTCTAAGTTCAAGTCACACCTCACCAAAATAGGTTAATACTTGAAATCAAATTCCTTAGCTCGTCAAAAGCAAGGATTCAAGAATGCATGCCCTTTCCATACTTGGGGCATCAAAAGTTGGTTAGGTTACCAAGAAACCCTAATCAGTAGTGCTTTGGTTATCTATTTTTGCTCAACGATCGCGTCACCCGCAGCGCTTCCCAAAAAGGGGCATCTAGTAGACACCAAAACAGCACCAATCCGATTATGTGACTCGCAAACACCGATCGCTTTGACAAACACAGCTCCCAGTGGCAGCCCTCAGAGGTCAAACAAAGTGGTCTTAACCACTTTCATAGCAATTTTGTGAGGTCAAGAAGCAATTTGGCACACTTAGACACTTTGCCTAGTAATCGTCTCACCCAGGGACGATTTCTGAATTGAAATCGTCTCACCCAGGGACGATTTTTGAAATCGTCCCTGGGTGGGACGATTTCCAAGTTTAACGGGCAAAAAGGCAAATGAGGCCAAGTGGCAGCCCAAAACAGTCAGTTGAGGACTCCTGCCTTGCACGCGTGTGTAAGTGGACAGAGGGGCCGTTAGAAGACTGTCACAAAAAGCATTTATCAAAGCTCAAGTCAATGGAGGACTCCCCTCCCTCATGGGAAGACAAGATTGCCACATGGCGCCTATGGCCAACACATGGCATTTGTGCTTCCCTCCCAAAAGAGACCCCTTGGGTCTATAAAAGGTGGGACTTTTCTCACCCAAAAGAGACAGGTTGAAGGAGTTTTCAAGCAACGAAGTGCTGCCGAATTGAAGACCCACTTGCATCCCTCTTGGTTCACCTTCCCACATCCACCAATCTCTTTTGCAAGGGAGGTTGTTGGGTGGCCTTTGGAAGCTCGAACCTTACCCAAATCCAACGCATGGACACCCGAACCTACCAATTCGCCGACCCCCCAATCCTAAAAGGTTTTGGGCCCATCCCCGGTGGATTGGCTCCAAAATCGAGGGCCAACGGTGGGAGGCCCACTTGGGCACCCCCGCACCTCCCAAGTCCTATTTTTAGTTTTTGAGCACTTTAGATTATTTTTTAGATTGCATTCTGTGTTACTAGGTCTGATTAGTCCATAGCTGCAATTTTGTAACTTTTGGTCAGATTCTAGGATGTTTTGTATTGCTTTGTCGTTTCGCTAACTTGCAGGTGTCAAGGTCAAATTCCCGAGGGTGGAGGCCAAATTGGGAAAATCCGACCATCTGGGTCGTCCCAAAATGGCCCCAATTACATAACCCCCCTGTTTGCAGGTGTTTTGCAGGTCTCGAGATCCGACATTGGAGCGTGTCAGTTCGGCTTCCCCAACACAGAAGAAATCGTCCCACCCAGGGACGATTTACAGTCAGAAATCGTCCCACCCAGGGACGATTTCCAGTGGAAAGTA
Source organism: Wollemia nobilis (assembly GCA_028583015.1). Taxonomy (NCBI): domain Eukaryota; kingdom Viridiplantae; phylum Streptophyta; class Pinopsida; order Araucariales; family Araucariaceae; genus Wollemia; species Wollemia nobilis. Next base: position 8,302,368 of record JAQPPZ010017210.1, on the reverse strand, counting down.
GATTGGCCGACTGTCTCAGTGGCAGTGGCCTTCTGGTAACTTTTCTTACCTTCTGTCAAGTTTTGAAGCAATTTGGATTCACTGTATTCACTGTTTCAGGCAAATATTTACATGCATATTTCGTTAGTTTTAGAGAGCAAACGCTTTTCATTTGCAACAGGTGCTACTGACGTCTTGGTCATTTCTTTGTTCGCAGGAGAAGCAGCAGAGGCGAAGAACTCATCGACATCAGCGACGGCATCATCTTGGCCCGCCCATTGCAATCGTGGGCACGCGGAAAGAGGAATCATTCAAGTGATTGTAATCAAACTCTATTTGCGCTCCTAGCCCCCGAAAAGGGAGGAGACATCATTGTAACATAGATCAAGGGATATTAATGAAAGGGCTGTGTTTTCTCTATTTGATTGTGTCTCTTCCAATGTGTTTCTTTTCCATTTCATGCAATTTACATTTCTAGGACTTAAGCGTACTTAATTTTGAATGCAATCGCACTTGGTGTTTCCTTTGCCCGGAATCTCGTGCTTTCAGAAGCATTTATTTTCTATTTGGTAAAGGTATGCTTTAACCTCTAGTATTTTAAAGTTTCTATTACCCATTTGAGGTATCTTAGATTGTATTTTTTATTGTAACTAACACTCTTGTGTTCAAGAATTTGTATTTTGTCAAAATAATCCACTATGTCTTATTTTGAGAAAAGTTTTGTAGTAGACATATCCTCATATATTTGTTGAATTATATTTTAGGTTTGAATTTTTTTGGTACTCTATTTTGATCTACTACACTCAAATTTACATGAAGACTTGATGGAGTGTAGTATTCAGTGCTCCTCTCAAAGTTTGTTTCATTGGATTTAAACTTTTCAGCATGGTTTGTATCTTTACAAGGAAGACTGATCAGATTTTATAGGGCAATATTTCATCTATTCCTTCTACATTTTTTTCTACATTTATTTCATTCGATCCTCAAACTATATTAGCTCCTACTCTTTTTTTGGTATTTTTTCCTATTCCTCCACTTGTTGTTCTTTTGCTTTTTAAAAAATCCATCTTGTTTATCCTCCTATTTCTTCTAGGTGTTATTCTTTCTCAAGATGTTGCTGCTACTGATTCATAACTTTTGTTCACCCCTTTGTTCGTATTAAATTCCAATACATCTATGGTGGGAAGAAATGAATATTCTATAAGCACTGCCTTTTGATTATCCATCTTCATCCCTATAGCATCCATGTACTCAGGCACATGAAGGAAATTTCTATAATGTAATAGTTTCATGGTCTTTGGATTCATATTAGGAGTCTAGTTAGTAGGTTTCATGTCCAAATCATATGCATGTAATATGGCTATTTATAACCACTTTGATAATGCAAATTAATAAGTTGAGTTTTATGAATCATTCAGTTAATCCATTTGTGAATCTATATCAAATTCCTACATTTTCCAAGAATTTCAATTTGTGGTCTAAGAACTAAATTTTAGATCAATAGATGACCAATAAAATTTTCTATATTAGAATTTAAACTCTTAGAAAAAATAAAAGGCTTCATCATTTTTTTGTAAATAATACACCCACATTCAGTTTACATGATTATCAAATATAATTAAATGATCTATACCTAATAAAACTCAGATCCCTAGGTTTATATAGATTGGTGTACACTATGTTTAGTGGACTAGTCACTGAACAATTACTTGAGCCAAATGAGGCTTGATGATGCTTTCCCACTAAGCAAATTGTACAAATGTAACCAAAAATTTTTAATAAGAGAATACCTCATACCATATCATGTGTGTAGAGTGCTTTTAGATAGCCAAAACTAATATTTCTAAATTTCTTATACTAAAAGTGATAGGATCATTGTCCTTCACTATAAAATCTTGAAATACTCACAATACAAATGCAAGTTGAAGCATCTTGCCTATGATTATAGCATAGACAATAACTATAAGACCTATAAACTTGTCTCGAATGATATAAATTTTCGTATCACCTATTTTATTAAACTAAAATCTCAAATTATGATCAAAAAATTCATTTATAAATAGTAAGTTTATAATGAGGCTAGACATATAAAGAACTTTAGTTACATGGTATGTATACGAACTAAGATACAAAGAGACATCAATGATACCGGTAATGGTATATGTTAAATTATCACCAATACTAACCATTCCTTGATAATAAAACTCCTAAAGAAACACATGCCATTATTTCTACCCATCATATTGTTGGTAGCCCCCAAATCAACATAAAAATTTGGAATAGGTTTATGATTTTATCAAGAGCTTTGGATAAATAAATAAAGTATTTTCCTTCTCATTCTAAATTGGTGTCCTCTACTATATTTTTATATTGGCATTGAGGTGCATTCTTCCTTTGGCATTGAGGACCCTTCTACTTTTCTCTTGATGCTTTCTTTAGGTTCTTATTGGAAGAACCTTTTGAAAAAATGTTGTACTTAAAATTCTTATATACATGCCCCAATTTACCACAAATATAGCATGTGATATTATAATGTGAAAATTTCCATCATCCTTATTGTATTTTCTTGTTGTTGGTGGTGCTTGTTGGGGGTTTCCCACCTTTGTTTTTTGGTTGCATAAGATTATTTCCTTTTTTATTTATAACTAGAGCACATTCATATTTAGTCTTTATTTACTGAATTACTTCCTATTAGCTTTCTAGGTAGATTAACTCACAAAAATATTTATCCACAATCAAATATAAATCAAATATATACCACTAATAAAAATAACAATGAATCTCAATACAACAATATCTCACAAATATAACTCAAATATATACAATATCAAAAGATTACAAGAATGATTTATATTGATTATATTGCATGGAGAGATGTCTCCAATATATAATTTTACATGAGTTTTCAATACTCTAACTATTGATCTCCTCTAACATCTAGGAGATACATTCTTTAATATTCTTTATATTGAGATAAAACTCTCATATTGATACATATCAATGTGACTCTTCATTATCTCTCTTGATACCTTGCACTTTATCTCATATTGACACATACATTATAAAATATAAATCAACTACAAAACTAATATTTACAAGGAAGGCAAATAATGTAAGACATCCAACACCCCCTCATATTACATTATTTGGTAAGAAGGTTTTTTGTTTTCATTATTTGATTCTTAATTCTCTTCATTCTTTAGATTAGACTTTAGCATGGCTGGATATATGCAACCTTCATTAGGCATTCCTTTATAAATTATATATGTTTGCCTTTGGATCAATGTATCTAAATTACCTCTAGGTCACTACATTTAGGTCATTGCCTTTGGGTCACTTCCTTTGGGTCACTGCCTCTAGGTCATTCACTAGAACAACCATAAGATCATTGTCTCTGTATAATCATCACTACAGGTGCTTTCATTGTAGGTCATCCCCCAAGGTATGCTTGGGTCAAAATCATCCATTTCACATTTCTTCATGATAAGACTAACAACATTCTTTATATTCAATAAACATTTATTTTTTATCACACTTGGTTTCCTTTTATAGAAACCATACAATATTCCTTTCATCTTATTTCATTCATTCATACTTATCCATCCACAATCTATTTTTTATTTTTTATTTTCCTTCTCTTTATGTAGATAAGATTTTTGAGAATGATTATGTCCTCCAAAAGTTTCACAAAAATGGAGATTCCAACATTTCTTTATCTTATGTCCATATCTACCACAATGATTACATATGTTCCCTATTACAAAATTTATTTTGCCATTTTGTCCTTCATTGTTACTGATTTTATCAGTCTCTATCACTAATTTGATGTCATTATTTTCTATCATGAATTTAGTTCTTGATTTATCACTGCTTGCCTATCATGTATATCCAAGTCCTTCATATTTTTATCTTATTTTTATATAATTGGCTCTTTCATTCCTTTTCTATGTTTCCCAAACCTGTGTCTCTGTTTTCCATTTTATTTAATAATTTTGAACCAATCCTTGTAGTACACCTTTCAAATTAACCAAATCCATCATCATATTGATTTATTTCAATATCAAGACAACTTGTAGCATCACTATTTCTATCATTATTTGAATCTCTATCATCATCAATTTTGACATCATAAGCTTTTTCTGACCAATCACAAACTATACTCAAATCATCTACTTTTCTCTCTATATCTTTTCTTTTTGTGTCACAACATGCATTTACTATCATAGGTTCCCTGTACTTATTGGAATCCTCAATAATTGATAACAAATATATGTGATTTACCATAAGATTCATGTGTATAGAGTCTGATTGTGCAATATACCCTCACTGATTACAATGATATCTTTGATTCTATTTAGAAGATTCTTGGTCTTGATCCTTCTTAGTGAGTGCATTATACTTACCACACTTTGTATTATGGCCTTCTTTTTCACAAATATGATAATATTTTTTTTGTTTTTGGTTTTGTGATGAACAAGATCCTTTTTCTACTACAAGAGCCTTATTGGATGACTCATTTTGCAATTGATTTTCAACTTGATTTGTAGTTAATTTTTCAATCTATAAGATAGAACACATCCTTAGATAAAGAGTAGATGGAACAATCAATCAATATCATTGAGTTTATATAAACATATATTATGGCATAATCTTTATTAGAAGTATACAAGGATTAGAGCCCGATATTCTAGATTGGAGCTTTATTCACCCCTCTCTTGTAACTTTTCCTTATCGCCATTAGGTTTGGACAGATTGTAAAGAGCACCATATGGTTGCTCGCTCGCCCATGTTCACCCATAAATAAGAGTATTGAAACTGTCTTTTTATGTGTAGAAGAACTTGAAATCTCTCTTATTAAACTCTCTTATTTTTAAGGGTTGTAGTTAATTTCGTAAATAAATAATAAAAGTATCTAACTGGCTATTATGAATATAATAATTGTACTATCAATGATATAATGAATATATTTAGATTCCATCTATTCAATAACCAGATTTGGTTATCCAATTATATTGTAGTTAACGGGATCTGGATTATTTAAGAAATTTAATTAGAGCATTCCATCAACCAACACCAGGTGCTGAACAAACACTCAACCGACCTATGTTTAAGATAAAAACAATTTTTTAAAAGAATTTTGTCCTGGTCAAAGATCCTTTAGATCGTCCTCTGTTTGAATGCCAATGCCAATGCCGTCTATACATCGCCTATTTTTCTAAAACGTATTTGTTCATTTTGTCTTGTCGCGTATACTCGTCGTATTCCGTTTCTTTTAATGCTATAAATGGGTTTGTTTAAAGGTCCTTTCTCGACCATTTTCACTCACAAGCGAAGATTACTCGACAGTCTTCCGATTTTGCCTTTATCTTGATCTCTCTGCAACCGTAACATGTTTAATATATAAAGCAAAAAAACATGGGGAAACGGTGGGCATTCTCAAAGTGCGGGTTGTCAAGGGAACCAATTTGGCAGTTCGAGATTTGAGGAGCAGTGATCCTTATGTTCTCCTCCGCTTTGGCGATCAGCTTAACTCTTTTCTTCAATTTCTTAACCATTCATTAAATGCTCTAGCACTTATTACAGTCTGTACAAATATATATGTTTTCATCTTATGATTTGGGAAACTAACGTTGTCTTGTGTGGCAGAAAGTGAAGACTCGAGTAATTAAACAGAATCTGAATCCCGTTTGGAATGAAGAATTATCCCTTTCTATACCGCAGTCTACCCCCGTTTTCCTCAAACTGGCAAGTATATAGTACTATCTGAGGTCATATAATGATTATTAGTGAAATGATGAAATTGCTAATGAAGATATTTTCTGAGGTCATATAACAATTGAAAAAAACATATTCGTGGAGCGTTAAACATTGTCGATGATAACTCTGGTAACTAACAATGTCATAGAATAAATCGCGTGACTGCTCCGTGGTTTAAAACGGAGGTTTATATAAAATTAAACTTTAAATGATTTTGTTTTTTCTTTTTAAATTATCAACCTTATTGAAGACATAGAAACGTTACCTTGCGCCATTTGTTTATACATAATACTGAAATAACAAAACGAATATTTACTTGCATATTTTTGAAGTCTACAATTATAAAGATGATATAATTATGAAAATGATACATATATGAGAGGGGCAGTGACTTGATTTTTGATTTAATCTAAAAAGATGGTTGATGTGGTTATATAGGGTTTAATTTTTTTTATTATTATTTGATTAATAGTTTATAAATAGTATTTTTATAGTTTTTTTAATCTACATCACTGCTTAGGGTTCGAGATTCATTTGTTTTTTTTTTTTTAACTTTAAAACTTTGAGTGGAACTACACCTCCTACCTTACAACCAATTTAAATTAAAAAACCTTAAAAAAAATTAGGTGTATTTTTAATTGGTATTGCATGGTTCCAATCTATCAAAATAGCTTTTGTTTTATTGTTTATCGAGAGACTTTTTTTTTTAATGGTTCAACTAAAAAAAACTATGTTGGCTAACCATATATATATATATATATATATACAAATTATGTTTTATTATGATTTATTTATTGTTTTATTAGATTTTGTTTTTGAGAAATAGTAATATTTTTGAGTATTTGAAGTGTTTATCTATATTGTAAGAGGTTGTTTATCTTTTCTACTTTCGAAGATTCCAATATATAATTAATTAAAGAAGATGATTTTATTTATATAATGATTCAAACATAAACATTTTGGAGGAAAAGTGATATGGCTTATTGTATTATAATTTAGTCAAATAAAGTTACTTAAACCATTTTTATTGTTTATCTTTTGTAATACACCTCAAATAAGTTGTAAATGTTTGTTCATATTTATGATTTTATTATGTATGTAAAGATGATATCTTGAGCTGATCAAAATGATTTTTTTAATAAAAATGAAAAGATCCTTCTGAAATTTACTAATGAAAATGAGATTTTTATTTATCTCACAATACAATTACAAGTTGAAACATCTTGCCTATGATTATAGCATAGACAAAAAATATTAGATCTCTAGAATGAGATAAATATTCTTGTCACATTTTCTATTAAATTAACTCTCAAATTATGATCAAGAAGTTGATTCATAAATAGTAAGTTCTTAGTGAGGCTAAGCATATAAATAACTTCAATTAGATGGTATGTACATGAACCAAGATACAAACAGACATCAGTGATGCAAATAATTGTGCATGTAGAACTATCACCAAGACTAACCATCCCTTAATAAAAATACTAGTCAAGAGAAACTATTATTTATACCCATCATATATTTGGTAGCCCCCAAATCAACATAATAAATTGGAATAGTTTTTGTGATTTCATCAAGATCTTGGGATGAATAAATAAAATATTTTTCTTCTCCTTATAAATTGGTGTTCTCTACTAGATTTTCATATTAGCATTGAGATGCACTCTGCCTTTGGCATTGAGGACTCTTCTACTTTCCTCTTGACACCTTATTAAGGTTCTTATTGGAAGAACCTTTTGAAAAAGTGTTGTACCTACAATTATTAAATACATACCTCAATTTCCTACAAAAATATAGCATGTAATATTATAATGTGAAAGTTCCCTCATCCTTCTTGTTGCTATTGATTATGTGCCCTTTTTTGTTATTGGTAAAACATTGAATGCAATTGGTAGTGATAATAACACATTTGGAATAAGAATAACATCACTCATAGTTTTACCTAATTATTGAACTAGGGTTGGTGAGTTTATGATTCTCCCAAAAATACTCTCCAATCTGTCAATGATTTTCATCTTCAAATAGTATGATTAACTTTAGGGGTATAGAATATAATTATGTTATTTTGATTCAAACACCGTGTTATATTTATCTCATGCATATTTGGTAGTTATTGCACCATAAATGTACAATTGAATTTCATTGGATATGTTAAACACTATGATTATAAATGCTTTATGGTCTACTTTGTTAAACTTCCTTTATATTGTGGGTTAATAAAATGTCTTTGTATGTCACCTAAGAAAAACCCCCACACATCCTTGAATACAAGATGAAGTTTAAACTTTATTTTCCAATCAGAATAGTTGTCTTCTTTCAGTAAATATCCATTTTTTACCTTAAAAATTTTAGTTTGTTGGATTTTTTTCAAATTAAATTTTTGATGAGTATAAATACCCTTATAGTCATGAAAAAATAATGCACTACTAACCACAAAAAGAATGTGTTATTGATAAAAATGATATAGTGCACATGCCATTCACAATTTGCTAAAATACATGGATTCAAATTCTTTTTTTTAATATTTCAATAAAAGATTAATTATAAGTATGTGTCATGGTGCAAGTGGGATAATACAAAAAACTTGTATCAAATCAAATGCTCCACATATATTGCAAAAATGAAGGTATGGACAAGTCTCTCCATATATGTTATAAAGATATATGGTATAAAGAAAAATATTTCCCTTCAAAAATAATTTTAAAATGATTCTTTCCTCCAACTGACAATTGGTGATATGTCATTTTCTTGGTCTTCATCACTAACTTATATAATCAAAGCGCTTACTAAAAATATAATATAGATTTTAAAATAAATATCTCATTAAATATTTGTCATTGATCTTCTAGATTGAATGGCTAATATTGAAGATACTTAGTTTTTATTTTCACTATATAATAAAAAACAATGTTTGGTGATTGATGACACCCTCATTCTCATAGATTCAAATCAAATCAAGATTTTTTAGAAAATAAATCTTTCATCACATATATTTAAGATGTCTTAATATTTCAATATGTCTCTTTCTACTAAACATCTTCATGTTGACAACTCTTTGATGCTTAACAAGTTCATTTATCACCTCAGTGTCTCATATACTTGTTTCTTGAATAAAATTCATTGAATATCTACATAGGTTGAAAATCAATGTCTTAGTATCCTTTGAATATTTTCTAAAAAAAATAACAATTTATGTTTCTTTATTCAATTAAGATGTGGGATACCTTAGGCACAATAAGATGACTCATTGTTTGTCTTCATTGAATGCCTCTACAACTCCATGCCTTCACATGGAACAATAATAAATAACTCATGCAATTAACACTGCATTAAAATATATAGTATAAATTGAAGATGTATCCTTCATTGGTGGCCCATGTGCATCTTCATTTTAGAGGTCCTTTTTAGTTAGTATACAACTCATAAATTTAGCAATAACACAAAACATATTTTTACAAGAACTTTAGAGGGCCCATATCCCACATTCATGGCAACTAGTCTTGGTACTAAAACTTTGTGGATGAGCCGCATTGGACAATAATAAGTAACTCATGCAATTAACATTGTATTTAAATATATGATGTAAAATAATTTTTAAGATGTATTCTTTATTGGTGGCCCATGTGCATATTCGCTTTAGAGGCCCTTTTTAGTTAGTAGACAACCCATAAATTTAGCAATAACACAAAACATCTTTTTACAAGAATTTTAGATGGCCCTTATCCCACACTCATGGCAACTAGTATTAGCACTAAATATTTGCACATGACCTAATTCATATTCAAAATAAATGTTTTTCTTCATTGAATGTCTCTACAACTCCATGCATTCACATGGGACAATAATATATAACTTATGCAATTAAAATTACATTAAAATATATAATTTAAATGAATCTTGAAGATGTATCCTTCATTGGTGGCCCATGTGTATTTTCACTTTAGAAGCCCTAGAAGCCCTTTTTAGTCCGTAGACAACCCATAAATTTAGCAATAATACAAAACATGTTTTTACAAGAACTTTAAATAGCCTACAATAGTCAATCTATATCACACATATGACAACTAGTCTTGGCATTAAAAATTTATGATTGACCCATTTCATATTTAAATGAATGTTTGACCTCATTGAATATCTCTACAACTCCATGCCTTTACATAGGATAATAACAATTAACTCATATAATTAACATTGCATTAAAATATATAATGTAAATAAAGTTTAAAATGTGTCTTTATTATTGACCCATATACATCTTCACTTTAAAAATATTTTTTTAATCAATACAAAACATGTTTTATTAAAAATTTAAATGATTCACAATAATTAATATATCTCACACTCGAACTACTAGTCTTGATATTAAAACTTTATATATAACCTTTTTGATATTCAAAGTGGGTCTTTTCATTCTTTAAATGAATTGTCTAAGAGTAACTTAATTTTAAATAAATAATAGTACGTGGTATATGACATAGCAACTATCAATTTAACATTGATGAATTTGTAAAACATACATGTCCTCTGGTCCTTTTCTTTATCACATAAATGACCCTCACAAAAATAATATGATTCAACTACCAAACAACAACTCAAGTGCCTTGGCTGAATGGTTTTTTTTGCATTGAATACCACTCAAATGCTTTGTCATTTAGATTGAAACCTATAAAAAAGAATAATAAACAAGGACTTTAAACGGCCTTTTTTTTATAACTAAATGGGCAAGAGATACCTCTCCTTCCTCACGTAGCATTATCTTTGATTTTACCTGTACAATAAAATCCTTATTTTTATACGGTATCTCCCAGGCAAGGGTCACACTTTATTGTACTGCATCTCCTATTAATTATAAATTTAAATTTTTATTGTACTGCATCTCCTATTAATTATAAATTTAAATTTTATTTATTTATTTATTTTTTAATATTTTTAGTTAAACGGTTAAATTTAAGAGTAGCCGCTATGAATTTAGGTAGATTGTCTAGTTTTTATAGTCATTATAGTATTTTGGGTTATCTTAGGGCAGTCCATATAGTATTTTGGGTTATTTTAGGGCAGTCCGCCCTTATAAACCTTTTTATACATGTCACAAATTCAATCTAGTAAAACAAGTTTAAATGTTTGTTTTTTTTATTGGTATAAAATGTTTTGAATGGGTCCTTGAACATTGTACAACCACGAACTGAAAGAGAAACCAAGAAACAATCATTTTAAACATTTTACGTACATCAAGAAAATAATTCAATCTAGTAAAACAAGTTTAAATGTTTGTTTTTTTAATTGGTAGAAAGAGTTTTGAATAGGTTCCTGCACATCACAAAAATAATTCAATCTAGTAAAACAAAGTTTAAATGTTTGTTTTTTTTATTGATAAAAAGGGTTTTGAATGGATCCCTAAACCCTATACAGCCACGAACTGAAAGAGAAATCAGGAAACAAAAGGAAAACTCCCACTATACCAACATAGATAAGGGAATTAAATTAAAACAACAAAAACCCAACCGAACAAATAATGAAACGCCAAGCCACAAACCACCTTACTCGGAAGTAAGACCACCAACGTGGAAGATGACCTGAAAGGTCTCGAACTTACTAGCAATAATAACCTTAAAAATCCTAATAGCATGATCGAGGCCGGTTAAGACCTTCGATTCAGTGTGATGGATGTTCTCCAACATCTCTCAAGGGGTCGCGTTTGGAAGTGGCCAAGTTTAAATGTTTGGTGATAAATTGTTTTAGTTTAATTTTTAAATAGTTTTAAGTTTTGTTGATTTATAAAATTTGGTTTTTAAATACATCCAAAAAAATACTTTACATTGTCCTCCGTTTGAATGCCACTTTAAATAAATAGTAAAGCTTAAAGCCCAGGTATGAAAGGTCAACGACGAATGGAGGTATCTCCGCCTAATTTTTCTAGAAAGGATTTCTTCGTTTCCGTTTCTTTTAATGCTATAAATAGGTTTAGTTAAAGGTCTTACTCCACCATTTTCATTCACAAGAATTGGTAAGATAGTTGGTCTTCCTACATGAATGTTACCACATCCAACTTGACTTTAATTTGAATTATAATTTTTTCTTTAATTGGTATTATAATTTTTTTCCATATAGTTTTTCACTTATATATTTATTTTGAGTGTGTTTAATTTCTTGATGTATAATTATTTTCTTTTTTTAATTTTTAATTTTTAATTTTTTAAATTTTATGTTTATATATTGTTTAAATGTTTTATGTTTTGTTGAAGATTGAGATCTTAAAAAGTAAAATGTTTTATTTTTCCATTTATTTTTTGTTTTGTTTCACCCATGTGTTTTCTCTTGTCAGACTTGTCGAGCAAAGTCACATTGGAGAAGTAAATGCCCAACAGATTCTTCAGCCTTCCCACAGTTATAGCATAAAGAGGGGCCAGCAAACCCACGCTTTTGAAAATTATCCCAAGTGAGACAACGATTATGAGTAGCCTGCCACCCATAAAAACTACACTTCGGCCAAATAAACTTATTCCAAACTTGCTTCCACCACGGAACCTCCTCCTCACCAAACCGCTGCCGATCCAAAACACAATAACCAGCAGCAACCGAAAATATCCCTCTATTATCTCTTCCCCATGCTAGCACATCATCCCCGTGTAGAGAAGAGCAAGGACGGCTAGCGAGAATACGGGCCGGCTACGCCCTCGCATCCATAGTGCCACCGACGAGGCCATTCTCGAGGATCCTTCCACCTGGAGACTAACCATCCGACCAAAGGACTTAACAGTTTTGAAATCTGCCACCTTCAACCATCCAGCATCCCAAAAGCATTGAGCAAGATCTTGAAGATGTGGAAACTCGCTAAGAAGAGGAGCAAAGCCATCCCAAGAATCCTACCAAAAAAGAGCCCGAGACCCAGTATAACAAATCCATAATAACCCCTGCTTAACCAACTCTGCTCCCTTTTTCAAAGTATTCCAAACAAATGATCCGCGACCAGTCAAGCTGTATCGAGGAATCTCTGAACCTTCCACTCCCCTAAGATACTTGTGGGATATAATCTTGGCCCAAGTTTGCTCCTGATTACTACACCAATGCCAATACAGCTTAGCAGCCAAAGCAGTCCTAGAAAGAGAGATTAGACAAAGACCCAACCCCCCAGCTTGCCTTGGTCGACAAATAGTCTCCCATTTAACAAGACTCCATTTTGAGTAACCAAGATTGCTAGCCCATAGGAATTGCCTAGAAAGAGAATCCAGGTCATGAAGAAAACTTGTTGGAGCAATCTGAATAAGGCATCTATACACCGGTAAAGCCTGAACAACTGATTTCAAAAGTAAAATCCGACCAGCAAAAGTTAACCATCTATGAGTCCAATGACTAACTCGACTACGAAATTTTTCAAGTATGTTAGTCCAAACCGCCCTAGGTAGAGGACCAACAGAAATGGGAATCCCCAAGTATGTAAGAGGAAGAGTTCCAACTCGAAACCCGAGAATCGAACAATTCTAGCTTGAACCACGGGATTCAGTATTGAAAAATAAAATAATAGACTTGTGCTCATTAATCTCCCGACCAGAGACAGCCAAATACAAGTCCAAAGCATGTCTAAAGTTGGTTGCTTCACAAATAGAAGCTACACCCAAGAGAGCAGTGTCATCAACAAACTGAATATGGGAAATGGCTGGCCTACTATTCTCCCATTTCCATCCATGAATAAGACCCTAGTGAACCTGATCTTTAAGCCAGCGACCTAGACCTTCAGCTATCAAGACCTTTAGGTGTCTTGATAGCCTTATTATAACAAATCTTTATTTGAGCAAGTAAAATCTTATATAAGACTACCGTTGATTTTAAACTAGTTTAGATATAAAGGATATATATCTAAAAATGCGAGAGTTGATATATATCTTTTATATCTAAGCTAGTTTATTAAATAGTTGCAACAATTTGTTAGTTAGTTGTTTTAGTTTAAATATTTTAAATGTTTTTGTTAATGTCAAAATTTTTAATAAAAATAAAATTATTTACAGTGTGACATGTATAACCTCTTTGCCTCCCACCCCCTTGCCATGGTAGGAATGCCTCTTGGCGTAATTATTTGTAATGCATCACTTTTAAATTCTTTCTATTTGTCTTCATTTAAAATTAAATGTATTGTTAGCCTGCACCTTACCTTGATAATAAAAATATTATATATAAAGAATAGAATATTATAAATATTTATATGGTAATCAAATGAAATATTCACACATAATTAACTATGGTTAAAAAATTTAATTTAAACTTTCTAAACTCTAAACTAAAATAAATAGCCATGGTAAAGGACTTAGAAGGGTGTATAGAACAAAGTAGTTAGAAGATGTTTGTTGATATTGGTTTTGTTGGTTAGAAACATGATTTAATGAAAGTTTATTAACACTTGTAAGTAAAGGTTAAATATTTGTGTGAAGAAAATGCTTATGATTTAAAAAAAAAAATAATATATTTAATATTATAATAATATAAGGTCCGAGGTGTAGACCAATTGGTTCATCCAAAGCCCATAAGGGGGGCAGAGGTTTAAGGTTCAAATCTCGGGTCTCGTCGGGCTAAACGCTTGTTCCTTTGCTTTCAACGGTGTAAACGGTTTAAAACGATTGTGGCATGGTGGTTATAGGGGCAGACTGCGCGAAGATTTGTATGGCGACAGCTTCTAGGACAGACAGCGCAAAATACTGTGGCAGCCATAAAAAGCTGGATAGCCTGCTTCAGATTCGTGGTGGCTACCGATTCCACCATGTAAATTTAAAAAATAAATATATAAATATTATAATAATATAATTTATTAAAATAAATATAATATAAATAAAACTCTATTTAAAAACATGAAACATTTACATATTAATATTTAATGCATGTCAATTCTATATAATAAATTAAAACAAATTATATTAATATATAAACTTAAAGTTTTATTAAAAAAATTATTTTACTATTTTATTTTTAAAAAATAATAATAATAAAATATTACCCTTCAAATAATTCGAAGAGGAAAGTGCTCCGAATATTTGATTCTTAATTACATATTATTTTTTTAATAATTATAAATAATAAAAATAAAAGTTAAAATATTATTTACATAAATTTTTTAACTTATAATTATTCAACTATATTTTAGTTATACAAATATAATATACATTTTATTTTTTATATTATATTAATATTATCTTGATTTAACTTTCTATTATATACCAATCACACATGACTGAAATTTATGCAAACCCCTTAATTATACAAATATAATATACATTTAATTTTTTATATTATAATTATATTATCTTGATTTAACTTTCTATTATATACCAATCACACATGACTGAAATTTATGCCAACCCCTTAAACATTGACTCACATATATAAATGTGAGGTGGTTTTACATTATAGGAATATACTGCTGTAAACAACAGATTGAAGAAGTTGCTATCAGCCGCTGATTCACCACCAATGCCACAAGCGGGCCGGTTATGCCGAGGGAGAAACGCCATCCAAAGATACTTGCGATTGTCCTCTTGTTTGAATACTACTTTAAATAAATAGTAAAGCCCACCTATGAAAGGTCAATGACGAATGCAGGGACCTGCCGTATTGACATTTCCTATTTTTCTAAAAGGTATTTGTTCATTTTTGTCTTGTCGCGTATACTTGTCATATTCCGTTTCTTTTATTGCTCTACAAGGTACGGTTATAATATATAACTGGGTTTGGTTAAAGTTCCTTACTCGACTGTTTTCACTCACAAGCGAAGATTACTCGACAGTCTTCCGACTTTGCCTTATCTTCATCTCTGCAAAGCGCAACTTGTTTAATATATAAAGCAAAAAAACATGGGAGAAACGGTGGGCATTCTCAAAGTGCGGGTTGTCAAAGGAACCAATTTGGCAGTTCGAGATTTGAGGAGCAGTGATCCTTATGTTCTCCTCCGCTTTGGCGATCAGGTTAACTCTTCTTCTTAAATTTCTTAACCATTCATTAAATGCTCTAGCCCTTAATACGGTATGTTCCAAATATATATGTTTTCATTTGTTGATTTGGGAAACTAGCGTTGACTCGAGTAATTAAACAGAATCTGAATCCCGTTTGGCATGAAGAATTGTCCCTTTCTATACCGCAGTCTACCCCCGTTTTCCTCAAATTGACAAGTATATAGTATTATCATTTTCTATTCCATTTCCATAAAATATCTCTGGTAAGAGGAATAGGCAGAATAACGTTTTTTGATGTACAGGAAGTGTATGACAGGGACATGATGAGAAGAGACGACAAGATAGGAGATGGCCATGTCTGTTTGAAGGATCTTGCCACGGCTGTGATGATGCAGAAGATTCAACATACAGATAGGGATAGAGGTGCCTCTGACAACAAATCACATCATCCACTGTCGTCATTACTGGCTAAGGATATTATGAGCAAGAGTGTTATTAGTTGTGTGGATGGAAATATGGTACAGAAAGTGTGTGTAAAGCTTGAGAATGTGGAGTGTGGCGAATTGGAATTGCAGATCAAATGGGTCGACCTTACCGATTAGTTGACTATTTTCAAGTCTTTAAAAGTTTATTTTTTTAAATTTATGTTTAAGTTGAATAAAATAAAAACTTCATGATAACTCTGGTGAAGTAAAGGTAGTATACTGTTTGTGTTTGCTAGTTTGAATTTTGTAGTTGGTTTCTGGGACATGGTCCCAAGTTGAATGGGAGATTTAGTGTTCGAATCACCCTGTGTGCTGTATGTGGAACATAAAAATCTCCTGTGTGGGTGGGACGGCACTCAGTTTTTGTAAACACATAAAATTCTCCGGTGGATTTTTTTTAGATAGTGGTATATGGAGGGGAACAGAACAACTATTCAGGTTTTGGTTCTTCTTTGGAGGTTCAAAGTGGAACAGCATAACTGTTTGGGCTTTGGCTCTTTTTGGGGAGGTCCAAAGTTCAAACCACACAGCCACTTATGTGACTGTGTGTTAAATTCACTGTTGATAAGTTCAGCTCTTCCCCTCCTAAAAATTTCTCACATTAACCAATAAATAAATATATATATATATATATATATATATATATATATATTTCCACACCAACCAAATAAAAAAAACATTGAAAAAATCCCGTGACGCTTCCTGGTTTATGTTTTGAGTTTGATGTGAACGTTTATACAAAATTAAACTTTTCAAAAATATAATTTTTTATTATTTAATTTTTTACAATCAGTGAAAGCCTTAATTTTTGGTTATTGAAGACATAGAAACGTTATCTCTGGCCATTTGTTTATACATAATAATAATAATAAAGAAATAACAAAACAACAATTTAGTCGAATATTTTTGAGTTTGATGTGAATGTTTATACAAAATTTAACTTTTCAAAAATATATTTTTTTATTATTTAATTTTTTACAATCAGTGAAAGCCTTAATTTTTGGTTATTGAAGACATAGAAACGTTATCTCTGGCCATTTGTTTATACATAATAATAATGAAATAACAAAACAACAATTTAGTCAAATATTTTTGTCTCATTTCTTTATCTGTGCATGTTTAAATGGTAAATGCTTTGAGTCCATTGAAATGCAAGTATTGTTTTGCGTGAACCAGTTGTGCAGGAAGTGTAGGAGAGGAGTAGGACTGCCACCAAAGAACGCATAGAGAATAACTGCGATTCAATTGAGCTTCTAGCCAATGAATGTCCCTGTTCCAATAGAAAACATCCGAGTTCATTGTCATTTATCCTAACTAAGGAGCAATGTTTGAGAAATACGTTGCTCATGGGAAAGCAAGTTGTTGTAAGAAGAGCACATAGGGCCATCGTGTGGGAATTTATCGTATGTTTTAAGACGTCCTACAATAGATCAACCAATTAGTTGAACAATGGTGGAAGTAATAGTACAATAGAATTGTTCTCCGAACAGAGTGTCACACAATTCATCAACCGTCTAATTAGAACATCGTTCAATTGAAGGATATTAAACTTGTCGCCATTCTCTATTCATTTGCCATACAAACTATACATTGAACCCATCATACAAAGGAACATATATTTTCCAGTAAAACATCGTTGTGCATTAGGGTTTTCGTTTGAAGGATCAACTGGACAAGAGCTGGATCGTACAATCTTACAATAGAAAGAGGTCATACAAGGAAGCGATAATCATATGAAGAGTCTTGTATCATATATAATAATTCTAATATCCCCTCTCCCATTATGATCCAAACATAGGTAGGGATATTAACAATAGTAGTGATGAACTAGGACACATTTAATAGTTCATCAAATACATTTAGAGTAAAATAGGGACACATTCAACTATTCACAAGCAATAGTGGGAATGAGTTCATTATTCACAAGCAATAGTGAAAATGACTTCATTGGACACTTAAGCAAAGATAGGGACAAACTCAGCTATACAAGGTCATACAACAAAAGTGGATGGGAACACACACTATCCAACATCATAATTGCAAATAGGGACACACTATTGTTCACAATAATTATGATTAAGGACACACAACTAATCACAAAAAATTAGTTAGATTATGCTTTACTAATTTACATCATCTTATGAATGGGGACAAACACAATCATTCACCTTGAGTACGACACTGACCTTCACTTATTACATCAAATATAATTTCAGTGAAAAGTGGGAATTATAGCTACACTCGACATCCCCTTGTGAATAGGGATACACAAAAATATTCATAAGGATCATTCTTGAATCATTTTATAAATATATTCCTCCTCATTATCTTTGTGGATAACATCCTCAACATGTGTTGCCATGCATTCTATGCTAACAATATTAATGGCCTGTCATTGTGATGAGGTCAATGATCTCCAACTTTCTCTTGTGTATTTTGGTTGTTTTCATATGATTAAGTCATTACCTATGACAAGTGATGTTTTTGTGATTTCTTTGTCTAGCAGTGTGATGTGCCATTGATGAAAGTGATCAAATTTTGGGTACCTTATACAAAGACTCCTGGTCCTTCTTGTCGATAATGCACCTTTTACACAAAAAATTACTACTCCTTACTGTAGTTTAATTATTTGATAATTTTTCAAAAATAAACTATAGAAATTTCATAGCTCAATTTTTTTGTTTTTCTAAATCCTTCAATATCAGACTCTTTAATGTCAACCCCATGTAACTTCAATTTTGAAGTCTCTACTTGGCATAATGGTCATGGAGAGAAGTCTAAAAATGTGTAATATGCAATAGATATGTGGAAATGAATGTAGCTAGTCATCTAACATACATAATATTTTGATTTAGTACCAGGTTGTAGGGCCATAGGCAACACAAGATGTTGCCAATTTTAATGTATGTACTTCACACATTAGTTAGTTCATTGCATAAGCATGTACACACTTCACATCAACCACCTAAATGGCATGAATCTCATCATGAGGGTATTAATTATAAATTGTAATGCTAGCAATTGATTCTAAAGTGATGATATTTTTAGGAATGACGAGCAACATGAGCATGCCATTATTTTAGATTGTGATGCTAATAGTTTTATTAAACATGACAGTTGTTGTTATAGTAGAAAATGATTAATAGAGTGCAAAAGTTGGACATGGCCGCATCAACAATACATTATACACATACATGAATGCGATGACTTTCAAAGAGAATCAGGATGCTACTTTCACATCTCTTTGCTCAATTCTCTCCTCCTTGATTCTAACTTTGCTAATCGATGAGCAAAAAAGGAAGAATAGATTAAGCGCTCCTTGATTCTAACTTTGCTAATCGATGAGCAAAAAAGGAAGAATAGATTAAGTGCATGCGCTTGTTCAATTTAGGAAATATTTAAGTACCAAAAAAGTGCTTAGAATGTTACACAACAATAGACAAGATATTTAAAAAGTATTGCCCTTGTTCAAATGGAGAAAGAAATCATCTAGATGGTTGTTCTTTTGTTATTTTCTTTGGGAAAGGCATATACCCACGTTTTTCTAATTACTATGCTTCAATCTATGATAGTAATCCAAAAGAAATATCTTTAAAAAATATAGATATTGCTAATGCATCTTATTACAAATACTTATAAAAGCGATGACTACATCACTAACCATGTGATTTCCTTAAATAGTGGAAATCACAACCAACCAACAACTCTTGCATGAGTGGTTCTAACCACTCAATTAAATTATGATCATATGCAATAAATTGCCATATTATTGAAATTTATAATTAATTGTTATTTATATATTCTTTTTAAATAGTATAAATAATTGTCTTATAATAATAAATAAACTATATAACCATATTATTTGTAAAATATGTGATTGTTTTAAAATAATAATATTAGAACATAATATTTAAAATAAAAATATTTTATAACATTTAAATGTTTTATAAATAATTTTTTTATTATAAATAATATATAGAATAGTAGAATAGGGTGTTTAGTTCTTTAAGCTTAAATCAATTTGTGATAAATTATTTTATATTTACTCTAATTCACATTGTAAGGGTAGAACTTGTAGAAATTAGAGAGATATATATTTCAAACCATTAATTTATCAATTGGCACTAATAACATGAGAGAGATATGCATAGTAAGCAATAGAAAATTTAAAAAATATATTATGAGAATGCTTAAATATCCATAAGCACAATCTAATATACATAGAGAGGGAGAATTTTTCTAAGTTGCTTCAATATGGTAAAGTCAATTATTGCATATTATATAAAGAATAAAAATAAATAAGCTACTTGATAATTTATTATATTGCATCACACTTTATTTAAGATTTTTAAACTACTAACCATAATATTTGACTAATCTTAACCTATCACTTGATCTAATATAATAAAATATAGTTGTTGTGGTTATATCAAGGGTGTTACATTTAAATTTATAAGATCCTTCCATTGATTAACAACTTGCATACATGGCATTTTTATAGGCTCTTCTCTTGCATCTACGATACTTCTGTGGATTAAAGACCCATTTGTACTTCATGATCTAACTTTAAAATATTTTAGTGGAGCTAAAAATTCTACCCTAGAACCAATTTAAAATAAGAAACATGGAAAATAAGGCATATTTTAAACTAGTATTCCATATATACAATTTGGAAACTTAGTTATAATTTTATTTTTTATTGGGAAAAACTTGTTTTAATGGTTCAACCATCAAGAAAACAGTGTTGCCTAAGCTAGAATATTTTTTTATATTATTTTATGATCTATTTTTTGCTTCATTTGACTTTTTTCTTTGATAAATATTTATGTTCTTGAGTATCCTTATAAGTGTTTATCTATGTTGTACTAGGTTGTCCATTTTTTTCTTAGAAGATATAAAAATATAATTAATCAATGAACATGGTTTTATTCATATAATACCTCAAATGTAAACACCTTAGTGGATAAGTGATATGGACTTTTGTAATATAAATTAGTCAAAGAAACCCCCTTAAACCATTGTTATTGTTTATCTTTTATAATACACCTCAAGTAACTTGTAAACATTTATTCACATTTGTTTTTTCTTATCTATGTGAGAATGATATGTTGAGCTCAAAATAATTTAAGTTCTACTCAAAGTGAAAAGATCCTTTTGAAATTTACTAGTGAAATTAAATTTTTTGTCTAGGTATGTTATGTAATTTGAAAATTTTAATAAAACATACCTCAACTACCTCTCTCACTATGAGTGGATATAACAAAAAAAAAATATGCATGCATCAAAAGTTAATTTACGACCATCAATTTCATTGTTTTTCATTCTTATATAGGGACACCTCTAATGAAGTTCATAAAAAAAACATTTGCCACTGATTTTGAGAATTATAATTGTTATGATAATCTTGAGGACTTGATAGTTTCTACTTTATTCTTCTAAAATAACTCAAGAGTACTCTAGTCTCCAACAAATGAATATAATATATATGTAATTCTTAGAGGATCCTGTCTTCTACTATTGAGGATTTGATTAAGAGGACCTTATTTTTTCCTACACAATCTCTTTAACATGAGTAACCTTGGTCCAATGGTGTTCCATACTCAAGATTTTGGATGATTTTTAAATTATTTACATATCTTTCATTCCTTTCAATGTTACTAAATCCACATAGGTGTGTAGAAATAAACAACATAAATAGTGGTTGAGTCCTAAGATTTTGTAGAGAGGACATTTATTATCCTTTTATTCTTTTTTTATTTTAACCTCAAATTAAAACCCAATAATTTTATCGACTTTTATTATATTTTACACAAAATAGTAATTAATCCCAAAAACATTAAGTTCTCTATGATAAATTTTAAATTTGCAATATATATCCATCAAATAAGCTCATATTATTCATCTAATATGAGATTGCCATCACTTTATTCCCATGGTTTGACTTTTCTAAACTTTTTCCAAAGAGTTGCTTGCTCTTGAAATTTAATGGGTTACAATTTGCATTAAAACTACACCAAATCCTATTCCTAAAGCATCATAATATATTATAAATAAATTGCTAATGTTTAGAGTATATAAAATTGGAGTTAAAGATGCGATTTTTTTTTAAGTAATTAAAGGATGTCATAGTGCAACTTTCTTTGTAAGTTTTATCAATGGTGTTGTAATTTTCATAACTTTTCACAAACTTCCTATAGTGTTCAAAGAGTCCCAAAAATTTCCTAATAATATTTAAGGTTTTCTAGAAGAGATCAATCCTACATTGCTTTGATTTTTCTAGGATCCACTCTTACAACTTCATTAGTCATAAAATAAACTAAATATTCTACTTTATAAACTCTAAAGGAGCATTTTGATCACTTATCAAACAAATACGCTTATCTACTATGTTAAACACCACTTTTACATGATACAAATGATCTTCCTATTTTTTTCTATAGATAAAACTATCATTAAAATACCATCACAATATTTTTTTAAAGTGTCTTGAAATATGAACTTATGAGACTTTGAAATATGGATGGTGTATTGGTAAATACTAAATCAAATTATAAAAAAAATCAAAAGGTACTTCATGATTTCATAAGGTTATTTTTGTAATGTATTATTCTTTAACCATTATCTCATGAAATCTAGGTCTTAAATATAATATAGTAAAAAAAACTTTAACCCATATACCTCAGTTAGAAATCCTAAATATTAAGAATATGAAAGTTTTCTTGGATTGCAGATTTATTAAGTCAAAAATATCATGAAATATTCTCCACAACTCATACTTCCTTTTGACCATCACCATTGGTAATGAATACAAACTATTTATGAGCCTAAGGACATAATGTTATAGCATACAATGTACCAAAATTATCTATTTCAATATTTTATGGCCATGGATATGTATAAGGCATGATATTTGGTGGATGAATCTCTAGAACTAAGTATATGGTATGATCATATATTCCTTTTAGAGTAAAATTCATATGTTCCTCAAAAAAATCTTAGATTATGTTTTACATATTAAGATGAATATATCCTTCTTGTTGGTAATATTACATTATTTGGTCATGTAATAGTTTAAGAAGTGTGATAATTAGTTGAAGGATTATTTAATACTTGAGTGTATGTTTAATATTTAGGTCTATAGCATCTGTCGAGGTATGAAGTGTGTGAGGTGTCAAGTAGGCAAGTGAGAATTATAAGTGTAAGGTATCATATAAGTAGGTGAAGAGTTGTGTGAAGTGTCATGTGTGTGAGTTATGTAATTATGAGAGAAGAGGAAAGATCAAGATATATGCATATGATAAAGTATTGTAAAAAAGTATCAAACTAGAATTGCTTTATGCATGCTATTGTAGATTTTTTTATCATTAATATTCAGTATTTTATGTGTGCATTATTAATGAGAATTATTGTGATCATGTGAATTTTTTTTATTGGTAAAAGGGGTTTTGAAAGGGTCCTGTAACCTTTTACAATGAGGAAAAAACAAAAGAAACAACCTCCCATAAATGGGGAGACGATCCCAAATGAACACACCCAAATATGATCTCCTGAGAACCATCTCTAGATAGGAACAAAAATGAAAAGCAGGTTTCCCATCGAAGAAAAACCTCACAACCATGGAGATAGGCTTCCCCATACTCTAAAATTTGAAAAAGGTTTTCCCACTCAAGAGAAAACCAAACAGTATTGTACACTAAAATTTAAAAAAAAAATTTCCCACATAGGAGAAAACCTAATAGTTTCATACATTAAAATTTGAAAAAAGTTTTCCCACCTAGAAGAAAACCAAACAATCTAGAGCAAAGAGCGGATACTTCACAAGTCTATCTGCCAGAACACGGAAATAATAGCATCAAGCATATCAAATTAAGCAAAACACATGATCCAAATATATTCCATAGTGGGTCTTTGGAGGCCTAGAAATGAAACGGCCCAAGAAAGGATCCATAGAACACAAGGTCATCCTACAAAGAAAGTGATGCATAGTTAGAACCAAAAAACCCTATCCAAGAAATGATGCTCCCAAATCATGAAGTAGATCATACAAGATGTTATATTTCAAGAAGCCCTCCACTACAACAAACAATCAACACATGATTTTCTCCAAAATAAAAAAATTGCAGGCAGGTCCATCAAAATAAACACCAACAAATTTACAATAACCCCAACCATGGGATACAAGGTCATCCTGTAGAGAAGATGATGCACAACCAGATCCAACAAACCCCAGCCAAAAAATGATGTCCTCAAACCATTAAGTAGATAATACATAACATTAGATTTTAAGAAGACCTCCACTACAATAAGCCCTCAGCACATGATCTCCCCCAAGATCATAAAACAACTGCAAGCAGGTCCATAAAAATAAACACCAGCATATCTACAAGAACCTCAACCATAGGCTACAATGTCATCCTGGAAATAATGTGATGCACAACTAGATCTAGATAACCTTGGCCAAGAAATGATGCCCTCAAACTATGAATTAGATCATACATGACATTAAATTGTAAGTTTTATCAATGGTGTTGTAATTTTCATAACTTTTCACAAATTTCCTATAGTGTTCAATGAGTCCCAAAAATTTCCTAATAATATTTAAGGGTTTCTAGAAGAGATCAATCCTACATTGCTTTGATTTTTCTAGGATCCACTCTTATAACTTCATTATTCATAAAATAAACTAAATATTCTACTTTATAAACTCTAAAGGAGCATTTTTATCACTTATCAAACAAATACCCTTATCCACTATATTAAACACCACTTTTACATGATACAAATGATCTTCCTAATTTTTTCTATAGATAAAACTATCATTAAAATACCATCACAATATTTTTTAAAAGTGTGTTGATATATGAACTTATGAGACTTTGAAATATGAATGGTGTATTGGTAAATACTAAATCAAATTATAAAAAAAAATCAAAAGGTACTTCATGATTTCATAAGGTTATTTTTGTAATTATTCTTTAACCATTATCTCATGAAATCTAGGTCTTAAATATAAGATAGTAAAAAAAACTTTAACCAATATACTTCAGTTAGAAATCCTAAATATTAAGAATATGAAAGTTATCTTGGATTGCAGATTTATTAAGTCAAAAATATCATGAAATATTCTCCACAAATCATACTTCCTTTTTACCGTCACCATTGGTAATGAATACAAACTATTGATGAGCCTAAGGACATAATGTTATAGCATACAATGTACCAAAATTATCTATTTCAATATTTTATGGCTATGGATATGTATAAGGTATGATATTTGGTGGATGAATCTCTAGAACTAAGTATATGGTATGATCATATATTCATTTTAGAGTGAAATTCATACGTTCCTCAAAAAAATCTTAGATTATGTTTTACATATTAAGTTGAATATATCCTTCTTGTTGGTAATATTACATTATTTGGTCATGTAATAGTTTAGGAAGTGTGATAATTAATTGAAGGACTATTTAATACTTGAGTGTATGTTTAATATTTAGGTCTATAGTATCTGTCGAGGTATGAAGTGTGTGAGGTGTCAAGTAGGCAAGTGAGAATTATAAGTGTAAGGTATCATATAAGTAGGTGAAGAGTTGTGTGAAGTGTCATGTGTGTGAGTTATGTAATTATGAGAGAAGAGGAAAGATCAAGATATATGCATATGAAGAGTCTCACAAAATTATATTTTTATGATAAAGTATTGTAACAAAGTATCAAACTAGAATTGCTTTATGCATGCTATTGTAGATTTTTTTTTCATTAATATTCAGTATTTTATGTGTGCATTATTAATGAGAATTATTGTGATCATGTGAATTTTTTTTCATTGGTAAAAGGGGACTTGAAAGGGTCCTGTAACCTTTTATAATGAGGACAAAACAAAAGAAAATACCTCCTATAAAAGGGGAGACGATCCCAAATGAACACACCCAAATATGATCTCCTGAGAACCATCTCTAGATAGGAACAAAAATTAAAAGCATGTTTCCCATCGAAGAAAAACCTCACAACCATGGAGATAGGCTTCCCCATACTCTAAAATTTGAAAAAGGTTTTCCCACTCAAGAGAAAACCAAACAGTATCATACACTAAAATTAAAAAAAATGTTTTCCCACATAAGAGAAAACCTAATAGTTTCATACATTAAAATTTGAAAAAAGTTTTCCCACCTAGAAGAAAACCAAACAATCTAGAGCAAAGAGCGGATACTTCACAAGTCTATCTGCCAGAACACGGAAATAATAGCATCAAGCATATCAAATTAAGCAAAACACATGATCCAAATATATTCCATAGTGGGTCTTTGGAGGCCTAGAAATGAAACGGCCCAAGAAAGGATCCATAGAACACAAGGTCATCCTACAAAGAAAGTGATGCATAGTTAGATCCAGAAAACCCTATCCAAGAAATGATGCTCCCAAATCATGAAGTAGATCATACAAGATTTAAACAATCAACACATGATTTTCTCCAAAATAAAAAAATTGCAGGTAGGTCCATCAAAATAAACACCAACAAATTTACAATAACCCCAACCATGGGATACAAGGTCATCCTGTAGAGAAGATGATGCACAACTAGATCCAACAAACCCCAGCCAAGAAATTATGTCATAAAACCATTAAGTAGATCATACATAACATTAGATTTTAAGAAGACTTCCACTACAATAAGCCCTCAGCACATGATCTCCCCCAAGATCAGAAAACAATTGCAAGCAGGTCCATAAAAATAAACACCAGCATATCTACAAGAACCTCAACCATAGGCTACAATGTCATCCTGGAAATAAGGTGATGCACAACTAGATCTAAAAAACCTTGGCCAAGAAATGATGCCCTCAAAATATGAAGCAGATCATACATGACATTAGATTTTAGGAAGCCCTCCACTACAACAAGCAATCATCACATGAACTCCCCCAAGATAAAAAAAAACTATAGGTAGTTCCTTCAAAATAAATATTAGTAGATTTGTAAGAATCCTAACCCTGCCATGGAACAATAAGATATGAGTGAAACCCTTTTGCAACATTATAGCGCATAGGGTCCTCCCTCTAAGACCATAAGAATGAAGATAAGAGAACCATCAAGAAACCATTGAATCAGAATCACCACTAAAAATCTAAACTAGAGTCAATTGTGAGAGCCTCTTATCTATGAGCAATAAAACCATGGTCTCCTTCCAAATACCAAAAAAAACATAGGAAATAGTAGAATAGAATCCCACCCCAAAATGAAGCAAGGCTTAGGAAAGAATAGAGAGCCACCCCTATGGACCAAAAAGCACATGGCCCCCTCCCAAGGGAAAAATAAAAACTGTAGGGAAGAGCACCATCATTCCACTTCCTAAACCAAACAAGAAATGAATCCCCCAAACAACCCATACCAAATAAAACCCAAGATTATCCAACCAAGTAGCACCACCAATCAGGAATGGCAAGTAAAAACCTTCCTAAAACAACCCAATGAAACGTAGAGAAGGTCCTTGAATAACACTCTAGGCACTAAGTTAATATTGGAAAGGTCTAAAAGGCCTATAAAAATAGGATATCCACCTGAAAATCCTTGGAAGGAGCCATGAAGGGAGCAGGAATTTGAAAATATGACCTCCCACCCAAAGCAAGAGGTTTCCCACTCCCTCGACTCGATCATGTGGAATTTATCCTATGATGTTATTGGGTCTATTTTATAACATGGCATCATATCTATGGTTGGGATGTTGAACATGGAGATTGATATTACGAGAAGAAATTGTGAGTGATAGTGGAGAATAACTAGCACTAGATTTTTGGTGTGAATATTTGATATTGGATGTGTTAATTTAAAGAAGGTTAACAAGAAGAAGTATTGAAGGTATTTGAAGAAATGGACTAGTGGTCCAAGTTGAAGGGTTGATGGTCCAAATTGTGGAGAATAATTACTAAAATTTGTAAAATATTGGAGAAGAATTGATAGGTAAGAAATATTTAATTTGAAGCCACATATTTTATTTGTAGCCTTTTGTAATTAGGAAGATTGGAGAAGAATGAAAATACATATGTGAGAAACCTAGTTCCTAAGGATTTGGAAGTCAATGGAAAAACATAGAAATGGAATACAAATGAATGAAATTGATCACTTTTTATTGAATCATTGTTTCAAAATGGAGGTCACCCACCAATTGCTCACAAGGAGTTATAAATATAATTCTTCTTTGATGCCCTAATGACACCTTTGTGAATGTGTATATAAATCTATCTAATGGTTGTGATGATGAAAGGACATGATGGTCCATTAATTAAATAAATTAAATAATAATAATCTAAGTTAGGATTAGGATCCTAAAAAACCACCCCTCTTAAAAATATCTTTGTCCTCAAAGCAAAAATTAAGAAATGTCTTCAAACTTTCTAGAAAGTGCATCGACAACCATGTTATCTTTACCTTTTTTATATATGATCTCGTAGTCATATCCTAGTAATTTTGTAACCCATTTTTGTTGCTTGGGAGTGGTTATGCATTGCTCGATAAAGTATTTTAGACTATGGTGGTTAGTGCAAATAGTGAAATGTTGACCTATAAGGTAAGGTTGCCAATGTTGAATAGCGTGAATAATAGCTAACATCTCTTTTTCATAAGTGGAACGAGCCAAATTCTTTGGAGAAAAAGCCTTGCTAGTAAAGGCCAAGGGTCTTTCATTTTGCATTAGCATTGCTCCTATTCCCACCCCTGAAGCATCACTTTATATGACGAATGGTTGAGAAAAATCTAGCATGGCTAAGATAGGAGTGGTACACATTGCATTATTTAGGGTCATAAAGAGATCGTCAGCCTTTGAAAACCAAATTAAAGAATTCTTCTTGAGTAATGTTGTTAAGGGGGATACGATTTTGCCATAGTTTTTGACAAATTTGCAATAATACCATTTCAATTCTAAAAGTCCATGCAATCCCTTTAATGTTTTTGGTATAAGCCAGTTTTTCATATCTTCAATCTTACGAGGATCCATTTTAACTCCTTCTTTAGAGATAATTTGGCCTAGATATTTAATTTCTTGTTTTTCAAAGGAACATTTGGATTTTTTGGTGTATAGTTGGTTGTCTTCCAAGGTCTTTAGTGCTTGGTCTATGTGGTGTAAGTGATCTTATCATTTTTGACTATAAATTAGAATATCATCAAATAAGACTAAAATAAACTTGCGAAGAAAAGGATGGAATACCTTATTCATTAAACTTTGAAATGTAGAGGGTGTATTAGTAAGGCTAAAAGGCATAACCATGAATTCATAATGCCCTTCATGAGTACGAAAGGCAATTTTTGGAATATCACTTTCCTTAACTCAAATTTGGTGGTAGCCTGATCATAAATCTAATTTGGAGAAGTATGTTGCTCCATGAAGTTCATCTAATAACTCATCAATGATGGGGATAGGGAATTTATCTTTGATAGTTAGTTTATTAAGGGTACAAAAATCAACACATAAGCACCATGACCCATCCTTTTTTTGAACTAATATGATAGGAGAAGAATAAGGACTCATGTTAGGTCTAATAATTCTTGCTTTTAGTAGTTCTTGTACTAATTTTTCTATTTCTATCTTTTGTAGGTATGGGTATCAGTAAGGTTGAATATTAGGAGGTTGGTTCCCAGGAAGAAGTGGAATGGTATGATCATGGATTTTTTGAGGAGGTAATCCTTTTGGTTCATTAAATACCTTGTCATGGTATGCTAGGAGTTGTTGTAATTCAGGTGCTATTACGTGTTCTTCATTTTTTGGTTGAATGGATAACAATTGTGCCATCATAACTTTATCTTTTTTTCTAATAAGTTTCTCCATTCTATGGGAACTTACTATTTGGGAAGGTCCTGATTTTAACCCTTTGATAGTATATGTTTGACCATTTTGAGTGAATTTCATCCATAGGTCTTCAAAATACCATTGGATGGTATCTAATATTCTCAACCATTGAACTCTTAGGATGATATCTCACCCTCCTAGTGGTAGTGCATATATATCAACCTTTAGATTATAATTGGTCATAATGAGTTTAATAGTTTTGCATTTTTTGTTGCACGCAATTCATCCTCTA
This sequence comes from Wollemia nobilis, assembly GCA_028583015.1. NCBI lineage: Eukaryota > Viridiplantae > Streptophyta > Pinopsida > Araucariales > Araucariaceae > Wollemia > Wollemia nobilis. Next base: position 8,272,143 of record JAQPPZ010017210.1, on the reverse strand, counting down.
TTTCCAATCACAACTTCAAAATTATTACAAGGGTGTATAAAACAATCAACTTGTTTTACAAATTTTTGATTGATAAAATTATGCATGCTACCATATTCTAGAAGCACAATGAGGTTTTGTTTCTTAAAGTACCCCCTGAATTTCATAGTTTTTGGAGAGGAGAAACTAGCAAGGGCATTAAAGGAGATTTCATGTGTGTCTTTTGTGTTATTTTCTAGTGTTTTCATCACTACTTCCACTTCAATAGTCTCCTTTTTTCTTGAATTCTTTTGGTCAAGTGTATCTAGAATATAGAGTCTGGGGTTACTGCATTTATGATTTGGAATAAATGTTTCATCATAGTGGAAACAAAGTCCCTTTTCTCATCTTTCCTTCATTTATTCGGGGCTAATTATTTTGATTGGTATAATTCTATTTAGTTTTGAGGTAGTGGATGAAGCTTGAGATTTTCTCATTGGTTGAATCCCAAGTTGATGCTGATTATTAATTTTTTCCTCTACCATTTGAGGTAATGCAATAGTATGCAGTATGTCTGAAGGATTGACCATTTGCACTTCTAGTCAAATATATTTTTTTTAACCACTAGTAAAGCAACTTTGGAAGAATGATGCATCAAGCCCTGATGAAAAATTTGCCAACTTCTCAAATTGAGATTGGTACTCTCGTATTGTTGTGGTTTGGTGGATTTTGGTGAGGGCTCCTATGAAATCTTCAAATTTTCTTGGGCCGAATCATACCATTATATTTTTTGTGAATTCTATCCATGTGGGGTTGCCATTTGTCTTTTTGTACCATTAGTACCATTATTTGGCGATACTCTCTTAGTGGAAAGATGCAATGTGAAGCTTTTGGGATTCAGGTATTTTAAAGAGGGAGAAATATTGGTTTGCTCAATAGATCCAATTTGTGGGGTTGCCTCCTTCAAATTTGGAAAAGTCCAATTTAGTGGTTCAAGGTAGGATTGATGTATGTGGCCCTCCAAGTAATTCTTGTTGCTTTGGTGGTGTGAGCAGTTGGCTAGCTTGGATGACTCCCATATTATGTTGTAATATATCCATAGAGTGGTTAGTTGCAATGATTTAGAGGTATATTTATGTTATCTTTGTTGTGAGTGTTTGTTCCATATCGCTTTTCCATTTATTCAAACCATCCATGAAGTCTTTCATCTGGTCTTGAGATCTTCTATCGTTAATAATTTTGATGTAGGGTTGCAAAATTTAGCCTCTTTAATTTCAATTTCTCCTTGAAAAATAGTAAAAAATTAAATCAAGTTTTGACAAAAATTAAATATATAGGGATATTTTTGTCAAAATTTGAAAATTTTATAAAGTTGCTTGGTATGGTGCAAAAAATTTGGCTATTTTTCTTTTGAAATAGCTCTCTTTTATTTTTGAATAAGATACCTTTCTATACTTGATAGAACGATCAAGTAATTTGAATTTTGAAAGGTCTATTTTGCGGGTAAATATCTTTTTGAATTTTAAAAATTTGGTGTGCACAACTAGTGAGGGTGGCAGCAAAAATCAAAGTGATGATGGATAGTGGAAATTAGAGCGACAATCAAAATGGGCAAAAATTAGAGAGGGGGTAGAGGGCAAAAATTGGAGCAGTGATCAAAGTGGTAGAGCAAAGCAGCTAAGGGTCAAAAATTCAACACTAGCCCCAACATGTCCAATGGTGCACCTACAATTCGCACTCAATGCTATGCGGGCAAGCAAGGTTATGCATAAGGGGTCAACCTCAAAATATATTTATAAAATAAAGGTAAATTGTCTTGAAATCCTAATGAATTTTGTCGAAGGATACATGGCGAATTGCATTCATTTTTCGCCAAAAATTTTCAAACCATGGCGAATCAATTGAAAAATATTTCCAAAGGTGTAGGTGGGTTGTAGAGGGTTTGAATTAGTCATTTTTAGATGGTTTTTGAGGATTTTCACCAAAAATTGAAAACGAAGCTCTAGATCAAAAGTTATACCTCCTAGAAGTTTCCCTACAAATGTGCACCTCTGCAACCGATCGGCTGTAAGCATGACGATTGGATGCACACACGACGTGTGTGCAATCGATCATCATGCTTGAAGTTGATCGTCATGTGTGAAGTCGATCAGTTGCAAAGGTGCATTTTTGTAGGGAAACTTCTAGGAGGTATAACTTTTGATCCGAAGCTCTGTTTTCAATTTTTTTAAAACCCCCTAGCTCGATGAGATCTATATAAAAATGTATTAAAATCCTCAAAAAACCATCTAAAACCAATCAATATGTCTACAACCAATCATTTACAGAGGTGTCAATCGGTTGCAGACATGTCGATCGATTTTAGATGGTTTTTTGAAGATTTTAATATGTTTTTTGAGTAGATCTCATTGAGCTAGGTGGTTTAAAAAAATGAAAACAGAGCTCTAGATCAAAATTTATGCCTCCTAGAAGTTTCCCTGCAAAAGTGCACCTCTACAAATGATCAGTTGCACACATGATGACCAACTGCACACATGAAGACTGACTACACACATGAAAATTGACTATAGTCGATAGTCATGTGTGCAACCAATCGTCATGCGTGCAACTGATCGTTTGTAGAGGTGCACTTTTGCAAGGAAACTTCTAAGAGGCATAACTTTTGATCCGGAGCTCTGTTTTCAATTTTTTTTTTAAACCACCTAGCTTGATTATATCTACTCAAAAAACTTATTAAAATCCTCAAAAAACTATCTAAAACCTATAGATATGTCTACAACCGATCGATTACAGAGGTGTCAGTCGATTGCAGACATGTTGATCAGTTTTAGGTGGTTTTTTGAGGATTTTAATAAGTTTTTGAGTAGATCTCATCAAGCTAATTGGTTTAAAAAAAATAGAGCTTCGGATCAAATGTTATGCCTCTTAGAAGTTTATCTACAAAAGTGCACCTCTACAACCGATCGACTGCACACATGATGATCGAATACACACATGAAAATTAGCTACAAGCATGACGATCGTCATACCTGTAGCCAATAATAATTCCTACAACCGATCATCATGCATTCAGTAAAATCGATTGTAGAGGTGCTATTTTGCAAGGAACCTTCTAGGAGCTCTAGATGATCAGTTGTAGAGGTGTATCAATCGACCTAAGTCGATTCATTGTAAAGTTACAACCGATCGACTTATGTTTATTGATACATCTTGCAACCAATTGACTTAGGCTAATTGACACACCTCTACAACCGATCGAATTATATCGATTGATACGTCTCTGCAACCGATCAACTTAGGCCAATTGACACACCTCTGCAACTGATCAGCTTATGTTGAGAAGCACTCCTCTACAACCTTGTCAAGTTTATGGGATCGATCAGTGTCTTCCGATTGATAATACCCTACAACCAATTGATAAATATGTTGACTAACAATAGGTTTTTCATGGTTTCAAAGCTATTTTTGAGTTAGAGTATTTTATATGTATGTTTATCACTGCCCCTAATAGTATATATAAAGGTAGTATATGAGGTGAATTGGGTGGAAAAAACAAAATCATTTATAATTTGAAGGCGATTTGGGTAAGAAAAATAAAATAATTTATAATTTGAGGCCATGATGGATTATCAACGGCGGGCAAATTTACTCCAAAAAAAAATCCACATTGTAAATTTTAGGTGAATGGGCCCTAGTGAAAGGATCCAAAATTAGCCAATTTTAAAATTTTAAAATCCTAAATAGATCCAATTTATGATATTTCACACTTATGCATAACCCTGCACGCAAGCGTGTAGGCCTAGCACGCTAGGCACTTCAATATTAGAATGTTGAGCATTATAAACTGTGACTTCATCTTAACACAGAGTATGTAGGATTTATCCCCAATGAGAAATTTGATGTTGTGCTCAAATTTTAAACTTTTTTGATGCTTGAAAAAACTATCCAGTCATCAAAAAATTTTAAACCTTAGAGTAACCTTAATATTTGTTTTAATTTTTTTTATGGCTTTCTTCAGTGTCATCGAAAAGCGCAGGTATTCACAACAAAAGTTTTTTGAAGATGATTTGACGTATGCTTTCAAGATCTTCATCGATTTGGAGGCAACATATGTGGAAGACATCCTTGTTGAAGGTTTTTGCAATGAAATTTTTGGCACGTTTTCCCTTGAATGTCTCTGGAAATTGTTGTTTTCTCCTTGTGTCGATTTCATTTTCTCAAGGGTGTTGCATCTACTATTTTGAGTGGATTCGATGTGCTTGTGAGGGATGTATAAGGTGGATATTTTGAGGTGTAACAAGAAGTTTGAATATTGGCAAAATTGGTGGTATATTGGTGTACTTTTATTTTAAAATGGTTGTCTATGTAATGAACAGTGATGAATCTGGGTGAGAGGGAAAACAAATTTGTAAAAATGAGTGTGAATGGCCTTATGGATCTCTGCTCTGATACCAGTTGTTAGGAACCTAGTTCCTAAGGATTTAGAATTCAATGTAGAAAGATAGAAATGGAATGAAAATGATCATTTTTTATTGAATCGTTGTTTCAAAATGGAGGTCATCCACCAATTGCTCTCAATGAGTTATAATTTTAATTCTTCTTTGATGCCCTAATGACACATTTGCTAATGTGTATATAAATCTATCTAATAGTTATGATTATGAAAGAACATGATGGTCCATTAATAAAATAAATGAAGTAACAATAATCTAAGTTAGGATTAGGATCCTAACAACATATGTAGGGAAAACTAGCAAATTGTAGAATACTAATTTACAGTGAACAACTAAATTTAATATTTCTAAGGTTTGTAGCTTTGATTGTTTTTTAATTTTAAGCTTTATTAGGGTATAACTTTTAGATAATATAACTTTTACATATAGGATCATATTGATCATTTTTTTAAAGCAAAAAAATCCTTAAGATGACACCTTGGTCTGAGAGACCATGACCGGGGGGTTCTACACTGTCAAAGTCACCCGAGAGTCGCACCTGACCCTGCCCGCACCAACATTATCAATTAGATTTTGGGTACCCAATTCAAATTTCTGGTAGGGTGGAGATTCGAACCTGAAACCTCCCTTGGAGGATTACCCTCTCCTCTCCAACTCACCTACAACACCTGGGTCATATTGATCCTTTTTGGATCATATATTTTGTTGAGCTTTACACAATGGTGACATTAATTCAAGGAGTTGTTGTAGTGTTAGGAGTTAAATTGTATAGGATTAATTATCAAGCCATAGTTACTTGTCTCAATGGGAAAAATTATAGTATTTGGTCAACTCAAATGATTATCCTTTTACATAGTAAGAACCTATGGTGCATATTTCAAGAATATAAATTAGTAACTCTTAATTAAAAAACTTACCAATAAATTAAAGAAGTTCTTGGACTATTTTCCTTGTTAACTGAACTAGAATTTATTTTCCACATAAAAGAGGAGAGTGAAATAATAAAAGTATGGTAAAATTACATAAGTTATTTGAAAACTTTAACAGAACTAAAATAAGTCACTTGGAGTTAGAGCTTTTTATTTATTGGTTTGGTATGGATATATTTTAAAAAGTTGATATAATTGAATTGTATGGTCCAAGCTTCCTACTTGTTGGTTTGGAAATGATATATTAAGCATAGGAAAGAAGCTTGAAATAATGCATCTCCCAAATCAACAGCTAACATGCTCCCTCTACTGCCATATAAATCTTTCTAAGATGGTGCAACAAGCCATCATGAAGAAAATTCTTTAGCATTAAAATATATTTTAACTACTAAAAACGGATGTTAAGAAATTTGGCATCTAAGGGATACAATACCTTTAAGTCATGGGTGCCATATCTGCTAGTGTTGATAATTGACATCATTGCCTATACTAGTGAATAACATATAATTTACTGCATAGTTCTATTTTTACAATTTTTGATCACAAGTTGGTTATAGGTAATCTATCCATTTAATATGCCTAGCATTATCTAGTTTAATCTATGAATATAATAATTGTAAAGGCTTATGGTCTAAGCAAACAATAGTTTTATTATGATAATACAACACCACTATTATATAATGTGAATGACAACACATGACTCCTTTTCAAATGTGGAATACTATCAAGCTATATTTGATAGTGTATCAAATTGGTATACCATAAAATGTTCATTTTGAATTAGGGTGGTGTCAAGGATTTATTTATATGCATTAATTTTGAGATTAAAGGACTGAGTGATGTCAAGTGTGGATAACATTGGTGCTAAATAGATATATTGCTATACTTCTAATATATTTTGTTACTATGAAATACAATTGAACTTCATCTTCACACGCATGACATATTTTAGATGCCATGAAACATGTAAAAATCCTAATATAAAACAATGGTAGTTGTAAAGGCTAAGGAAAATTCTCAACTCTATTATGTTCTTAAGCATTGGCAATTCTAAAATGATGTAGATGATTTTTCGGAATATATGTATTCCCTACCTATCAATTATGTATCCTAAGTAAGATATTTATATAATGCTAAATATGATTTTGTATAGATTTGATTGAATATTATGTTGGCATAGAATGTCTAGACCTAGATGCATATGATGTAGATGGTATTCCCATGTCCTAATAAATACAAGGATTTCATCCAAATAGATGATCACAAAGGAAACTATGAATAATCTGGAATGACACTCATTATGCACATGAATATTGATGGGACACTAGCCAATATAAAATACATAAATATACACTCATACAATATTTTTTAAATATTGAAATCCATCTTCAAAATGTCAATGAGGTTGATATATGCCTAGTAATAACCTAACTTGAGGTTAATATTTTGAAAGTATTGAGTTTATTGGAGTTGGTATTCATCAATACATGGAAAATAATATCTATTTTTGATAATAGTATTGTTGAGAGCCCTATAATTGATGCATAAGAATCAAGTATTATATTTCTTAGCATTAGCACAATCAAACTATCATATGGTTAAGATCTAGGTACAATATTCTGCTAATCTATTAGTTCTTGGATCTAGCGTTGAATATCATTGTTCTTCTAGATTGATCTATGGTATAGAGGATTGTTGAGAACATATAAAATTTAAATTAGGTTGATCTAATTCTTCAAGAAATAGTGGAGTGGGATTTATTTGGGATCCTAGAAGAAATTAGGCTATAGATAGAGTTTAGCATCCATATATTGAGACTAAGTAAAATAGTCTATGATTGGTATGGAAAGAGTGAAATTCTTGGAATCATGTGAAATATTTTTTTTTATTACTTAGCATAAAATAGAGTTACAATTATCTAGGAGGAGGTACTCATGTATCTTGTATATAATATCTCTAATGCACAGTAACCATTGCTACAAATAATATTAACATGTAAGTTCATGATCAAAGAAATGGTATATTCCCAATAATATATCACAACTTTCCAACGGTGTCATGTCATAAGTGACTAAATTTATCCCCCAATCAAGGGTACATTGGAGCTAAAATCCTATATCTTCCCTCTATGCAACCAACCCAAAGAGTAATCTTGAGGATGTATAATTGTTTAGAAGCTTAGCTACTTTATTGTGTCCTACACAATGATGTTCTTCTAGATCCTAATGTCTATTATAACTTGGAGACTTATTCTTTACATAACAATGGGTGTTTTTGAGTTGTTATTTTCATGCAGTTGTGAAAGTACACTCTCCTTTAGGATTTGGGTTCCAAATCCCCTCTTGCAAAGAAGTTAAACAAACAACTTCTCCTAGGTCTCTGCTATATTAGCATTTGCATATGTGTATTAGTAATATTAAACAAAGATATTCACTTTAAATGCTTGGAACACCTTAGTGATTGCAAGTAACTATAAACAAGGGGCAATGTTGGTTTATTTTACCATGAAACTTTAGTGATTGTTCATTGAACCAAAATAAAGCAAATGTGAGTTGGCCCTCATATGACCTTCAATGTGATGCTCAAATTACCCCTCTTTCGTAAAATCAAAATTTTTATGAAGAGAGGGCAATTTTAGGCTCCAAAAATGGTAATTTATGAAATGCCATAAAACATAACTCCTTCAATTAAATTGGAACTTTCATGAAGGGAATGTCATCATAGGATCATGAGTGTAAAACGAAATTGAAAAAATGAAATTTGACCTTAAAATGGAAATTTTCTATTACTTGCGCATATGTGATCTGGTGAATCACAAACTAACTTACATTTTTAGAATACTGCTTTGTCATGGTTCCTTCTTTCATTCATGACTAACAAATTGGTTTTGAAGTTATTCTTTGAGTTTCATAAATGGCTAAAACTGCAGGAACATGGTATGGGATACATGTTAGTCCTTTGAACTTCAGTGGAGATTCTCATGATTTACCCAAGAATGTAGAAAAACGTTTGCCCAAATTTAAACACAATGGTACAACATAAGCCAAGGAACATATTCAAGCCTATGTGGATATCCAAGTTAGATGGAATGTCGAACATGAGGATGTGGCATGTAGAATGTTTCCTGGAACCCTAGATGAGGTGGCATATGATTGGTACATCAATTTACCCACTGGTTCTATTACATCTTGGAATCAATTGAAATATGAGTTTATCAATCAATTTAGGTTGCTCATTGATCCTCTCATGATATATCAACAATTTACTTCTTGCAAAATAGAACCTAATGAGCCAGTGAGAAGTTTCAACTTGAGGTTTCGAAAGCTTTATGCGAGATGAATTTCTCCCTATACTATTGAGGAAAGTGGTGCTCTTCAAATATACTTTCGAGCATTGGATCAATTGTTTGCCATATTTGTTAGGATGAATCCCTTGGTTACTGATCTTGCATCAGCCTACACAGAAGCTATGATTGTAGATCAAAAATTGAGGCCACAAGGTTATGGAATGGAGCAATCAACTATGGTAGGACAACTAGGGGCTTGCAATCAATCCTCGATGGTAAATCAAACATGGGCACAACAAAATTTGATATCAAATATTTTTCCCTACAATCAACTTTATCCTACCATACCAACTTATGCTCCCACATGTGCTTATACAAGTACTTCTATACATCCAAATATGCCTCAATTAAAGAATCATGTGGTCACTTATGGAACCATTGCAACAAATGTTCAAGCTTTATCTGTGGATATCAATCCAACTAATCTTACTACTTCTACCACTCAACCCAAAGAGTTCGTATCATAGGTAAAAGAGCAAAATAAAGTGGTTAAGAAGGTATGTAGGCACGTTCCACCAAAAAAATGAGCATGTTAATGTATGCATCCAAATCATCCTAGGAAAAAAATTCATAATGCCGATCTTAATGATGTTTCATGTTATGCTTCTTCAAGTGATATAAGATATTTTGAGGTGACTTACATTTAAGTAATACCCATTCAAAATTTCTTGAAGAGCATGAAGATTTTGGAGAAAAAATTCTATGGATGGGTAACAAGAAGTTGGAATCAAATGATCACCATCTTGTTTTGGAAAAGAAATATCTAGAATCATTACCCAAAAAGGAGGATTTGGATGAACAAACTTATGTGGATATGATTTGGTCAGATGTCCTTGCAAAGGATTGGAGCAACTATATGACATGGAATTCAAAAATTGATCCCATTATAGAAGCTCCTAAGTCATCACAAGTGGCCAAAAATGAATTTGAAAGAAAATCAACAAATGAAGTTGAGGACATAATCGAGTTTCACCACTTGTTCTCGAAAGACACTTTGGATGACGTTCTCGAAAGTGATGACCAAGAGGATCCACACCTTCCAAATTGTGATAAAATTGAATCATGGGTTACAAATTTGGATTATGATAGCTTTACCAATTTGAATTCAAGAGATAACCCACTTTTGGAAATAACTGAACCATCTAAGGAAGGTGAATATGAATTGGATGAGAAACATGTTGATGAATCAAAAGATGAAGAAGAAGTACTTGAATGTCACAACTTGAACTTGGAAGATGATTACTATGATTCGTGGAAGAAATGGGAAGAATATTATCAATCTAAATCTTCTAATAAACTTTTTGTGTCAGTTAATATGCAGGATAACTCAATTGCTTCCTCACATGAGGATACTATAAATCCTGTACAATTTGAGAAATTTTTGGAAGAGGAATTTGAATCTCATCAAATTTTGGAACATGATAAGGATTCTACAACCATGAATCAAGCAAAATATTCATTTGCTTTGGATTCCTTTGAAATAAAAGAAATTGAAAATCTTGATCCACTTACTTATGCTACAATGATTATGCCATTTCAAAATGAGAAAATTACAAAACCTAAATCATTTGGGTTTGATATCATTGATGATCCAATTGAAAATCTCACATTACCCAAAACAACCCAAGTGACTGATCATGGAAATGTGTTAGGTAACCCACCCCTAGATAGATAAGACTTATGGTTTGAAAGGGATGGACATGTGTTCAATTGGATACCTAAGTTTGGTGCCTTTGATAAACAATTCATGGAGAAAGAACAAGTGCTACATGATGATGAATGTCATGAGAGAAAAGAGGAATTTTCAAATCCTCTTCAAGTAAGGTTAAATGAAAACAGGCCAAAGGTAAAGTCTCACCTTTTTGGTTTCACCATGCAAAACTCGAATGAAAGTTTACCTAATGAATGGTTTGATTCAAATATTATTAATGTTATGGCTTTATTGAATGAAAATGAAAGCTTATTTCTACACCATGAATCAAAGTGTGGAATGGACATCTTAAAGAATAGACATAAAAGAATTGAATATCAATCATTGTCTAATCAATTTGAAAACTTGAAGCTCCACCATAGGATTATTAATGAAACTAAATCAAATTGGTATGGTGAGAGGGGCAAGTTGAATTTTGTTTCTTTGTTTGGTTTGATCTTGTTTTTGGTGGATTCCTACAAAACTTGGTATGCGTATCATGTCATATGTCTTTTAAATAATTCTAATCAGGTTTGGGATCCGGGAAAATGATAATCCAAACTTTGCACCATATTGTATTATATTGTACATTTGTATATACTTTTGGTTTTCGTGTTTTGGTTTTGGATTGGATCTCATTTTGGTTTTAAGTTTTGTGTGTTGGTCCTTTGGACACTTTTGGGTTTTTCTTTGAAAAAAAAAAAGGGGGGGATAGCAAAGTGGTTAGTTTGTGTCCTTATGAATGTTGACTAAGACTAGGAGAATATGAAACATTGGAATTGTATTGCAGAAATCTCCACGAGTATCGCAAACAGATTAAAGAATATCGTTTGGAACTTGTGATACATGAAGTAGTCAGTTTTACAAATTATGGTAAAGTAGGTGGTATACTCCATCCGCATTTCAAAAATAACAATGCATTCATTCATATCTCATGTTACATTCGACATTGCATATACATTTCATCTCAGTTGCATCTACATTTCAAATACAATCATTGAAAAGGTGTTGAATCCTCTTAGGGTTATTACATAACATATATTAAAAGGATCCTAAGGTTGGGAACTAATGCCCGAACTATCTTGAACCAAGCACGTTCTACACATTTTAAAGAGGATCTTGAGAAAAATTGTCAAAACCATACTTGGAAGAAAAGGTGAGGCGAATGGAGTATTTCGCATCTGTCCTATCATGAAACGTAATCCTTAAAATAGTGGTTTTTACCACTCCCATAATGCTTAAAGCCTAAAATCAGATTAGTAATGATAGGGTTAAATCCTCATTGAACTTAGGTTGAGGATCCAATTCCCCAAAGATCTGATTTGACTTCATGGAGTAGTAAGGATAGGGTCTAATTCTCATATCGCTTAGGTTGAGAATCTGATTCCCCAAAGCTTCTATTTTGCCCAATCAAGAACTTGAAATTCCAAATCGAATATTTTTCATTCTCCTTTTATTGCATCATTAATATTGGATTTGAAGGATCGTACTACATGTCCCTTGCAAGGATGGGTAGTCATCCCCAAGGTTCAAGAAATAAAAATTAAATTCAAATCCTGGATTATGGGGTTGATCTCCATCAAGGCTATAGATGCCTGATTGGTAGTGGAGTATGCTCATGTGTGGCAACATGTCTTGTCTAAAAGCAAGACCACTGACTGCTCAAACGGATAGGCTAGCCTGACAGTTTCATCCATAACAGGTTAAATCATTTTGTTCAAGATGAGGTAATGAACTCCAGATCAGAGTAGTAAGGATAGGGTTAAATTCCCATCTCGCTTAGGTTGGGAATCATATTACCTAAAGCTCTTATTTCACTTACACTTGCACATGGATTCAAGATGGTAGCGACACATAACCAACTTTGGGATCTAGTAAATTAATTCAGTATGCACATATTTGGTCCTAAGAGGATTTGACAGTTTTAATATGGTTGTTCATGAAACTAGAAAGTTGGAGCCTTTGCAAAGTAGGTTGCTATATCTCTAGCACCTTCACCATACATTAAATCCTACAGGAATCATCCATAACTTCTCATATGCATGGATTATAAGTGAAACAGACAATGGAAAGTTGAACAAGTTTCAAACGATGGGGAATGAAGCACATTGTACATACCGAGCTGATGCTTAATAATTTCTAATGCTTCATGTATTTCTTGTCTAGTTTCATTCTTGGGATATTTGCTGACGCTTGTATTTGAGTCTATGCGTTTTTAGGTTGGGTTCGCACCGAAATGCCTAGGAGCATTTCCCAGCAGAGTCGCCATTTGTTGTGGCTACTCCACACGTACCCCAAAATCGGGGCCCCACATTTTTGCATGTTTTCCAAGAAGACCGAAGTGGCCCATATGCTAAAGATCAAAGAAAAAGCAAAACACCGCAAGGAGGAAAAAGTGTCGCAATATCGCGACATGTTGCATTTTCATGGTCCAAAGCAAAGAGAGAGAGCAATGAAGAAAAAGTGTTGCGATATCGCGACATGTTGCATTGTCGCGGCCAAAAGAGAAAAAGTGTCACGATATCGCGACATGTTGCATTATCATGGCCAAAAAATAAAAAGTGTCTCAATATCATGACATGTTGCATTTTCACGGCCAAAAGAGAAGAGAAAAATAAAAAGAGAAAAAGTGTCGCAATATCGTGACATGTTGCATTGTCGCGGCCAAAAGAGAAAAAGTGGCACGATATTGTGACATGTTGCATTTTCACAACCGAAAGAGAAAAAGTGACGCGATATCGCGACATGTTGCATTTTCGCGACCAAAAGAGAAAAAGTGTCGCGATATTGCGACATGTTGCATTATTGCAGCCAAAAGAGAAAAAGTGTCGCGATATCGCAACATATTGCATTGTCGCAGCAAAAAGATAAAAAGTGTCGCGATATCGCAACATATTGCATTTTTGCAGCCAAAAGAGAAAAAGTGTCGCAATATCGCGACATGTTGCATTTTCGCGGCCAAAAGAGAAAAAGTGTCGCGATATCGCGACATGTTGCATTGTCGCGACCAAAAGAGAAAAAGTGTCGATATATCGCGACATGTTGCATTTTCATGGCCAAAAGAGAAAAGTGTCGCGATATCACGACATGTTGCATTTTTGCGGCCAAATATAAGAAAGAAGAAAAAGAAAAAAAAAGTTTCGCGATATTGCGACATGTTACATTTTCGTGGCTAAAAGCAACAAAAGAGAGCAAGGAGGCAAAAGTGTCATGATATCGTGACATGTTGTATTTTCACTAAGGGAACAGAGTAGTTGACAGTGCATCTGATATTAGTGATGAACACTAGGACCGTGAAACTGAAGATTGCATAGTGACGTGGACATAAGGACAAAATCCAATGAATAAGGAAAAACATTACATAAGGAATCTTTAATGATTTGAAATCATTTAAGATGGTCATTACACACGGAAGGAAACGGATGCAAGCCCATGTGGATAAAATGAAATGAAGGGCCACAAAATAGAAACGAAAAGATTTTTTGGAAACCAAAACACATGCATGCACAAGGGAAGGTGAAACGAATAGCCATTGGAAAATGAAACGAAAAGCTTCCTGAAAATTTTAAATACGCCAAGCAAAGAGGTTTTGAGGGGTTGGAAACTGCTGTGAGCAAAGTTGCAGATTTGAAGGCAAGAGGGCCATTTTGGACCTATTCGAGTTGTTTTCTTCCATTGACTAGTTTGGGAAAACTAGAAATTTTTGTTATTGTAAAATGACAAATCTTTAATACAGGAAGTTTCAGAAAGTTGCATCTTATGGACAAGAAAGGAGTCATTTTCTGCATGCAAGATTAAATGTCTATTTTTCCCCTTTTCATATTTTAGGCTTGTAAATGGAGTTTATGCAAGTTTTCTTGGTTGCTTCATGCAAATGTTTAAATCTGAAAAACCTCATTTAAAACCCTAGGAGCCAGCACTTAGCTTATCCGGATTGTGCTTGTTTTGCAAGTCCAATAGGTTAGGTTGCATGCATGAAAACATCGCATCTTCGGTTTTGTCGGAATAGGATAGCATCATACTGAATGCATTTTATTTTCAGTTTTCTGCATTTTCTTTCAACTTTTTTTTGCATTTTATTTTCCAAAAATTTTAACTTTCTTTTTAATTTTCAAGCATTAAAATAAACATTTAAAAATTTTCAAATCCAAAAATAATTTCACCATTGCGTAGGTTATACTTCAGACTTCCAATACGCATTTTAAAATTTCATTTTCGGAGTTGTTTAGTATTTTTTAAAAATTCATCGAAGTTGTTTTATTACAGAGTTTAAAAAAACCCGAAAATAGAAAGTTTCCATTTTGGGCCGGAATTTCATTTTTTTAGTTTTTTTTTGCACTCATGAGCCTATGATGACATTCCCTTCATGAAAATTTCAATTTCATTGAAGGAGTTATGTTTTATGGCATTCTCACAAATTTCCATTTTGAGCCTAAAATTACCCTCTTCATAAAAATTCTAATTTTACAAAAGAGGAATAATTTGAGCATTACATTGAAGGTCATATGAGGGCCAAATCCCATTTGCTTTATTTTGGTTCAATGAATAATCACTAAATTTTCATGGTAAAATAAACCAACATTGCCCCTTTGCTTACAATTACTTGCAATCACTAAGGTGTTCCAAGCATTTAAATTGAATATATTTATTTGAGATTACTGATACACATATGAAAATGCTAATATAGCGGAGACCTTGGAGAAGTTGTTTGTTTAACTTCTTTGCAAGAGGGGATTTGGAACCCAAATCCTAAAGGAGAGTGTACTTTCACAACTGGGTGAAAATACCACTCAACAGGTGTGAAAAAAGCACTATTGTTCTTTCAAAGGATATAATGCTAGATATTTTCCCCTTTTTTTAGCTTTGATACTTAGATGTGTCATCTACTTGGTATTTTATTTATCTAAGTTGGATAAGTTGTTCTAATCCTCTAGATGAAATAATAAGATATTTTGTTGTATGTTGTACTTAACTATGATTGTGGGTCTTGTGATGGTTGCACCACCTGCCACTCACGTTTTCCTTACTCTTGTTGATGTGTATCTCAAATGACCAAATTAATATATCATTTTTGTCTAAAATCCATGTATTATGATATGAATGATTATGTCCAAACTCTATTTGTTGATCAAATATAAATATTTTGTAGTTTTTTTACAAGATTGTATAGATCAATGGTTTTATGAAAAATGAATACCTTATTTAGGTTTATCTATAAATTTTGACACATTATAGATACTAATATATACAACCTAAGAGTGAGATTGTATTTCCCTCTTATGATACAAGTGAAAGGATTACTATAAGAAATGAACAAGATAACTATGGATTGGTTATTTCTTATTTTAAGGTAACTTTGATCACTATACTATAAGACTATGCATTGACCTAACTATGATAATATATTTTTTATCAATTCTAATGGAACTAAGTATTGTCCAAATAGTTATGTGACTAGTCATGCATAATTTTTCATGAGAGTGATATAGTGATTATGGGAAATATTATCTCATTGAAACCTATGGGACCAATATACAATCTGATAAACATGTGTGATACAATAGAAATATACTAAATGGATTTTTCTAGCACTATTATTAGTTGACCACATGACATAAACAAGCAACTCGATGTCAATATTAAGCATATTGTTATTTCCCTGTTAGATAATAGTTGGCATATATATATATATATATATATATATATATATATATATATATATATATATATATATAATGCATGTATTTTCTAGTAGTCTAAAATAGAAAACATTGATTATTGGAGATTTTAAAGTGATAGACATGAAAATATACTTTCTAGTTGTAACTTATTTGTCTATAATTAGGATTTGGTCATGGAAAATTCAACTACATATCCTAAGTATTGTTAGATAGTCCAAATATTTGGTAGCATAACCCTTTAAATTGTTTGTATATAGATTAAAATAATTTAGTTAAATTCATAATCAAAGTTAATAAGAATTAGATTAATTTAGAAGAAAATGATTAGTAATTAGACTAATGAACAAAGACCTTTTTCTACACTATAGCAATAAAATTATATCTACATTAAATTAGTCTAATGATATGTTTTTTACTCCTACCACTAGAGATTATACCTATTATTGGATTAAGGTCCCATTTTAAGGTGTTTGGTTTGCAATATTCCCAT
The DNA here is from genome assembly GCA_028583015.1 of Wollemia nobilis. Classification (NCBI taxonomy): domain Eukaryota; kingdom Viridiplantae; phylum Streptophyta; class Pinopsida; order Araucariales; family Araucariaceae; genus Wollemia; species Wollemia nobilis. The sequence continues at coordinate 8,255,595 of JAQPPZ010017210.1, read as the reverse complement.
GAGTAGTATTTTTTTTGAAAATTTTGAAAAAACTTGTATTAAAACAAAGATCAATTACAATTTGGGAAGAGACACTTCCCAGCCAAAATCAAAGAGAACACATGCTTACAATAGTAAAATAAGATTTACAATGGAGCCAAATATCTTGAACCATTAACTAGCTAACAGGGGGAACAGTTTGGTCTGTTGATGCAACTTGTCACGATATCGTGACATTTTTTCGTTCTTCTCCTTTGGCTATGAAAATACATGTCGTGATATCATGACACTTTTTCTCCTTTGGTCGCGAAAATGTAACATGTCGCAATATCGTGACACTTTTCTCCTTTGGCCACAAAAATGCAACATGTCGCGATATCGCGACACTTTTTCCTCTTCTGGCCGTGACGTTGCATCCTATCATGATATCGCGACACTTTTTCCTCCTTTGGCTGCGACGAAGCAACATGTCACGATATCATGACACTTTTTCTCCTTGGGCAGCGACGTTGCAACATGTCACGAAATCACGCTTTGGCCGCGACGAAGCAACATGTCGCGATATCATGACACTTTTTCTCACTTGGCCGCGATATTGCAAAATGTCGCGATATCACGCCACTTTTTCTCTTTTGGCCACGAAAATGCAACATGTCGCGATATCGCCGCACTTTTTCTCTTTTGGTCGCGACAATGCAACATGTCACGATATCGCGACACTTTTTCTCTTTTTCTTTTTCTCTTCTCTTTTGGCCGCGAAAATGCAACATGTCGTGATATTGAGACACTTTTTCTCTTTTGGCCGTGACAATGCAACATGTCACGATATCACGACACTTTTTCTCTTTTGGCCACGACAATGCAACATGTCGCGATATCGCAACACTTTTTCTTCCTTGCTCTCTCTCTTTGCTTTGGACCGTGAAAATGCAACATGTCGCGATATCGCGACACTTTTTCCTCCTTGCGGTGTTTTGCTTTTTCTTTGATCTTTAGCATATGGGCCACTTCGGTCTTCTTGGAAAACATGCAAAAATGTGGGGCCCCAATTTTAGGGTACGTGCAGAGCAGCCATAAAAAATGGTGACTCTGCTAGGAAATGCTCCTGAGCATTTCGATGCGAACCTAACCTGAAAACACACAGACTCAAATACAAGCGTCAGAAAATATCCCAAGAATGAAACTACATGTCGCGAAATCGTGACACATTTTCTCTTTTGGCCATGGCGAAGCAACATGTCACGAAATTGTGACACTTTTTCTCTTTCGGCTGTGACGAAGCAACATGTCGCGATATCGCGACACTTTTCCTCTCTTGGCCATGATGTTGTAACATGTCACGAAATTGTGACACTTTTTCTCTTTCAGCCGCGATGAAGCAACATGTCGCGATATCGTGACATTTTTCTCCTTTGGCCGCAACGAAGCAACTTGTCACGAAATCGTGACACATTTTCTCCTTTGTCCGCAACGATGAAACATGCCGCGATATTGCAACACTTTTCTCTCTTGGCCGTGACAATGAAACATGTCGCGATATCATGACATTTTTCTCTCTTGGTCGCAACGATGCAACATGCCGTGATATCGTGACACTTTTCTCTCTTGGTCATGATGATGAAACATGTCATGATATTGTGACACTTTTTCTCTCTTGGTCACGACGATGCAACATGTCACAATATCGTGACATTTTTCTCCTTTGGCCACGACAAAGCAACATGTCACGATATCGTGACACTTTTTCTCCTTTGGCCGTGATGATGCAACATGTCACGATATCGTGACACTTTTCTCCTTTGGCCACAATGATGCAACATGTCATGAAATTGTGACACCTTTCCTCCCTTGGCTACAACGAAGCAACATGTCATGAAATCACGACATCTTTCCTCCATTGACTATGACGAAGCAACATGTCATGAAATCGTGACACCTTTCCTCCCTTGGCCACGATGAAGCAACATGTCATGAAATCACGATACCTTTCCTCCCTTGGCCGCGACAAAGCAACATGTTGCAAAATCGTGACACCTTTCCTCCCTTGGCCGCGACGAAGCAACATGTCACGAAATCGTGACACCTTTCCTCCCTTGCCCATGATGGTGCAACATGTCACGATATCCCGACACCTTACCTCCCTTGGTCGCGATGAAGCAACATGTCATGAAATCATGAAACCTTACCTCCAGTGACCACGACGGTGCAACATGTCATGAAATCGTGACACCTCTCCACCCTTGGCCGCAACGGTGCAACATGTCACGAAATCACGACACCTTTCCTCCCATGGCCGTGACGAAGCAACATGTCGCGATATCATGACACCATCCCTCCCTTGTATTTTTATTTGATCATTAGCTCAGGGACCTTTCAAGACCCTGCCTAATCGCCTCATCCTCAATAGCCATGTCACTATGCAACTGAACCCCTACCTCCTTCTCAGCACCCATCTTAGCCAGGAAGTCAGCCATTTTGTTTAAATATCTACTCACATAAATTGGAATCACATCATCTAATTCCCTTCATAATTCCTTAATTTGAGTGACAAGAATCCTCAACCTCTATGCTTTCAAGGCAAAGTTTCTCATGCAATCTAGAGCTCCAACCATTATTTGAGAATCTGATTCAAGTATTATCCTCTTGTGGCCCTGTTTAACTACCCAAATAGAAGCAGATTTGATAGCTATGGCTTCTGCTTCATTGTTTGTGGATCTTCCCAAGCCTTTTAGTTCCCAATAGAGTATTGTTCCAACATGATTTTTGCAAACCACTCCAATTTTGGCTCTACCCGGATTGCCTTTTGCAGCTCCATCAGTATTAATTTTAATCCAACCTTCTGGGGCTGTTTTCCAACTAACTCTATCATGTCCCTCTTGCACTTCAATTCCCTCTTCCATTGCCCCAATACCAACCTAAGTTTCCTCTTTAGCATAGACCGCCACAGTTTTTGTGACTTTTCTCCAGATGACATGCCAAACTCCATCTAACGAGAAAAAAGTTTCTCTAAAAATTCTAGCATTTCTCTCCAACCACACTTGCCACAAAATAAATTTTAATCCAAACTCCCAACCAATATGAAGAGCATTAGTTTTAAATCTACCCCTCTTCCATCTTTCCTAGATATTAATCTGATTCAAGTCACCATTAACTTGAATTTTATAATATAAAAACCATCTCTTCCAAATATGGCGTGTGAAAGGGCACTCAAACATCAAGTGATCAGTTGTTTCCTCGCTCTTGTAGCATAAGACACATTGATATGGAATGATGATTCCTTTACATATGAGATTATCAAAAGTGAGAATTCCATTGTGCATGAACTGTCAGGCAAAAAAGTTTACTTTCAGCCAACCCTTGGAGTGCTAAATCTTTCTCCAATCCTCAACCTGATATGTATGAGGGGGAGGTTCTGGAAGGATCTTTTCATATCCGTCATTCACTATGTAGACACCAAGGCTCCCACAGCCCCAAGCTAATTCATCCTCCTTGTCTCTACCTGTGAGAAATTTTTTTGTCAAGATTTTAGTCATGATGGGTGCCAAATCCAGAGGGATTGAAATTGGCCACTCATCCAACTTCTTAAACTGCTTAAACTTATACTCCTCCAGCTGACTAGTGGTGAAATAACTTTCAATTTGGACCCATCCCTTGGTTTTAATGGTTGTTTTTATTGGTTGCAATTCAAGAAATTCAACAATGATAGGTGGGTATTGATCCCAAGAATCTGTCCAAAATTGTGCCTTCTCCCCTCTCCCTACTTTCCAAAATAATCGATATTTTACTACCTGAGATCCTAACTTGAGAGTTTGCCACACTAAGGATCCATTACCATCCAAAGGGAAACAGCCCACCTCATTTGGGTTAACATGTCCCAAATATTTACTAGTTAGGATTCTACTGAATAAGGAAGTTGGTTGGGAAATCCACCTCTAGTAAAGCTTTCCAGCCAAAGCTTTATTATTTATCTTGGATCTTCTTAGTCCCAAACCTCATTTTACCTTGGGCTGGGTTACTTTGTCCCAACCAACTAGGGCCCATTTCCTCTCTCCTTTTACTCCTTCTCATAAAAATTTTCTAGCCATCTTGTCCAACTCTTTCCATATAGTATGTAGGGCAGCCAAGATAGAAAATTTATAAATTGGCATGGACTGGATGACTGACTATAAAAAATTTAATCTACCCCCATAGCATAACCATTTGTGAGACCAATGATTCATTCTATTCTTGATACAATCCAAAAGATTCCTTCAAATATCTATTTTTAGTTTTTTAAAATGCAAAGGGACCCTTAAGTAAACCACTGGGAGAGAAGTCCTTGTGAATCCCAAGATCTCTAGAACTCTATCCTAAAGCCTTTTATCAATATTGAGAAAGACCACTTTGGATTTTTTATCATTGATGACTTGGTTTGAAGCCCTAAGGTAGACATTAAGAGTATATCTGATCATTATTGCTTCCCTGAAGCTGGCCACTCCCACCAATCCTGTATCATCCATAAACTGTAGGTGAGTCAAAACTTCCTCACCCATATTGATACCTGTTAGCAAACCTTGCTGTCTTCTCCTCAAGAAAAGTCTACCTAATCCTTCAGCCAAAATGAGAAAAAGATAGGGAGAGCAAGGATACCCTTGACAAAGGCCTCGAGTGGCTCCAAATGGTTGTGAGGGAAGACCCTTGATTAACACTGAGTAATTCAGAGTAGAAACATAGCTCATGACCCATTCTATCCAATCCTGAGAGAAACCAAAGGCTACCATCATCTTTGACAAGAAACTCCACTCCACCCTATCATAAGCCTTTGACATATCTAATTTTATGAACATTCCTTTATTACCAGATGTTTGCATTGTATGGATTGCCTCCTAAGCTAGAACCACCCCATCCAAGATCTGCCTACCCTTTACAAAGCCCCCTTGCTCTGAGGAGATAATGTTATGTAAAAGAGGTTTTAGCTGCTCAGCCATTACCTTTGTGATTATTTTATATATCAGATTGCATAAGGCAATAGGTCTATAATCTAAAATATGTACCCCCTCCTCCCCTTTTGGAATTAAAGTAATGAATGTATGATTTAATTCTTTAAGAATTCTTTTACTACCTCTGGACTCCTCTATAATAGCCATTACATCCTCCTCCAAGTTATCCCAAAAGGCCTAAAAAAACTCAATTGGAAAGCCATCTGGATGTAGAGTTTTTTCGGTGCTCATTCCAAAGACCACATTCTTCAGTTCCTCTCTATCAATGGGTTTAAGAAGGGTCTGATTTTCTTCTTCAAAGATAACGGAATGTATGACAACAATAACGTCATTTTGAGCATCTTCATCTTGCACCATACTTTCCTTAAATAGCTTACAAAAATAATCCATTGAATGGGAATGCATAACAGGAAGTGTATCAAAGGAGTTTTCCTTCTCATATTGAAGAGCTTCCATGTTATTCATCTGTCTCCTAGCACAGGTAGTCCGATGGAAAAATTTGGTATTTCTATCACCTTCTAATAACCAAGTGGTTCTTGCTCTCTGTTTCCAGTAGGTCTCCTCTTGGTTGTCAATGTCCTCAACCGATTTATGCAAGGCATCATCCTTGGCTTTGAGCTGCTCTGTAATTGTTCCTTCCCTAAATTTTTTTTGAACCTCATCCCATCTAGCCACAAAAGGAGCTCTTTGGACCTGGAAGTCTGTCTTGTTAGCTCACCTCCAATGTTTTAGTTGAGCTTTGACATAATGAAGTTGTTTGTGGAATCTAAACATTGTTGTCCCATATGCTGGGCGACCTTCTTCCCACCACTGTGGAATTTTATTTCAAAGTTCCTCTTTTTGTAACCAAAAATTCTCAAATTTAAATGGTTTGTGATGCTGCCCTATCTTAATCCCTCCTTCCAATAAAATGGGAAAGTGATCTGAAACTGGACCCTCCAAAATCTAAAATTTTGTATTCCATTTTACAAATGCCTCCTCTGAAACCAAAAAATGGTCTAAATTTACCTTCCTGCTATGTGGTTCCCTCCTCTTATTAGTCCAAGTATAGTTGGTTCCAGGGCATTTAATATCCACTAAGTGTAAAGCCTAGACTTGGGCAATCATAAGTCGATCCCCTGGGTCCAAAATTTGGGTTCCCCCTTCCTAATATCTAGAGGATAATTTAGCATTAAAATCCCCATCAATAATCCATTCTAAATATTCCCTTGATATTCTCATGTTATGCACAACTTTCCATTGAAGCCTCTGACCATCAAGGTTTTGAGCCCCATAAAAATTTATGATTAAAACATGTTCAGTTGTGACATTATTCCTAAAATGTGATGTGAGAACACCCCTCCAAGCTATATGTTCTATTGCAGTCCATTCAAGAGAGTTACAAAGAGTAACAATCCCCCCTGAGGCACCTTGGGCAGCCACTTCCATATGACCAGCACCCCTCCAAATTATGTTAAATGTTTTACACAATATCTAATGACATTTTTGTCTCCTGAATAAGCAAAAAATCTATTTTACATTTTTCTAAGAGTCTTCGAACAACAGATTGACGGGTTCCACTGTTTAAACCCCTAACATTCCATGATTGTATAATCATTGGTTACCTTAAGAGCAGTAAGAATCTATTGGCCTCACCGATCCTCCAATGATCAGTTTGTCTCCTTGAACTGCTAGCAATTCCTTATTTGATTTTCTACCAACTCCTTGAGAGTTGCTATTTTTTGATGTCTTTTCCACCTGAGTTATCCCTAAATTTGGCCTTTCTCTATTCTTTTCTGCTACTTCCATGCTGACATCCTTAATTATTGGCTGCTCTTGGTTATGCACTATCATTGCCCTTGCACTCTCTGACTGTGGTAACTCACTGTGCTCAATTACTTGTTCTATGATGGGGGGAGATGAAAGAGGAGCTTGAACGTGGATGTTATTATTTTCACTATTCCCATCCACTCCTTCCATGAATTGTTCCTCTTGGTCCACTAGTGTCTTAAATATCTCATACCTATTGGCGGGCTTGAGTTGGGTTTGCTCTTTACCATATTTTTTCTTTTGCCTTCTCCTTCTTTTGGTCTGTTCAAAACCATCTCTCTGAGCTTCTTTACCCTGAGAAGTATTGGTTGGTTCTTTTTTTAGTGTTGAATTACCCTCCTTAGGAAGATTTGGCATTCCTAGTAGAGCCTCCATTTTTGTGTTCATATTATTTGGGCAAAATCAGGCCAAATGCCCGTATTTGTGGCAAACTCTAAATCTGAAGGGCAGAGCCTCATAATCCAACTGTTGAATCCAAGATAGTCCTTCCAGTTCAAGTTCCACCTCTGCTGGTAGAGGCTGGCTAAGATCCATTTCCACACATATTCTTGCATAAACAGCTGTGTTTCCTTCTATTGTGTCTTTGGAGACACCAAAATGTCTTCCAAGGAAATTACCGATAATTTCCAAAACCTGCTCACTCCAAAACTCCATTGGAAGTGCATACAAACAGATCCAAACCGAGACAACAGTGGGTTCAGTTCAAGGATCGAATCCCACTCTCCAGGGTTGAACAAATAATCCTACCGAACCATGATTCCTCTTTTTCGATTCAAAATCCCTACTTCTATCGGCCAGAGAAGAAAAACTAACAATAAAATACCCATTGCTAATAAACCATAAAGAGTACTCACCATGAGGCTCCCATTTTTTCTGAACCCAAGAATGCAAAAAATTCAGGGTAGGGCGAATACCCATGAATTTATAGATCAGATCATGATTGGCTCTATATAAGACTGTTTCTTTGACCATCCTTGGCTCAATGCCAATCTTGGGCCTTGATTCGGACTGCGGAAGGCATCCATTAACTTGATGAGTTGTTGATCTCTTTCCAGCATCCGTAAAGAGCATTTTAAATGTAGTTCTTTATGCTTCATTAGTATTCAATGGAGATTTATCTTTAAACAAATCTGCATAAGAGCTATTTCTCCCTATAATAGGATCTGGAGGAGTCCCCATTGGACCCTCCTGGGGTAGCAAACTTGCCTTCAGATCCACAGTAACCAGAAAACACTTCGACAACCCACCTGATGCCCTAGATTTTCCCTAGCTCCAGAAACCCTAGTTCATCACCATATTTCTTTCAATTTTTCATATCCTAAAAACGTTCCCATGAGTAGTATTACTTCATCATCTTTCTATAGTTATTTATGAACTATTTATCCATAGTTTATAATAATTATTTTTATTTTTAAATTTATGTTTTGTAATTTGGATACATTCATGGTGTATATCGAACATAATTTTATCTATAATAAATTTCATTTCTTAATTTTATAGTTTCACTTTTATTTTTTATTTTTATAGTTTCATGAGTCTTACATCTACTTATGGTTGTATCTTATTTTTTCATCCTAAATAATATTTGGGTAATTAGATCATGTAAGAATATACATTTGTTATAGTTGAATATGACTTATAGAAACATATAGAATCAGGCTCTCTATTAGTTACTATAATGCATAGGCAATACCTAACGAATCATAAGTATACCTACCTAGAATGACATGTTTAATGGTTGTCACTTTTAGTATTATTTTTAGGGAGGTGTTGGAGTTAAAATACTTATAGATTTTTTATTGTTAGCTACATAATAGGTTAATATGCTGCTATAAGATAAAAAATAAAAACACTTTGTAAGGATTCATCTAGTTTGAATGTCAACCTTCAATTGAAGAACATAAGCTTATACTGAGAGGGGGGTGAACAGTATAAGATACAAATTTTCACTTTTCAATCCAAACAATAACAACAATAATGTCAAAGAAGTAATCAATGCACACATCATCATACACATGAGAGACATGATTTAATGAGGTTCAACCAATGTGGGTACGTCCACAGAGAAAATATTCCTTATAAATTTTTATCAATGAATATTTTGGGAATCAAATCCCTATTACAATGTTTATGAACCTTTATACAAAGGAGATATAAATCCCCTATGCTCAATTTTGTGGATATTTATCCACATGAGACCTCTGTCCCCACTACTCTAGTTTGTGGATCTCTTTCCATAGGAGAACTCTATCCCCTTAGATTTAGTTTGTGGATATCTCTCCATATGAGAACTCTCTCCAATATTCTCACAACTTTATCTTAAACTTAATTTTTATCTCTGCTCATTTTTGCTCTAATACATACTCATAACTATTCATAACATATGTTTAAAAATATTTCACAAAGATGAAAAAACTTGTCTTAAAACCTAGCACAAGTAGTTCACAATATCTAGCACAAGTGTCTCAATCTCTTTCAACAATGGAAGCACAATCTTGTTCTCAAAATCTATCCCAAATATTTCCAAAATCATTCAACAATGAAGCACAAATTCTAACTCAAATATTTCCAACAATGCATACCAAACAACCCTTTTATTTCCACCTTATGTTCAAAAACATTTACTCAAAAAAACATTTTAAACAAGGAATGATGTGCCCATACCTCTTAATTTTCTCTTATGGAGATATGTCTTCCAAAACCTATCTCACAAACAACTGATTTTTCTAGTGTCACTTAAAGTGTTAGATTGCAATATAATTTCTCAAAACATCCACATGAACTTTATTCTCAAAAATATATGCTCAATAAAATCTGAAATTTATGTTCTATACCTCTTCTTTTGTTCTCAAAAATAAAGCATTAATACTTAGCAATACATTTCATAACTTACTTTTACCATGCAAGAGTTATAATAAAATGTCAAGCAACTTATCACACCTTATTACTCATAATATTGCAAAATAATAATCAATTCAATAAAATCATAAATTACACATACGAATTTTCCTATACACCTTATACCTCCTACTTGAAATAAAATATTTTAAAGCACCTCAAATATTCAACATGACCATAACATTATTTATTTTCCACCATACATGGTACTTAGCAAAACTCCACACTATTCCCTTTCAATTCAAATATAATAACTCCATGTTGTCCTTTTAATCTAAAAAACAAAAATAAAATAATCACCTTATGACTCCCTAAGCACCTGCATACCTTAGCCTTAGCAAATATTTCATTTACCAAAAATATTTCCCCGTTGTTGTCACCACTATGATTCGAACCTGTGCCACTTTCTGGTCCATGCCCTAGCTTTGGATAGACCACTACATAGTCTAGCCACCCACACAAAACCTAATTTGCATGTGCTTTTCTTTATTCCTGATTTTGGCACCAAAAATATTTTTAAAAAATTTAACTCCTTGCCTCTGTCGTGTCTCAAACTCGAGATCTCCTTGCTACCACATATTAGCATCAAGGGATATATCATCTGGGCTGGCTACCCAAATGTAATATAATTCAACTACCCCTTCTCTTTATTCATGTGCTCCTCCACAAAATCCAATTTCTATGTTTGTCTTCTCCTTCTCCTCTGATGCGAACGATTCTCAAAGTGCATGAACTTTCTAATCATTAATGACTTTTCCTCCTTAGCTTTGCACTTTAAATACACAAATGTGTATGTGGTTATTTATGTCGGTGTGTGGAAATATTTTATTTCCAACTTTTTTAATTATTATAATATTTAAAATCTTTATTGATTTAAATATTATAATTTCTTTTTCTTCTTTGGACATTTTCTTATTTTTCTTCTTTGGGCCTTTTCTTTGAATAAAGTCTTTGCCACCATAAAACATATTTATTTTTCTTTTGCAAGTACCACCATGGTAAAACCATGAAACCTTTATTTTCCTTGACATAAATGACAACCAATGTCATCAACTTATGACATCAATCCTTTGACATCAATGACAACAATATACTAAAAATTTCCAACATCAACCCAAGCTAGTATTTGCATGTCTTGACCTAGAGATAAAAGAGAATGTTTTTTACCAAATAATTAAAGGATCGGTATAGGGTAGGTAAATAGTAAGATACCCAAATAATTTAGATAACCTACCCATACAAATAAATAAATGATCCACAATGGCTTGTAGAAGAAGCTACAATTTAGACTATAGGATTTTCTAAATTGTAGGATCATCTATTATATAAGATATAATATCTATAGTTAAGATCAAGAATATTTTAAGTCCATAATAAAAAATTCCATTGGACCTAAAATCTTTAATCCTCCTAAATTTGAAGTAATATACACTCATTTCATATTTGGGGAACTAAAAGAACATCATATTGTTAGAAAGTCAACATCAAAGGTCATTCAATTAGTAGCTAAAATACGAGGCCTATTTTTTGAGTTTTAATGTCACCAACGAATGTCTACTAGAAATGTTGGGCAATACAAATTCTTGTATAAATGGTAGTACAAACTCAAACTATCATTACTTTTGAATATCCTATATAGGAATCTCAAGAGGAAGCCTAAATAAAAAATATTCCATATTGGATGACTATAGAAGTCTGATTGTTTTCCTATTTAAGTTTGACATGTTGTTAAAGCTATTATTAGATGATATATGCATAGAAATTTGTGCTATTTCTTGCAATACTCGAGGACACAATTTTCTATTAGTTCATGGGATTGAGAAAAAAATTAGTACATAAGAAATTATGAGGATAAAATTCTTAAGGAAACATCAAGATTATTATAAGGATCAAAAAGCACAATATCAAGTCCTAAAATTAACACAAAGGGAGAAGTAAATTTTGGAGGATTATATTGAAAGATATTAGGTTAAGATCCATAGCTCTGCGCATTTTAGATTAGAAGCCAAAACCTTGAAGGTGATATTTTTACAAGGAATTTTGAATGATTGCATAGAGGCTTTAACTTTAATGGGTGGATGACACATTTATTAGGTTAGTATTGAGAATATCGAGACCCTTTTCCAACATTATGATAAAAGGAAATGAAGAGGGGGAGTTTTTTGTAATACCTAAAACTTTAGTGTAATGGCCCTCCTTGGTAGGACTTATTCTTGAAATTCAATTTATGTATTGATGTGTGGATGTATAATATATAATTTTATTTTATTTACCAATATGCATTGGTAGTAAGTATTTTACACTTTGATTATTTTAGAATATGGTACTATTGATAAATTGTGGTTGCAGGACCAAGTACTCTCACCAATGGATTGGTATGAGACAACCACAAAAGTTAAGTGAAAATGCAAAATGATGGATGACAACCTTATCAAAAACTCAAGGTTAAAAGGTTACCCTTAATATAGATGCATTGCATATTTGGTTTTTGTATAAATACACCATTTGGTGCAAGGAGGTTTCTATTGGAAAAGGAGTCCTCCTTAGTAGGTAGGGGATGATGGTTTGATTATTTAAAAAATCCACCTACTTAAGGAAAACCAACATGGTGTATTATTAATTGTAAATATTTTTTATTGCTTGTGTTTTGGAAGCATAGCATTGGTTGATTTATTCAATCACCAAATGTTAGTAATTAGCACCAAGAGGAAATGCTATTATTGGATGAATAATTGATTTATTGATGTTTTTAAGTTGTTTAAATATAAAATCCAATATATAAATTAAATTTAGTATTAGTTCTTGAATCTTCATGAATTTTGCATGAGTGAGCAATGTTGATAGCACCTTGTAACGTTCTTGAACGTTACACTCTTGCATAACATAAGAACATGCAAGAGAAGGACACTTCTCTTATGTATGTGGTGAGTGAGAATCTTATATATGTTGGACAAGATAATGAATTTGAAATAAAGGATGATATGGGAGCACAGTTTGAGACACAAGGTCTATCAAAATAGCATGCAATAGAGGTAAATACCTTCAAGTAGTTACAGTTGATTATTTTTGCCATTGTACCTTCCAATGCTTTTGTTTGTTGTTGGTTTATGTAATTGCACTTAGACCTTGCTACTTGCTTTGCTTTTCTTAAGGTTGGATTAATTTTTGTGGTCACCCTACTTGTATTTGGGCTATGTTGTAGTAGAATATTCCTTGGATTTTTTTGTCCATGGGGATTTTTAAAGTTAGGATCTTGCCTTTTGTGTTGGCACCTAATCTTTGTCGAAGCTTGAAGTGAAGTGTAAGTTTAGTTTTGTCGTCCTCAATCCTCTTTCTTCATTCTTAGCTTTGTTGTTCTATGTTGTTATTCACTTTAGAGCTCTATGAGCCATGGGTGCCATTAGATAGCCTCTTGTCATCCATTGTGTGCTCCTATTGGGGGTTGCGGTTTGCTCTTGTATGAGATATTTATTAACCTTTATGAGGTACCCATACTACTTAGTTTATCCATTTTTCTAGATGAGATTATTGTGTGGGTTTTATGTAGGTATGGTGGTGTTATCTACAAGCATTAAATCATTAAGTGGGTGGTGTACTGGTTGTTGCATTGTTTAGGCACAGCTCAAGTTGGGTGGTGCCTGTGAGTTTTTAGGTGCAAGGCAGACTTTTTCTTTTGCTTTATGTGTTGGTAAGATTGCATAAATTTTCTTGTTGAGAGCATTGGGTCTCGTATATTAAGGAGAGATATAAGACTTGCTTTAATTAATTAATCTTATTATGTTTAATATTTGGTTTATATTGACTATTTCCTTGTTTGCTTTGTGTCAAGGATTTAGTGGCTACAAATCAAGAAAATATAATATAAACTATTGGTTTTCAAAAATACTATTTGGAATGGAGTTCTTTGAAATTGCTCTTTGTATATATGAGTTTGAAAAGCAAAAGTAAGCTTTAAATTAAAGGATTTCTATTAGAACGATCTTTTAAACTTGTATTACAAAAATTTTATTGATTAAAATTAAGGTTAGGAATGTATATTATGATGTTCTCTTAATTTCAAAAGAAATGATAGGGCTTTACTATGTTGATTTTCTTTAGAGGAAATGAAAGTGCTTTATTATGTTATAAAGTAAGTTAGTGATCAACTAATTGTTGATTTATTTGATTTGGGTTATGGGTTTATTCTTTGTAAATAAAATATAATAACTTTGGTTTTTTTAAGTAATTATAATGGTTTCCTGAGACTTGAGTAGGTAGGAAAACCATTATAGAGATAAGTATGGGATTCTGTCCTTGATTTTTTGAAATATATTTTGCATATAAGGTTGCATTTTCATATTTTATTGCTTAGTGCATAGTAGTCTTGCATAATAAATTTATGAGTTGTCCTAATCCCTAAGATTTTCTTAAAATTTGCAAGAGGTTTTCTTTCATGAAGAGGATCATGAAAAGAAGGTGGAGCAAAGGCTACTTGGATGGTTTTGCTCTAATTTATCTAGGAATGAAAAGTTGTTATGTAATTAAGAATTTTATTATGTAATACTTGGTTGTTACTCTTGAACTATTAGATCTTGAAAGCTATTTTGACCTTTATAACTTATATGTAGCTCTTGGTTTACGAGTGATTATAAAATTGTGTTGGCTTATCAATTATTTTTGAAGTTGTTCTTTATTGATGCAAAGAAAGACAAATAATATAATATATTTAAGCTAGAGATATGATTTGTGCTAATTTTAGAATCATAATTGATGTTGGCATTTTGATTTCTTAAAGTATGTTTAGGACCTAGCATTAAGAGCAAAAATGGATCTTGTTTTATGTTGTCATTATGTTGGATTTAGTATAATATGTTAGCACAATGATTCACTTGGGTATGTATTAGTATAACATTATATTGGATGGTACTCTTCGTTATTTTTGGGTTTTATAGAGTTCTTGGGAATGGAATTATATCCATATTAAGATCCTTGAGTTAAGAAGAAAACCCAATCCTAGAAGGAATTATGGTTAGGCAATATCTTGGAATTGTGAACCTTGTAAGGTGTTGTGATGATGCAATAACTAGGCATTCACTAATCTATGAGGATTTGTTGTGATGTAATAACTATATTGTTATGAATGATGCACCTTGAATGTTGAGGCTCAGGTGTTTTTAAAATAGGAAGATCTTGGGATATTATTCACAAATTAATATAATGGTGACACCTTTAATAGTGAGGGGCAAGTTATCATGTTCATTCTTATGTGAGTGGTAATGAACTTAGTTAACCCATGAAGGTGTGGTAACTAAGAACTGAGGAATTATACAAAAAATATCCTATATAGATGGACTTATATTGGGTTAGAGAATAGGGGTAACCCTTTAAGTGTTATGGGCCTTAGAGAATAATCCTAACGGTGTGGTCAATTTGTCCTATATCGGTGACGATATGGGAAAGGTGGGGGGAAATTATTAACATTATTTTTAAATAATGAGGTTTAGAAAGGTGAACCCCAAAAATATAAGATGTTGGCCACTCCTGTCCACTTGAGTGTTGTCTACAACAATAATAACTCAAAATGTGGTTATACCTTATGTATATATTGTAATGTACTGTGAATTCTTTGTGAACCTTCCTTGTAAAAAAAATCTATCTCAGGTTAGTTTTGGTGGGTTGTTAATTTTAGTTGGTAATACTATAGTCAACATTGAGAACTTACTCAAGGACTTCAAAATAGATGTTCTATATTCTTTGGCTACTCAACTAAATACTTTTAAATCCAAGAAGAAGTAGGAAAAAGCAAAAAATATTTGTCTATTTACTATCCATGATGAATATAGAATCATGTAAAACATAAATGCCTTAAAGTTTATAATATCTACCATCAAAACTATAAGATGAGCAATTATTTTATGTTTCTTGGAGTTAAAGTAGTATGCCAAACTATAACCTAGGAAATAGAAGAAGACTACTATGCCAACTAGATAAAACCATTACCAACTCAATATAAAATGCAAGGTATGAATCCTTTAACCCAACCATTTTTATATTCTTATAATTAAAATATTTCTAATACTTAGTCTTCATGAGAATGGAAATGACCACCCTCTCACTTCTAAAACGTTTGGATGAATCAACAAAATTATTTTTCCTAACAATATCCTAACCAATATTGGTAGAATTAATAGCAAACATGGTGACCTAAGAGATAATATCATCAACCATAACCACAACAATAAGACTATCTACCAATGTCTAATATTTCTAATCAACAACTTCCAAAACATCAACCTCATTTTCCCACACAACCCATACTAAACCCTAATAATTAATTACGACAACCAATTTATATTCAAGAGTTAAAAATATATTCTACCTATTCTACAAGTATTATTGAATGTAATAAATTACATCTATGATTGGAAAGAGTGCTTAAGGATCCAAAACTATCCATTATTATTAAACCATAGGAAAATTTTCTTCCTCATGAGGACCCTTAAGACTCTAACCATTTTAATAAACCCAATTCTAATCAAAAAAATCAAAGAAAGCTATATTTTTAAAATGTAAAATAAAACAAAGGATCCTCCAAAAGCATAATTTAATTTTTTTGAACTATAGAATGGATGTATTGGGATAATTTTTTATGAGGTAGTAAGGATGTTTCAATATATAGTAATACCATGAGATAATTATGCCTTAAGAAACTTGGAAATAAGAAAGACCCTAAAATCATCCAATTCATAGATCAATTTGTTGATCTTATGCTCAAAAGGTGTATTACTCCCAATTTTTTTTATCATGCTACTTTGTAACAAATTAACTTCCAAAAATAGCATTATTAGTAGCAAAGTAAAAAATGCATAAATAAAACATTCTTTGGAATATTAAATTAGAAAAATTTAAATATAATAAGTAACAAATTCTAGATTCCAAATCAAAATGAACTTTGGACACTCATAGAGGGCAAATGCTCGTAGCCACTTGGAGAGGGAATAGTGTCATACACTTACTAGAGGTAACTTAAGATAACAATTATGAATTATGTCTCAAATGCAACACAAATCCTCTATTTATAGACTAAAATAGATAACAAATCTAACCCTAATGCTCAAGATTTAACTAAGCTAATATTATGGCCCAAGATAACAATAATAAAGATAACTGACATGTTGAGGATGATGTCAAAAATCACCAATAATTATTGTGTATTAAATTATTTTTATGTTTTAAATAATTTATTAGGAGATAGTCATTGTTATTTCAAGTCTAGAATTAGTTACTAAGTCAATCTGTATCATATTGGATAGTTAGGTTGAGTTAAAGTTAAGCTTTACATTGATTACTAGAAAATAGAGCCAAAAAGGCTAGTTAAGTGAGTTGTAACTAGAATTAATGTCTAAATTTATCACATGTAAAAGATCTAAAAAATGGATGCAGTTAACGGAAAAGAAACCATGCAATGTGGCTATGATTAGAGCTAGTTTTTAGAATTTTAAAACTTTTTAGAAGTTTTATTTATCAAGGCTGGTTGATCATTATTTATTATTGTAATTAGAATCATTTTAATATGAAGAATAATTTCTTTAGAGCACACATTGGGATGCCCTATTTTGGATAAATTTTAATTATTTTGTGTTTTTTTAGAGCACACATTAGGACGGCCTATTGGCCATGACTAGCAACATAGTTTGTTGATATTGGAGCCTTTTGTTAAGGATAATTTATCATTTGATATTTATAATTAGTTTATATTAATAATTAAACATGTATATATCATTTTTGGGTGATATCCATGTTCCATTAATATTCATCTTATCTTAGACTAAAATTGTTTTATTACTAGTTTTTTGGATCTCTCCACCACTAGAATATTCATTTGGTATTCGAGCCAGGTTTTTAGTGTGATTTCAGTATTTGCAGGTGAAGCTATGGTAATAGGGGGTCAATATTTTGATTCCCAACATCCTTTATAATATCTTGGATCAAAAATACTTGTGGCTATTCATTTTATATAATAGCAACAAATAGTACATCCTTAAATATACCTACACTCAAAGGAGATAACTTTGACTATTGGAGAGATAAATTGAAGAGGATATTTGTATGGAAGAAAGTTTGAAAAAGTATCGTTCAACCATAAAATCTTCTTGATGATTGGAATGCTCTTCCTTTAGACGAAAAGAAGAATTTGGAAGATGAAAAAAATAATGATTCTCAAGGTTTCTTCTACTTGTAGAGTGTAATAGATCCAAGCATCTATCCAAGGATAGTTGGTTGTAAGAATTCCCATGAGGCATGGAAAACATTGGAGACATCATATCAAGGCTCAAAAAATGTAATATCAACAAATCTATCCACATTAATAATCAAATTTGAAAATATAAAAATGCATGATGATGAGAATGTTGGAGACTATTGTATTAGAATAAATGACATAGTGCATAAAATGAGTGTATGGTGAGGTCAAGGAAGATAGAGTAGTAGTAAAAAATATTTTGATATCCCTATCCCAAAAGTGACTCCATATTATCATTAAACTTGAGGAATGTAAATATATGAACAAAATTAAGGTTGAAGAGTTAGTGGGTTCTTTATTGTCCCATGAGGATAAATTGAAAATTTACTCAAATAACTTCAATCATGCAATAGAGACTAAAGTATGGGATTTGAAAAAAAATGCAAAACACTAAAATTATTGGAGAATAATACATTATTTGGTACATTCTAATGTACCCCCATGGTACCTTCATGGTATACCTTATAAATATTAGACTAGGGTCAAGTCTTAGATTAGAGTGTGAGTAAATATTTTATGTAATGTAATAATGTGCAAGAAATGCACAAGTGTCATGTGAGTAAGTGTGCAAGTGTGATGTGTGTATATGTGCACAAGTATATTATATGTAAGTGTACACAAATACCTTATATTAGAGAGTGTTAAATTAAGAGTCATGTCTAGGTGTGTATACAAGATAGAGTCATGTGTATACAAGTGTCAAGTAGAGAAGCCAAAAGTCATGAGACTTGGCATAAGGAAAGGAAGAGTAAAGTAACCAAATAGTCACTCTACAATGACTATATATTACTCCATATATCATTCATATAGCTTTCATATAGCATGCATAACATTCATAGTGAGTATTGAGAGTGTTGTTATCATTATTGTAAGATTTTTATGATGCGTTTGTAAGAAGAGTAATAAATATTGTATACATTTGAGAAACTAATATTGTAAGTTGTGCTACATGCTTTGTACATGTATGATTCAGGCTATTACATTCATATTTCTGCATATTAATGAATTTTAGTTGATATATTATAAGCCTTTATTTACATATTAGTTGGCTCATATTATTCTTATTTACATAATTATCTTGATCTTATAATGTTGTGGCTATCATATTTGATCCTATGAATTTTATCCTATGAGGTTAAATTAATATTAAGGCTTCAAAATCTATCACAAATCAAGATGCAAATTTTTCTCAAATTTCAGATCAGAAAGGTAAAAATTACTTAAATTCAAATGGGAAGGGTAAGAAGGTCATCACTTATCATTATTGGAAGAAACCAGGTCACATGATAAAAGACTATGAGAAACTAGTAGCTAAAAACCAAGCAAATTCAAACCAAGATGGGGGTGAGAAAAAGGCCTACCAAGATGAGAATAATTATTATTAAATTAATTATTCTCTTTCATGTAATTTAGTTCTGGATGATAAAAAATATTTGTGATTTCTTGATTTAGGATGTTCTTACAACATGTCATGTTTTAAGGATTTTTTTGACAAGCTAAATGGTTCATTCAAGAGCCAAGTTCACTTAAGATATGGAAAGGTTATTCATGTAGAATAGAAATGGAGTATGCCTATCACAAAAAATCATGGGAAGGGTGATATTAGCAACATTTATTTGGCTCCACGCATGAAGCACAATCTCATGAGTGCTAGGAAAAAAGTAGAGAAAGGATTCAAGCTACTTTTTGACAATGGAGAATGTTTGATATATGATAAAAAAACAAGGTAACAAACTAATTGGAAAGTATATTATGTGAAAAATAAAATGTTTCCATTGAAAATAAATATGTTAAATTCAAATTCTTGATTTTATACCGTTGAGGATTTAATCATATTGTGGCACTCTAGAAATGGTCATTTAAATTTTAGAAGTTTGCATGTTATTTTTAAGAATAAGACGGTTGATGCTCTTCTAAGGATTGAATCCAAATTGAAGGAAGCATGCAAGGATTGTATACTTGGAAAAAACCATAGAGAAATATTTCCAACCAATAAATGGAGATCTACCAAGAAATTGTAATTGGTACATTCAAATTTGTGTGGGCCCATGTCTTGTCCTAGCATAGGAAATAATTTATATTTTATTTTATTTATTGATTATGATACCATACTAATATGGGTTTTCTTCTTGAAGATCAAATATGGGGTATTCTCAGCCTTCAATACCTTCAAGGCATTTTCTAAAAAGAAATCAGGTTGTTCTATCAAGATGTTAAGAACTAATAGAGGTGGAGAATTCTATTCACAAGAATTTCTATATTTTTGCTCTTCACATAGAATAAAACGGTATTTTACCGCTCCCTACACACTACAACAAAATGGTGTTTTAAAGAGGAAGAATATGACCATAATGGATTTAAAAATAACCATTTTGGAGAACAAGAAGTTGGAAAGGAATTTTTTGGCTAAAGTAGTGCAAACGATAATCTACATCCTAAATAGAAGTCCCATATTGACAGTGAAAAACAAGACACCCTATGAAGCATGGTATTGTAAGAAGCCTATGGTGGATCATATTAGAATATTTGATTGTTTAACATTTTTTCATGTTTATGATGCTAAAATAAAAAAAAATAGACCCCAAGAGTGAACCTCATATTTTTATGGGTTATAGTGATGGTAGTAAGGCTTACAATGTTTTCAATCCTGTTAGTAAGAAAAATGTTGTTTCTAGGGATTATAATTTTTGAGAATGATGTGTTTTCTGATAATAAATAGAAGAGTATAGAGGTTATTAGTGAATGGTAGAATCATTTTAATGGATAAATGGATGTCAATCAAGATCCTCCACATGTTTCTAATGTTAATGACAAAAATACTAGCTCTTCCCAAGAGACTAGTTTGGCACCAACTTCAACCAAAGTAAAAAACAAGAGGTTGTTGCTTCCACATCTAGTCACTCAGATGTTGGATTAGAACTATCAGAGGAGAACAAAAATGATGTAGGAGCGCATATTTAGAGGGTTTTTTTTTAAAGAAGTTTTAAAGTAATTTTTTTACTCAAAATGGAATTATTTGATGCAAAATATAATTTGCCGAAAATGGTAATTACTAAAAAAGACAAATTTTTATGAAAAAATAATTTTTCGAAAATAGTAATTACTTAAAAAGACATTTTTTGGTGGAAAAATCAATTTGCCGAAAATAGTAATTTTTTTATTTTTAAGGTTTTAAGCTTTAGGGTTTCTTTTAGGGCTTCAAGTTTTAGGGTTTTCTTTTAGAGTTTCTTTGGGGATATATATTCCCTTGGTATTGCATTGTAAAAGGAGAAGTGAATCCAAGAATAAGATAGTTTTTATGTGAATGGAGGGTTTTATTGATTATTTCCATTTATTGCAGTTTTTATGTAAATGGAGGATTTTACATATTATTTTTATTTATCACAGTTTTTATGTAATGAGAGGTATTTTTTTTGACCTCTTGTAGTTGGATTTACATCATTTGGTATTAGAGCAAGTTGGATCTTGTTGGGAGGAGAAAAGAGAAGAAAATAAAAGAGAAAAGGAGAGGAGAGCAACGAGGCTCAAAAAAAAAATTGGCACTTTGTGTAGTGCTTGCAAAAGGTTTGTAAAACCTTAGAGATAGAAATTGGCACTCTGTGTAAGTTCTTACAGGATGTTTTTTAATGTAAAATTCATAGATAAAGATATTGGCACTTTGTGTAGTGCTTGCAGAAGGTTTGTAAAACCTTGGAGAAAGAAATTAACACTCTGTGTAAGTGTTTGTTGGAGGTTTTTTATATAAAACCTCAGAAGGAGGAGTTGACACTTTGTGTAGTGCTTGCAAAAGGTTTGTAAAACCTTAAAAAAATAAATTGGCACTCTGTGTAGTGCTTGCAGGAGGTTTTTTTTCATTAAAAACCTCATAGGGAATAATTGACGCTTTGTGTAGTGTTTGGAGGAGGTTTGTTATTTTAAAACCTTAAAGGAATAAATTGGCACTATGTGTAGTGCTGAGATATAGAACCTCAGAAGGAGATTGGTACTTTGAGGAGTACTTGCAAATGTGTGGCACTCTATAGAGAGCGATTATGAGTTTGATCAAAGGAACTCGTAGGAGAAAAGTTCTTTTCAACCAAAGAAGAATGATGCAGGAGCCCATATTTGGAGGGTTTTTTTAAAATAAGTTTTAAAATAATTTTTTTACTCAAAATGGAATTATTTGATGCAAAATATAATTTTTCGAAAATGGTAATTACTAAAAAAGCTAATTTTTTATGAAAAACATAATTTGCTTAAAATAGTAATTACTTAAAAAGGCATTTTTTGGTGGAAAAATCAATTTGCTGAAAATAGTATATATATATTTTTTTTAGTGTTTTAAGCTTTAGGGTTTTCTTTTAGGGTTTCTTTTAGGGCTTCAATTTTTAGGGTTTTCTTTTAGAGTTTCTTTGGAGATATATATTCCCTTGGTATTGCATTGTAAAAGGGGAAGTGAATTCAGGAATAAGATATTTATTGGTTTATTTCTATGTATTATAGTTTTTATGTGAATGGGGGGTTTTACTGATTATTTCTATTTATTAGAGTTTTTATATAAATGGAGGATTGTACATAATATTTTCATTTATCGCAATTTTTATGTAATGGGAGGTATTTTGTTTTGAACTCTTGCAGCTGGATTTACATTAAAAAATATTTTTTACTCAATTAGGTAATAAGCTTGAAGATATTGAATATTAAATGACTTACTATGCCTTATATTGCATTTTTTATGAACCTAGGAACTATGTAGAGGCTAGTCAAAGGAAAGAATGAATTGAGGCCATGAATATTGAGATGGAGACCATTGAGAAAAATGAGACATGGAATATAATTAAACCTACTAATTGCATGAATGTCATTGTTACAAAATGGATCTACAAGACCAAGTTCCATAGTGATGGAACAATAGACAAACACAAAGCTAGACTAGTAGAAAAAGGTATGCACAAATATATGGCATAGACTATGAGAAGACCTTTGCTCTTGTGGATCACCAAGATGCTATTACATTTTTTATTTCAGGTGATACTTAGAAATGATGGCAAGTTTACAAAATGGATGTCAAGAGTGCATTTTTGAATGGTGACATTGAAGAATAAGTATATGTGGAGCAACCACAAGGTTATGAAATAAAGGATAAGGAGCTTTGGGTATACAAGTTGAAAAAGGTACTTTATGGGATGAAACAAGATCCAAGAGCTTGGTTCTCAAATATAGATGGATGTTTCTCTAGAAATGGATCTAAAAGGAGAAAAATTAAACCAATTATTTACATGAAAATTATTGACACTAACATGTTTTATGTTTTCCTTTATGCTGATGATATCATTTTTATAGGAAGTTTCAAAGCTATGATGCAAGACTTCAAGGAGAGCATGAAAAGTGATTTTGAGATGTTTGATCTCAGAAAAATGAAATAATTTCTTGGCATGGAAGTGCAACAAAAGGAATATGAGATCTTCATATGCCAATCCAAGTATGCCCAAGACATATTGAAAAACTTTTCACTTCTAGATTGTAAGGCAATTAACACTCTTATTACTAGTGGGGAGAATCTTATGAAAGTGAATGGGAGTCCTCTTTTTGATGAGAATACTTTTAGAAGTATGGTGGGTGTATTGATGTACCTTAGATCCACAAGACCTGATATTACCTATGTGGTTTCACTAGTTTTAGAGTTTATGAGCTTGTCAATTCAAAGACATATGCAAGCGATGAAACAAATATTTAGATATATGAAGGGAACATTTGATCATGGCATGCACTTCATATCAAAAATAAATTCAAGACTATATGGTTATGTTGATTTAGATTGGGGAGGTTCTATTGATGATTGAAAATCCACTACAGGGCATTGTTTCACCTTGAGAAGTGGGTTGATTTCTTGATCATCCAAGAAGAAAAGTACAGTGCCTTTGTCTTCCACCAAATAAAAATATGAAGATCTTACTTCTGCTTGTACACAAGGGATTTGGCTAAGGATAATGTTTAAATATTTTTGTGAGACTCAATAGGAGGCTACCAAAATATTTTATGATGACAATGGGGTAATACAATTGTCTAAAAATCTATTTTTCCATGCAAGGACCAAACACATGGAGTTGAAGCACCATTTTGTTAGTGATGTAGGAGCATCCAGTGGCATCTGATGCAGAAGCATCCAGTGGCAGGAGGGCCACTTCTAAAAATTTGGTTAAGGAAGGAAGTTGTCACGATATCACGACGTGTCACAAAATCATGACCAAAAGAGAAAAGAGTAGGCAAGGAGAAGAAGTTGTCACGATATCACGACAAAAAATGTGTCGCGATATCGTGACAAAAAAGGTGTCGCGATATCACGACACAAGTGGAGAATGAAAGCCAGCGGGGAGAAGCTATTGCGATATCATGACAGAAGATGTGTCACAATATCACGACACAAGTGGAGCAAAGAAGCCAGTAGGGAGAAACCATCACGATATCGCGACGGTGAATGTGTCATGATATCGCGACACAAAATGGAGAAAGAAGCCAGTGGGGAAAACTGTCACGATATCGCGATAGGTTCTAGAAGAGATGCAAGGATGCCAAGGATGTCGCGATTTCATGACCCGAAAGCAGAAAGGAAGAGCGGAAGGAAAGATGTCACAATTTTGCGACATGTCATGAAATTGTGACCCAAGGAAGAAAGAGGACACGAGATAGAAAGATGTCGCGATATCACGACCGAAGAGCGATAAAATGCACAAGGGAGAATTATGTCACGATTTCATGACATGTCGTGAAATCATGATTAAAATAGGAGAGAGAAGGCATGAATGAGGAAAGGTCACGATTTCACGACCCAAACCAGAAAGAGGAGGCTACAGGTAAATATGTCACGATTTCGTGACATGTCACGATTTCGTGACCTGAGGAAGAAAGAGAAATCCAAAAGCTAAAATGTCACGATATCGTGACCCGAAGGTAGGACAAAGAGTGAAAGAGGAAGATGTTGTGATTTCATGACATGTCATAGTTTTGCGACCCATAGAAGAGAGAGAAGGCATAGAGGAGAAGATGTCATGATTTTGTGACATATCATAGTTTTGCGACCTACCAAGGAGAGAGAAATCCAGGAGAAAGAGATGTCATGATTTCGTGATAGGTCGTAGTTTCATGACCAGAAGGCGAAGAAGGATCCAAGGAAGAAAGATGTCACGATTTCATGTTGCATTTTTGTGACCAGAGGGCAAGTAAAGGAGCCAAAGGAGGAAGATGTCACGATTTCGTGACATGTCACGATTTTGCGACCAACTGGCAAGCAAAGGAGCCAGAGAATGAAAGATGTCACGATTTCATGACATGTCATGTTTTCGTGACCTGATGAAGAAGATAAGGCAAGGGAGCCGAAATGTCATGATTTCATGACTTGTGATTTTGCGACTCGAAGGAGAAGAAAGGAGGTAAGGAAGGAAGATGTCGCGATATCGTGACATGTCACAATTTCGTGATGCAAAGGAGAGAAAGTAGGTAGAATGAGAAGATGTCATGATATTGTAACATGTCACAATTTCACGATAGAAAGAAGCAAGAGAAGGCAGAAAGTGAACATGTTGCGATATCGCGACATGTCGCGACTTCATGACAAAAAGAAGGAGAAGGTAGGAAGATAAAATTTCACAAAATTGCGACATGTCATGATTTCGTGGTAGGAAGAAGCAAGAGGAGGCGGAAAGAGAAGATGTGATTTTGTGACATGTGATTTCGTGACAAGGAGAATAGAGAGGAGGCGGAAAAAGAAGATGTCGCGATTTCACGACATGTCACGATTTCACGACGTGAAGAAGGGAGAGAAGGTAGAACGAGAAGATGTCGCAATTTCACGACATGTCACAAAATCACGACCCGAAGGAGAAGAAGGAAGCAGGAAGAGAAGATGTCATGAAATTGTGACATGTCATGATTTCATGACCCGAAGTGGAGAAGAGGAACGAGGAAGAGAAATGTGCCATGTCGCGATATCGCGATCGAAAAGGAAAAGGAAGGGTAGGAACAGGAAGGTGTCACGATATCGTGACATGTCATGATATTGCAACACGTCACGATATCATGACCCAAGGAGGAAAGAGAATGAGAGGAAGCAAAATTGTCACGATATCATGACAGACAGGAAGAGAAGAAGAAGAGCAAGAGGTAGAAGATGTCGCAATATCATGACATACTATATTTTTGGGGGCCGCAACAAAATGACAGTGACAGCTAGCGTATGTCAGATGATGGATCAGGTGGTAGATGCAAAGGATATTACAGTGCAGCTGAAAGAAGAAGATGATAGAGGTTAGGTGGCAGTTGTAGAGCAGGGACAACACATGGCATGAAGGTGCAGTAAAGGTGGGTGAATGCCAAGAAGCATGGGAAACAAAAATGATCAGTTGAGGAATGGTCATGTAGAGTGATATGATAGGAAGCGACAGTCAGACAGCGATGATAGGAGCCGTGCAGAGTGGAGCCATGGTTCGGATATTGTGCTCCAAATTTTTGTGAAAAGATTTTTTTGAGGGTCAGGGCCTCTATAAAAACCCAGTCATTGTAATAGGTTGGGGTGGTGGATGGGAGATCACACGTAGAGTTAGTGTGTAGATGAAAAACTGAGTGGTGTTCTAGTTTCTAAAAAGCCTATTGGCTGTTGTTATGAAATCTAAGTCGAGCGCTAGCTTCTGTGAAGCCTGCAAGCTATTACTATAGATGATAGAGTTTAGAGAAAACCAAGCCGAGTGCTGGTTATTGTAAGGCCTATGGGCTATTTTTATAAAATATATTCCATAATAATGAAGAAAATTTGGATCTGAGAGAGTGCGGTTTTCTATCCCTCATCAAGTGGTATCAGAGCTAATGTTCTTGAGCATGTAACAGATCACCGAACGAGAGGCAGTTACACCAGGATCTATGGAAGGGTTTTGAGAGAGAAGAGAGATTTAGGGTTCTGAGTGAGTGAGCGGATCACCAAAAGTGAGGCGGCTACACCAGGATCGATTAAGCTTGTGAGAAAAGTGAAAAAGAATGCCTCCACAAAGAAGCCATGGTGGTGAGAGAGATATGGTGCCAGAGGAAGAGTTCATGGCTTTGTAGAGGCAAGTGCAAGCCCTGCAAGAGGAGCTACGTAGAAGGCGTGAGGAAAAACAAAAAAGAAGAGAATATGGAGTGCATCAGAAGTTGAATCCGTTGAAGGCTACAGACAAAGAGGTGTGCAGCAGTGCCAGGGTCTTCCTGGTAGAAAGCAAAAATTTATCTGGCCAGGAGACAAAGTTCAAGTGGGTTGCAGACGAGGAAGTGTGTAGCAATGGTAGAATCTGTCTAGAAGAAGGTAGAAGTTATTCTGGCCAGGAGACAGGGTTGGAATAGGCTATAGAGGTAGATGAATGTCTAGAGGTGTTGTAGAAGGCGGTGACCAGACAGTGCGAAGTGAAGATCACTTCTCCACCAACCTCGGGTGTCTGATGCAGGAGCATCCAGTGGCATCTAATGTAGAAGCATCCAGTGGTAGGAGGGCCACTTCTAAAAATTTGGTTAAGGAAGGAAGTTGTCACGATATCATGAAAAATCACAAAATCATGACCAAAAGAGAAAAGAGTAGGCAAGGAGAAGAAGTTGTCGTGATATCGCGATAGAAAATGTGTCGCAATATCATGACACAAGTGGAGAATGAAAGCCAACGGGGAGAAGCTATTGCGATATCGCGACAGAAGATGTGTCCCGATATCATGACACAAGTGGAGCAAAGAAGCTAGTAGGGAGAAACCATCGTGATATCGCAGCGGCAAATGTGTCACGATATCGCGACACAAAACAGAGAAAGAAGTTAGCGGGGAAAACTGTTGTGATATCATGACAGGTTCCAGAAGATATGCAAGGATGCCAAGGGTGTCACAATTTCATGACCTGAGAGTAGAAAGGAAGAGCAAAAGGAAAGATTTCACGATTTTGTGACAGGTCATGAAATCACGACCCGAAGAAGAAAGAGGAGACAAGACGAAAAGATGTCGTGATATCGCGACATGTCGCGATATCATGACCGAAGAGCGAGAAAATGCGCAAGGGAGAATTATGTCATGATTTTGTGACATGTCACGAAATCATGACTGAAACAGGAGAGAGAAGGCATGAATGAGGAAAGGTCATGATTTCGTGACCCAAACCAAAAGGAGGAGGTTGTAGGCAAAGATGTCATGATTTTGCGACATGTCGTGGTTTTGCGACCTGAGGAAGAAAGAGAAAGTCAAAAGCTAAAATGTCACGATATCACGACCCGAATGCAAGACGAAGAGCAGAAGAGGAAAATGTCACGATTTTGTGACATGTCACAGTTTCATGACCCATAGAAGAGAGAGAAGGCGCAGAGGAGAAGATGTTACGATTTCACGACATGTCACAGTTTCACGACCCGCCAAGGAGAGATATAGCTAGGAGAAAGAGATGTCACGATTTCATGACAGGTCGTAGTTTCACGACCAGAAGGCAAAGAAGGAGCCAAGGAAGAAATATGTCATGATTTCATGACATGTCACATTTTCGCGACCAAAGGGCAAGTAAAGGAGCCAGAGGAGGAAGATGTCACAATTTTGTGACATGTCACAATTTCGCGACCAGCTGGCGAGCAAAGGAGCAAAAGAATGAAAGATGTCACGATTTCATGACATGTCATGTTTTCGTGACCCGATGAAGAAGAGAAGGCAAGGGAGCCAAAATGTCATGATTTCGTGACTTGTCACAATTTCGTGACTCGAAGGAGAAGAAAGGAGGCAAGGAAGGAAGATGTCGTGATATCGCAACATGTCACAATTTTGCGATGCAAAGGAGAGAAAGTAGGCAGAATGAGAATATGTCACGATATCACGACATGTCATGATTTCACGACAGAATGAAGCAAGAGAAGGCAGAAAGTGAAGATGTCGTGATATCGCGACATGTCACGACTTTGCGACAAAAAGAAGAAGGAGAAGGCAAGAAGAGAAAATGTCATGAAATTGCAACATGTCGTGATTTCATGACATAAAGAAGAGAAGGTAGGCAGAATGAGAAGATGTCGTGATATCGCGACATGTCACGATTTCGTGGCAGGAAGAAGCAAGAGGAGGTAGAAAGAGAAGATGTCGCGATTTCATAACATGTCACGATTTTGAGACAAGGAGAATAGAGAGGAGGCAGAAAAAGAAGATGTCACAATTTCATGACATGTCACGATTTTGCGACACAAAGAAGGGAGAGAAGGCGAAACGAGAAAATGTCACGATTTCATGACATGTCATGAAATCGTGACCCGAAGGAGCGAAAGGAAGCAGGAAGAGAAGATGTCACAAAATCGTGACATGTCATGATTTCATGACCTAAAGTGGAGAAGAGGAACGAGGAAGAGAAATGTCACAATATCGTGGCATGTCACGATATCGTGACCGAAAAGGAAAAATAAGTGCAGGAACGGGAAGGTGTCGCAATATCATGACACGTCACGATATCGTGACCCAAGGAGGAAAGAGAATGAGAGGAAGCAAAACTGTCACGATATCATGACAGACAGGAAGAGAAGAAGAAGAGCAAGAGGTATAAGATGTTGCAATATCATGACATACTATATTTTTGGGGGCCACAACATAATAATAGTGACAGCTAGCGTATGTCAGATGGCAGATCAGGTGGCAGATGCAGAGGCTGTTACAGTGTAGCTGAAAGAAGAAGATGATAGAGGTTAGGCAGCGATTGTAAAGCAGGGACAACATGTGGCACCAAGGTGCAGTAAATGCGAGCAAATGCCAACAAGCATGAGAAATGAAAATGACTAGTTGAGGAATGGTCGCATAGAGTGATCTGACAGGAAGCGACGGTTAGACAGCGGTGACAAGAGCCATGCGGAGTGGAGCCATGGATCGGATATTGTGCTCCAAATTTTTGTGAAAAGATGTTTTATAGGGTCAAGGCCTCTATAAAAACCCAGTAATTGTAATAGGTTGGGGTTGTGGATGGGATATCGCACGTAGAGTTAGTGTGTAGATGAAAAATTGAGCGATGCGCCAATTTTTGAAAATCCTATGGGTTGTTGTTATGAAAGCTAAGCTGAGCGCTAGCTTCTGTGAAGCCTACAGGTTGTTACTGTAGAGGATAGAGTTTAGATAAAACCAAGCTGAGCACTGGTTATTGTAAGGCGTATGGGCTATTTCTATAAAAGAGATTCCAGATTATTGAAGAAAATTTGGATCTGAGCGAGTGCGGTTTTCTGTCCCCCATCAGTTAGATACTTGGTACATGATAAATATTTTATCATTAAGTATGTTAAGAATGAGGATAAATTTACTGATATACATACAAAAGGGTTG
Source organism: Wollemia nobilis (assembly GCA_028583015.1). Classification (NCBI taxonomy): domain Eukaryota; kingdom Viridiplantae; phylum Streptophyta; class Pinopsida; order Araucariales; family Araucariaceae; genus Wollemia; species Wollemia nobilis. The sequence continues at coordinate 8,225,335 of JAQPPZ010017210.1, read as the reverse complement.
TTGAAGGTGACCCATGGGAGAGTCAAATAAATGTTGGACATTTATTCCTTTGACATTAAAGGAGGGATTGTTGAGGGTGATGTCAGTCACCCATAATCATTGTTTATCAAATTAGTTTTATGTTTTATATAATTTATTAGGAGATAGACATTGTTATTTTGAGTCTAGAATCAGTTAATAGGTTAATCTATATCATATTGGATAGTTATGTTGATTTAAAGTCAAGATTTATATTTGTTCATATAAAATAGAGCCAACTAGGATTTAATTTTTAGGTAAATTATATTTATGAAGAGTGCGTCTTAGATCAAGACCAGTTAAGTGAGTTGTAATTGGAATTAATATTTAAATTTAATGTTGGCACAAAAACTCACAAGATGTTTATTATACAAGAAGGGATACAATATATAGGCATAAGCCTATATGAAACTGACAAGTGTCAAGGACACATTTCAAGGAGAAGTACACATTAACTTTAACATTCCTCCTTAATGTGTACTTTCCAAAAAAATATAATTCAACATTAGAGACATTCCCCCTTAATGTTGACTTGCATTACATGCTTTGGAATAGTGTCTAGGCTTTTTCTTTTGGCTCTTGGATCTTCAATTATGAACAATAATTTTAGATCCATGGTGTATACATCTAGGTTTATTGCCTTAGTTTCAACAAATTCCTTAGGTTTGTTGCCTCTAGTTAAGCCTTGTCTTAGTGCCTCAGGTTCAGCCTCTTCCTCGGATCTGTTGCCTTTGTAGATCACTGACTAGGTTCACTATGGGTACGATCCCCTCTTCATGGTGCAATATTTATATAGAAGGGGTAAGTCTTTGTAAAACTTTAATTTTACCAAAAATGCATCTTAATACAATGAATTGAGCCATATGAGAGCATTGGTATCTATAAAAAATGCACTCTATATTACAAAAAAAAACGTAGACCAAAATAGGATGAAAAGAAAATAATATTCTAAAGTGTCTATCTGTAGTCTTTAGAAGTTAATCAGAAGTGACTTCATGAAATATTCTTTGGATAGAGAGGTAATTTTCCTTATGGTAACCTTCTCATCCTACCAGAATGCATGGATAACCAGTCATTGCATCCATCAGGTGTGATAGATAAGATGACTAGATACTAGGATCACTTACATTCCCCTTGGAGTGTTATGTTAAAATGATAGTGCACTCCATAGTACAACAATATTTGAGATCCAAAAAAGTAAATGGAATAGCCTCAAAATTAAAATTGGATACCACCAATGTGTCTAGCTTGGAAAAATATTTTTTACGAGTATAAAGACCCCTATGTTTGAGTCTAAATGTGGCCTTCATTTTAGGAAAAAATATCATACCTCTCTAAGAAAAAAAATAGAAGAGAGAATCGTTGTCCCTTTACATCATAAATATTCTCTTGGTATCAAGGAATATTCCCCTTGGAATAAACATTACTCTATGGCAACCAAAAAAAGTTGAATCAAAGCAACATTACAAATTTCCTGGCAGGGACATATTTCAAGAATTGTACCTTCAAAATTTACAATTTTCATGGAAGGAAAATATTTTAAAAATTGTACATTCTGAATAATAAAGAAAGATTGAAAAAATTTACATAGCCATGTGACACTTCCACACTCCATGTGGAGTTTGAGAATTGTACCTTCAAAATTTACAATTTTCCTGGTAAAAAAAGATTTCGAGAACTGTACCTGCAAAATAATAAAGCAAGATTGAAAAATTTCACATAGCCATGTGGCCCTTCCACACTCCATATGAAAAAAAATATTAATTAAAATTGCATGCCTAAATTATTTTTTAAATGCCAAAGTTAACATATCAACATGACTAATCAGAGCCTCCACGTGGTAAGATGCAACATTGCCCACAACTAGGCTTTTAGAGAGTGTGTGAAAATAGACAATTTTGTCATCTACAACTGGTGCATGGTCCCATCATGTTGGGGCCTCCAACTAGAGCTCTTTGATACCTACGTTGGTTGTTCCATGACCACTCCATGGTGGTGAAACTAATAGATGGGCCTCCACCCTCTTAATCATATACAGGGGCCCTCCCACTGTGAATGTGGGACTAAGGGCCCCATAGAAAAAATAAAAAATGGTTTTTTTAATTCTCCACGATAAATATTATTATTAAAAAATATAACTATCACTTGCCCCATGATGTGAGGTTAAGCTATAACTCGATCATTGTAACAGATGGGTTTTTATGGTTTTCTCACAAAATATAGGTGTGCTCATTAGATGATCACTTACTACTATAAATATGAGAGGATTTAGATGCCTACTAAAAACAATGAACTATAACAAAAAATGCATAAAATGAAGGCCATATTTTAAAAATATAAAATATGGATAGATTATCCAAGCACACACAATTTAGAAGACATTTATAGGAAAGAAGTTTTAGGCATCAAAAAACTCATGACCTTCAATCTCTGGTAAAAAATATCCTCGACAGTGAACAGGTGAATAGGAGGGTCGATGGAAGCATAGCATAGTAGCTTTGTCGATCAATGAGCAAAGGGTTGAGTGTGCTCTGCAAGGGGAACTTATCCTGTGTGCTACTCTAATTCATAAAAACATGCATTGATAGATAAATTTAGCAAGTTGGAACCCCATAATTACTTTTTCGAATAGTTTACAACATGCCAAACCAGCAAGCTAGAGTCCTTGTACCTTCATTGTGAAATAACATGGAATTTATTTTTTTTTGTGGGGTGCTAGCAACGGTGTTGCTAGTAAAGCCATAGAATCTAGCCATGAAGGAGAATTAGGTGAAATTTGTCCATGAAGGAGTTTTTTATTTAAGTAGGTGGCCCTCCTTGATGCGCCATCACCCTTAAAACCCACAAGGCTCCATAATCAATAAAAATCCATGAGGGAGTGATCAAAGTGAGCCATGAAATATGTGCAGGTGGCATTACAAGGTGCACTTTCTACACATTCTAAATAAAAATGTAATTAGATCTCTAGCTTATGGTTACAATTTTGTATTAGTGTTATTTGTAACTCAAATTTTATGTTTAATATGATAGTGATGTTTTTGAAGCTCTAGAAACTTTGACATGGTAGGAGATGCGGGAAATAACTAATAGGAAGTGAACTTCATCTGAAAATTGTTGTGAATGACTAGACGATGACTGAAATCATCACCAATATTACCAATCAATCATATTTAATGTTAATCAGTAGGCAAGTCCCCCGATTTGATTTATTCATGGTATTTTCATGGATCTAATCATTTTGATTTGATAGAAATCATGGCTATCCATTCTAGGCTATCAACAACATCGATGGTGGAAACTTGGTGTTGAAAATATTTATAAAACATTAGCATATCCAAGTTCTAATTTGATTCCACTAGAGTTTTTATGGGACCACAAATGATGTAAATTCTATGTAGCATATATCCAAGATATCAAAATACCAAAAATATAGGCGTATTATTTGTAATCTGCTATAACTATAGATTTTGGGTTCCTCGATCCTTACTATTTTGGGTTTAGTTGCATCAAAAACATGCTTCCCCTTGCAAAAAAAGTATAACAATGTCATCTGAGATCTTCATTGCAATCGATAAAACACACCTAAACAACTTCCACGTGTTGCTCCTTGACGTTGTTTTATTTATTCTCATTTGTCTACCACTTAATGTTCGCTCCTCAACACAAATAAAAAATGCATCACAGCGCATTCATATTTGTCCAACGAAAGTGGATCCCATAAGAACTCCATAATTAAGCAGTTTGTTCTGAAGCAGCACTAGGAAGGGTGACCTTCTAGGAATTCTTGGTGCTACACCTCCTTTCTTTAATTCCAAACCAAACATTGCAAAATTCATGGCCCCAAGCATTGAAACTTTAGGGGCAACTATGAAATCCTCTCCTTCATTTAGCTTTATGGTTTTTGATCACCAATGTGGAGAGCATACTTCTTGAGATTTTTGAGAAGGATGGAATGAAGGTACACCACCAATGGGGAGGAGGGAAGGAGGAGAGAATTTCCAAATATGCATTCCCCCCTCAAGCGTACTAGGTAGGAAAACCTACTTTGATACCAAAATGTTAGCACAAAAACCCACAAGATGTATACTATACAAGAAAGGAGTACAATATATAGGCATAAGCCCATATGAAAAATGAAAAGTTTCAAGTACACATATCAAGGAGAAGTACACATTAACTTTAACATTTATCACATGCAAAAAGATCTAAAAAATAGACATAGTTAACTAAAAAGGCATCATGCAATGTGGCCATGACTAGAGCTAGTTTTTAGAATTCTTGAGTTGTTTTATAAGTTTTATTGATTAAGTCTGATTGATCATTATTTATTATTGTAACTGGACTCATTTTAATATGAAGAATCATAATTTTTCATTGCATACATTGGGATGCACTATTATGGAGCAGTTTTCTTGAGTGTGTATTTTTTATTCATTTCTAGATCTATCTTCAATATTTTGGACCAGCAACATAGTTTGCTAATATTGGATATTTTTGTTAAGGATATTTCATTATTTTATATTTATAATTGGTTTAGCTTAATGAATAAACACTCTTGGACCATTTTTTGTGATATACATGCTTCATTAATATTCATTTTATCTTAGATCAGAATTGTTTTATTGCTGGTTTTTTGGATCTCTCCACCATTAGTATTTTTGTGATATTGATATAGTGGAATCATTATATGGATACCCCTCAAAAAAAAATTTCTAAAATATAAAAATGACTAGATAATGATCTTATACTACCATGTCACATCTTCTTCTAGGAGGTATGCCACTTGATGAGGAACATTTAAATTTGGTGAGACTATAGATTATAGTTGCAAGACTACAACACAACATCTAGCTATAGAGTGATTTTGCATTCTTAATTGAGTACTAATAGTTCCATTTACAACCACAAATTTTGGATAATAATATAATTAAGAAAATAAATGTGAAAATTAGGATGAATGTAGGAATTCAGAGGAAGCTCTAATTGATATATTACTTCCCAAATGTGACATACCTTCTAGGGGCTATAAAACTAAGGGTCAAACTTTTGACTGTATTTGGTCTCTAAGGATAATTTTTTATAGCAATTAAGACACAAAAATACTATATATCCTTCTACAAATTAGCTCTTTGAGTGATGCATGTCCTAGTACTACTTCATATAGTTATGGGCCTATGATATATTATATTAAAGAATTTGGAGCACAAGACAATGTTGTTACAACAAATCATCTACTTGAGTATCCTTGGAGGATCATGAAATATAGTAATTCCTGGATGAATATTTATTTCCATATAATTCCTCAAATGGAGACATCTTGAGGTTGAAATAGTAAGAACTATAATATCATTATTCAACTAAGAAAAGTTAAACTACTAAAATTGTTTATCTTGGTGGAAAAAAATAGTAACTACCCTAGACATATATTCACAGTATGTAGTTTGTCATTCAAAATAGGGTGATAAGAAGAGGACATATTCAACTAAATACCATTAAGAGTAAAAAATTCCTTCTCAAAATTACTAGTGAAAATAGGATCATAATCACTAAAATGGACTTGGAGAAGGCAAAATATTTAAAAATAGAATCAAGGAACGACTTGAAAACCTTACTAAACATTAAGGAATGTTGTAGGGAAAAAAGTGAGGATACTTTGAAAGACAATTCACCACCACACAAATCATAACTTTTCCTTTTGATTTAGAAAGACACTTGATGAAATCCATTGAGATTCTCTCCCATTAGTGATAAATAATAGGGATTAATTTTATAGTTTCCCCCTTATTTTGCTAACATACCTCTTTTTTGACTAAAATATATTAAAATTTACTTTTAATATTTTTCAAAAAATTATTGGTTCAACCATTAATAAGTTTTTTTAAAATAAAAAATGTCTATCTAGGGGATATGCAACAATTCTTTTAGAATACTAATATTTAATATAAAATATGGAGGAAGATAAATTCAATCCTTACTATGGAAACCTTATCAATTTATGATAACATGATACGAGGTGGATATTTGACCTCCAAATCATGATTGATACAAGTAGTTTTAGAATTTGAATTTCATTTCTCCTTGACCTATGAAATTCATTGTGAAAGAGCACTAGAGATGACACTAACCATAGTGATGTCCTCATGTTTACAATATATGGCATAAACCACAAAATTCTCCTTTCCTTTCTTGTACTCAATGGAAAAATTATAACTCAATAGCTTGGTCAACCATTTATTCTATTTGGAGAAATATAGAAATTGTTCTAGGAAATGCTTGAGGCTGCTATGATTAGTTTGATAATGAATTTCCATACCAAAAAATAAGGCCTCAATTTATCTTCAATACACAAAATGTATATCATCTCCTTTTTATAAGTGGATTGAACTATATTATTGGTAGAGAGGTACTTGATTTATAAACCCAATAGGTGTTTGTACTACATTAAAATAACACCAATACCTATTCCTAAATCATCATACTCAATGATAAAATTCTTTTTGAAATTCGAAGTAGCCAAAATAGGGGTGGTACACATAGTCACCTTGAGGGAATTGAAGGCTTGAGAAGTTTCTTCTAACCAAACAAAATCATCCTTCTTGGTGAGAGCATTAATTTAGGCTATAATATTACAATAGTTATAGACAAATTTCCTAAAAATCCATGAAACTATTTGAGGGATTTAGGCTTGGACCACTCCTCCATGGATTTTATCTTGTTAGGATCCATATTAACCCCTTTTTTGAGATACTATATATCACAAGTATATGAACTTAGACACCCATAAAAACATTTGGATCTCTTGATAAATAATTATTCCTTTTTTAATAGTGAGAGAACTCGGTCAACATGAGCTAAATGAGCTTTCAATGTCTTACTATGAACTATAATATAAGGAAGACATACAAAAGTGAATTTTGAAAAAAGAAAGATTTTATGAGGCTCTAGAAAGTGGAAAGAGTGTTAGTAAGATGAAATATTATGACTAAAAATGTGTAATGACCCTTATGCATACGAAAAGTATCCCTCTAGATATCCTCCTCTCTAACACTAATTTTATTAAACCTAGAACATAAGTCAATCTTGATAAAAAAAATAGCACCATTAATTCGTCTAACAAACCATGAATAATAGGGATAGGAAACTTATTTTTTATGGTTATTATATTGAGAGGTAAAAACTTTGGACACATGCACCAAGAGTTTTCCTTATGTCATACCATGAACACTAAATATGAATAAGGACTAATCCTCAAATAGATAATTCTTTTTTTCAACATCTCTAAACCAAATTATCTATCTATAACCTTTAGGGTTTGGAATTTAAGTATCCTAAAACTACATAGATAACATGATCATGTGTTACCTTAGGAGAAATACCCATGGGATCACTAAATATTGCCATAGTTATCAATAATAGATTTCATATCTAAAGGTAGAGTAGGAGGAAGCAATTCAAAATACTATACATCCATGTAATTAACCTAGGCAAAGAAGCCACAATCACCTTTATTTAAGATATTTTTCATTTAGTGTGAATTAACCACTTAGGAAGGAAGATATGTGATTCCTTGGAGATAAATGACCTTGTCATTTTCCATCCATTTGACATAAGAATTTGTAGATTAATAGTAACATATTTGAGCTATAAGAACCATTATGCCCCAAATATAACTTCTACACTACACATATCCATGTAAAAAATATGATCAAACCAAGTATAGTCTCCCATATGGATGTTAAAATTAGTTGTAAAACCCACACATTGAGTCATTCTCCCATTTACAATTAATACCTAAAATGTATTTTGGTTAATAATATTGATACCTAAAATTCATTCTTTTATTGTCAATAAAATTATGCATGCTATTTGAATTGATCAACACATTGACACACTGATGTATAATGAATCCTTGGAAATTGATAATGTGATGGGGCTAGAGATCGTTTATGGTAAAAATGAAGAGATCCATAGTATTGGAATATTGCTCCAAATATATTACTTTCACTAATAACTCCTACTCTAAAGGATCTAGATCGTTATTCGATAACATAACCATTTTTCTACCTTCTATTAGAAATTTATGTCATTCCTCACAAATCTAATCTCTAGTACTACATCAATTTGATTTGTCATAGAAAAATCCTTAGGGACACTAATCATTATAGTTATAGAAGTAATTTTGTTGAGGGTTGAAATCACATTGAGATTGGTGATGGGACAACTAGATCTTATTTTTTTTAGCAATAACCACACATTCAACGTCATTAAGGGTGTGTAGATCATGCATGATGACATCCATAATATCATGGAAAAAATGCTAAGACCATTTTTTTCTAGGTTCAATTGATAGGTATATTTTAGAAGTCCCATGAACTCCATGCAATAGTCCTCAACCAAACCTATTTGATTGGTTTTTATGAAATAGAAAATATATAAAATAGAAGAGCCTTATTGAGTAACATCACTTTGAATTATTTCCATAAAAGGAGTGCCCAAATTTATGGAGATGCCATGAAAACCACTCCTTAGAATTGGTTCCTAGCTTGGCAGTAACTAATGTGACACAACCCTCTTTAGGAAAATAATGTATATGGGTGATATTATCTATATTAGAGATTAAACCATGTAAATTTTTGCCCTTAATGGTAAAAATATTAGTATATAGAATGGGAATGTCATGATGCCAATAATGTAAATAAACAACACCTCTTGTGGAGGGATAAAGATCAATAACATAATGTAATTTTAAGTGTAACTATACCTATAATATTTCCATTTGATGCATAGGGATCCATGTGACCCAAATGGGAGTCTTGTAATCTATACCATCAAGGCAACTATTGATACTAGTGCTAAGATATTGGTAGAACCCTGGATCTAGTTCATCAGGAAATACTTGAGGATTTTGAAGATCTTGAAATTGAACATTATTTACTAGAGGAAGATCATCTATCAAATTTTATATCTCCTTATAATTTTTTTTTTATTTGTGGAAAACATCCCAAAATGGATGCCACTTTCGGGTAAGACTCAAGGAGGTAGGGGTATCCATTCCACCAAAAATTCCCAAGACTCGGACCTGGCCTACCACCTTTGACATACTCAAGGAGCAAACAAACACACAAAAACAATTTAAAAATAAGTAAATAACAACAAAATTAATAAATTAAAATAAAAAACATGCTCCTTGAGTGTGTCAAAAACAAAAGCACAACCAAACACACACAATAAGACAAAATAAATCACAACACGAACCACATAGAAAAACACAATAACCACATAACAAAACATAAACAAGACAAAAACAACAGAACACTACAAAGACATAACCCCCCAAAAAAAAGATGAAAAATAAACACAACCAAAACCTAAAAAACTAAAAAAATAAAATAAAACCAAAAATAAAAAACAACCAACAACATACAATAAACAAAAACAAAAAACATAGAAAACACTCACACATAAAAATACGAATTAACACAAACAAAGAAAAACCCAAGAAGAAGAACGAAAAAAACACAAGAACAATAACAAAAAACATAAAAAAAAACACAAAAACACAAGAAAAACAAAAAACAACACAAAAAGAAAACAAAACAAAAGAACCCACCCACCTTAAAAAACTAAACGAAAAAAAGAAAAAAGAAAAAAAAATAAAAAAATGAACATAACAATGACCTATCTAGACCAGAAGACTATTAAGGCAAGAATCAAGAGAGGAAACAAAAGAAAGAATAAAATGAGCTAGGGAACTAAAAAAAACTGAATGAACCAAAAAGAAGCAAAAAAAGAAAAAAGAAACTAGGTACCTTCAAAAATGGAGCCATCCAAATAAATAATAGAAAGAAGAGCTTCCGTAATTTGAGAAGCCCACCATCTAGTTTGGTGGCCATAACAAGTAAGATAATATTTGTCCAAATCCCAATTAGCTAAAGCATCAACACTCTTGTTTTGATCTCTGACCACATGATTGTAATCAAATTTCAAAAATCCCATCTGGATTAATTGAATCTTCTCAATAATTCTTTTTATTCTCCAATCCACCTTATGATTCTTAGGAGTCTTCAAGAGATTAATCATAAGTTGAGAGTCAGACTCAACTAACACATTTTCCCATCCAACCTTAGTAGCCTTATGAAGGCCTCTGAGGATACCATACCCCTCAACAAGGTTATTGGAAATAATTTCTAAATTCTTAGCAAAAGTAAAAACCAGGGAGCCATCTGAAAGTCTACCAATTCCTCCCACACTGGATTTTCCAGGGTTCCCTCTAGAGGCTCCATCAGTATTGAATTTTCCAAAATCCTTAGGAGGAGGTTGCCAATTTCTTGTCCTATCCATCTTACTAATACTCACATTCCCTTTAATTTGGTTGCTCTTAGAAGATTTAATATTCATTCTTTGCATCACTTGATCCCATATTTGGTGGGAGTTTTGGGGGTGATTAATGAGTTGATGGACTGATTCAACTAAGTTGTCTATGTTCATTTACCAAATATAGTGAATATCCTTCCTATCCTGATTAAAAATTTGGTTGTTCCTTTCATTCCAAATATTCCAAAGAAGAATGGTAGAACCCATCCAAACTAACTGCCTAATAAAATGATCAACACCCTCTTGATTAGGCCAATCCATCCAAAGCTATTCAAAAGTAAAAAAATTGGACCACTGTAAGCCAAGTAAAGTGGCCATTCTCATCCATAGCTCAAAGGGTAAAGTACACTCAATAAAAATATGGTTGAGAGTTTCTACATTCTCTTCACACATTTCATATCTAAAATGGCCATGAAAACCACGCTTCATAAGTTGCTCACCAGTAAACACCCTACGATGAAATAAAAGCCAATTAAGAACCTCACATTAGGCCAAAGCTTTTGAGCCCACAATCGAGAAAATATGTCAGAAGAATGGTTGGGATTATTATGGCATAATTTCAAATAACCTTGACCACTCCTCAATAGGGATCCAATATATACCAACCTTTGAATTACCAGTATGGTTTCGACATTAATTAGCCACCTTTATCTAGTTAGCTTGGTGAAGCTCCTCTATCCAAGGCCTCCAATCGAAAAACTAAGTTATCAAAGGCTTGTGACCATCCCAAGAATCTATCCAAAAAATTTCTTGTTGACCATTATGAATTATCCAAAATAATTTTTTCTTTATCAAATCTTCACCAGTCTTAAGAACTACTAAAATGGGAGAACCTTTGGTAGGAAGTTGATAGCGAACAAGGTCTTCAAGACTTTTGTTCTCAGCATATTTAGCATGGATATTATTGGCCCAAAGAGCATTGGGGTGATGCAACATCCTCAAATATAAATTAGTAGCTAAAGCTTTGTTGTTATTAATAGAAGACCAGAATCCTAACCCCCCTTCATTCTTAGGAAGACATAAAGTATCCCATTTCACCAAGGCCCATTTTCTTTTCTCCTTAGTACTACTCGAAAGGAATCGATGATTGATTTGATCCAATTATCAAAGAAAAACCTTTAGGATATTCAAAATAGAAGAAAAATAAATAGGAATAGCTTGAAGGACTTATTTTACCAAGGTGATTCTAGCCCCAGAAGAAAGACACCTGTTGGTCCACTTTCCAATTTTCTTCTTGACTTTGTCCAACAACCAATTCCAATATTTATTTTTTTTCCTTTGAATATTTATGGGAATACCTAAATAAGTGATTGGAAGGGAGCTCTTCTTATATCTTAATTTATCCAAGACCATGGATTCCTGTCTAGTTGAGCAGTGAAAGAAAATAACTTTAGATTTGTCTTCATTGATCAACTGCCCAGTAACCTTAGAAAAATAGCTAATGATTTGCTTAATATTAGAAGCTTCCTTAACTGTAGCTTTACCTAAGAGTCATCCAAAAATTTAAGATGAGAGATAGGTGTAGCTCCATGAGCAATGGTAACTCCCTCAATGGTTTTGTTTTCCCTCTTTTTGGTTATAGTCCTACCCAAGCCTTCAACAAGAATGATGAATAAATAAGGGGATAGCGGGTCACCTTGCCTAATACCTCTGGAAGCTAGGAATGATTGAGAAGGCCTGCCATTAAGAACTATGTAGGAAAATTAAGAGATACATCCCATAATACAATCCATCCAATCCTTAGAGAAACCAAATTGCCTCAAAAATTTGATAAGTGCCAATCCACTCTGTCATAAGCTTTGGATAATTCTAATCGAATGAACATGGAAGGAGATTTTTGCATATCCATGGAATGGATGGCTTCCTGAGCAAGAACTATCTCATCTACTATTTGACATCCTTCCACATAACCCCCTTGCTCTAGGGAAATAATATTATGCAAAAGAGGCTTCAACCTTTCTGCCATGATTTTAGTAATGATTTTGAGAAGAACATTACATAAAGCAATAGGTCTAAAAGTTGAGATATGATCAACCTCTTGAGCTTTTGGAAAAAGAGTAATATAATTTTTATTGATAACCTTCAAAATTTCTTTGGATTTCCTAGATTCTTCCACCACCTCTAATAAATAAACATGAAGTATATCCCAGAAATCTTCGTAGAACTCAATGGGAAAACCATTAAGACCTAGGGTTTTCCCTTTTTGTATTTTAAAAACTACTTTTTAAACTCATTGATAGTAATAGGAGCAATCAAAATAGAGTTCTCATCAGAAGTGATAAGATAAGGGATTGCTTGAAGAACATTTTGTTGTGAAGTAGAGTCAAGAGGAGTAGTAGCAAAAATATTGGAAAAGTAATCAACAACAATAGAGTTCATGCCATCCCAAGTATAAACAACATCTCCAGAATCTGATTTTAAGAAAGAAATAAAGTTGTGAAATCTTCGAGCTAGAAGATATTTGTGGAAGAAATTTGTGTTTCAATATCCTTCTTTGAGCCATTGAATTCTATATTTTTGCTTCCATAAGATTTCTTCTCTTTTTTCAATTTCATCTGCACTTCTCTTCTCTGTGAGGCCATCTAAATGAATTTTCTTATTCAAATTTTCAAGATGAGCAATAACTTCATGTTTTTTTTTATGAACATCCCTAAACTCTTTCCAGTTCCAAGTATTGATTTTAGATTTAATGTATTGCAGTATTTTGGCAAACTAGAACATCTTAGTCCCATGCCTAGGTTTACCTTCCTTCCACAATTGTTGCACACGAGGTCTGAAGGAAATTTCTCTAAGCCACATTAATTGAAAATGAAAAGGAGAGAAACTCACATTGGTTTTCCACATTTCCACCATGACCGACCAATGATCCGAACCAACATTATTAAGAGTCTTCACTTTAGGAATGTGACCATGGATTAAGAAATTTTTAGAAAGCAAAAACCTATCCAATCTCTCCATTATACAAGCTAAGCCTTGACTTATGTTAGACCAAGTCATAAGTCCATTATCTGGTTGGATATCCACAAGATGGAGATTTGCAATATATTCTCTCATGAGGTCAGTGCTTTTATCCAAATTTCTATTTCCCCATATTTTCTAATCCAAAGAGAGGATGGTATTGAAATCTCCTTCGATCAAGATCCAAGCTTCATGAAAATGAGAGATAATATGAGTAATATCCTTCTACTATCTTATTTTTTCCTCCAAATAATTCGGAGCATAAATAGTAATGCAAAGCATAATTTGGTTGGAATGTCTACTTTCAATAGCTATAGCCAACAAACTCCAACTGCCAACCATATGGTGAATAACTACCTCTTTTGGGTCTTAAAGACAAGCAATACCACCAGAAGTCCCTTGGGAACTGAGGGAAACCACTTTTCCAGTGGCAAAATTTTATTGGCAATTGAGTCCATATCCTCCATTGACATCTTTGTTTCTTGAAGGAAAACAAGATGTGGATGATTTATCTGAATCAATCTTCTAATTTCATTTTGTTTTGAAATACTCCCTTTGAGTCCTCTAATATTCCAAGTGATTATCTTCATTAATACTAGGGCTAAAAAAGTTGGGAAGGGCATTAATCTTACCTTCCTCTACAAGCTTTTCACCTTATTTTACCATATGATATTGATTGGTCTTGCGACCTGCTTTTTTATTAGAATACACCTTCATTTTTTTTTCCTATTTCTTGACTTATTCCAATTGAATATGAAATGGCTTCTAACCTTGAAGAATGCTCGTACACAGCCAAAATTTTACTAGATGGTTCAACGGAGTCTATATTGGGACCTACATTATTTAAAGTTTTGAAATTTGAAAAAAAACGTTCTTGTGTAAATTTTCTCCATTTTTTTTTGTTGAAAACCTTTGATTCATTGGTTTGTCTCTGAGTGATTCCCTTAATATTTAAATTGTGTTTCTAATATTTTAGGTTCCATTATTTCCTCTTCCTCACTAGGGACATCATTCATGGAAAGGATTTCAAACATATTAGCAAATGAATTTGACTGATCCTTCATAAATAGTTTTTTCTGAGTGTTCTTCTTCTTAGGTATTTAGAAACCTGTTGAGTTTATATCTTTTTTTTATCAGGAATTTTATTTGGACAAGAACTGGCCAAATGACCATATTCATGGAAAATTCTACAATGAAAAGGAATGTTTTCATAGTCCACTACTTTCTCCCAAGTGTCTTCCCCAAATTGTAATGTGATATTTTTAGGTAGGGGTTTGTCAAAATACATTAAAACACAAATCCGAGCATAAATAATATGTTCAAAATTTTGATTACAATCAGAAGTCATCATAAAATTTCCTAAAGAGTTTCCAATTGAAGAAAAAATAGTAGGATTCCAAAATTCAATAGGGAGGCCAAAGAGTCTAACCCACATGGGAGCTATAGAAGGTATCTCTTCTTCGGATTTAAATTTAGTATGCCAAGGCTTCATCAAAAGACCTGCCCTTCCAAAAAACCAAGGACCCCCTTGAAAAATTTTCTCTCTATCTTCATTATTAGAAAATAAAACAAGAAAATAACCATTTGGATAAATAGAGATTTTTAACTCACCTTTAGTTTTCCAGATTTTTGCAACCCATACATTGAGAGAAGATATGTTGGCAATTTTGGGTTTGAGATCCTAGCTTCTTGTCTATGAGTTGTCATTGATGTCAAAAGGAACTGGCATTAATGTCAAGAGGATTTATTGGCTTCAAAGGTTGAAGATTCCAAAGAATATTTTCTAGAATATTTCGTAGAGATTCCATGTGGCGAGATGAAAAGGTTTTTATCAAAACCATGGCAGGTTTAAGGGTTTTTATTAAAACCAGTGGATGCATTAAGGGTTTTTCTCAAAACCACTCTCGACTTAATGCAAAGGTCTGAGTCACTTATTAATTAATTAACTTAATTAATAAAACCTTTTAAGGTTTTTTAATTAATTATTTATATGATTTAGTGATTAAATTATTTTAATAATTTAATGGGTTCTCCACCTAAGGTCTAAGGTCTAAAAGACCTTTGATTATTTTTTAAATAATCAAAAGGGTTTCATAAACCCTAAAGTTTTTTCGAAGGCGCAAAAATAATATTAATTCGAAAGTTCGAATTATCCTCCTGCCGACTTCGTGCATAGCATGGAAGTTTGGCTATATAAGCCATAACCTATATTCCAAAGCATGTGTGTGAAAGAAATTCGAATTGCACAAAAGTTGGGAAGTAAAAGCTATGACTATCATTGGTTCACCACGTTTATCCGCCGACAAAGGGTTAAGGAGAAGGAGACTCTTGCTAGCCTTCAAGCTAGTGCCATTGGCCTAGTGGCAATGACTATTCTGCAAAGGCGCTTGAAGGGAGGTCAAGTGTTCGACTCCCGCCATGGAGTGTGAGAAGAGTTTTTGCACTCCGATTTTTTTGGAGGCACTGTTGACCCACGATTTTTGGAAGCATTTTTTGGTAAGGTTTTTTTAAATAAAATCTGCATTTTGTTAAAGAAGAAGTGGTTGGGCAGATTTATTTAAAATTATTTTAAAGGTTAAATGCTTCTTTGGAGATATAAGGTTGATAGTGTGTGGTTGAGATTTTTGGCTTGATTGTTGAGTGAGATTTGCTTAGAAGCTATTATTCCTTGAGCATGGTTTAATTAATTTGGAGAAATAAGGTGTAAAAGGATATATTGTTTGTATGCTTTATATTTTTTGGTTGTTGACTTCTAAGGATTGGAGTCATAAGGTGTTTTATGGAATAAATATTTTTGTGGTTACTTTTATGATCTAACCCTAACTTGGTGGCAAAGTTCAGGGTGGTGTTGGTAACAGGTTGAAGAACTATTCTCTTCTTCCTCAAAAAAAGGTATGGGCAACTTCTTCCATGTATATTGTTGATGGTGTATTTTCTGAAATTGAGTTTGGAGTGAAAAGGTTGTCTACTAGGTATTCTTGTTGGTGTAAATCCTATTTTCTAGATATTGAAGATTGTTTATGCATTAAAATCATTGATGAGTTTTTGGGTGAATGCATAATTCTGGTTGAGGAAGAGGAAGCATTTTGCACTAGGTTTTATGTTAGTAAGTCTTGCTACTTGCATTGAGTTGGTGAAACCCTTAGTTGGATGTTTTGAGATTGATGGTTGAGTTGCTTCCATAGAGGTTGTTTTGATCAAGTTAATGCTTTACTTGATTCATGTTTTGGGCTTACTCCATTGAGATTAATTTGAGCAAGTTATTATTTGCATTGGTGATTTATGTTGGTGGCTATTTTGTTCAAATATCTTTGGAGGGAAAATGATGTCTACTAGTTTCCTTTTCATGTAGTGATTGGTTGAATGCTTCAAGGTTAATGTTGAGTTGAATGATGTTGGTTAAACCTTGTCTATAAGCATTGTTGTTAAAGCCCTAATTGGTATTGAAAAGATATTGGTTGTGGAAAGAACATGAGTATCATTGTTATATGAGTTATTGCATGGTTGGCAATTGTTGGGTTATGTTTCATGTTCTTGAGAAAAGCATACTACATCTATCTTATTCTTTTGAGATTGAGATTGAGTTGAGATTGAGATTGGGAGTTAAGTATAGAACATATTGATTCTCTAACAATTCTCTTTATGTTTCTATGAGATTTGAGATTGATATTGGGAGTTAAGTATAGAACATATTGAGTCTGTAACAAATCTCTTTATGGTTCTATGAGGTTTGTGAATCACATTGGGTCTCTAACAATTCTCTTTGTGAGTTCATGTTAAGCAAGTTTTTCTTGATGAACTTGTGAGTTGAACTGGACATGTTCTAGTGAGGACTTGTGAGCTGAATTGGATAGGTTCTAGTGAGGACTTGTGAGTTGATTTGGACAGGTTCTAGTGAAGACTTGTGAGCTGATTTGGACAGGTTCTAGTGAGGACTTGTGATCTGATTTGGACAGGTTCTAGTGAGGACTTGTGAGCTGATTTGGACAAGTTCTAGGGAGGACTTGTGAGCTGATTTGGATAGGTCCTAGCGAGAGGACTTGAGGACGAGTTGAAGTGGTTCTTTGAGAAGAACCCGAGGATAGTTTTGACAAGTCTTTGAGAAGGCTTGTGTGCAGCAGAGATTGATTTGTTCAAGCTTTATGAGTTGATCTTGGGACATATCTGACAGAGTGAGGAAGACTTGTGCTGGATCGACTAACTATGTTTAGTACATGTTGATGAGTTGTTGTGGAGGTGATCAGTGAGGACAAAGGTCTCTTGAGGTTGAGCATTGAGGATAGGAGGTCTTCTGTGGAAAGGAGTTTCATGTGCTAGAAGAATAAGAGGCAGGTGATGTTCTGAAGTATCATTTCCAAAGATGAGGAGAAGGATTGTCCTTTGGGAAGGAGGCTCATAAATTCATGAGGAGGGGAAAGATTCTCCTTTGGGCAGGAGGCTCATAAATTCATGAGGAGGGGAAGGATTCTCCTTTGGGCAGAGGCTCATAAATGCTTGAGTAGGGGAAGGTTTCTTCTTTGGGAAAAGTCTCATAAATACTTGAGTAGGGGAAGGTTTCTCCTTTGGGCTGAGGCTCATAAACATTGTAATTGGTAAGGATTCCCAAAGAGCTTTGAGAAAGCTTTTTAGAGAAAAGTTTTGTGGATGTAGCCCATGTTGGGTGAACCACGTGAAAATTGGTGTCTCATTGTGTGTTGCTTTATGCATTGCTTTGATATTGCTATTGGTTCATTGCTTTGCAAAGTTGAAGTTAAATAAAGAAAGTAAAAAGAGGTATTATACTGTTCATACCCCCCCTCTCAGTATAAGCTTGTGTTCTTCAATTGGTATTAGAGCGGGTTCCTTCAAAAATTTTAACAACTTGAAGGAAAATATTGTAAAGAACACAATGGAATCTACAAGTGGTAATGCAGCACCTATTCTTGATGGGGCAGATTTTGGGCTTTGGAGTGCTAGGATGAAGGTTCATCTTATGGATCTTGGAAATGAAGTTTGGGAAGTGATTGAGGATGAGTATACCATTCCTGAGCATGGTCATTCTACTAAGAAAGAGAGGCTCCTACATCATAGCAATTCAAAGGCAATGAATGCAATCCTGAAGGGTTTACAGAAGGCAGATCTTACCAAGGTGATGCACTATAAGATAGCTAGTGAAATGTGAAAATAGTTGAAGATGGTTCATACAGGTGATGTAGATGTCTAAAAGGCCAAGTTGAGACACTTCAAAGGTATGTTTGAACAACTCAATATCAATTATGAAGAAAATATTAGTGACTATATGCTTCATATGGATGATATTGTTAACTCTATGAATGAACTAGGTCTTGAGCTTGCTGAAAATGATATTTGTGATAAGATTTTGAGGTCTCTTCCAAATAGATTTAGTGAAAATATTTCTTCTATTGAGGAAGCTAAGGATTTGGATAAGTTGAAAAAGGATGAGCTTCATAGTATACTTGCAGCATTTGAGTTGAGAACTCAAGTGAAGGTTGATGTTAAGAAGGAGGCAACTTTCAAAGCTACCAAGAAATCCAAGGGTAAATAGATTCAAGATAGTGATGAGTCTTCTAGTGATGAAGAGGCATATTACAGAAAGAAGGGCAAGTTCTCAAGAAAGCACAAAGGTATGAAATATGTCAAGTGTTTCAATTGTGGAAATTTTGGTCATTATGCTACTAACTGTACTGCTACCAAGGATGAAAGTGATGAAGATAAACAGGATTATAAGAGCAAGGATTCTAAAAGGCACAGGCATCAAAGGAATAATAAAGATGAGCAAAGAAATCAAGGAAAGAGGTACTCTCACAAACACAAGAAAAGTTTCTACCTAGACAAGGCAAGTAAGTGTTCTAGTAGTGATAGTGAAAGTTCTTCAAGTGATGTTGGAAAAGAGATGTTGTTCCTAACAGAAAAAGAAGAAGAAAAGAAACATGGATTTGTCCTTATGAAATGTTTTATATGTGGAAATTTTTGACATCTTGAGGATGATTGCACAAATGATGTATTGATTTCTAGTTATACTATGTATGAGGATGCTTCGAAAAAATGTAAGGAAGATCTTTGTATGCCTTTAGAAAAGGGTAGCACCTCTAGTGATAAGAAATCTGAAAAAGTCATTGATGTTTCAAAAGGTAAACAAATAGGGGAAGTTATAGAGGATGGTGAAGTAGATCTTGAAGCTGAACTTGTTAGTGCTCTTAGTGCTTTGAAAAAGGAAACAAAGAAGAATGCTAGACTCAATGATAAATTGGATGAATGTTGTATTGAGAGAGATGAGCTTATAGAAAGTCTTGACTTCTCTATAGCTAAGACACAAAAACTTAAGGATAAGTTAGAGTCTAAGGTTCTTGAGTGTAGAGAGTTGGAACAGAAAGTGGCTTCCTTGAAAGAGGAAACTAAATAGTACAAGGAGAATCTTTACAGGTTTGAAGATAGCACCAAAAAGGTAAAGTCAATCATCAAAGATCAAAGAAGGACAACAGATAAAATAGGTCTTGGTTTTGGTAAGAAACACATGGAACAGGTTGGCAACTCTACTAGGGAATCTAGTAAGATATTCCAAAAGGAAGAGAGTTCTAATGAGGAAAGTACTTCAGAAAAAGAGTCCTTGAGTGATAGATGCACAGAATCAAAAAATAGGAATCAGAAAAAGGGAAGAAAGTTTACAGGACCTAAGAGGTCAAATCAAGAAAAGTTTAATGGCAGATGTTTTGCTTGTCACAATTTTGGTCACATGGCTTCACATTGCATGACTCAAGTGAGGAAGGTAAATGATAGATTCAGAGGTGGTAATTTATTTCAAGGGTATTGCTACTCTTGTAAATAGTTTGGGCACAAGGTTGTTTATTGCAAGGCTAATAATAGGAACAGGGTTGGTCAGAACAGATGGAGTCAAATATCAGGTATGCCTCAAAGAAATAACATTGTTAGTTGTTATAAGTGCAACAATGAAGGTCACATAGCTAGACAAGTGTAGAGCTGAAATTCCAAGGTACAAGAACAGGAACATGGGTATGAACAGGCACAAGAATCAAGACATGGATAAGAACAAGAATGATAACAAGAACATCAATAGTGACATGAACAAGAATAGGAATATGGACAAGGAGAACAAGAGAAGACATGGTAAGGTAGCTATAGACACTGATGAAGATTAGTGCCTAATGGGAGTTTTACTCCCACCCTAGAATTAATCACCTCAACAGGATGTGGGGGAGGGACTAAGCTAAGAGGCTCATTCTTAGTCCCAAGACCCAAAGGTGACCCTTTGCCATTGATGACAAAGAGGGAGAGATATGAGTAAGAGGGAGAGCCTCAAGTCAAGGGGAGCTGATTTCTATACAACAGTTTTGAGTTTTAGTGTTGTTGAGAAGCATGGTTTACCATCAATGACAAAGGGGGAGATTGTTGGCAATTTTGGGTTTGAGATCCTAGCTTCTTGTCTATGAGTTGTCATTGATGTCAAAAGGAACTAGCATTAATGTCAAGAGGATTTATTGGCTTCAAAGGTTGAAGATTCCAAAGAATATTTTCTAGAAGATTTCGGAGAGATTCCATGTGGCAGATGAAAAGGTTTTTATCAAAACCATGGCAAGTTTAAGGGTTTTTATTAAAACCAGGTGGATGCATTAAGGGTTTTTCTCAAAACCACTCTCAGCTTAATGCAAAGGTTGGAGACACTTATTAATTAAATAACTTAATTAATAAAACATTTTTTAGGTTTTTTAATTAATTATTTATTTGATTTAATGACTAAATTATTTTAATAATTTAATGGGTTCTCCACCTAAGGTCTAAGGTCTAAAAGACCTTTGATTATTTTTTAAATAATCAAAAGGGTTTCATAAACCCTAAATTTGTTTCGAAGGCGCCAAAATAATATTAATTCAAAAAGTTTGAATTATCCTCCCGTCGACATCGTGCATAGCATAGAAGTTTGGCTATATAAGCCATAACCTATATTCCAAAGCATGTGTGAAAGAAATTTGAATTACACAAAAGTTGGGAAGTAAAAGCTACGGCTATCATTGGTTCACCATGTTTATCCACCGCCAAAGGGTTAAGGAGAAGGAGACTCTTGCTAGCCTTCAAGCTAGCGTCGTTGACCTAGTGGCAACGATTGTTCTACGAAGGCGCTTGAAGGGAGGTCAAGTGTTCGACTCCTACCGTGGAGTGTGAGAAGTGTTTTTGCGCTCCAATTTTTTTAGAGGCATTGTTGACCCACGATTTTCGAAAGCATTTTTTGGTAAGTTTTTTTAAAATAAAATCTGCATTTTGTTAAAGAAGAAGTGGTTGGGCAGATTTATTTAAAATTATTTTTAATGTTAAATGCTTCTTTGGAGATATAAGGTTGATAGTGTGTGGTTGAGATTTTTGGCTTGATTGTTGAGTGAGATTTGCTTAGAAGCTATTATTCCTTGAGCATGGTTTAATTAATTTGGAGAAATAAGGTGTAAAAGGATATATTGTTTGTATGCTTTATAATTTTTGGTAGTTGACTTCTAAGGATTGGAGTCATAAGGTGTTTTATGGAATAAATATTTTTGTGGTTACTTTTATGATCTAACTCTAACTTGGTGGCAAAGTTCAGGGTGGTGTTGGTAACAGGTTGAAGAAATATTCTCTTCTTCCTCAAACAAAGGTATGGGCAACTTCTTCCATGTATATTGTTGATGGTGTATTTTTTGAAATTGAGTTTGGAGTGAAAAGGTTGTCTACTAGGTATTCTTGTTGGTGTAAATCCTATTTTCTAGATATTGAAGATTGTTTATGCATTAAAATCATTGATGATTTTTTGGGTGAATGCATAATTTTGGTTGAGGAAGAGGAAGCATTTTGCACTAGGGTTTATGTTAATAAGTCTTGCTACTTGCATTGAGTTGGTGAAACCCTTAGTTGGTTTTTTTGAGATTGATGGTTGAGTTACTTCCATAGAGGTTTTTTTGATCAATTTAAAGCTTTACTTGATTCATATTTTGGGCTTACTCCATTGAGATTGATTTGAGAAAGTTATTATTTGCATTGGTGATTTATGTTGGTGGCTGTTTTGTTCAAATATCTTTGGAGGGAAAAGGATGTCTACTAGTTTCCTTTTCATGTAGTGATTGGTTGAATGCTTCAAGGTTAATGTTGAGTTGAATGATGTTGGTTAAACCTTGTCTATAAGCATTGTTGTTAAAGCCCTAATTGGTAGTGAAAAGATATTGGTTGTGGAAATAACATGAGTATCATTGTTATATGAGTTATTGCATGGTTGGAAATTGTTGGGTTATGTTTCATGTTCTTGAGAAAATCATACTACATCTATCTTATTAGTTTGAGATTGAGATTGAGTTGAGATTGATATTGGGAGTTAAGTATAGAACATATTGAGTCTCTAACAATTTCTTTATGTTTCTGTGAGATTTGAGATTGAGATTGGGAGTTAAGTATAGAAAATATTGAGTCTCTAACAATTCTCTTTATGCTTATATGAGGTTGATGAATCACATTGGGTCTCTAACAATTATCTTTGTGGGTTCATGCTAGGCAAGTTTTTCTTGATGAACTTGTGAGCTGAATTGGACAGGTTCTAGTGAGGACTTGTGAGCTGAATTGGATAGGTTCTAGTGAGGACTTGTGAGTTGATTTGGACAGGTTCTAGTGAAGACTTGTGAGCTAATTTGGACAGGTTCTAGTGAGGACTTGTGAGCTGATTTGGACAGGTTCTAGTGAGGACTTGTGAGCTGATTTGGACAAGTTCTAGGGAGGAATTGTGAGCTAATTTGGACAGGTCCTAGCAGAGGACTTGAGGACATAGTTGAAGTGGTTCTTTGAGAAGAACCTAAGGACAGTTTTGACAAGTCTTTGAGAAGGCTTTTGTGCAACAGAGATTGATTTGTTCAAGCTTTATGAGTTGAGCTTGGGACAAATCTGACAGAGTGAGGAAGACTTGTGCTAGACCGACTGACTATGTTTAGTACAGGTTGATGAGTTGTTGTGGAGGTGATTAGTGAGGACAAAGGTCTCTTGAGGCTGAGCATTGAGGACAAGAGGTCTTCTGTGGAAAGGAGTTCCACATGCTAGCAGAATAAGAGGCAGGTGATCTTCTGAAGTATCATTTCCAGATCTGAGGTGAAGGATTCTCCTTTGGGAAGGAGGCTCATAAATGCGTGAGGAAGGGAAGGATTCTCATTTGGGCAAGAGGCTCATAAATTCGTGAGGAGGGGAAGGATTCTCCTTTGGGCAGAGGCTCATAAATACTTGAGTAGGGGAAGGTTTCTCCTTTGGGAAGAGGCTCATAAATACTTGAGTAGGGGAAGGTTTCTCCTTTGGGCTAAGGCTCATAAACATTGTAATTGGGAAGGATTCCCAAAGAACTTTTAGAAAGCTTTTTAGAGAAAATTTTTGTGGATGTAGCCCATGTTGGGTGAACCACGTGAAAATTGGTGTCTCATTGTGTGTTGCTTTATGCATTGCTTTGATATTGCTATTGGTTCATTTCTTTGCGAAGTTGAAGTTAAATAGAGAAAGTAAAAATAGGTCTTATACTGTTCACCCCCCCTCTCAGCATAAGCTTGTGTTCTTCAATATAGACTCACATGAAAACCCATGAATCGACAAATTAGTCCTCTTTTTTCCAAATCTTCGATGCCAGTTTGAATGTTATCTATATCAAGCTTAACAATAGGGGTTCCATCAGATGCTTTAAGAAATCCTGACTCTATTTCCATGGGATCAATATTAGGCATTATTAGAGGTTTATGGGAAGCCCTAAGATTGATATTAGCATTCGGCTGAGGCTATCCACCATGGAGGGAATCCCTAAAATTTATTTTTGGGGTTGAGTCTTTGAAAAGCTTACCCTTGATAGGGGTTTTCATAGTAGAATTATTTTGTGGGTGCACCTTAGCACCAGATTCACTTGAGATATGAACCATTTTTTATCAATTGTTTGAAACTTGTTTCGTTATCTCTTTAATCCTTGCCCTAGACATTGTGGAAAGGTATGGTTTTCACTTTTCTTTTGTGCAAAAAATTGGAAGTCGTTGTCACTCAAGTTCACAATATGATTTGTTGAAAGATAAATTTCTAACCCATATTGGATCCCCTACAAAATTTCCTTCTAAAATATTGAGCATAAACCATAAAAATATTGGCCGCTAGGGCCCAAAGGCCCTAAAAACCAACCTCTAGAGTTGCTTGCACTCAACCCAGATGAAACCCTCGCATAGTCGTGTGCCAAATATCTCATTCACACATAGGGATGCGATAGGATTTGTGTTGCTCCAAATGATATAAAAATTGGTGGAGACATTCTAGGGATTTTTAGGCATCTACCCTCAAAATTTTAGCTCAATATGAGTCTAGATGAGTGAGATATGACCGAAACGAGTTCAATAGTTTTGGCAGTCCTACGAAAAATGTCCCGGTCTCTATATCTCCTTCTAATTACCCCATAATTTTTTTCCATATATATTTTAGAACTCACCATATAGGATACACTTAGTATGGGAACAAAATCCAAAGTGTTTATGTGTTTCCATCCAGTATTGGATTGAATCCAACATCAACTACATTATTATTTACCTTTTATCAATAGATTATATCTTTTACATCATTTGGGTATGCGTTTCCTTTTTTGAATAAATATATTAATACATATTAGAGAAAATTATGTAGAGA
Source organism: Wollemia nobilis (assembly GCA_028583015.1). Lineage (NCBI taxonomy): Eukaryota > Viridiplantae > Streptophyta > Pinopsida > Araucariales > Araucariaceae > Wollemia > Wollemia nobilis. The sequence goes on along the minus strand of JAQPPZ010017210.1, from coordinate 8,200,321 downwards.
AGATATTATTACTAATTAAAGGAGAAGTAAGGGTACTCATGGTGCCTAAAGCTGAATATGTGCATGAGTTTAAGCTATTGATGGTATAGGGGATATTATGGTACTTACCAATATTTATGTATTGAAATTTCTCTCCTCATGTAATAATCCTTGGTAAGACAATGTTCTACACACACTCATTGGTTCAAACCTATCAAGTGGAATTTAAAGGTTTGCTCATGCATTAGGGATTGAAAGTGAAACCCTAAATATGCTCGTTGAGACTTTATAAAGAAGTGTTGTAAGAGATACATATTATTACGACTAACTCAACTTAACATTTGCAATGATAAAGGTCTTGCATAGTAGTCCTAATGAGTTCTATACTCTTCTTTTATTAGGTTTTTAAAAAGGAAATAAAAGTAGCTAACTCACAATATTATAAAAGAACAATGCATCAAAATATGGAGCCTAGATATTTTTAACAAAAATTAAACAAATAATAAGTAGATATGGATGAATGAGGTTTGGGAATGGTTCACATTACTTTCTATAATTTTTTACATCATCATAGGGATCCAAGATGATGCTTTTATACCACTTATAATAAAACAACTTCTATAAATAACAAGAACAAACTTAGAAATGCACAAAAGAAAATAGTCACTAGAATATTAAATCATATTCAATAGTATAAAATCAAATACTATAATAAATAAACTTGATATTCCAAATTAGTATAAATCCTAACCACTTAGTGAAGGCAAATTCTCATAGCCACTTTGAAAGGGTGAAGTCTCATACACATACCAAATGTAACATAAGATAAAAAGTATGAATTGTGTCTCAAATACAACACAACTCTATTTATAGACTAAAATATACTACAACCCTAAATCCAATACTCAAGGGAATAATAACCTAATCCTATGGAATGAGGTAACAATAATAAAGGTAGTCAATGTATCCACATTGGATTTATTGCATAGTCTATCCATAAATGTTCATATAGGAAATATTTCAATTAAAAATAATTTGATTTAATAGAGGGTAGAAATTAACATAATAACAAAAGAAACAATAGATATATATTCCTAAATCACCTTTGATATATTCCCACAATATTATAAATGGATGATTGTTTAATTATAGCTCCTAAAAAATAATCAAGGATGTAGTCAATTCCATGGGTTCTTTGGAACACCTTGATGACTTCATGGTAGTGAAGCTAGAAACTAGTTTGGGAGGATACTCATTTTGGAAAGACCATAGTTAGCTATGGTCAATTTCTATATCAATTTAAATAAAGGAACATGGCTATCTCCAATGGATTTGTAACCAAAATTCTAGTTTTATATCAACTAGTCAAAACCACTTTAAACCTAAAGGCCCTTTGTAAGTCAATCATGATAGGAATTATAAGGCAACTATTCAAATTACAAGAATAATAGATCAATACTTGAAATGAAAATATTTGGATGAGGATATTATTTTCCAAAACATGCATATCCTTGGAAGTCTATTCCACAATGAGATTAGAACCTTTAATGAATTTTTAGTACAAGACATGATTCTTAAAGAAATTTTTGATCCCAATATAAACTTTAAATTTTTTTACTAATTTTTACCCCACACCTATAGTGTGATAAAATATTTTAACAATGAAAAATATTTTCTTAGTAGTTATTAAAACTGAGTTTGTAAGAAATATCAACATCAACAACTACTTGACCCCTATGTAAGTGGTGAATATAATAAACATGATCATTAAATGTAACTTTGCTTTTATATAGGATTATTGGGATATGAAAAGGATCCATCCAAGCATGTGTACCTATCTATAACAACCCAAGTCTACTCACCTAGTTGTACCACATAACAAGCCAAGTAATTTTTATGGATAGGGTAATTGTTTTCTATTTTTATGGTTCAATCTAAGAAGTGCTTTCATGTTCGTAGTCAAATATGATTGTGCTTTCATGTTTATAGAAAAATATGATTGTGCTTTCATGTTCACAGTAAAATATGATTCATCCAATGATTCGATAACATAAGAAGTAATCAGTACATGCATATCATACCACTTTTGGGTATCAAAATTGGTGTAGATAGCCACCCAAGTATATGAGATCAGCCAAATCCCATAAAAGGTGCCATTTTTTGGAATCAACTTGTCTCATTTATCATCCTCTTGTTTTGGCATGAGGTTTGAACCATGATAGGGGTTGTAATTAGGTCCCATAACACCTAAATGGTGGACCCATACTCTCTCCATCCCTTAGCATATTGAAACTTGATCTAATCAATCAGCCTATTTGATTTTTAATAAGAAAGGGGGTTAGTGTACATATACCTAGTTTCTAGTTGTCTGCCCTTTTCCCTAGAACCAACTAGAGCCATGTGAATACCCTAAACTTGGACTTGATCCCATTGTCCATTATGACTCACAATGGTTTGTTCCATACCAAAATTCATGGCAGAACGAGTTTATTTTCCATACTCGTTATCTTCTAGCCAAATGGTACAAGGACTTATCACTTGTACTATTAGGCAACAAGCTCAAGAAGATGTCCCATATCGCCCCTCATTACTAGTTCTGATAAGGTCACTTATTTTGAGTTGTTTCATCATAATAAACATTATTGAATAAAATTTCTTATTATTGATAAGGTCACTACAACTATTCTTGAGACTTATTGCATGCATACCCACATATTAATGTCATTGGATGATAAAAGTTTGATTTTCCATGAGGAATAAATTTTTCCATTACTCTTCATGATTCCTTGTAATTCATGCTTTAATTGATTCTAGTTTCAATCTCTCACTAGCTTTAACATGTAAAAAATAATTTTAACATATAAAACTAGTAACTCATGATATGATAAATACTTGGCTAGTCCCATATAGAGTATTGAAGTTGTTCATAACCATTCCACTATATCAACTACATTTCCTATTGGAAAAGACTCACTCTACATTAATGACTTTGATTTTAAAACATAAGATTAATTTAAACCAAATTGTATATGCATTTCATCCCCTTTTGAAGGTTAGGGCATATGGCAAGTACTCCATTTTTCCAACATATAATTGTCATCCTCTAAACCGAATAATGTTTCTCGAACAATCTTATCCATTCATATTATACATATTTAACCCAATTGAGGCAAAGGTCAACTAGAATATATTTTCATTCAAATGTCAGGTTATTAAATGGAAAAAATATTGACCTTTCAATTCAAGACAGTTCTTATTAAAATATTTCATTAATTTCCAAGTGACTCTAGGAAATATTTACATAACTCTTTCTATTACATTATCTATACTACAAAGGTTCCAACTAGATTGAAACTTTTTTTTTTAAGTAGCAAATGTAACTTGATTTCATTGAATAAAGTAGCTATTGAGATTTAAAATTCAATGTTGGAACTGGAATTAATTATCCTACCCCATGTCTACAACACTTTAATCATTTAAATTTATTTTGAATTTCTTTTCAAAAGCATGTAAAATTAAATATTATTAAGAGAATTAATATATATTCTTAGATAATATCAATGTTTATATTGCTTTTACAACTAATACATCCAAGAACCATTTGGTAATATAATGTAGTGGTTTATTTTTACAATCATTGAATGAAAATCTCATTCACCTTATTCCTAGATTGATATCATTGTGAGATACAACTTTCTATGGAAAACATTTTATTTTAAAATAAATATAATATTTGAAACTTATTAATACCCAACTTAAAGGTTGTTAATTTTACTATCCTTATATAATATAGATATCACAAGTTATATTGATTGTAGACATTGCACACATTATCCAACTCATGGGTTATGTACATGACTTACCTCTCGCATGATTTTATTTCCAATATAACAAATAGATCATTGAAGCATTTTAATATTATTATCATGACACAGTAACATATCTAGAATGGATGAAGGATAAAATTATATTCAGAACTTAATTAACCATTTCATTTAAATTCAATGATTCAAGATAATATGAAAGTTATATTATAACTCCAACTCTCAAAAGGTATTTTAAGTTATTAAGGCTATAGTTAAATGAGAGTTGAGTAGACTACACTCTAAAATATTTTTCAAGTAATCTATTTAACAACCAATTTTTCTTCTCACAAAGGTTGTTATATTTATTAAACATTACAAGGAATTACTATTGACACATTCGTTAGTGAATAGGACATACTTCAACAATTATAGAGTATGAAATACTTGATAATAACCTATGTTCCAACATACTTTGGGTACTAATATCCATCATAAAAATATTTCTTGTTCTATAGTTTATGGCTTCAGCTACAAGCCAACCATGGTGACTTCAAAATATGTCACAAGTTATATTGATTGTAGATATTGCACACACTATCCAACTCATGTGTTATGTACATGACTTACCTATCACATAATTTTATTTCTAGTCTAACAAATAGATTATTGAAGCATTGTAATATTATTATCATGGCACATAGTAACTTATCCAAAATGGATGAAGGATAAAATTATATTCAAAAATTAATTAACCATTTAGTTTAACTTCAATGATTCAAGATAACATGATAGTTATATTACAACTCCAGCTCTTAAAAATAATTTTATGTTATTAAGGTTACAGTTAAATGAGATTTAAGTAGACTACACTCTAAAATATTTTATAAATAATCTATTTAACAACCAATCATTCTTCTCACAAAGGTTGTTACATTATTAAACATAACAAGACATTACTATTGACACATTTGTTAGTGAATAGGACATACTTCAAGAATTAGTATGAAATACTTGAAAATAATCTATGTTCCAAAATACTCTAGGTACTAAGAGTTATCATAAAAATGTTTCCTATTCTATAGTTTATAGCTTCAGCTACAAGCCAACCATCGTGACTCCAAAAGAAGTACTTGGTATACATGCAATGCTTGAATTCAATCCAAAAAAAAATTAGAGAACTTTTCAAACTTTTTCACACACAACTAGTACCCATACCATCTCCTACACAATCTATCTAGCGTACTGAGCTCTACTCTTAGCAGGTAATTATTCCCATACTCCATGTTTGATATTATCATTCTCAACTGAATGACATCACACTTTCATTTTGGAGCATTTTGGGTTTCAAATTGGGATCAGATATGGTCTATAATGAAATCATGAATGCAACTATTATGTATAATCATCTTCCCATACATTATCAACCATATAACATTTCCAACAGATCAAATTTATCCAAACAACCAGTATGCATTTCAGCCATACAATTAAGTTAAAAAATTTAACCTAAATGGTCTATTTCTCAAATAAGGAATATACCTCTTATCATTTTCATCACGCATATATAAAAATATTTCTTCCAATATTTCCATAACCACAATCAAAAAATATATAAGTCTAATTATACAAAAATTTTGTCACCATTTCACAAACAAAATTTCTTAGAAAGCATGTTTCGATAAAAAGAGAAATGATTGTCTATCAAGCTAGAAATATCTTTCCTTAGTATTGTTGTATCACACATTAAATACAAATTCTAACACAATAATATTTTAGAAGGCAACTAGTACTCACAAATTTAACCAAGAACACATATAGCACGCAATGCATTCATGTTAAGTGGTTTAAAGGAAGCACATTTTTCACTCATTCCACACAATTTATAGATAAATATAAAAATGAAAATACTCAACCTAGTATTTCAAAGTTCGTTGAAGATTTGATAGTTTCTTTAATACTGCAAGCTATTGACATAGGTTTCCAAGAAATTACATTAGTCCTCTTCTTTTCTTAATCTCTCATTTATTAGACAAACTGAACACTCAATAATGCATGTCATAATTTTCCAAACAAGCAAGCACACACACACACACACACTTTTCTTCATTGCACAATCAAACAATGTAAAAAGCGAAGAATAATCATAACTCCCTCTCCCTTAATTTCTATTATTTTCACTTGAGAAGTATGGGGGAGATTTCATTTTCATCATGAAACTTTACTCCTAAATTGAACTCAGTTAGTTTGCTATTATTCTATAAACCATTCATCCATAAGTTTAGCTAATGAATTATTTTTATTTTATTATTTACTATATTATATTTTAAAATTACAATCCTTTAATTATACTTTTAATTTATTAATTCTTATTTCATTTGCCAACTTAAAAATAGAATTAAACAATTTTATAATTCACTACACCAATTTATGCCTCCAATATTTCCTTCTTATTGGCATTTTGAAGCCTTTATTTTCTAGAAGAAGTTGGCTCCCATGTCTTAGCACTTACATTTTCAATGGAGGTATCAAACATTTTTAATACAAACAAAATTCATATTTCAAAATAAAGCACTCATATAGTGCAATTTATTTAAGACATCCTAAATGATATGCAACTTTTGTGAGCTTCCATGTACTCACAAAATGAATCATCACTTCCCTCTTACCTTTTACATCAACCTTATTCTATCTGTAAAATATAACCACCTAGTCTTGTAAGCACAACCACCATCAACAGTACCACATTCTATAGAAAAAAGGTAAGAATAACTCATTAATTCATCTACTAACAATGGTCGTGCTATGAGGGTCGTTATATCCTCCCCACTAGAATTAATCACAGCCCCTGTGTTTCATGCATGGTTAATTAAAAATTTAAGACATGCATATCTAAGCACAAACCATACTTCATATAATCAGATACATTCACAATTCATTCAATAAGTCAAAGTTGTTTACATATCCATGTCACATATTCATTAGTAACATGTTCATTCACTTGACATCATACAACTATGACTATAATTTAACCATAAAGTATTCAATAACTCAAATTTGATTACTTAATAAATTCACATAGTGTTTCATTTTGCACTCAATCATATATCCATGCACATCCAAAACATACATAAAGCTACTCTACTCAGCAGTCCAGTCATACATCCACATAAATACATATTCATCATATTTCCACATTAAATGTTATAAAATATTCAAGTCTACTCAAATAGAGCTCAAATTATCATTACTCCTTGCTACAAATTAGTGAATTCCCAAAATTTATCCACTACATTACGATCACCTATGCTATTAAACTTGGGAATTACGACCTTCTTTAGGTCCTTGGCCAAATTTACCCTCACTTTGGCCCTATCAATACTAGTACCTACAGACTCATTACCTACTTCTTATGTCCTACCTACAGTTTATTTTTTCCTAGTTATATCCTCTATAACTTTCTTTTGTTGGATTATCAAATCTTGTTGTTGGGCCGTGCGAGTTTTTTGTTGGAAAATTTCTTCCTTTAGCTACTCCATATGATTTTTTAATAGTTGTACAACTTTGGCTAAGTTTTCTTCCTCCCTACGCAACTTATTTGGTAGAGGCTCATTCAATTGTTTCATATTCTATTTCATTTGAGGACCTTCTTTCCTTTTCCCAGTACTTAGTCCCCTTGGAGTTCTTATGGGTTTTTATTCCTACCCAACTTCCATGGGGTTTTTTGAAGATCCACATCACAACATGTGTACCATCATACCTGAAGGTAAAAGAAGTAAATTAACTTATTGGTTTAAATTTTTCTAAACAAAATATTTATTTAGATTCCTACAACTTAAGAATATCTTCTACTCTAATGCCACATGTAACAACCCAAGTCTAATCACTTGGTTGTGCCACATAACAAGCCAAGAAATTATCAGGGATAGGGTAATTTTTTTTCTAACTTTATGGTTCAACTTAAGAAGTGGTTTCATGTTCATAGCAAAATATGATTGTGCTTTGATGTTCACAGCAAAATATGATTGTGCTATCATGTTCACAATAAAATATGATTCACCTAATGATTCAATAACATAAGAATTAATCAATACATGCATATCATACCACTTTTGGGTATCAACATTGCTGCATAAAATCATGCAAGTGGAGGAGATCGACCAAATCCTATGAAAGGTGTCATTTTGTAGAATCGAATTATCTTATTTATCTTCTTATTTTTTAGGCATGATGGTTGAACCATGGTAGGGATTGTCATTTAGGGCCCATAACACCTACAAGGTGGATGCATACTCTCCAAATATCTTAGCATATTGAACCTTGATCTAACCGATTACCTTGTTCCAATTTTAATATGCAAGGGGGTTAGTGTAAATATGCCTAGTATCTAGTTGTTTGTACTTTTTCCTTGGAACCAACTAGAGCCATGTCAATACCCTGAACTTGGACTTGATATCATTATCCATTATGACTCACGATGGTTTATCCCATAACAAACGTCATTGTAGAATGATATTATTTTTCATAATCATTCTCTTCTAGCCAAATGCTCTAAGTAATTATCACTTGTACTCCTAGGCAACAACCTAGATATGACATCTCATACTGTCCCTCATTACTATTTTTGATAAGGTTACTTATTCAAACCCATTTCATCAGACTACAACCATTCTCGAGACTCGTTGCATGCATACCCACATATCAACATAATTGGATGATAAAATTTTATTTTTCCACAAGGAATACATATTTTTATTCCTCTTCATGATTCCTTGTCATTCATGCTTTAATTAATTCTAGCTTCAATATTTCACTAGTTTTATCATGTAAAAAAAAATTAACATATAAAACTAGTAACTCATGGTATCATAAATACTTGGATACCCCCATATAGAGTATCAAAGTTGTTCATAACCATTCCACTACCTCAACTACATTTCCTATTGGAAAAGACTCACTCTACATTAATGTCTTTGATTTTAAAACATAAAATAAATTTAAACCAAATTGTAGATGCATTTCATCCTCTTTCGAAGGTTAGGGCATAGGGCCTACACAGATGGGACTTGTGTGAGGGTACCTCATGAGATGTAGCTCTTAGAGAAACTTAGGGTATTTAAATAATAAGTACATTTTAGATTGGTTAGGGGTTTATGAATCCCTCTCCTTTGTAAAAAGAATTTTTTTTCTTTTCTTTATGTTTTATGTTTGCTTGATTTTGGGCCATTACATTTGGTATCATAGCTCTAGGTACAAGGGTATAGAGCTTCTTATGTGCTAAATATATTAGGATATCTTCAATGAAGGCTTACTTAAGGATTTAAAGCTAGGATGAATTAGGATCTCTACTTGTTATAATATAATAGGAATTAATCCCAAGAGTGGATGAATGTTACGATACCTCAATATAGAATTTGGTATTAATGATACATCATAATATTGGAATGTTATCCTAGTAGAATTGTTGATGCTTTGGAAAGAATAAATTTGTATTGTGGCTTGAATTAGTGGTACATTTTAATATGAAGTTGTAGCCTAATCCTTTCATTGGTTGTAACCAAGATAAATATGCCACCTAAGACCAAAAGAGAGAGGTCTACACCTAGGTAGACTCAACAAAATAATGTTGAAGAAGAGATCTGAGAGGAGAATCCAAATAGTTCCAATAGAGGGGTAGAAAACCTCACTACTATGGTTTCTACCATATAATATCAGATAATACAAGTGTTGGAAACAGTTGTAAATCAGAATTTGTAATCTAGAGGCTCAGTGATTGACCAAGTCAATGGGTTAACTACAGAGCAGTTGCAAGCTAGATTCCTCTTAAAAAATAAAACCATTAGAGACCTAAAGAATGTATGTATTTCCAATATTGATGGATAAGGATAAGGAGATGCAGTTGAGGCTTGCTAAAGGGAATTATAAGTTTAATTTATGATAAAGGGATATTCTTCAGGAACCCAAACTATTTGGACTATGATTTACCTTGAAAGGGCCACCCTAGATTTGTGGGCAATATTTCATGAGGAAACTAAGATCAAATCAGTAGACATCTTATGGAAGGAATTTCAAGTAAAATTCAAAAATAAGTTTCTTACGGAGCATTTCTATGCCCTAAAATTCAAGGAGTTTGCCATTTTGAAGTAAGGAATCCTGAGAAGAAATATAATAGAAACTAGAAGTTCAAGAAGAACTTTTATAAGAAGGACAACCCCAATAATGCTAGGTCTCAACGACAAAAATCATAAACTTTAGTTCCAACAATAAGAGAGGAGCAAAAATAAAAAAGTGGCAAGGGTCCAAGGATGGGTGTTACCATTGCAGAGACCTACATTTTGCTAATCAGTGTCCACATCAACCAGGGTCGAGTACATCCAATGCTAAAGAAAAAAAACCTGCACATATCTACACCATCACGGAAAAATAAAATCTAGAGGGGCAAGCCACCCTATTACTTGTGAATGGTAAGGTTTTAATAAGCAAGTATTTTTATAGATAGAGGGGCCACTAATAGTTTTATTTCTTCTAGCTTAGCAAGGACAATGTTAGAAAGAACAAGATATTTTGCTCATGTATGGAAGGTGGAGTATGGTTTTGGATAAACCTACTCGATAAACCAGTGTTACCCAATGGCAAAACTTCCTTTAGCTAGTGGAACCACAGAATGTTGTTTATATGTAGCTCCACGTCATACCTTTGATATGATTCTAGGGATGGAATGGTTATAGGCCCATAAAGCCTTGATCAATTTCCAATATAGGTGGATCGAATATTTGGAGAAAGGCAAGGGAATACTGATACTTCATAGTGAACAAGGGGTGTTCAAGCCCCAGATGTTTTCAGCTATGCAATTGAAGAAAGCCCTAAAGAGAGGAGGGATAGTTTATGTTGTAAACCTTAATGAAGTAGGTGATGATAAAAAGAGATAAGTACTAGGAAAGCACCCAATTTTTAGGATTTTAAAGATGTATTTTGAGAGGTTTTACCTGGACTACCTCATGTACTGGAATTTGGCTTCATATTTAATATTATGCTAGGACCAAAGCCTATTCATAGATATCCATATAGGATGAATCCTATCAAGATGCAGAACTAAAGGTTCAATTACAAGGGCTATTAGAAAAATATTAATAAAACCAAGTATATCACCTTGGGGTGCACCAGTTTTATTTATAAAAAAAAAATACAGTTCACTAATATTGTGTATTGATTACTGATGGCGAGGTCAAGATTCAAAACACACCAGTCTCACAAATTGCAGTAAATTTCATTAATATGGTCTCTGTTACAGTTTTTCTCAGCACACTTCCTCCTTCCAAATCCCGAACTCACCATCGCTTTCCCATACAAATTTTCCCCGTTTTAATGTTGTCTCGGCCTTCCCTGCAATTAATGCTCCTGCCCAAAGACCAAATCGAATTTCATCTTCCCTTCGTTGAAATTTCAAGATTTTCCTTTCCTTTTGTTTTCTGCCATAAATGGCAACTATCCGATCCGTCCAGAGCCTGCATTCATGGCTTCCCATACCCTGCACCCGTCGTTTTAATCTTACTGTCTTTAAGTACCGTTGTCTCCGCCATTAAGTCTTTCACCTGTAACTACGGTTTCTCCAGAAACAACATTCCAAGATACTTAAACTTGGTCGACATCTATATCTCTCTCCTCCGATTACGTGGCCCTCATCCTTATGATCTGTTACAAGTGTGTCTCCACGTGTTAAATTTAACTCTATCCCCCACTGGTCGTGTTGCCTTTAAGACACGTGGCAACCACATGTCTATTTCACCCTGTCCGACCGTCCGCGTGTTCACTTAAGTTTGACATTTTCTTGGGCCACGTGTCCATCTTCGGCCTTCGTCTTCAATAGGTTGTGTTGCTTCCACATAGCTGTCTTTTTTTTTTTTTGCAACCGCAATTCAAACCATGCGGCAACTTTTAACTTTTCTTAACGGTCTGTCTTCAATTTTAAGTCGTGCAACTTTACTCCACGTGGCAGCTTCTAATTGGCCGTGACATCGCGACATGTCGTGATATCGCGACCCCCCACGCCTTCGAACCTCCACAGTCTTTGCGAGCCGCGATACCGCGACATGTCGCGATATCGCGGTATCGCGACCCCCCCATGCCTTCGAACATCAACAATCAAAATAGGCCGCGATATCGCGACATGTCACGATATCGCGACATGTCACGGTATCACGGCCCCCCGCGCCTCAGCCTTTGCTTTGCGCAAAACTATCGCGATATCGTGACGTCACGATATCGCGACGTCGCGATATCACGACGGTTTTGGCCCTCGCCCACTACTCGCCTTCGGAGTCACGATATCGCAACATGTCACGAAATCGCGACATGTCGCGATTTCGCGGCTCCCCTCCCCAACCTATCTTAAAACACTTCTGCCTTCCCTTTGCTCATAAAACTTCAAAAATAAAACAAGTGCTAGGAACTTAGAAAATTTTAAGAACATTTCTGGAAAATGCAAGATTGCTTCATCCCAAGCGGATGCTCCTGCATCAGACACCCCGGGTAAGAAGGAGAAGTGACCTTCACTTCTACGCTGTTCGAGCTGCGTCCCTTGCAATATCTCCAAACATTCATCAACCTTTATATCCGGCTCAAATCCTGCTTCTTGGAAAAGTTTTCTGCCCTCTACCAGGCAAATTCTGGCATTACTGCACACCTTCTCATCTTCGGTCTGCAATGGCTTCAACTTGTGCCGCATTCCATCTTTCACCAAGGAATAAGTATTTGCACGGCCATCATGCATTGCACTCCGATCAAACTGCCATGGCCTGCCCAATAGCAAATGGCATGCATCCATAGGGAATACTCACACAGGACTTCATCCTGGTATCTCCCAATCTAGAACGTGACTAAACACTGTTCCCGGACCCAAGCTCGGTGGTCCTTCCGCAATCACACAATCCGATATGGATGCGGGTGTCTCCTTCTCTCCAGCTGCAACTTAGTAACCATCTCCTCGAAAACCAAGTTGTCTGTACTCCCATTGTCAATAATGACATTACAGACTTTTCCCGCACTTTTGCATCGGGTGCGGAACAAGCTTCTCCTTTGCTCAGACTGGTCTTCATCCACCAGCATGGTCCTTCTCACAATCATGGCTTCCCCCTTTTCAGCTTCTTCAGAATGTTCTGAATTAGCATCTTCAACTGCCACAACTGCTCTGGCGGGACCCACCGATTTCTTGTTCGTCTTTTCCCGGTGTTGTGGACACTCATATGCCCGATGTCCTTCTTCTCCACAATGGAAACATGTTCCATGAAATATTCCTCTTCCATACCCGCGTCCAGATCTACCTCTTCCTCTCGGGTAGTTATCATTCTGATCTTGCGGTTTTGGGTCTTCCTCTTCTTCTTTCTGACCTCGACTGCTGCTCTCTTCTTCTTTCTTCTCTTCCTTTCCTTCTTTCTTTCCACCATTCTTTCCTCTCGGTTCTTTCACTTTTGGTTTGCTTTCAAACCTTCGGTTCAATTTTCCTTCAACCTTTAAAGCAAACTGGTAAGCGTCTTCGATGGTGCTTACCCGAACCAAGCTCAACTCCTCCTGCACACTCGGTCTCAACCCATTAATGTAATGGGCCACTTTTTCCTTGCTGGCTTCTAAGTGTCCGGTTCTGATGGAAATTTTATAAAAATCCTCCGTATATTCTTGAACTGTTCTGTTCATCTGCCTCAAACTTTGCATTTTATGTAACAGATCCAACTCATAGTCAACAGGGATGAACTGTCTTTTTAATTTCTCCACCATTCTTTCCCACCTGGTAATCCGTTCTTTTCCTCTTCGGTTTCTCTCTAGCTGTACCCCCTTCCACCAAATGCTAGCATGACCCTTCAGTCGGGTCTTAGCAAATATGACCTGGTTAGGGTCTTCAACTTCTTCGTATTTGAAGTATTCTTCTAATTCATTCACCCAGTCTATCAATTCCTCTGGGTTCAAGTTCCCGGAATACGTGGGAACCTCTAACTTCGGCCTCTTCCCGATCTGGGAGATGGCTTTGTATAGCCGAGCCTATGCCGGGTCTACATCTTCCTCATATTCTTCAAACTCATTCTCCTCTTCCACTTCATCCTCACTGTCTGCATCCCTTCTCGGCTCACGTCCTCTGCGTAGCTCTTCTTGCAGGGCCTAGACTTGCCGCTGCAAAGCCCGGAAATCTTCCGCTGCCATGCCTCTTCCACCCATCGTGTTTCTTCTCGGAGGCATCTTCACCTGAACTCAAACCCTCCCACACTTCCTGGCGCAAACTGCCTCACGATCGGCGGTCTGTTTACGCACTCTGGAACTCCCACTCTGATACCACTTGATGGCGAGGTCAAGATTCAAAACACACCAGTCTCACAAATTGCAGTAAATTTCATTAATATGGTCTCTGTTACAGTTTTTCTCAGCACACTTCCTCCTCCCAAATCCTGAAATCACCATCGCTTTCCCATACAAATTTTCCCCGTTTTAATGTGGTCTCGGCCTTCCCTGCAATTAATGCTCCCGCCCAAAGACCAAATCGAATTTCATCTTCCCTTCGTTGAAATTTCAAGATTTTCCTTTCCTTTTGTTTTCTGCCATAAATGGCAAGCTGTCCGATCCGTCCGAGCCTCGCATTCATGGCTTCCCATACCCTGCACCCGTTGTTTTAATCTGATTGTCTTTAAGTACCGTTGTCTCCGCCATTAAGTCTTTCACCTGTAACTACGATTTCTCCAGAAACAACATTCCAAGATACTTAAACTTGGTCGACATATATATCTCTCTCCTCCGATTACGTGGCCCTCATCCTTATGATCTGTTACAAGTGTGTCTCCACGTGTTAAATTTAACTCTATCCCCCACTGGTCGTGTTGCCTTTAAGACACGTGGCAACCACGTGTCTATTTCACCCTGTCCGACCGTCCGCGTGTTCACTTCAGTTTGACCTTTTCTTGGGCTGCGTGTCCATCTTCGGCCTCCGTCTTCAATAGGCTGTGTTGCTTCCACATAGCTGTCTTTTTTTCTTTTTTTTTTTCGGCAACCGCAATTCAAACCACGCGGCAGCTTTTAACTTTTCTTAATGGTTTGTCTTCAATTTTAAGTCGCACGAATTTACTCCACGTGGCAGCTTCTAATTGGCCGCGACATCGTGACATGTCGCGATATCGTGACCCCCCACGCCTTCGGACCTCCGTAGTCTTCGCGAGCCGCGATACCGCGACATGTCGCGATATCGCGACATGTCGCGATATCGTGACATGTCGCGGTATCGCGACCCCCCATGCCTTCGAACATCAGCAATCAAAACGGGCCGCGATATCGCGACATGTCGTGGTATCGCTACATGTCGCGGTATCGCGGCCCCCCGCGCCTCAACCTTTGCTTTGCGCAAAGCGTCGTGATATCACGACGTCGCGATATCACGACGTCGCGATATCACGACGTCGCGATATCACGACGTCGCGATATTGTGACGGTTTTGGCCCTCGCCCACTACTCGCCTTCGGAGTCGCGATATCGCGACATGTCACGAAATCGTGACATGTCACGATTTCGCGGCTCCCCTCCCCAACCTGTCTTAAAACACTTATGCCTTCCCTTTGCTCATAAAACTTCGAAAATAAAACAAGTGCTAGGAACTTAGAAAATTTTAAGAACATTTTTGGAAAATGCAAGATTGCTTCATCCCCAGCGGATGCTCCTGCATCAATTACACAATGATAAATAAGGTTACAATCAAGAACCAATATCTCCAACCTAGAATCAAAGATTTATTCGATCAACTGAGAGATACTATTGTCTTCACTAAAATTGATCTAAGATCAGGGTATCACCAGCTAATAATACATGAGAAAGATACTCACAAAATAATATTTAAGACTAGGTATGGGCATTATGAGTTTACAATCCTACCCTTTGGATTGACTAATGACCTAGTCGTGTTCATGAATTTAATGAATAGTATGTTCAGAAGGTATTTGGACCAGTTTTTCCTTTTATTTCTTGATGATATTTTAATATACTCTCAAAAAAAGGAAGAGAATGATAAACATCTCAAGAGTGTGTTAGAGTTATTAAGAGAAAATCAACTCTATGTAAATCTAACCAAAAGTGATTTCCATGTTTTTGAGGTAAGATATTTAGGACATATAATATCAGTAGAGGGAATTTTGTGGATCTAGAGAAAATTGAGGCCATTCTAAACTGGCCACTCTCTACTAATGTACTTAAAGTGAGGAGTTTCATGGGATTAACAGGCTATTATAGATGATACATAAAGGATTACTCTAGGATTACTATGATAATAACTAACCTTTAGAATAAGGAAAATAAATTTAAGTGGTCAAAAAAGTGTGAAGCTGCTTTTGCATTACTAAAATATAAACTCATACCAAACCAATACTAAAGATTCATGACCCTCAAGGGAGATTTTCATTATGCACATATGCATCATTGGAAGGATTATGAGTACTTTCTAAAGAAGAGTCAGTAGTAGCATATACTTCAAGGAAGCTTAAAAAGCATGAATTTAATTACGCTACCCATGATTTAGAGCTAGCTAAAATAGTGCATGCTCTAAAGGTTTGGTACCACTATTTGGTGGGGAGACCTTTTGAAATCAAATCTGACCATCAAATTCTAAGGTACATATTTACTCAACCAATACTCAATGCAAGATAGAGAAGATGGATCGAGTTCCTCACTAAAGATGACTTTGAAATTGAGTACATAAATAAAAAATATAATAAATTTATTGATGCCTTGAGCAAAATGAGACACATATAATCCATAACCAGGAGTCACATAAATCTAATAGATCAAGTGAGACAGGAGCAATCTCGAAATAAGTAACCAGGAAATTCGAGTCAAGATGAATAGATACCTAGAGGGTAATAAGGAATTTGGCATGAAGGATGATCTTTTATGTTACAAAGGCATAATCATTATACCAAAAATGGGTGATTTAAGAAAATTGATAATGCAAGAAGCCCATATAACTCCTCATTTTGCTCATCCTAGGAGAGCCAAAATCTAGGAAAATATGAATAGAACATTCTTATGGATTGGAATGAAGAAGGATATCACCGATTTTATCACTCGATGCCTCAAATATAAAAAATTTAAGGCAAAACACAAGTATACTAAAGGGAAATTGTATCCATATGATATACCTACACAGAAATGGTATGTTATATCTATGGATTTTAGAGCTAGCTACAATAGTGCATGCTCTAAAGGTTTTGTACCACTATTTGGTGGGGAGATATTTTGAATTGAAATATGACCATCAAATTCTAAGGTACATATTTACTCAACCAATACTCAATGCGAGATAGAGAAGATGGATCGAGTTCCTCACTGAAGATGACTTTGAAATTGAGTACATAAATGAAAAAGAGAATAAAGTTATTGATGCCTTGAGCAGAATGAGACACATAGAATCCATAACCAGGAGGCACATAAATCTAATAAATCAAGTGATACAAGAGCAATCTCGAGATAAGTAACCAGGAAATTCAAGTCAAGATGAACAGAGACCTAGAGGGTAATAAGGAATTTGGCATGAAGGATAATATTTTGTGTTATAAAGGCATAATCACCATACCAAAAATGGGTGATTTAAGAAAACTAATAATACAATAATCCCATAAAACTCCTTATTTTTCTCATCATTGGAGAGCCAAAATGCGAGAAAATATGAAAATAACCTTCTTATGGGTTGGAATGAAGAAGGATATTATCGATTTTATCACTCGATGCCTCAAATGTTAGAAATTTAAGGCAAAACACAAGCATACTAAAGGGAAATTGTATCCACATGATATACCTATGCAAAAATGGCAGGTTATATCTATATATTTTAAAGTAGGTTTACCCAAGACCAAGTATCAACATGATGCAATCTTTTTAATAGTTGAAAAATTGACTAGTGTTGCACATTTCATACCTGAAAACATCAAGGATGATGCTCAGGTAGTGGCTAACATATTTTCTAGAGAGGTATTCCAATTACACAAATTTCCTGAGGTGATCATTTTAGATAGGAATTCCAAGTTCACGTTTGAGTTCTGGAATTCCATAAATCGTGCAGTGGGTACAAAACTAAATATGAGCTCAAAATACCATCCTAAAATAGATGGTAAAACTGAACGAGTAAAACAAGTGCTAGAATACATGCTTCACATGTACTGCATGGATCACAATTCTCATTGGGAAGACTATCTACGGCTCGTAGAGTTCACCTACAATAATAGATATCACTCCTCGCTAGTAATGGCTCCTTTCGATCCCTTGTATGGGTGAAAGTGTAAAAAACCATTGTCTTGGGACAACCTAGAGGATCGGGTTGTGATTGGGCCAGAAATGATTAGAGAAATGGAAAAGCAATTGAAGGTAATCAGGAAAAGACTCAAGGAAGCTACAGATAGGTAGAATAGTTATGCTAATTTAAAGATAACTCCAAAAGTGTACTCGGTGGGAGACAAAGTGTTCCTAATGTTCAAACTAGTTAAAAGTGTGATGATTTTCATGAAGTTGGATCCATGATTTATCGAACCCTTTGAAATCACTGAAAATATTAGTTATTTTGCATACCAACTTGCTTTACCTCCTAATCCATCAAAAATCCATGACACTTTCCACATATAATTACTTAGGAAATATGTTGCTAACCTTGAACATGTGTGGGATGTTTCTAATTTATAGATTGCAAATCAAGAGGCAATTGAAGTAATGCCAATAAATATCCTCGAGTTTCATTCCAAAACTCTATGGAATTGGACTCTTGAGCAATGTAAGGTCCAGTGGGACTATTTATTTGAAAGGAATACCACTTGGGAAAAAGTGGAGGAGATGCAAAAATATGTTTCTTTTTTTTTGAAAATTTCTAAAATATAATAATTTGCTTTTGTTTGTTGTTATGGTTGTGTAAAACTTAAAAACACCGGGATGATATTTAGTCCTAGTGGGGGAGGATGTCATGACCCTCATGGGATTTTGTGGAATGGGAAAACAATGTATTAATTAAGGAATCTTTCATACTTGGTTTTGTACAATTGATCCACTATACAATGTTAGTTGATATTGAAGGATATGATACAGATAACAACTTGCCAATGTGTAGGATCAGGTACGCTCGTAGGTGGAAGAATTTGAGTGATCCACCAAAGGTGAGGGTACTTAATACCAAGGGAAATGATGATTAAGGCAACTCAAGGGTAACATTGATGGATACCTTCATATAGGCATGCATTCAATTAGGGATAATCATCAAACTTTAGCCACCTTGAGCCCCAGATTGATAGCCTAGTAGCTATCATAAGTTCTCAAGGCTGAGACAGGTGGCTAGGTTGATGGAAATATTCCTGATTTTTTTGTTGCATATGTTTGACTATATTTTACTTCATTACAATCTGCATTTGTGGTTTGAGAAAGTAAAGCATGCATAATTTGGTTGTTTGTGAAAAACCCCTTGTTTTTGCTCAAAATATTTCAAGAGAATAATTGATGTTAGTAATGGATAGGAAAACATTTCACTATTAAATGATGATAGAATTTCATTTATTTATTTATTTATTTTTAACATGGTGGAATTGGTAGCCATCACGAATGCTGTCCAGCTTTTATGACCACTACAGTATTCTGCACTGTCCGCCCCATAAGCCGCCACACAGATCTTCGTGCAGTCCACCTCTATAACCGCCATGCCACAATAATTTTAAACCTTTTATGCCACTGAAAGCACTAGGAAATGGACAAGCGTTCAGTCCGACGAGGCCCGAGATTTGAACCTTGGGCCTCCGGCCCCTTATGGGGTTTGGATGAACCAATTGGTCTACACCTCGAACATATAGAATTTCATTTATAAATAAAGGTTTGTTTTAATTTTAATTATGATAAAATGTCATTTGCAAATAAAGGTTTATTTTATTTTAAATTATGATAGAATTTCATTTATAAATTATGGATGTTTTAAATTAAAATGGTAATAGAATTCCATTTGTTTTAAAAATATAAATGATAATATAATTTCATTATTCATAAAGGGGATTTTATTATGATAAAAGGATCTAAATATATTCTACACTATGTAGATAATACGAATCTATTCCCTAATAAATGAAATTTAATCCTAAGAATATAAGATGCTGAGAAGAGAAGCCTCTCAGCTCTTAAAGGATGATATTTTGGAGAAGCGAGAGGAATGATTTAAAAATGCTAAATATGGAATTGTCGCAAGTAGGTGGAAAAGCTAGTAATGGTGGTAAAAAATGGTAAGGGATGTAAGGGACATGGTAAGGAAACGTGGACGATGGAGATGTTGGGAAGAAGGCATGCGTGCAGAGAGGAAAAGGAATTCAAGAAGAGAACACACACTATATGGAAATAAGGAAGGACGACACGATGAGGGGAGGATAAACTACTGGAGAAGGGATGTGAGTTGGGAAGAAAGGGTGGCAGTGTGATTGTGAGAAAGATAGCATTGGGATAAATACAATGGTCATGAGGAAGATAGCATTGTGAAATACATTGGCTATAATGAAGGACATCAATATGGTCATGAGGAGTGTGTTGTGAGGACGCTGGCTATGAGGAATACTATATTGCGAAAGAGATGTCATTGAATATGAAGAGGAGCAAACCATGTTGAAGGAGATACGTCATGTAGTGGATAAAACATCTGAGAAGGAAGTAGACACACCCATTAGAAAGCTAGGTTGATCGATGCCTTTTGTACCTTGCATTACAAAGAAAATGGGTGGGGGTTGTTTGTTTTTAGAGGATGCTTTCCCTCAAAGCTGGTAGTAAGCATGGACTCACTATATGTCCCTTCTACTATGATGATTCTCCTCGAATTTTCTTACCAAACCTGTGTTGTAGAATTTATTCCCTGTGTTTGTTGTTCCTTGTTCACCATGTTAACCGACACTAGCTCTTTGTGTCTTACCTATTGTGTAGTAGTGATAGTTGTCTCGATTTCCAGAGTCGTTGAACCTCGTGAATGTAATCCCTTTTTAATTTGTCTCAAAGGTATACACAAATGGAAATGTGTATTCTTGGCTGGGTACTGTGGAGAGTGAACCTTAGAGATGAACCCTGAACCTATTAGGACTGGTTTCTAGGCTAGGTCGTTGTTGGGGAACATCGCAAGCATCATGTGAACAATGACATTGCTCTTATATTTAGACGCTCGAATGGTCGTGGGATACGTGACATCCCAACGAAGCTACAGGTCTTGTAATTTGAATCCCCTCATCTGTAGTGGTCCTTACTCCTTTGTAAGGAGTTTAGTTTTGTTGATATCGGTCGAGGGAGTTTAGCTGGGTTAAATTTACGTTTGTATGGTGTTTTAATTGAAATATAGAATGGTAATTTTGGATTAAATAATGTAAAGCATAGTTGGATATTTAATTGACTCAAAAGTGAAACCCTAGATGATTAAATAGATGTTGTTAGGGTTGTGTATTTAATTAAGAGGCATGAACTGTAATTGATTGAACCAAAGGAAAGGAAACTTTGATTGATTAACATAACGAATAGTTATTTATCTAATTAACCTAGATATGAAACTGAGGTTGATTAAATATATGCTTATTTTGGTTATTTTTATTGTTTAGAGAAATTGAATTCTAGTTAGTGAAAGTAAATGTGTTTTGGTTATCTTTTTTATTATTTTAGAGATATGAGACTCTATTTAATGAAAGTAAAGGTACTTTAGTTATTTTTATTATTTAGAGAGATAGAACTCTATTTAGTAAAAGTAAATGTGTTTTGGTTATTTTTATTGTTTAGAGGTATGAGAATCTATTTAGTAAAAGTAAATGTACTTCACTTATTTTTATTATTTAGAGAAATGGAACTCTATTTAGTGAAAGTAAATGTGATTTGGTTATTTTTATTATTTAGAGAAATGGAACTCTTTTTAGTGAAAGTAAATGTGTTTTGGTTATTTTTATTATTTAGGGAAATGAAACTCTATTTAGTGAAAGTAAATGTGTTTTGGTTATTTTTATTATTTAGAGAAATGGAACTCTATTTAGTGAAAGTAAATGTGTTTTGGTTATTTTTATTATTTAGGGAAATGAAACTCTATTTAGTGAAAGTAAATGTGTTTTGGTTATTTTTATTATTTAGAGAAATGGAACTCTATTTAGTGAAAGTAAATGTGTTTTGGTTATTTTTATTATTTAGAGATATGGGACTCTATTTAGTAAAAGTAAAAGTACTTTGGTTATTTTTATTATTTAGAGATATGGAACTCTATTTAGTGAAAGTAAATGTGTTTTGGTTATTTTTAGTAGTGAGAGGTATGAGATTCTATTAAGTGAAATTAAATGTATTTTGGTTATTTTTATTATTTAGAGAAATAAAACTCTATTTAGTGAAAGTAAATGTACTTTGGCTATTTTTACTATTTAGAGAAATGGAACTCTATTTAGTGAAAGTAAATGTGTTTTGGTTATTTTTATTAAATAGAGAAATTGAACTCTATTTAGTGAAAGTAAATGTGTTTTGGTTATTTTTACTATTTAGAGATATGAGATTCTATTTAGTGAAAGTAAATTTACTTTGGTTATTTTTATTATTTAGAGAGATGAAACTCTATTTTAGTGAAAGTAAATATATTTTGGTTATTTTTATTATTTAGAGGTATGGGACTTTATTTAGTGAACGTAAATGTGTTCTGGTTATTTTTATTATTTAGAGGTATGGGAATCTATTTAGTGAAAGTAAGGGAAGCATGATTTGTTTTACCTAATTAAAGATATGAGACTTTAATTAGTGGAGGTAAAAGAGTTATACTTCACTTAATATTGTATAGTTGCAATTTGGCAAAGTAAATAGTAATTGTATTTAAAATCATGTCTATCATGGAACCATGAGTGCCCTGAACCCCTACTATCCTCAAATGATTGAAGGAAATACAATGAGTACAACAATGGTATATGGGACCCACGAATCAGTTTGATTTAATTTTACTCTGATTACTTGTTCTCAAATAGACTAGCATTGTAGGGAGATATCCCTGATATAAATGATGTAATATGTTATTCTTTAAGAGTATGGAAGTTTACCATACCAGTTTACATGTAATAGTAAATCAATAGGATGAGATATGTATTTTTTTATTTCTCAATGGTTTATGTTTTGTATTAGTTTCTCTCTCAATTAATATTCTTTTCTTATAAATATTGTTTCCTTCATGGTATCTCTTGTATTTTTAATGATTTTATTTTTGTTACATTTAGTATATGATCTATTCTTGATTTCTTACTAAAAATTAGAAACTTAAAATATAAGTTCTAGGGTGACTTAGAGGATGAATTAAGGGCTTGAGACCCCCTTAGGGTGGACATAGTGGACCTAAGGGATTAATAACCTTAGGGAGAATGGTAACTAGGTTGTGGAAAGACTACATTTGAGTTAAGATAGCTTGTTGAAAGATGAGATTGATAGCTTAACTCATAGTACATGTAGCATACCTATGCATAATGGCTTGTGTAGAGTATGGATATGTGTGTATACCTTCTAATGGTTGAAGGTGATAATTCTAGCTCATCAAGGATTATGAGATAGGTTTATTTGTAGTAACACATGATACACCTACACATATGGGACTTGTGTGAGGGTACTTCATGAGATGTAGCTCTTAAGGAAACTTAGGGGATTTAAACAATAAGTACACTTTAGATTGGTTAGGGGTTTACAAATCCCTCTTCTTAGTAAAAAAAATTATTTTCTTTTCTTTATGTGTTTTGTTTGCTTGATTTTGGGTCATTAAACACACAAAGATCTCATATCCATATTTTTAGAGGGTCCATTATCCAAGATGATTTTGGATGGAAACCAAAATGACATGATGTTATGAATTATGAACTCCATGATACGGGGTCCAATCATAGTGGTAAGAGGAATATCTTTCACCCATTTTGTAAAATATTCTATGACCATTAGTATAAATGTGTGACAGCCTGAAGAGGAGGATGAGATTTTGCTAATTAAGTCATAACTCCACTACAAAAAATGCCATAATAAATGTATCCGTTGTAAGATCTATGAAGGTACATGCAATATATTAGCATGATGTTGATATTTAATGCACTTCTTGACATAAGAACAATAGTATTCCCCCATTGTGGGCCAATAATAACTCATTTGGAGGATGCACTTAGCGATAGCCATGTCACTAAAATGGCCACCACAAGGACCATCATGAGATTGAGAAATTTCCCAAGTAGATTATTGGAGTCCTAATTAATGAAGGAGAAGATCATCGTAGCTTTGATGGTAAATTATATCACCTAAGAAGACATACTTTATCAATTTTTTCTTGAATATTCATTTAGCGGTATGCAACAATCCTGAAGGAATATTACCGAGTTTCAAGAAATCTTTGAGTTGAGAAAACTAATCTTGATATGATTCATCTTGGACTAGATGAATTGTTTGCTCCTCTTTAGAATCATTTTGCAAAAATGTATATTGAGAAAGGACCTTAATATAAATGGTCATGTTATTATCAAAAGGATTTTGTGGGGTTAAGGACCCCTAGGAAGCAAGGTTCAAGAATTCTTGAATTTGAGAGAACCCTCATTGGTAGGATTCAATCTGCACCATGTGAACATTTTGCTCTTCTTTGGAAGTGTCTCACGAGATCCTAGAGTGAGAGAGCATCTTGAAATGAATAGTAGTGACATTGTCTAAGGGGTTTTATGCAATAAGGGATCCCAAGGAAGCCATTGTATCCGTAAAACTATTAGAAGAATGAGGGCAGCCTCAATTTTATACCATTAAAAATTAGATAGATATATTTTCTTAGCCCGTTTTACTATGAGCAAGGAATCACAAAAGATGTTAAGTTTATTTATGTTCATGGTGAGAGTCATTTGAAGGCCTAAAGGAGGGCTTCATATTCAGTATTATTTTTTGTGCATGGGAAATCGATTCTAAATGAAAGAGGGATGAGATCCCCTTAAAGTGTGAAAAACATGATACTAGCACCATCCCCTTGTTCACATTTCAAACCATTGAATAATAGCATCATATTAGCTTTATTTTTTGGTTCTTCAAGGTTTGTTGAGTTTGATAATGTAAAGACTACATCATAAAGTAACTCGATTGTAAGAGGCTTATCATCATGAAAAGGATCCTCTACTAATTTATCAGTGATAACCCGACCTTTAATATACTTTTGACTTATGAATTCTAGGTCAAACTCCATTAATAGCATGATCCACTTTGCAATGTGACTATTGTGATATGTGTAACTCATCATATACCGCAAAGGGTTTTCTTTGGAAATGACATACATTGTATGGTTTAACATGTAATGTCAAAGTTTCTTGGTGGAAAAAACCACCGCTAGAATCCTAGATAGAGCTTCTCAACATAAGTGTATTTGAGTTCGTAACTGACCAAGGTGTAGCTAATGTAATAGATGGTTTTCTCTTTGTTTACCTCATTCTTTTGGGGAAACATGGTTCCTAATGCAAATTCAATGGTCAAAATGTATAATAAAAATGGTACACTTGGTCTAGGAGGGGTTAATAATAGTGAAGATTCCAATTATTGTTTGATGTCATCAAAGGCTTTCTGACACTCTTGATTCCAATCAAAAGTGACCCCTTTTTACAATAGATGCTTGAATGGTAAATATAATTGGTCGAATGAAGCTTACATTCAACAAATTTTGTAAATCATATTTGAACATCGAGACAATTTTTTGATGCATTTTTATAAGCTTTTGCTTAATTGGTTTTATAGTTGGGTTGATTATTAGATTGTGGACCTCTAAATTTGGGTCAAGGCTAGACATATATTTATACAACCAAGCAAAAAATTTCTTGTGTCTTGTTAAGAATGTAGGGAAATTAGCACATTATATAGGAAATATACTTTGTCCTAACTTGACAACTTGAGGATTTTCAAGATCAGTGTCAATGTTTACATCAATTATCTCTTAATTGCCATATGTGATTCCTCCTCCAATTGGTGATATGTAGGGATTAAACGAATATCATAAATTGGATTTGGAGAATTGAATGTATCATTGGACTTGATCTTAGATTGAAATACATCTTCAAATTGACTAGAGGAAAAATAAAATGGTTGTAACATTTCCTCCCAGGGTAGGAATTCTTCGAGTGATGGCGAGGAGGCAGCGTGATCAAAATCAATGGCCTCCAAACCAAGTGTGAAATTTTGTGAAGGGTTGCTTGGGTAGTGAAGTGGTGTTGTGAGGTCAATGGAAATCATATTTATGGATGGTGGATAATCTCCATTAGTAGGTGGAAAATTTTGATAAAATATAGGTGGTCTTAGATGCATTGGGGGTGGTTGAAGTGGAGGTGGAAAAATTGGATGAGGTTTATATGGGCTGAGAATGATGGGATATTCTGGTGAGAGAAGTTACTACCAAATGGGTAGTTTTCTAGGAAATAGACGAAGGTAAATTTCATCAATATCTATTAGAGGTTCGATGGAGAGTATTCTTCCTCTAAGATCACTAAAGTGATAGACATTATCTCATAATATTGGTTAGATTCTTCATTATAAATCCAAGCTCCTGATATTATTTAGACTCCTCATTAGATATCCATCCACTCGTATAATATTTATCATAGGAGGAAGAATGATCAATAGTGAATTTATCTATTCAAACATGATCACTAAGCCATTGAATGCGGCCAATATGTAGATACTCTAAACCTTCCTCATCTTGGTCTTTTTTATATTCTTTTTTCTTCTTTAGACTATTATTTGAAAGAGTCAGGAGGTTCCATGGTTATCGTAGTGATTTAGATATGGTCATTAAGTAAATATTTGTAACTTATGCCAGCATATTCATTAGGGTGAATGTCCCTTCCAAGGCCTAGGGTAAGATGCTAGAGACAATTGGCTAGGAAGTCATCCGAAATACTCTTAGAGTAACCTAAACTGAACTTATCCATGGGTAGTTTATATCGTGGCTCAAAGGAGATCCAAGGACCTTGTTCATAGCAGCCTAAGTCATTTCCATACCAATGGTGATGATGAAAATATTACAATACAAATGATATATTTGACATGTACTCAATGTTTACTTGGAATGGCTCTTCTTCTTCTATCCTATGGGATGAATTCAAGGAAACATAAAATCTCCCATAGACAAATTTTGTCTAGTTTGGTGTATGCCCTAGTGGAATTATTATACCAATGATTAATGACATAACAGGAGGTTGGCCCATGTCTTGAACCAACTCGATAAGATAAGTGAATGTGACATTCTATACTATGTACTAATTGAGACTCAAGCTCGACATATGTATGGTAATCTACAATGGATTGGATGGTGTGGGTGGGGGCATGGTTACGATGAGGTAGGTTGTGAAGGTGGGGGTTCTTCCCTGATAGGGGAGATGCAAATGGGTGTTGTAGAGATGGTGGAAATTGAATTCATAGGGGGCAGTTTTGGCAATTGGGATGTGGATGTGTGGGTGGGTGATGGCAGAGGCAATGAGATGGGTGCCTTATCAAGATTCCTCATGGGAATATCTAATGCATAAGAAGAGATCTCCATGTATATTTATGATGATGTTTGCTTTGATAAAGACATAGAAGATATTAGTGGAGGATTTAGATGAATGTTGGGAAGATCGGGTTGATGCATTGATGGTAAAATAGATCCATGGGGATTCAAGACCATGTGGTAAAATTTAAATGGTTCTGAGTTCGCAAGGACACAATACACTTTACCTTCATGTATGTATTTAATAAACTAATGTAGAATTAGAGGTACGCATTTCATGTCTTAGATCCAAGGTCAACCAAGCAATATATTATACTACATATCTCCCTCTAAGACATGGCAAAGTGTGTGAATAGTTTTGAGTCCAACCTGAATTTGGAGGACTGTAATATCCATTGTAGAACACAACACATTGTTGAATGCTTGAAGGGTAAATGTGGATGTCAATATGTGGTATGGTGGTAGGTTTAGGTGCTTGAGGGCTGATGTTGTAATGATGTTGATAAATGATCCTGTATCGATCAAGATACATTTATAAGTAATCTCATATATAGTTTCCATGATATGGAGCAGTGGGTTAGGAATTTCAATTAGTATTATCTTGATCTTACTATTGTGAAAAGTTATTATAGGCTCATTGTAATTTTAGATTTGTCCCACAAATTTAGAAAAAATATTAGGATTTTGAGGTTGTAGCTCAACCAATTTTAAGATCTCCATTAGAGCTTCTCAATGTGGTGTTGATTTTTGTATCAGCTCATATATGGAGAGTCATGCCAATGCCATTCTTAGACTTTGGGTAAGTTTATTCCTTATTATGAGCACCAATAGAGATGGGATAGGCATGTTTGGATTTGGTTGAGGAGGTGCCTGTGATGTTGAACGAACATTGGTAGAACCCATAGTGGGTGTGGATTTATTCATGTACATGTAGTTTCTTGTTACAATACTAATCATCCCCATAAATCCTTGGGAAGGTGGAGTTGCACACACCTGATTCAACTACTTAGGTTGTTCATTTTGATTGGTAGGTATGATGTTTTATTCTCATGTGGGCAAAGGGTCCTAGAAGACTCCTATTTTTTGATTACTTGGGGCAAGAGGGTTGTAAATTTGGATTTCATTTCATTATAGCATATATTGCACCAAGTTGCTAAAAGAATAACGTGATTAAATGTCATGACCCTTTTGTCTATGGTAGAAACAATAGTGATCCTCCCTGTAAGTCCTTGGTTTGGACCTATTTAAGTCCATTGGATGGATCTCAAGGAGGTTGATTGTGTGTGCATCGACAAATCAATTAAAAATTGAAGCTAAGGATTCTAGCAAAGTAGTGTATTGTCATTACAGTCAACATTGTTGGCCTTGTTTTTTATTCTATTATGGTTGATATTGTGATGACAAAGGTTGAGCTTGGTAATTAGGCTATGGTAGTGTGGCTTCATTTGAGGATCCATGGATAATAAAAACAACTTGATTTATGAGAGTCACCTTCTATTGTGTATTACCTCTTTTGGCATTCTTGTTTGTCCATTCCTTCTTACGAAACTTAATTTCACCTTCTTGGACCTTAATTTCCTTGATGACCTTAGCTTGGGCTAAGGCTTCTTTAAAGGTTTGATATTGTTGTAGTTGTAATAGAAGCAATATTTGCTTCAGATAACTTCTATTAATAGTCTTGTAAGATCTGTAATGGGTAGGGTGAAAGACAATTTTATTATTATTGCTCTCTACGAGTTACCATAGTCCATGACTAACTCATCTTCAAATTGTTTAAGGTTGTACAAGTCAGTTAATGTTGCTTTCTTATTAATATTGAATGAAAAGTGTTTCAGGAATGCATTAGAAAGTTGTTCAAAGGAGTGTATGCTATGTTGTGGTAAATTATTGTACCACTCTAAAGCAGGCCTAGAAAGTATTATAATAAATATCTTAAGCATAAGGGCATTATCATCCTAAATATGAAAGCACACATTCATGAAGCTAGTGAAATGCTCTTGAGCATCTTCATCTCCTTCAAAATTATCCAATTTTGACATCTCAAAGTGATCAGGGTATGGCAATCATGGCACAAATGGGTGTAATGGTTGGTTGCAAAGCTGATGCAAAGTAGGTTATTGATAACATATACTTAAAGTTTGTTTCTCTAGTGAATTAATGCGATCAATCAACAACTTAAATACTTATAGTCAAATGATTTCATCTGCTTGCCTTTATCCTAAAGGAGGTGGAAGCAAAGGATTTTTATGGTGGTATGGTGGTTGAATGTTGTCACCAACCATGTCATCTTAGGGTAACTCAGGATATATATGTTTTTGGTATTTTGACTTTGGTTCCTCATAGGCCTAATACTCTTTTTTATGATTGCATTATTAATGTTTTTCAAGCCTATGGTGATGAATGGATGGTTGATTCAAATGTGTACTAGGAGGGTGGTTTTGGTGTGGCCACAGTGGTAGGTTTTGATATTGTGCTAGTGCACCTTGGGAATTGATGGACCTACAACCTATGAGTGCTAGGGTAAGGAACCACTTCATGTAATGCATATTGCAACTATTCTTGGCGCAACCATTTTTGTTGCAATCTATGGTGGTGTAACCTTTGTTAATTTAGTTGTTGTTGGCCTAAGCATCATTGATCTAATCATTGTTGATCCAACCATAATTGGTTTAGTTGTTCTTATCTATCAATATTTGGCCTAGGTGCCTAATGAGAGTGGTTGATTTGATCATCTATATTAGGTCAATTTTACTTCGTATTAATACAAATGGGCTTGGCTTATTTTTCAACCCCAGAAGGATTGAGAATCTATTTTCCAAGACTATGGGAGGCCATGTTGACCTGATACTAGTGTTTGAAGGTAAGCTCTATATAATTAGGTGGTGTAGAGGCACAACATGCTTGTGTGAATTGCCCTTCATGAGGAGTAGAGGGATGACTTGGGTCCCCCTCATCTATGACAAATTCTAGAGCCAACATGGTAGTTTTACTAGGACAATTAATGTCATACCTATTCATATGAGCATATTGATGACTCATCCATGGGTGATCCAGTGGGATGGCTTGATTTTCCAGCTCTTGTCATGGTGTATACTCTTGACCAAGATTTGGTTGACTTGTGGGACAATCCAGGATGTGAATGCATGACAATATCCTACTAGGCCACTCCATGTGTTGATTATTTTCTCTATAGAAAGCACGTAAAGTGGTGTGATCAGGAAATTCATCACTCTAATAATAGTCAAGACCTATAGATGCATCTTGAATAGAAACATCCTGAAGGTTGGATTCCTATATGTGATGTTGGCATTAAGGTAGAAACCAAGATGCCATTTAGGAATGTCAAGGTCCTCTGGACTAATTCAAAGACATTCCATGTATCCTTGGGGGTGTTCAACAACACTAGATATTGATTGATCTTAATTATGTGTTTTTACCATAATCTAAATTATGCAAACAGTAAATAAAAAATCAAGCAAGAAAATAATTTTATTTATTTATTATTTATTCTATTTATTTATTTTTCTTTGGTGAGTTTTTGATTTTATGTTCATATTCCTATGATAACTAAAAGGTAAAATAAAATGAAAACTATGAAAGGTAGTTTAAGCACACACCCCTGTTGAGGAATGTAATGCAAACTATAAAAGTGGATGTTGGTTATGGATTTTGGGTATCCTAAGGAAATAAATTACACCTTAAGGGGTTATGTTGTCTAGTGCCTTGCTACTGACCCAACTGGGCTTTCACATAACCCTCTCATTTGAGCTTGGGCATAAATGATAGCTATGATTACATAAATTATTAAACCCTCAAAATGTAGGGCATCTAACCTTCCTACTTTATATGCACCCAAAAGTAGGGGATATTTTAGTGATGAAGTCCAAAAAATCCACTCTTGCGAGCTACTATGGTTGCTAAGGGGCTAATCCATAGTGGGAAATGAATTCCCACATCATGTGATTATTTTCAATCGTTAGTGATTGCAGACCCAAAATTTTGCACCCATTTCCTTAAAGCTAATGGATCCATGCCTAAAAGGGGGAGGGAAAATAAAGTGCCTACAACTTAGACAAGAAGCACTTGAGTTGTGCTCTCCTTGGTGTTTTTCGATGAATTATTGGTGGGGTTCACTAGGAAACACTTTATGATGGTTCCCACACCTAAGTAGGGTAAGAGTTTTATGAATTCTTTGATTGGCATACACCTAATGGTTTAGGTAAAATGCATCTAATCCTAGTCTATATGCAATTTTATTTCTATGAAGACATCAAAAAATAGTAAAACTAATGTAAACTCTGACTATCTATAATTTTTTTTTTTCATCTTTTCAAATAATAAAATTAATGCAAAAGCAATGCAACTAACTATATATTTTTACCTTTTTCTTTTCTTTTCTTTTTAGGTGATGAAACTAATGCAAGCAAATATGAATGACTATGTATTTTTATCTTTTTATTTTTAAATAATAAAAGATAATACAAACTAATGCAATTAACTATTTGTTTTTTGAATTTAATCTTTTTCTTTTGCCTTAATATTCTTTGTTCAGATGGTTATATGTAGAGAAAATAATTTAAACAAGTATAAAACAATCGAAAATAAATCATAGAATAAAATTGATTGCACTTACCTACTTCAGATATCTGTTGTAGGTGAATACACATCTCATAGAGGAATACACATCTCATAGAGGAATACACATCCTGTAGAGTGAATACATGTTCTAAAGAAAATATATATTCTATCGGCTAGCTCGCAAATTCACGTCTTTGGAGGATCTACAAGGGACTTATGCACACAAAATTTAAAATTTGGGTATTACGGTTTTGGGATCTACTTAAGCCATTGTAAATTGGATTTCTCAATGGTGTAGCAGTCAAATCCCTAGGCCTTTTAAACAACCTTGTTTCAAAATATAATCAATGAAAACACATATAAAACTAAACATCAATTGATCCTACAATCGAAGTACAAGAATAAATAAGACATACTAAGTGTATGAATTATCTATTATGAATAATAATCTACTATTGATGCTTTTGGCTATATGAATTTACCCCTAGACCTATGAATCCATGGATTTGTGACCTAGACACAAATACGTGCCTCGTGTATTCACTGCCAATTAGGACGCAAAATCATGGAATCCTGAGAAGTAGAATAAAATAATTTAAATTACAATAATTTAGAATGATATAAGAAGTAATCTAGTAAATTTATAGTTTTTTTTATGATAAATAAGAACATAAACTTGAAGGATGGTGTAAAAGTAGTAGATCTAATGTGAAGCAAATTCTTCCTTGCAAGGAACCTCCATGGCATTTAAAAATTCCATTGCAATTTATCAAACTTGTAACACAAACTGTTAGATCTCTCTTTAGCTCAGAAAACTAGATTGCTTCTAATATCTCCTCTTCCCCTTCACTTTGACATCCAATATCATTAAAATTTTTAATCTATGCTTTAATGTATTTGCAGGTCACCAAATAAGATTGAGGGATGTGAGATTTGGAAGTCTAAAGTGGATTAAATCAGACAAATTGGGCGTTCACCAAATTTTATGAATATGCGATCTAGCCGTTAGGACACATATTCATCGAAATCATATTGTTGTCCAATTTTAGAATGTAATTCGAACAACTAATTTGGTAGGAATTAATTTTTAGATTTTGCAAATACGCATCCTAGTCGCTAGGATGCGTAATCACGAAAATCAAGGAAAACATGTCAATCTAGTTAGCACGTGCAGGGCAATGTTTCAAATTGAAAAATGGTAGGAAAATGAACATGTGGGAGGGAGAGGGAATTTGACATGGATCAAATTTACCTGTCTATATTTTTCCCCCTCTTTGGTGCATTTATAAAAAATGCATCAAAGAAGTTGTAGATAATTTTTAACAAAAAAGGGGTGGGCATTTTTTGTCAAAAAGCTAATCATTAAACCTATTTGAAGGGTATTTTATTATTATTTTACTATACATATATATATATATATATATATATATATATATATATATATATATATATATATATCATATTAGAACAAAATTGAGGCATCAAAAAAAATTAAATGTTTTTAACCATTTCGGTTAAGGTGCCCCCTTGAGTTTCGTGAGGAATACCCAATTCCTCATGGAACTCAAAATTGTGAAAGTAAAAAGTGAAATGTTAATTTAGCTAAAATTTAGGTTTTAAAGGTAAATTTGGGCAAACCCTAATTCATTATTCCACTATGTGTTTAAGGAGAGGAGAGATTTGGAGAAAATGGGGCTTCCCACACATCAAGTGGATTTGGTGCGATCGAGGGTGAGGAAGCAGAAACGAGCATGGGGGTAAGTAGAATGGCTCTTTTTACTAATTTTTGTCTATTTAAAATCTAGATTTAGCTAGGTTTTTTCATATTTTAGTGTGGATTCATCGCGTGAAACCCACACAGTAAATTCGTGTCCTACGACGTGAATATGTGTTCTTCTATAACATATCTACTTGGGATGCAAATTCATGAATATGATGCAAATTCACAAAGAGGACACAAATTCACATTCAGGATACAAATTCACTGAAAATAGGGTAATTTTAAACCCAGCTAAAAATTGAGTAAAATTTTTGGTTTTTTTTCTTGCTTTCTTAGTGTTTTTATTTTATTATTGATGTATAATTATGTTCATTTTGTGATTGTATTTTGGCACTCTCAAAAATCATAGTGAATGTCAAACAAGTTCGTAGGGTGGATGCAAGCTCTTGATTATGGTGATAAGAGGCAGTTAGAGATGGTAGGCCTCCATGTAGTGAAGATGCCTTAGGTCGAGGTTGATACTGCTCTGCTTACAACCTTTGCAAAACAATGGTATCTAGATTCATATACCTTTTGATTACATATAGGGGAGATGATTATTACCCTTCAGGATGTTTTGAGGATCCTCAGAATTCCCATAAGGGGAATGGGAGTGTACTAGTCAAGGGTACATGCGATAGTGATAGAGAGGCTAACAGGGGATGTTATCTTTCAAGTTTCTTAGAGTGGTATTAATGTTAGTAAGATGGGATAAAGATATAATATCTTAATTCTGACAGTAGTATTGAGTTGTAAAGTGGTTGGAGACTTGATTGGCCAAATGAGCAAGTGATACTTACCATGGGCTTTCATTGGAGTAGTCAGTAGCATGAGAGATGATGATCATCGATTCACTTGGGAACCACTCATTTTATGTCGATTATATAGGAAACTATGGAACATTGTGTATAAGAAACACACCTATATTGTTATGACTACATTACTCCAAGTGTGGAGCTATGAGCATATTGTTGTGCAGAGGCCACATGGGCTTCCTTGGGGAGAGCTAGAGTCAGGGTGACCAATAGTTTTTAGATGGGTGCCAGTGATGGGAGAGCAGATTCTGCAAATAGGTGGTTTGGATTCTATGAGGTAGGTGTTAGATGAGCTTCTATCTCACCTTATTACCTAGTGACCATGGAGGATGGTTTCATACTAGGATGAGGATCATGTATAGGTGGCTTGAGTACAATATATATGGTAGCTATAGATGGAGAAGGGGGAGATGGAACTACATCATTTTGATCTAGTGCAGTGATATTTTAAATTGAACCAAAAGATTCTTGATATAAGGGATATATCCTATAGATGAGTGACTAGAGATCCAACCATTGTGGAAGGAGAGGTAAACCTAGTTTTTTTTAGGCAGCTAGAAATGAATTATTCTATGTATTCTAATCTCAGGGTGTATGATGTGGGGCTTAAGTCTAGCTATGACCAGTGGTATGATGGGATTCATCCTTCGAGGATCATTGACATATGACCAGTGGGTAATCATGGATTGATATATGTGGCTAGAGTGATGGCTCATTAGTGGGAGGCTTAGAGGTGATCCTACACTAGGTGAGGTTCCTCATCGTGGATAGTTTCAAGGACCCCAAAATAGATGAGGATGGGTATCTAGGGGTATGTAGGGGGTGAGATATAGCTCTCAACATGATCATGCCTCATAGTCATCATAGAGTGCTAATCAGTAGTAGCTTGCACCATTGTAGTAGGCATTATCCCATAGTGTTAGGTGTTATCATCACAATAGGATGTTCTATCTCCATAGTGGGAGGTATCATCATTACAGTTATAGGACTCACTCGGGAAGGGCATTGTGATGGATATTGGAGAGATGAGAAGTGTTGGAGAGGTCATTGCTCTATAGGTAGATAATGTTGGATTGAAGAGCCAAGTGGGAATATAGGTGAATCAAATTCAATCACTAGAGACTCAATGTTTTTACTCTCAGGCTCTACTGGGATAGACTCGAGCTCAGCTAGCATAGGTGTAGGTATAGCTTATGTAAGCATAGGCACAACTCATGTAGGTACATTCATAGTCACTCTAAATAAGGAGTGTAGCCTTAGTTCAGTCTACAGATAGTGGATTTCATAGGTATCTATAGGATGCGTTGATAGTGACACAAGTAGATATGACATTGGCATCACAACGAGTGACTTTATATTAGATGTTGTACTTTTAGTTAGTGCCTAAGGGTCAGAGAGGTACATTACTCCTATAGATAGCTGCTTTGATTCACTCTCGATCAGCTTCTCAGATGGTTTTCGAGGATCCTCATTTTCATGTGCCTAGGACACCTCTTGATGAGAATCCTAGTTCTAGGGGTTCTAGGAGATGATATATCCAAGTTTTATTTTGTGGTATACTTTCCTAGTGACTGAGTATGTCAGGTTTTCTTATGGTATACCAGTCGATCTTTTGTACTTATGTACCTTGTTTTTTAGAGTAATACCATACTACTATTTTCATTTTATTTTTATATGTTATGCGTAATGCAAAATATTTTTATTTATTTTTATGATTCTACATAATCATGCTTATGGTCATGTTTTTATTTCTAATGCACTTGTTATCATTCTTAATAAATATACCTATTATAGGATAATGAAGTGTGATTTGATGTAATTGATATTTTGTAATGTATTGTGATTTACCTGTTGTAGAAGAATATTTGTTAAGAAATATACCCTTACGATTTTGATCAGTCAGGAATGAACCTTAAGGATGTGTGATTGTATATGGCCATAAATGGAGGCTACCCCTCACATTGGTCATGAATTTGATCCTGTGTGAAATGTTTTTATTATGCTGACATTGACGGGTTATGATCCAAAAGTATTTTGAGATTTGTTGATTAAAAGTGACATAGTTTGTGATAAGTAATGTGTGATATTAAGATTAATATTGATTTAAAACTTAATAAAAGCAATGTGTAATATGTGTGATTAAGAATAAAAATGGATTAGAGGACTTACGCTAGGCATAAGATTCCTAGTGTGAAGTAAAAGGAGATATTTTATTAGGATTATTTCATTCCATCATCGCAAAGTCTATATGCAACTACATGATAAAGCAATTATGTATGATCGATACAAATTTTTTTGTATGGCAAGTAATCATGCAATATGATGAAATAAATGTATTGCACTAGGTGGTAGATATGAGATGAAAGACTAACTGGTTTTAGAGCCAATTGCTTATGCTAACAGTCATACAAATCCATGAAGATATAGTGACTTAAACTAATCAAATTCAAGGATAATCTTAGTCATTTCTAAAATGAAATTAAATTTATCATGAACCAGTGTGTGATTTGTGTATTCATTTTCCATATTGATATTAATTATGATACAAAATCTCTCAAGGATCAAATGTGTGTGCGTATAAAGTTCATTTACCAATTTTGAGTAAGATAATGATGCAAACCAACTTTAAGAACCATTTTGTGTGCAAATGGTGAATTCATATACCATGATTTTATGTGTGGTCAGACTTAACTACTTTGTAATACAAGCCATAAAAATATACCTTATCCATAAGCGAATATTTATCTATACAAAAGAAGATTTCTAATGTGACAAACATATCACCATGCATAAGACTACTCCTTTTCCAGGTGGGTTTCATTCAACCCATTGTTGTAATGGAGATCACCCCATGAATTTCAAACAATTGAGGATTCCAAATATTCAAGCTCATTACCCCCTTATTTTCTTTTGATTTCTTTAGATGGGGATTATTGATCATTTGTGAACAAGGGGATTTATTTGCTTTGTAGTAAAATAATTTTCTTATTTTACATTTTATTGTTTTTTTTCTTTTTTTCTTTCAAGGGATACTTGCTCATTTTAGTGGAGGAGCAAGGGATTTTACAACTTCGGGTAGGGGGGAGCTTGTCCTTTTGCCAATTCTCAGCATTCTAGACCATGCACATAATAGGATAGCAAGGAACACCTTTCACTTAAGGAGATAGGACTACTATGTAGCATCATATTTTCTAGTGAAAATTTATTTTAAAAATGTGTAAGTGTGTTTTGGTTCAAAAAGTAGTAGAATCGATTTCCAAAACTCAAAATTTTCTTAGTGAAGAAATATGATTTTTGTTCAAGAGAGATTTTTAATCAATATCGAGAATCAAGATTTTATTAAAATGTGAATCCTATGAGTGGTCCAAGATAAACTCTAAATTACTAGAAAGAAAACCACGATTGACTATAAATATTGTCAGCATTGTTTTGATATTTAAAAGATATAATAATTGGATGTGACTATATGCAATATGCAATTGGACAAAAACTCATTAAGGATGTAGAATAAATGTGGCTATATGAAATATTATTTATATGAAATGATTACAATTACAAACTGAACTCCATGCAATAAATGTTGTATATACAAAATATATGATGACTATGTACAATGGTGAAACCTGATGTTATGCATAATATATTTTAAGGTGCATTAATTTCATTGGCTCCTTAAGATATTTGCCATCTAAGGTAGATAGATGGGATGCACCTGATCCAAATTTAGCAGTTATGATAAATGGACCTAACCAATTTGGTTAAAATTTTCCTTTAATATTTGTTCGAGCATTAGTTTTATTTTATTTTATTTAATAATTAGATCACAAACCTCAAAATATCTAATATGAACTTTCTTTAAGTATGATATTTTGAGTTTGTCTTGATAAGCGTGAAGATACTCTAAAGCATTTATGCATTTTTCATATAATAATTTGAGTTGGCTTAGTCATCCAACACGATATTCATCTCCTACTTCAACATCTTGAAGTAAAATCCCTAAGGAAGATACTTCAAGCTCAAAAGGGAATATAGCTTCAGTGCCATAAACCAAGACAAAGGGAGAAGCACCTTTAGGGGTTTGAACACTATTCCGATAAGCCCATAATTTCGGATATAGTTGTATGTGTCAATCATGTCCCAACTTATTAACCAACCTTTTTAAGATTTTAATTAAGGTTTTATTAGATGCTTCAACTTAGTTGTTTTTTTGTGGATAATATGGAGTAGACCATCTATGCTAGATTTTATATTTTGTGCAAAGATTTTGTATATATTTCTTTTGAAGCAATTTCCATTATCAGAGACAAGCATATAAGGAATCCCAAATCTATAGATGATTTGATTAAAAATAAATTTAGAGACTTGGATTCCTATACAAGAAGCCAATGGCATGGTGTCTACCCACTTTGTAAAGTACTTAGTTTTTGTTACGATAAACTTATGACCATCAAATGATATTGTATTAGTCTTCCCAATGATGTCTAGGGCAAATTTTGAAAAAGTCCAAGGGGAAGAAATAGCTTGAAGCTCTTGAGTAGGATCATGAACAATATTTGTGTCACTGACATTTGTCACATTGATGCACATAATAATTAGCATATTTTTCCATGGAGGGCCAAAAATAGCCCATCAATAGGAGTTTTTTTTTCTATGGAACTACCACTAAAATGGCCTCCATAAAATCCATCATGCACTTCACTTAGTACCTTTTGGGATTCCTCTATGTTAAGGCATCTTAGAAGGATACCTTCAAAAGATCTTTTATAAAGTGTACTTCCTATGATACCAAACAAATAACTCATTTACACAAAAGTCTATATTGATTACTATCTAGACCATCTGGGAATGAGTCATTTT
The DNA here is from genome assembly GCA_028583015.1 of Wollemia nobilis. NCBI lineage: Eukaryota > Viridiplantae > Streptophyta > Pinopsida > Araucariales > Araucariaceae > Wollemia > Wollemia nobilis. Next base: position 8,161,033 of record JAQPPZ010017210.1, on the reverse strand, counting down.
GAATAAAGTTAAATATATCTACATACCATGGTTCTAATGATATTTATTTAATTGCAAATACACCCAAGGATGCTAGGCATAATTCTAGTGAAGCAGGTTCTTATAGTTGGTGAATAATGATAGTAGAATGATCATAATCCAAATCTGAGGGGATGAGATAAGTAGTTGTTGTCATAGAATCCACATAATGATTATTAGTGCAGGGGTAGCTTTAATAGTAACTTTCTCAAATAAAGTCATAATTTTTAATACAAATTCTTTATAAGGATACAGTTTCTCATCTCAGGTTTGGTAGACATTATTAATTTGATTTACCATGAGTTACAAGTCTCCAAAAAATTGATAGGATTTTGATTTCCAAAGCTAAATATACTTGTAAATCGAGAATCAAGGCCTCATATTCTATTATGTTATTTATACAAGAAAATTGGAGTTTGAAATATAACAGAATAATTTGTTTCTGTGGAGACACCAATATAATGCCTGCACCTGCACCACTCATGCAATGGGATCCATCAAAAAATAGAGACCAAGGGTTTGAATGATCACCTTCTAAATTAAGGCATTCATATGGAGATTCTATTTTTAAAGGATGAGTAGATTCAATAGAGGCAAAAGTAGGGTTATGCATAGGGGCAAAAATTTGTTAATGAGTGAATAATGACATTTTCAAAATGTAAATTTATGAATTTTGAGACCTTGGCCATCGGCCCACTTGCCCAAAATTTTTGGATTTTTTTTGGGTCGAGTCGTCCAAAAATTAAAATATTTTAAGTGTTAAAATTTAAATCGCCTACCCTCCCGCCTAGATTTTGGATCGACTCACCTTAAAATTATATATAATTTAGTAACCTAGATAAATTCACCCACTATATATAGCAAAACATACTATTACTTGTTATAATTATACATTAAAAAAAAAAGAAAACAAATTCAAGTCAAAAAAAGAATGCAACTAGAGGAAAAAGAGTGATTGATAATAGATGAAGGACAAAATACAATACAGAGAAAATACTCTAGGAATAATTTTTTTTGATGCCTTGTTTTACTTTTTATCGTCAATGCTTCCATCCATACAAACTTCTTGCTTGTCCTAGACCCACCTAGGTCATCCCCTACATGAGGTTATCCCTCACACGATGTCTAATGACTCATGTAGATCATTCATCATAGGTCATCCCTCGCATGATGCCTAAGAACTCATGCAGTTCATCCCTCGCATGATGTCTATAGACTTGCCCAGGTCATCCCTTTGCCTCACATGATGTCTACGATCCCACGCAGGACATCCCTCCCATGATGACTATAGACTTAACTAGGTCATCCCTTGTAAGTTGTCCCTTGCAAAATGTATATGAACTCATGTAGGTTGTCCTTCTCATGATGTCTATGGACTCATGCAGGTCATCCCTTATAGGTCATCCCTCACATGATGTCTACAGACTCATGCAGGTCATCTCTTGTATGATTTCTATAGATTTTACTAGGTCATCCCTTGCACCCAGCTCATCCCCTATAGGTTGTTCCTCGCATGATGTCTACGGACTCATGCAAGTCATTCCTTGTATATCATCCCTTGCATGATGTCTATGGACTCATGCAAGTCATCCCTTGAATGAAGCCTACTAACTCACTTGGGTTGTCCCTGACTCACCTAGATCATCCTTCGAATGAAGCCTCTTCGACTCACTTGGGTTATACCTCAAATGAAGCCTATTGACTCACTTGGGTCATCCCTAACTCACCCGGGTCATCCCTCACATGATGTTTATTGACTCACTTGGGTTTTATCTCAAAATAATCCTACTAACTCACTTTGGTTGTCCTTGACTCACCTAGATCATCCCTTGCATGATGTTTATTGACTCACTTGAATCATCCCTCAAATGAAGCCTATTGACTCACTTGGGTCATCCCTGGGGTCATCTCTCGCATGATGTCTATTGACTCACTTGGCTCATACCTTGAATGAAGCCTACTGAATCACTTGGGTCATCCCTCAAATGAAGCCTACTAACTCACTTGGTTTGTCCCTTGAATGAAGCCTACTGACTCACTTGGGCCATCCTTGACTCACTTGGGTCATCCCTCGTCGGTCGTCCCTGGTCACTACAAAATACCCTGCAACCTTCTAGGAGGCATAAATTTTGATCCAGATCTCCATTTTAATTTTTTTTAAATCACATAGCTCGACGAGATATACACTTTAAATTGATAATAATAAACTAATATAGAATATTTTTTATTAGTTTTACCTCTGCAACCAATTGATAAAGTTGGATGACCCTGCAACCTATAGGCTATAAATGACCCTGCAACCTTTAGTCGAGGGTCATCCCTTAAGTGAATTATATGGACTCATTTGGATCATCCATTAAATGAATCCCACTGACTCACTTGGATTATCCTTGACTCACCTAGATCATCCCTCAAATGAAGGCTACTGACTCACTTAGGTTGTCCCTCGAATGAAGCCTACTAACTCACTTGGGTCATCCTTGACTCACCTGAGTCATTCCTCACATGTTGTCTACTGAATCACTTGGTTCATCCCTCGAATGAAATATACTGACTCACTTGGATCATCCTTGACTCACTTGGGTCATCCCTCATATGATTTCTACTGAATCACATGGGTCATCCCTCGAATGAAGCCTAATGACTCACTTGGTTCATCCCTTGAATGAAGCCTATTGACTTGCTTGGGTCAACCCTGACTCACCTGGGTCATACCTCATTGGTCATCCCTAGTCACTACAGACTACCCTGCAACCTTCTAGGAGGCATAAATTTTGATCCAGAGCTCCGTTTTAAATTTTTTTAAAAACCACATAGCTCGATGAGATATACACTTTAATTGATAATAAACTAATATAGAATATTTTCTATCATTTTCACCTTTGCAATTGATTGATAAATTTGGATGACCCTGTAGCCTATAGGCTACAAATGACCCTGCAACCTTCATTTGAGGGTCATCCCTTAAGTGAAGTCTACAAACTCACCTGGGTTGTCCCTTGAATGAAGCCTACTGACTCATTTGGATCATCCCTAACTCACTTAGATCATCCCTCGAATGAAGCCTACTGACTCACTTGGGTCATCCCTCGAATGAAGCCTACTGACTCACTTGGGTCATCCTTATGATTATGCATGGGAATCAGAGTATGTTTAGTGATTATTTATATCTTATGGTACGTTTGTCAAAAATTTTGGTGAATTCACCTACTTTTATTTTTTCTTGTGAAAATTTGTTTGCCATTGCCTCTACATGACTTTGCACCATATTCACCTTGGTTTCGAAATGGATTCACCTTATTTTTCTATATACATTTTTGAGCATACCCCTTATGTGTAACCTTGGGTAGAAGTGATTTGGTCAGCTATAACTTGTACTTTAATGGAATTCTGACCAATAAAGGTTAGTTCAAATCCACTCAAAGTAGGAACCCATTTTAGTGCTCGTCTTGATAAGTAAGGTCTACTCATCAAATATCGTAATGGGTCAAATTTCACTATGACAAATGTTTTTTGACTAAGCATATAATGGCGTAGTTTTTGTGTAGAGAACACAACAGCTAAGCAAAGATTTTATAGGGGTGTGTAACAAATTTTATAGCTTACCAAGGTTCTTCTTATGTAATTAATGGCTCTTTCTTTTCCTCATCATGTTGTGCTAACATTGCTCCTAACACAAGTTTTGAAGCAGAAATATACAGAATGAAAGGGTGTTTTGGTCTAGGAGGAACAAGCACTGGTGGTGTAAGTAGGTATTTTTTGAGAGCTTCAAAGGATTATTGAAATTCATCATCCCAATTAAAAGGGGTATCTTTCTTAAGTATATTAAGAAAGGGTTAACATTTATCTGCTAATTTATCGATGAAATGATGAATGGATTGAATTTTACCTTGTAAACTTCTAAGCTTTATCAAAGTTTTTTGTGGTGGCATGTTGATAATAGCATTGATTTTAATAGGATCTATCTCTATGCCTCACATAGATACAATAAATCCTAACAATTTACCATATTTTACCCCAAAAACATATTTGTCTAGGTTTAAACAAACTTTGTATTCATGGAGCCTATTAAACACTCGTCGTAGATCAGGGATGTGATCTTCCTCCTTAATAGAATGAGCTATAATATCATCAACATAATCATGCAAAATATCATACATCATGTCATGAAACACATATGTCATGGCTCATTGATAAGTTGCCCCTGCATTCTTTAAACCAAAGGACATTACCTTCCAACAAAAAGTTCCCCATGGTGTAATGAAGGTAGTTTTGGGTTAGTCCTCTAGTGCTATACAAATTTGATTGTATCCTAAAAATCCATCCATAAGGGATAACATCCCACTTCCTATTGTGAAGTCAATAATTTGATCCATGTTAGGAAGAGGAAAGTCATCCTTGGGACATGCAACATTGATGTCCCTAAAATCAATACATACTCTGATTTTGGTAGCCTCTTTTTTGGATATTGGAACAACATTGGATATCCAATCAAAATAGTTGATAAATTGAATGAAGTCAACAAATAAAAGCTTTTGTGATTCCTCTTTAACCAATAAGGCTATTTTAGGATGCATTTTTCTAAGTTTTTGTTTTATAGGTTTGGCATCAGGATGAACCACCAAATGGTGCATGACTACAGAAGGATCCAAGCCAGGCATATCTGCATATGTCCATGCAAAGATATCAGGGTATTCTACAAGAAGTTTTGTATATCTAATTTTTTCTTCTTTTCTCAAAGTGGATCCTATTTTAACCATGTTGGGATTGGCTTTTGTTCCAATATTAATTTTCAAAATATCTTCTACCACAATGCTCAAATCCCTTTCAAAGTTGGGAGGAGTGGGTGAAACACCCATTTCCTAGAGTTCTTCTAGGGATAGTTTTTCTAATTCATCTTGTGTAGTTGTTGTTTGAACATGTGCTATGCATGGGATGGACCCATAAAAGAAGAAACCATTTCACATGATTTCCTCATGAGAGATGTCATAAAATACATCTCCTTCTACACACTCATCTAGAGTGACAATTATTTTTGGATGGACCACCGAAAGCATATTACAAGAGAAAAGGGGAGATTTCTTTCTCTTTTTAATATATGTCAAACACTTTTTATTTTCTAAATATTCACTATATGTGATCAGGTGATCATCCTCATCGAAGGGAAAAGGCTAAGATTTTGTAGGGATATAGCCAATACCACATCAAGTAGGTCATTCCTCAACATCAAAAGGTTCGTGTATGCTATTTTCAAAATGACCTAAACCTTTACCCTTATACCCCATGTCACACATAATTTGCTTGGATTTTATATACCTATCTAAGAAATAACATTGAGCAAAACTATTTTCATCAAAGATAAAGCTCGTTTGCTTAATATTAATTTTGTCTAGGGAACATCCTACAGAAATAAAGGTACAATTTCCAACATGGTATATATTCCCCTTTTTGTGAGGTAAACTTATTGTGCATGGGGATGGTGGTAATTGAGACAAGATGATGGAGTCTTGCACAACAAAATTAGCATGTTCAATCAGGGCTAGTATGGTGGATAAATTTGGTAGAACTTCATCTATAAGAGGATACGATGTAGAAGGATCATTAGTGCTAGAAGGTGGAGGTGTGTCAGAAGAATGTGGTTGATTAGGTGTTGGTAAGGAGGACTTAGGAGAAATAGGTGCTAATGATGATAGAGTTGGACAAAAGGGGACATCAATGGGTTCCACCATTGCACACATTTCAAAAGGTCTAGGATCTCCATGAATAGTGACCAATTGATTTTTAAATTCAAATTTTACACATTGATGTAAGGTAGAGGGGACTGCCCTCATTGCATTAATCCAAGGGTATCCTAGAAGAATGTTGTATGATGCTTAACAAGATACAACAAAAATAGAAGTGTCCAAAATCCTAGGACCAACTTGTAATGGGATGGACATCACACCACAAGCTTCTTGGATCTCATCATTAAAGGCTTTAATAATCATTTCAGTTCTTCTTAAATCCTCATTTCTAAATCCAAACCTCTTGAAAAAGTCATAAGTACAAATGTTCAAAGATGATCCATTGTCAATCAACACCCTTTTAACACACACATATTTTATTAATGTTGTTATATATAGAGGATTATCTCTATGCATACTCTAAGGAGGGATACCTTTATCATGAAAATCAATGTAGTCTATTCCATGAGAGGCTACAACATTAACTACAATAGTTGGCTCTATATCCTAAGGTACCAACATTTGACTTAGGGTATTCATTAATTCTTCCCTATGAATAGGTGAAGTTCTAAGGAGATCAAGAAGAGAAATTCTAGTTGTTGTATTAGCTAGTTGTTCATTGATATCAAAAGGGGTCTTCTATTGAAGTCGAACTAGATTATTCCCCTTATGTGGTGCCTTTAGGAAAAAAGTGGTTGAGTTGTATCATTTGGTTGGGTTGTAGATAGTTGAGGTTGAGAATCTTGAGCTTGAGCCTGTTGCCTAGTGATGGCTCCAATCGTACCTACTATGTTACTTGGTTGATGAGGTGGTTGTGGGATAACAAATGGGTTGGATGAATTAAACTGAATGGGGTGAGGTCTGGCGGTTGTTGCTTGTTCTATAGGAAGTAACTATCATGAAGAGGGACGAGTTGTTAACATTCTTAAAAATGGTTCCTCTAGAACTAAAAAATTTATGATAGGTAGGATTGGTCCTAATTCATCTTCTGAGCTATTGGAATGAAGAGAACTAATATCTATCTCTGATTCTGATTCACTTTCTATATGTTCAAGAGATGAATATTGTAACTCTTTTTCTTGAAACTTCTCGATTGTAACCATAGATTGGGTAGGCACAAATATAGTTTGTGAAATTTGTGATGGTAGGTGGTTACTAATAATTCCCACATAACATGTTGGATGAGGCACATTTCTATAATCTAGTTGATTCACAGCTTCCTTACCATGATTGGGTAGTGGGTTTTGGAAGATGTCTAAATTTTGATTAACATTTTGTGTCTGTTGCTTTTGTGTTTGCTGGAGGATTGGGGTTTTGAGGAGGACTTTCCACTTCTAGATTTCCATTGTTAATTAGGTCTTGCACCAAGTGTTTCAATATCCTACAAGTATTGGTTGGATGACCATCAACTTGATGGAAATCACAATGTTGATCTGGTCTATACCAAGGCTAGGAGGTGTCTGGTTGCCGTATTTCTAGCAATTTTATCAGACCTCTTTCCAAAAATTATGGTAGGACCATTGTCAAGGGTTGATTCAACTTTGTGAAATTTTGTAGTGGAGGTTTTTGAGGTGCTTTTAATACAAACTTCTTTGTAGTCTCCACAACATTAACATTTGTGGGAGGTCTATTATCTATGACCCCATATCCTACCACATGTTTGTTTTTATATTGATTCTTGGATGATTTATCCTCATATTTATTTTTAAGTTGTCCCCTTCTGATAAGGGCTTCTTCTACCCTTCTTTCCAAATCAATGGCTTGATCAAAAGAGGTTATAGTGGCAGTTTCTAACTCGTAGGATAATTGTTCTTGTAGGTTTCCAATGAATATTTCTAGCATCTCTCTTGGAGGTAGAGTAAAATGTAATTTACCCAAGAGTTTTCTCCATAGGGCTAGAAATTCTATGAAACATTCTTCTTTTCCTTGTTTTAAGTTATACAAGTCTTTAATCGTGATATGCCTTTCTATGTAGGCACCAAATTGATGCACAAATAACTCTGCAGTTTCTTCGAAGTTTCTTAAGGAATGTGTTGGCAACTGATAATACCATTCCAAAGCCATACCCCCCAAACTTTTAGGAAATATTTTTAACAACATATCATCATAAGCAATATCATGACATGTTGTCCTAAACATGCGAAGATGTTCGATTGGATCTTCAATCCCCTTATAAATCAAAAGAACTGGCATGGGAAAATGTTTAGGATATGGTCTAGCTACAACAATGGGATCTAATGGTTGGTTACACATTTCCTTATAACTATATGTAGGATGATAAGGATCTATGTGGTCCAATCATGAAGCTAATTGTTTGACTATAGCTTCAATATGATGTGGTTGTCCATTGTGCATATTTTGTGCCACCATATTTGCATAAGGAGGGTAATATGTAGCTTGTGCTACCAAATAAGGGGTCGAAATGGTAATACTATTGTGCATAGGATTTGAAATAGTAGGGTTGGTATACCCATAAGGAAATGTATTTCATTGAGAGGTTGGTTGAGAAGAAGTAGGAATTTGTGAATGCACATTTTGATTTCTTTGAGATGTAGAAGCTTGAGCGAACCGGTTGTTGAAATATTGAGAAAGAAAATTATTATTGGTAGAGGAAGGGGTTTTTTTTTAGTGGAAGTAGTTGTAGTGGCAACAAAAATAGGTTTGTGTTGTGGTGCTATGGATGCTTGAATTTATGAGTGAATATCTTGAGAGTGTGGAATTTGGGTGGTACCAAAGGGATGATCATTATAGGTGACATGTTGTAATGGAGGAATATTATATGAAGTGTCACTTGCATACATCTCTAGTTGTGGGTAAAGTCGAAAAGCTTCTTCCAAAGTTGTTTCAATTGAAAAATCACCCCTCTTAAGTTGATATTCTATCTCAAATACATTAGTGAGAGTATGTTTATTATGACTTAAAAATTCACAAAAATATTTTACATATTCAAAATGGATATCCCCTTCAGATCCTATTTTAGGTTCAAAATGATACATTGTTTCTTCTTCTTCATTTTTTTCTACTTGTGCTACTTGTTCTTCTTGGTTTTCTTCTATCTCTATTTCAATATTTTGGTCATTAGGATTTTCAGTATCCAACTCCTCTTCGGAGCCGGTTGCAACTTGTTTACCATTCCTTAAAGTTTTAGGCATCTTTTATCGATGCTACTCCTAAGTTTTTTTTTTTTAGATTAAATTAAAAATATTTCTTACTAAATATTTACAAAAACTTCAAATAATGAAGCTAGGTGATTCAATCCTCTCAAAATATTTTATGGATGTCATTGATAGGCTCTAATTCTTCTGGGCTCATAAAATGCTCTTCTTCAAAGGCAAAATCCTTTTTCAAAAGGAGGATGAAATGAACAAGAGTAAGATTTTTAGTACCAGAAGTAGGGGGTTGAAATTGTAATTCATGGAAAAAATCTTGAAAGAGTACCACTCTAGGTGCCTTATGATATCATTTATTTTACTCCAAAGTTACTTCCTTGTCTTCTAGGTATGCTAGAAACTTATGAACAGTTAACAATTCTTTGAAATAGCTTTCCCAAGGGTATACTATTGAATGAACACTAGCCCTTTTGTTTGCTAACCAACACTCATAGCTTCTTTTAATTTTGAAGGGGAGTAATAGTCTACACCTAAGGTTTTTTTTATATCAATTCTCTTAATTTTGCTTAGTTCTTCAGACCTACTCTTAACAAGATCAAGGTTGTGCCACAAATCACCCCAATGTTCCCTATCGCTTCTAAAAAGAATATCGACTTCTTGTTCTATAAATGCCTTCCTAAGGTCTATGAGCGCAGATTCCCTAGCACTATTGTCCACCATTTAATTTAATTTATTTTATATCTTTATTAGTATTGTTGGAGAAAATAAAGTAAAAGTGAAAAGAAATAATGCTAAAAAAAAAAATTTTCTCCTAACTAAAAGTTTCTCTTTTCAAACCGTTTGAAAGTTGTAGGCCAAGTTGTCTTATTTTCAATTTAGGATTTCACCTGGATGCCCGCATGCAAATGCTTGGTGATGAAGTCCAAGCCATGATGAAGCCCAGGTCCTACCAGTCCTCACCCAATTTACCATGGGTAGTGATACACCTCAAAGAGATGCGTGCTATTTTCCATGGCTATGACGGTTGTTGGACCAACCGAATTTTAAATCTTGATTAGAGTTTTAAGTTTTTTGGTCACATGCAAAATGAGGATCCCTTTTTAAAAGTTCGTAGGCCTTCACTATGTGTTCCCATTGTGTCTAGACCAGTCGAAGCTATGGAAAAGCATGTCGGATGTGATTCTTTTTAGGACAATGATGTAAAAATAAAAGAGTGTGAATCGGTTCAATTGAAAATTATCTTTTTATGTGACTTAATCTAAGACATGCAAGTTTTTAATTATATTTTTAGTCTTTTGTTTGAAAGAAAAACAATAAAAACAAAGTGATGGTGTGGTTCATGTCAGGTTCACCAAAGAATGTAGACCCAAAATTTTTGCACCCCTTTCCTTCAAGCTAATGGATATGTGCCTAAAAGGGGGAGGGAAAATAAAGTGCCTACACCTCAGATGAGAAGCACTTGAGTTGTGCTCTCCTTGGTGTTTGTCGATGAATTATTGGTGGGGTTCACCAAGAAACACTTTATGGTGGTTTCCATGCCTAGGTAAGGTAAGAGTTTGATGAGTTATTTGATTGGCATACACCTAATGGTTTAGGTAAAATGCATCTAAGCCTAGTCTATATGCAATTTTATTTTCATGAAGACATCAACAAGCAGTGAAAGTAATGTAAGCTAATGGAAACTAATTATCTTTTTTTTTTTTATCTTTTCAAACAGTAAAATTAATGCAAAACTAATGCAACTAACTATATATTTTTGTCTTTTCTTTTCTTTTCTTTTCAGGTGATGAAACTAATGCAAGTAAATATGAATGACTATGTATTTTTATCTTTTTATTTTTCAAATAATAAAAGATACTACAAACTAATGCAATTAACTATTTGCCTTTTGACTTTAATATTTTTCTTTTGCCTTAATCTTCTTTGTGCGAATGACTATATGTAGAGAACATAATTGAAACAAGTATAAAACAATCAGAAACAAATCATAGAATAAAATTTATTGCACTTACCTACTTTGGATGTCTGTTGTAGGTGAATACGCATCTCATAGATCGAATACACATCTTGTAGAGTGAATACATGTTTTGAAGTGAATACGTGTCCCGTCAACTAGCTTGTAAATTCATGTCTTTGGAGGGTCTGCAATGGACTTCTACACATAAAACTTAAAATTTGGGCATTAGGATTTGGGAATCTACTTAAGCCACTACAAATTGGTTTTCTCTATGGCGCAGTAGTCATATCCCCAGGCCTTTTAAAAAACCTTATTTCAAAATATGATCAATGAAAACACATATAAAATTGAACATCAATTGAGCATACAGGTGAAATACAAGAATAGCTAGGATATACTAAGTGCATGAATCATCTATGATGAATAAGAATCTATTGTTTATGCTTTTGATTCTATGAATTTACCCTCAAACCTATGAATCCTTGGATTTGTGACCTAGACACGAATACGCACCTCATGTATTCACTACCATATAGAAAGAAAAATCATCAAATCCCTAGAAGTAGAATAAAATAATGCAAATTACAATAATTTAGAATGATCTAAGAGGTAATCTAGTAAATTTATAGTGCTTTTGATGACAGATCGAATCAAAAAAAACTCGAAGGGTGGTGTAGAAGTAGTAGATCTAATGCAAAGAAAATTCTTCCTTGCAAGGAACCTCCATGGCATTCAAAAATTCCATTGTAATTTATCAAACCTGTAATAAAAACTATTAGATCTCTCTTTAGCTCATAAAACTAGATTACTTCTAATCTCTCCTCCTCCCCTTCACTTTGCCATCCAATCTCATTAAAATATTGAATCTATGCTTTAATATCTTTTCAAATCACAAAATAAGGTCAAGGGATGTGAGATCTAGGAGTTTGAAGTGGATTGAATCAGACAAATTGAGCATTTTACCAAATTCAGTGAATATGTATCCTAGTTTATAGGATGTGTATTCACTGAAATTGGATCATTGGCCAATTTTAGAATGGAATCCGAATGATTGATTTGGTAGAGCAATTTTTGAATTTCGTGAATACACGTCCTAGCCACTGGGATGCTTAATTATGAAAATCAAGGAAAATATGACAAGCTAGTTTGCATGTGTTGGGTAAGGTTTCAAATTGAAAAATGGCAAGAAAATGAACATGTGGGAGGGAGAGGGAATTTGACATGTGTCAAATTTCCTTGTCTAGAGTGATGAAATCCAACTAACTGGTATTAACTTGTTTTTTTGTGCATTAGGGTTATTTTTAATTTTATAAAATTAAATTAGAGAGCATACAAATGATCTATCACTAATGTAGAAATTTTTTCTCTTATGATGTAGAAACCTATATGATATTTAGTCTTTAAGCAGACAAAAAGTAGGTAAACTATAAAATAGTATACAAATATCATCTCACACAGAGAGGGCCATAGATAAAGGTCATATGGACTTGAGATAGCCACGGATAGGTACCATCCCAACCTGATATGATCATGGATAGAGGTTATCTTGACCTAAGATGGTTACTATCAGACTAACCTAAATATGAAAAAATTTTACAATCTTTTATGTAATTGAAATTTTTCTATCTTTCTTTATGCAAGACAGAAAGAGAAGGATATAATGACTTAATGTGATAGCCTAAGTCTATTGTATATCCAATTATATTATTATTTTTGCTTTTTAATTAGATATCATCCCAACCTAAAATGACTAGAGATAGGGGTCATCTTGACCTAAGACAATTATGCAGGAATACCTATAAAATACAAACTTTGTTAGAATTAAATCATAAAACTTAAAAAGGGACTAGGTACCACCATGATAGCCATATAAGGGCTCAAAAATCATGCATCGATAAAGCAACAGTAATGTAAAAGCAGCTATGAACATCAAATCATGTAATCAAAACACAATGATAAAATTAAGAATAGTAGTAAGTTGAGTCCTTTTTTATTAATGATATCTTGTCTTTCTCAAAATTTATTACAATTGCATCCCCTTGAGGTAGTTCATAAGTGTGACACAATCAATACAAATTAAGAGAGTTTTATCTCTCCTTAAATCATCCTAGTGCACTCTAAAAGGTCTTCCTACAATCACAAATCATATTGGGGTGGGTTTTCAATGACCACCATAGAGAGTCTGGTATAGATCTTGTGCTTCATTGTTCTTGAGGTCCTATCACCTACACACAAAGAAAATATAAATTAATCAAAAGCATATGAAAGGACTATCAAATTCAGGCCCATATTAAATAAGATGAATGCAACAACTATGAGAAAAATCATTCTAAAACATGTATGAAAAAAAATAAACTGATGCATAAAAGCAAGAAATGATAGTTCTAAGCTATAGCAAATAGAAAAATAGAAAATCAGGTCTTTGGACAATACCATATTAAGTTAATATGGCCTTTTCTATGGACCATATTAGGTGAAGATGACCATAGTCATGAGACTATATTTCTTTTGTAACTAGTTTGTGAAGTGTTTGAGGTATCTTGAGAGGTGTTATTGATAGATTGTTATGCTATGGGAGTGGCATGATGGTTTGGATCGATCATCGAGGTGAATGTATTTTATTACATGAAGGATGGGATTGCATCTTCCAATCCTTTGCAGTAGTTCGGTAGCATGGCTTTTAAAATTGAGATGGCTTGGAGGATCAAGAAAATGGTAGCACTTCATGATGCAAAAGCTTGAACTCTAAAACAATAAATATTAAAAAATTCTAATGAAGATTTAGGGGGTTTAAATTGGAGGGGTGAGTGCTAATTTATAGACTTCTTGAATGGAAGCTAATAATGGCACAAACCCTTTGCATGAAAAATTAGAGAGGCAATTGATAATTGTATGTATTTTTAATATTTATTGTTTTAGAGTTCAAGCTTTTGCATAATGTATGTTTAAGGGGTGAGTGCTAATTTATAGAATTTTTAATGTGATTGATAATTGTATGTATTTTTCTATTTTGGCTCATGCAAGATGCTTAATTATGGCATGATATCATGCACAAGGTTAAATGGAAGTTTCAACTACCAATTATATCTTGCTTTATTTTCAAACTTGCTTTTGATACAAATCTTCTCAAGTCAAGATGAGCCTAATCCGTGACCATCTTAGGTAGAGACGATTGTGGTTGTAAAGGGAAATGTACCTGTTTAAGTGGTGAAAACCACTATTTTAGCCTTGAGGCTGCCCAAGGTGGATCATATGGTTTAAAGGAGTCCATTTAGGTAGTCTCCTCAATATGACACATTTTAGGTATCTATAGTGGTATCAGAGCAAGATGTGACAACCTTTTTTTGCTTGGAAAAGTGAAGTTCCTAATAGAAGCAAAGAATATATCTAGTGTCATTCCCAATAGAAGTGGAGCACATATATAGTGAGCATATTTTTAGAAGTTCTATTGAAAGGCTCTAACATTAATTTGGCATATATCGGGTGAAGTGGAAGTTAGCATTGCACTTGTAGAGGATGTTAGAAGAATAAATTTTTAAAGACATGTATTACTATCAAAGATATTATAACTTGGCCAAATGGTGTCATCAAAAGAGAACTTACACATACTACACTCTTCATAAAAAATAAAGAGATTCAAAGTCTACTAAAAAAAGAGAGATCATTCCTCAAAATAACAAGAACTCATTTTGACCAAAGAATAGTCACTATGAGAGAATAAAAGGAAAAAACTTGAAGGAAGTTATTCTAGATCAATGTAGACGTGATTCAAAAAAACATCTCTCTGGATTAAATTAAAACATGACTCTAAATCTATGCTAAAAATCACATTTTTTTATAGTAGAGACTCATTTGCATATTACTTGCATTCCTATAAGCTTTTTGCATATTATTTATGTTCATCCAAGATTTGTGCTCTTTTTCATGCATTAAATAAAAATATTTCAAATGAAATTATAGACACCTAAAATGTGTTATCTTGAGGAGACTCCCAAAAATCCTCCTTTCCAACCCACAAACTCCACTCTTATCAGCTTTAGGGCTAAATCCATTGATTTCTCTAATAGCAGGCAATCTTCTATAAAAATCTTCATAATTATGCAACTATCTCGACCTGATATGGTCACATTTTTCTAACCATATTGACCCGATATGGTTGTATATCAAAAAAAATAAAAAAATAAAAGGCAGGTAAACTATCTATTAGAGGTCACGTGTAGGCAAAAACATCGTGCTTGATTTCGTGTCAATGTCAATCACCTGCCAATAGAAAAACTACCAACAACAAAGCTATAGTCACATGCTAGTAGTAAATCAATTTGTCCCTAATTACCCCATTTTCCTCACCTTCCTCTTTACAACACACTTATAAATTAGCACACCTTGCTGTAAAAAGAGAGTATGAGTCAAATTTCACACCACAAAGTGCTGCCAAGAATCTGCTAGAACTTTATTTTGCAAGAAAAATATTATTGGATTACTTCCAAGAATTCAAAATTGCACATATTTCTAACATACTAGCTCCTCATAGTCTTATTGGTCTTGTGTGCCTATTTTATCCTCCTCCCACACACAACCCATCTTCCAAAACCTTTACATGTCACTTCAAACTTTGCCTAGACCTGGTTTTATAGAGGCACAAACTTGTGATAGGAACCATCTCATCTTGAGATGGCATACAAACAAAAATTATCTCGATCATATATGGTCACCATATCAACCAACAATGGCCCCAAAACCTTCTTGACCTGAGATGATCACCATCGATCAACCAGGTGATAAGTTTTATCTGCAAACCATCTTAGAACTATCAATTTCTCATTCATGATTTAGTTTAGATCTTTGATATTCCATGCACTCTTCATTTTTTTGTTTTGTTTAATATTTTTAGGTTGGATACGAGTCCAAATTTTGTGGACCCCACATATGCTACTAATTTGCTATTATTCCCTTTGTGTGTAGGTGACAGTATGCAAGGATAGCGAAAGACTCCAGATCTAATACCACGTGGTTGTTACAAAAAATATTGCTCCTCAAAAAATGTACTAGTATGAAAAGATCCAGATTGCATCTAGAGACACTCCTTAAGAAAAGGGGAATATACAAATTTTCATATCAAATCAAGTCAATACTCTAACACTCGATATTGGAAATTACGTTCATTCAAATATCATTGCCAAATACTATCATACATCCTTCTTGCTAGGGTAAAACCAAAAATTTCAATCAAAAAAATACTTAGTATACCTAAATTATAAATTTTGTAGATAAATAGCATCTACCTAAGGCTAATAGGTTTACCAAAAATTAAATCAAGTCCATTAATTTATCGAAAGTAATGATTCGATTACGTGCATATTTTCCATGATTGGGGCATTCCACATTGACTTTTATTTTAGACCATCTTACACCACTCCTATTTAAATTCATTTCCATCAATCACCATCATTCATCATCAATTTAACCATTTTAGATAATCTATTTTTGTTCTTCTTGTGCTTACGCACAAAGCATTCCAAAAAGGGGCATCCATAAACACCTAAAACGCATTATCTCAAGGAGACTCCCAGAAATTCTCCTTTCCAATCCATGCACTTCACTTTTATCAGCCTCAAGGCTAACCCATTGATTTCTCTAGTAACAGGCAATCTTCTACAAAATCTTCATAATTGTGTAACAATATCAACCCGATAAGGTCATTTTTTCTAACCATCTTGACCCGATATGGTCACACAAAATCAAAAACAAAAAAAATAAAAGGTAGGTAAACTTCTTATTATAGGTTGCATGCAAGAAAAAAGGTCATTCCTAATTTCCCACCAATATCAATCACCAGCAAGTAGTAAAACTTCTAGTAGAAAACTTGTAGTCACCAACAAGCAACAAATCAAGTTTCCCCTAATTGCCTCATTTTTATCACCTTACTATTTCTAATAAACTTATAAATTGGCACCCCCTACTACAAAAAAGAGAAAAAAAAACAAATTTGATTTAATAAAGTGTTGTCAATAATCCACTAGGCCCTCTTATTGCAAACGAAATGTTGCTAAATTGCCACCAAGGATTCAAAATCAAACTCACTATCTTCCTCACATAAGCTCTCCTAACTATTTTGCTAGTCCTTGGTGCTTGTCTTATCATCCTACTACATGCAATCAATCATCAAAATCTCTATGCTTTAGCTTGATACCTGAACTTGGTCACACCAAGGTGGAGACCTGTGCTAGTGATCATCTCATCCCAAGATGGCTCATAGACCAAAACCGTTTTGACTTGAGATGGTCTCTTCCAACCCACCAGGAGATTAATTATTTTTTGCATTATAGTTGATGTAAATCCAGCTATAAGAGGTTAAAATAAAATGCCTCCCATTATATGAAAACTACGATAAATGAAAATCATATGTAAAACTCTCCATTTACATAAAAATTGCAATAAATGGAAATAATCAGTAAAACCCTCCATTCACATAAAAACTACAGTACATTGAAATAAACCAGTAAATAATTTATTTTCTCATTCCTGGATTCACTTCCCATTTTACAATGCAATACCAAGGGAATATATATCCCCAAATAAACCCTAAAATAAAACCCTAAAACTTTAAGCCCTAAAAGAAACCCTAAAGCTTAAAACCCTAAAAATAAAAAAACATTACTATTTTCGGCAAATTGAAATTTCCACCATAAAATGCCTTTTTAAGTAACTACTATTTTCGGAAAATTATTTTTTCATAAAAATTTGCTTTTTTTAGTAATTACCATTTTCGGCAAATTATATTTTGCATCAAATAATTCTATTTTTAATAATAAAAAATTTACTTTAAAATTATTTTTAAAAAACCCTCTAAAGATAGGCTCCTACATCATTCTCCTTTGGTTGAAAAGAACTCTGGTCCTACGAATTCCTCTGATCAAACTCATAATCGCTCTCCATAGAGTGTCCGTTGGCAATTTTGGGTACTTTGGGTACATTGCCTTTGCTCAAGTGTATAAGTTGTCATTGATGTCAAAAGGCATTTTTGTGTTGATATCAAAAAGAGTGTGATGTCAAAAATATCTTGAGAAGCTTCATAATGTTAAAGGGTTTTTATTAAAACCATGGTGACGGTTTTTCTTAAAACCAGTTGGACTCATTAAGGGTTTTTATTAAAACCAAGCTAAACTTAATGCAAAGGTTTTTTCTTGAAAAACCTTGAAGGTCCATGTTTATTATTAATAATTAAATTAACTCAAACCTTTGACAAAGGTCTAAGTTTAATTTATTATTAATAAAATAATAATTATTATTATTTTAATTATTATTAAAGGGTCTTTTAACCCTTAAGCGACGCAAATAAAGAATTCTTTCGCCGACGTGTTGCCATCGTTGGAGGAGCGCCGACGTCAAACAGTTAAGGAGAAATGGCTATATAAGTGGGGATGATTTTCTAAAGGGGACCACTGATTAATTGGAGTCTTCGATTTGTGTTTGCTCTGTATCATTCGAATAGCGCTCGATGTCTTTGATTTGCGTTTGCTCTGTATCATTCGAATAGCACTTGATGTCTTTGATTTGCGTTTGCTCTATATCATTCGAATAGCGCTTGGTATCTTCGATTTGTGCTTGCTCTATGTCATTCGAATCTCCAATTGACATCTTTGAAATTGTGCTTGATTTATGTCTTGGAAACCATGCTTGGCATACTCGGATTTGAGCTTGGGCTGCATCCTTACTTTTTTCTTGACGTTAGTGGATTGGCAATTGCACCTGAACTGTGTTTTTCCAGACTGTGTTGTGAGATGATTAATGCAAGCATTCAGTGACTTATGGTTTGGACAGTGCTAGGAAAACGAATGTTTTCCATATCCTACGATCAAGTGAAGATAAAACAAAGGATAGTTTAATATTTCTTTGTCGGGCACTTGTGCTCCAACAACGATGGAGTTTGAGTAAAGGTGCTCACTAGGCAGAGATATAGGTTTCGAATCACGTCGAGTGCTTTTTTCCTTTTGTTGCGATGCATGAAGGAGAGTGGCTATGATTGGGCTACGTAAGTAGAGGAGAATGCATTTTAGCACTTTTAGTGGTGACTCCTCATTTCTCCTAAGGTTGGAGAACTAAGTATTGCCAAGGTAAATCTTTTTATTATTGACTTGGAATATTTGAGTTGATTTGATCAAGAATTATTGATGGAGGTATAAGGCTAAGTTGTAATCTTTGTTTTGACATTGTTATTATTAATGCTTGATTCTTATGTGGAGTAATAAGGTGTAAAGAGATTTTACTTTGTATGTATATAATATTTTTGGTGGTTAATATTAAGTTGGAGTAATAAGGTGTTATTTTGGATCTTTATTATTGTGTATTATTGTATAGTTGCTAACTCTAATTGGTGGTAAATTGAGAGTTAATTTTGTGACAGTTTTTGAGTTCTCCTTATTCATCAAAGTAAAGGTATGGGCACATTCTTCCATGGTTGTTATTGATTGATGGTTTTTTGAAAATAAGTGTGGAGGGAAAAGGATTTCTACTTGTTTCATTTTCTTGTGATGATTGTTTGAATGCTTCAAGGTTGATGTTGAGTTGAATGGTGTTGGTTGACTAAACCTTGTTTGATGAGCATTGTTGTTAAAACCCTAATTGGTTGTGGAAAGAACATGAGTATCATTGTTATATGAGATATTGCATGGTTGGCAATTGTTGGGTTGTGTTTCATGTTCTTGATAAAAGCATACTACATCTATCTTATTTTTTTGAGATTGAGATTGAGTTGAGATTGATACTGGGAGTTAAGTATAGAACATATTGAGTCTCTAACAATTCTATTTATGATTCTATGAGGTTGATGAATCACATTGGGTCTCTAAAAATTCTCTTTGTGGGTTCATGCTAAGCAAGTTTTTCTTGGTGAGCTTGCTGAGGTTTTTGGATAGGTTCTAGTGGGGACTTGTGAGCAGGTTTTGGACAGGTTTCAGTGGGGACTTGTGAGCGGATTTGGACAGGTCCTAGCAGAGGACTTGTGAGCTGAGTTTGAAATTTCTATCAGAGAACTTGAGGATAGAGGTGCATTGGTTATTTGAGAAGAACCTGAGGATAGATTTGGCAAGTCTTTGAGAAGGCTTGTGTGTAGAGGATTGATTTGTTCAAGTGTTGGATAGATCTGACAGATAGAAGAAGACTTGTACTAGATCGACTGACTACTTTTGGTATAGGTTGCTGAGTTGCTGTGGATGTGATCATAGAATGCAGAGGTCTCTTAGGCTAAGCATTAAGGATAGGAGGTATTTGGTGGAAAGGAGTTCCACGTGTTGGCAAGAGGTAGAGGCAGTTGATCTTCTGAGGGATCATTTCCAGAGTAGAGGGGAAGGTATCTCCTTTGAGCAGAGGCTCATAAATTCATATTGTGGGAAGGTATCTCCTTTTGGCGGAGGCTCATAAACATTGTAATTGGGAAGGTTTCGCAAATAACTTTGAGAAAATTTTTAGAGAAAATTTTTGTGGACGTAGCCTAGGCATTCTGGCTGAACCATGTTAAAATTGGTGTCACTTTGTGGATGATATTGTGCTTTGTTTTGATATTGCTTTGTGTATATTGCTTTATTGTTTTGAAGTATAAAGGAAAAAATAAAAAGAGGTCTTATACTGTTCACCCCCCCCTCTCAGTATAAGCTTGTGTTATTCAATTGGTATCAGAGTAGGTGCCTTCGAAAAGTTTAATAGCTTGAAAGAAAAGCTAGTAAAGAACAAAATGGATTATTCAAGTGGCAATGCAACACCTATTCGTGATGAGTCTTCTAGTGATGAAGAGGCATATTACAGCAAGAAAGGCAAGTTCTGTAGAAAATACAAAAGTATGAAAAATATAAGATGTTTCAATTGTGGAAAGTTTGGTCATTATGCTACTGACTGTACTTTTCCCAAGAATGAAAGTGATGAAGATAAACAGGATTCTAAGAGCAAGGATTCTGAAAAGCACAAGCATCACAGAAAAAACAAAGATGAGCACAACAATCAAGGAAAGAGGTATTCTCACAAGCACAAGAAGAGTTTCTACCTAGACAAAGCAAGTAAGTGTTCTAGTAGTGATAGTGAAAGCTCTTCAAGTGATAATGAAAATGAGATGTTGTTCATATTAGAAAAGGAGGAAGAACCGAAACATAGATTCATTATCATGAAATGCCTTAGATGTGGAAATTTTGGTCACCTTGAGGATGATTGCACAAATAATGATTTGGTTTCTAGTATGTATGAGGATGCTTCAGAAAACTATAAGGAAGATGCATGTATGGTTTTTGAAAAGGGTAGCACCTCTAGTGATAAGAAATCTGAAAAAGGCTTTGATGATTCAAAAAGCAATCAAATAAAGGATATTGAAAGTGAAATTATTAGTGCTCTTAGTGCTTTGAAAAATGAAAGAAAGAAGAATGCTAGACTCAAGGATAAGTTAGATGAATGTTGTATGGAGAGATATGATCTTATAGAAATTCTTGACTTCTCTATAGCTAAGACACAAGAACTCAATGATGAGTTAGAGTCTAAGGTTCTTGAGTATAGTGAGTTAGAACAAAAAATGGCTTCTTTGAAAGAGGAAACTAAAGAGTACAAGGATAAGCTTTACAGGTTTCAAGATAGCTCCAAAAGGGTTAAGTCACTCATCAAAGGTCAAAGAAAGACAACAGATAAAACAAGCCTTGGTTTTGTTAAGCCACACAAGGATCAAGCTGGAGAGTCTAGTAAGAGACTCCAAAAGGAAGAGAGATCTGATGAGGAAAGTATTTCATATCATGAGTCCTTGAATGATAGATGCACAAAAATAGAAAATAGGAAATAGAAAAAGGGGAGAAATTTTATAGGACCTAGAAAGCCATTTACAAGAAATTTTAATGGCAGATGTTTTACTTGTCACAGGTTTGGTCACATGGCTTCACATTGCATGACTCAAGGAAGATAAATGACAGTTTCAGAGGTGGTAATTTCTTTCAAGGGTATTGCTACTCTTGTAAATAGTTTGGGCACAAGGCAGTCTATTGCAAGGTAAATAACAGGAACAGGTTTGATCAAAACAGGTTTGGTCAGAATAGGTTTGGCCAGAATAGGTTTGGTTAGAACAAGTTTGGTCAGAAGAGGTTTGGTCAGAACAGGTGGATTCAAATATCAAGTTTACCTTAGAGAAACAACATCGTCAAGTGTTTCAAGTGTAACAATGAAGGTCACATAATCAGACAGTGTAGAGTTGAAATTCCAGAACATAGGAACAAGAACAGTGGCATGATCAGGTCCAAGGATCAAGGCATGGACAAGAATAGGGATGAAAACAAGAACAAGAACAGTGACAAGAACAGGAATATAGGCAAAGAGTTCAAGAGAAGGCCCGACAAGGAAGTTATAGACACTGATGATGATCAGTGCCTAATGGGAGTTTCACTCCCACCACAGAATTAATCACCTCATCAGGAGGTGGGGGAGGGACTAAGCTAAGAGGCTCATTCTTAGTCTCGAGCCCCAAAGGTGGCCCTTTGCCATTGATGACAAAGGGGGAGAGCTTCAAAGTGAAGAGGAAAGCTTCAATTCAGGGGGAGCAAAACTTCAAAGGAAGATTCTCAGTTATGGGCACAGTTTCTCAGTTGTTAGCACAATTGGTTTCAATTTTGGTTTTTGAGAAGTGTTTTTCAGTAAAGGTTTGCCATCAATGACAAAGGGGGAGATTGTTGGCGATTTTGGGTACTTTGGGTACATTGCCTTTGCTCAAGTGTATAAGTTGTCATTGATGTCAAAAGGCATTTTTGTGTTGATATCAAAAAGAGTGTGATGTGAAAAATATCTTGAGAAGCTTCATAATGTTAAAGGGTTTTTATTAAAACCATGGTGACGGTTTTGCTTAAAACCAGTTGGACTTATTAAGGGTTTTTATTAAAACCAAGCTTAACTTAATGCAAAGGTTTTTTCTTGAAAAACCTTGAAGGTCCATGTTTATTATTAATAATTAAATTAACTCAAACCTTTGACAAAGGTCTAAGTTTAATTTATTATTAATAAAATAATAATAATAATTATTTTAATTATTATTAAAGGGTCTTTTAACCCTTAAGCGACACAGATAAAGAATTCTTTCGCCGATGTGTTGCCATCATTGGAGGAGCACCGACGTCAAATAGTTAAGGAGAAATGGCTATATAAGTGGGGATGATTTTCTAAAGTAATGGGACCACCGATTAATTGGAGTCTTCAATTTGTGTTTGCTCTGTATCATTTGAATAGTGCTTGGTGTCTTCGATTTGCATTTGCTCTGTATCATTCGAATAGCGCTTGGTGTCTTCGATTTGCGTTTGCTCTGTATCATTCGAATAGCACTTGGTGTCTTCGATTTGTGCTTGCTCTATGTCATTCGAATCTCCAATTGACGTCTTTGAAATATTGCTTGATCTGTGTCTTGGAAATCATGCTTGGCATACTCAGATTTGAGCTTGGGCTGCATCCTTACTTTTTTTCTTGACGTTAGTGGATTGGCAATTGCACCTGAACTATGTTTTTCCAGACTGTGCTGTGAGATGATTAATGCAAGCATTCAATGACTTATGGTTTGGATAGTGCTAGGAAAACGAATACGTTTTCCATATCCTATGATCACGTGAAGATAAAACAAAGGATATTTTAATATTTCTTTGTCGGGAACTTTTTCTCCAACGATGATGGAGTTTGAGTAAAGGTGCTCGCTAGGCAGAGATACAAGTTTCGAATCACGTCGAGTGCTTTGTTTCTTTTGTTGCGATGCACGAAGGAGATCGGCTGTGAGTGGGCTACGTAAGTAGAGGATAATGTGCTTTAGCGCTTTTAGTGGTGACTCCTCATTTCTCCTAAGGTTGGAGAACTAAGTATTGCCAAGGTAAATCTTTTTATTATTGACTTGGGATATTTGAGTTGATTTGATCAAGAATTATTGATGGAGGTATAAGGTTAAGTTGTAATCTTTGTTTTGACATTGTTATTATTAATGCTTGATGCTTATGTGGAGTAATAAGGTGTAAAGAGATTTTACTTTGTATGTA
The DNA here is from genome assembly GCA_028583015.1 of Wollemia nobilis. Lineage (NCBI taxonomy): Eukaryota > Viridiplantae > Streptophyta > Pinopsida > Araucariales > Araucariaceae > Wollemia > Wollemia nobilis. The sequence goes on along the minus strand of JAQPPZ010017210.1, from coordinate 8,137,197 downwards.
TATTATATTTTTGGTAGTTAATATTAAGTTGGAGTAATAAGGTGTTATTTTGGATCTTTATTATTGTGTATTATTGTATAGTTGCTAACTCTAATTGGTGGTAAATTGAGAGTTAATGTTGTGACATTTTTTGAGTTCTCCTTCTTCATCAAAGTAAAGGTATGGGCACATTCTTCCATGGTTGTTATTGATTGATGGTTTTCTGAAAATAAGTGTGGAGGGAAAAGGATTTCTACTTGTTTCCTTTTCTTGTGATGATTGGTTGAATGCTTCAAGGTTGATGTTGAGTTGAATGGTGTTGGTTGACTAAACCTTTTTTGATGAGCATTGTTGTTAAAACCCTAATTGGTTGTGGAAAGAACATGAGTATCATTGTTATATGAGATATTGCATGGTTGGCAATTGTTGGGTTGTGTTTCATGTTCTTGAGAAAAGCATACTACATCTATCTTATTCTGTTGAGATTGAGATTGAGTTGAGATTGATACTGGGAGTTAAGTATAGAACATATTGAGTCTCTAACAATTATATTTATGCTTCTATGAGGTTGATGAATCACATTGGGTCTCTAACAATTTTCTTTTTGGGTTCATGCTAAGCAAGTTTTTCTTGGTGAGCTTGCTGAGGTTTTTGGATAGGTTCTAGTGGGGACTTGTGAGCAGGTTTTGGACAGGTTCCAGTGGGGACTTGTGAGCAAATTTGGACAGGTCCTAGTAGAGGACTTGTGAGCTGAGTTTGATAGTTCTATTAGAGAACTTGAGGACAAAGGTGCATTGGTTCTTTGAGAAGAACCTGAGGACATATTTGGCAAGTCTTTGAGAAGGCTTGTGTGCAAAGGATTGATTTGTTCAAGTGTTGGATAGATCTGACAGATAGAGGAATACTTGTACTAAATCAACTGACTATTTTTGGTACATGTTGCTGAGCTGCTATGCACATGATCATAGAATGCAGAGGTCTCTTAGGCTAAGCATTGAGGATAGGAGGTCTTCGATGGAAAGGAGTTCCACGTGCTGGCAAGAGGTAGAGGCAGTTGATCTTCTAAGGGATCATTTCCAGAGTAGAGGGGAAGGTATCTCCTTTGAGCAGAGGCTCATAAATTCATATTGGGGGAAGGTATCTCCTTTGGGCAGAGGCTCATAAACATTGTAATTGGGAAGGTTTCCCAAAGAACTTTGAGATAACTTTTAGAGAAAGTTTTGTGGACGTAGCCCAGACATTCTGGGTGAACAATGTTAAAATTGGTGTCACTTTATGGATGATATTGTGCTTTGTTTTGATATTACTTTGGGTATATTGCTTTACTATTTTGAAGTATAAAGGAAAAAGTAAAAAGAGGTCTTATACTGTTCACCCCCCTCTCAGTATAAGCTTGTGTTCTTCAATTGGTATCAGAGTAGGTGCCTTCAAAAAGTTTAATAGCTTGAAAGAAAAGCTAGTAAAGAACATAATGGATTATTCAAGTGGAAATGCAGCACCTATTCGTGATGAGTCTTCTAGTGATGAAGAGGCATATTATAGCAAGAAAGGCAAGTTCTCTAGAAAGCATAAAAGTATGAAAAATATAAGATGTTTCAATTATGGAAATTTTGGTCATTATGCTACTGACTGTACTGTTCCCAAGAATGAAAGTGATGAAGATAAACAGGATTCTAAGAGTAAGGATTCTAAAAAGCACAAGCATCATAGGAAAAACAAATATGAGCACAACAATCAAGGAAAAGAGGTATTCTCACAAGCACAAGAAGATTTTCTACCTAGACAAAGCAAGTAAGTGTTTTAGTAGTGATCGTGAAAGCTCTTCAAGTGATAATGAAAATGAGATGTTGTTCATATCAAAAAAGGAGGAAGAACCGAAACATAGATTCATTATCATGAAATGTCTTAGATGTGGAAATTTTGGTCACCTTGAGGATGATTGCACAAATAATGATTTGGTTTCTAGTATGTATGAGGATGCTTCAGAAAACTATAAGGAAGATGCATGTATGGTTTTTGAAAAGGGTAGCACCTCTAGTGATAAGAAATCTGAAAAAGGCTTTGATGATTCAAAAAGCAATCAAATAAAGGATCTTGAAAGTGAACTTATTAGTGCTCTTAGTGCTTTGAAAAAGGAAATAAAGAAGAATTCTAGACTCAAGGATAAGTTAGATGAATGTTGTATGGAGAGAGATGATCTTATAGAAAGTCTTGACTTCTCTATAGCTAAGACACAAGAACTCAAGGACGAGTTAGAGTCTAAGGTTCTTGAGTATAGTGAGTTAGAACAGAAAATGGCTTCTTTGAAAGAGGAAACTAAAGAGTACAAGGATAAGATTTACAGGTTTCAAGATAGCTCCAAAAGGGTTAAGTCACTCATCAGAGGTCAAAGAAAGACAACAAATAAAACAGACCTTGGTTTTGTTAAGCCACACAAGGAACAAACTGGAGAGTCTAGTAAGAGACTCCAAAAGGAAGAGAGTTCTGATGAGGAAAGTATTTTAGATCATGATTCCTTGAATGATAGATGCATAGAAACAAAAAAATAGGAAACAAAAAAAGGGGAGAAAGTTTACAGGACCTAGAAATCCATTTACAAAAAATTTTAATGGCAGATGTTTTGCTTGTCACAGGTTTGGTCACATGGCTTCACATTGCATGACTCAAGTAAGGAAGGTAAATGACAGTTTTAGAGGTGGTAATTTCTTTCAAGAGTATTGCTACTCTTGTAAACATTTTGGGCAGAAGGCAGTCTATTGCAAGGTAAATAACAGGAACAGGTTTGATCAAAACAAGTTTGGTCAAAACAGGTTTGGCCAGAACAGGTTTGGTCAAAACAAGTTTGGTCAGAACAGATTTGGTCAGAACATGTGGATTCAAAGATCAGGTTTACCTTAGAGAAACAACATCATCAAGTGTTTCAAGTGCAACAATGAAGGTCACATAATTAGACAGTGTAGAGCTGAAATTCCAGAATACATGAACAAGAACAGTGGCATGATCAGGTCCAAGGATCAAGGCATGGACAAGAACAAGGATGAAAACAAGAACAAGAATAGTGACAAGAATAGGAATATGGGCAAAGAGTTCAAAAGAAGGCCCGACAAGGAAGTTATAGACACTGATGATGATCAGTGCCTAATGGGAGTTTCACTCCCACCCTAGAATTAATCACCTCATTAGGAGGTGGGGGAGGGACTAAGCTAAGAGGCTCATTCTTAGTCCCGAGCCCCAAAGGTTGCCCTTTGCAATTGATGACAAAGGGGGAGAGATATGAGTAAGGGGGAGAGCTTCAAAGTGATGTGGAAAGATTCACGTTAGGGGGAGCAAAACTTCAAAGGAAGATTCTCAGTTATGGGCACAGTTTCTCAGTTGTTATCATAGTTGGTTTTAGTTTGGGTTTTTGAGAAGTGTTTTCAGTAAAGGTTTGCCATCAATGACAAAGGGGGAGATTGTTGGCAATTTTGGGTACTTTGGGTACATTGCCTTTGCTCAAGTGTATAAGTTGTCATTGATGTCAAAAGGCATTTTTGTGTTGATATCAAAAAGAGTGTGATGTCAAAAATATCTTGAGAAGCTTCATAATGTTAAAGGGTTTTTATTAAAACCATGGTGACGGTTTTTCTTAAAACTAGTTGGACTCATTAAGGTTTTTTATTAAAACCAAGCTTAACTTAATGCAAAGGTTTTTTCTTGAAAAACCTTGAAGGTCCATGTTTATTATTGATAATTAAATTAACTCAAACCTTTGACAAAGGTCTAAGTTTAATTTATTATTAATAAAATAATAATAATAATTATTTTAATTATTATTAAAGGGTCTTTTAACCCTTAAGCGACACAGATAAATAATTCTTTTGCCGACGTTTTGCCATCGTTGGAGGAGCGCCGATGTCAAACAGTTAAGGAGAAATGGCTATATAAGTGGGGATGATTTTCTAAAGTAAGGGGACCATCGATTAATTGGAGTCTTTGATTTGTGTTTGCTTTGTATCATTCGAATAGCGCTTGGTGTCTTCGATTTGTGTTTGCTCTATATCATTCGAATAGCGCTTGGTGTCTTCGATTTGTGTTTGCTCTATATCATTCGAATAGCGCTTGGTGTCTTTGATTTGTGCTTGCTCTGTGTCATTCGAATCTCCAATTGATGTCTTTAAAATCATGCTTGATCTATGTCTTGGAAACCATGCTTGGCATACTCATATTTGAGCTTGGGCTGCATCCATACTTTTTTGCTTGATGTTAGTGGATTGGTAATTGCACCTAAACTATGTTTTTCCAGACTGTGATGTGAGATGATTAATGCAAGCATTCAATGACTTATGGTTTGGATAGTGCTAGGAAAATGAATACATTTTCCATATCCTACGATCAAGTGAAGATAAAACAAAGGATAGTTTAATATTTCTTTGTCAGGCAGTTGTGCTCCAACGACGATGGAGTTTGAGTAAAGGTGCTCGCTAGGCAGAGATACAGGTTTCAAATCACGTCGAGTGCTTTTTTCCTTTTGTTGCGATGCACAAAGGAGAGTGGCTATGATTGGGCTACGTAAGTAGAGGAGAATGCACTTTAGCATTTTTAGTGGTGACTCCTCATTTCTCCTAAGGTTGGAGAACTAAGTATTCCCAAGGTAAATCTTTTTATTATTGACTTGGGATGTTTGAGTTGATTTGATCAAGAATTATTGATGGAGGTATAAGGTTAAGTTGTAATATTTGTTTTGACATTGTTATTATTAATGTTTGATGCTTATGTGGAGTAATAAGGTGTAAAGAGATTTTACTTTGTATGTATATTATATTTTTGGTGGTTAATATTAAGTTGGAGTAATAAGGTGTTATTTTGGATCTTTATTATTGTGTATTATTGTATAGTTGCTAACTCTAATTGGTGGTAAATTGATAGTTAATGTTGTGACAGTTTTTGAGTTCTCCTTCTTCATCAAAGTAAAGGTATGGGAACATTCTTCCATGGTTGTTATTGATTGATGGTTTTTTGAAAATAAGTGTGGAGGGAAAAGGATTTCTACTTGTTTCCTTTTCTTGTGATGATTGGTTGAATGCTTCAAGGTTGATGTTGAGTTGAATGGTGTTGGTTGACTAAACCTTGTTTTATGAACATTGTTGTTAAAACCCTAATTGGTTGTGGAAAGAACATGAGTATCATTGTTATATGAGATATTGCATGGTTGGCGATTGTTGGGTTGTGTTTCATGTTCTTGAGAAAATCATATTACATCTATCTTATTCTGTTGAGATTGAGATTGAGTTGAGATTGATACTGGGAGTTAAGTATAGAACATATTGAGTCTCTAAAAATTCTCTTTATGCTTCTATGAGGTTGATGAATCACATTGGGTCTCTAACAATTATCTTTGTGGGTTCATGCTAAGCAAGTTTTTCTTGGTGAGCTTGCTGAGGTTTTTGGATAGGTTCTAGTGGGGACTTGTGAGCAGGTTTTGGACAGGTTTCGATGGGGACTTGTGAGCAGATTTGGACGTGTCCTAGCAGAGGACTTGTGAGCTAAGTTTGAGAGTTCTATCAGAGAACTTGAGGACAGAGGTGCATTGGTTCTTTGAGAAGAACCTGAGGACAAATTTAGCAAGTCTTTGAGAAGGCTTGTGTGTAGAGGATTGATTTGTTCAAGTGTTGGACAGATCTGATAGAAATAGGAATACTTGTACTAGACCGACTGACTGTGTTTAGGACAGGTTGCTGAGCTGCTGTGGATGTGATCATAGAAGGCATAGGTCTCTTAGGCTAAGCATTGAGGACAGGAGGTCTTTGGTGGAAAGGAGTTCCATGTGCTGGCAAGAGATAGAGGCAGTTGATCTTCAGAGGGATAATTTCCAAAGTAGAGGGTAAGGTATCTCCTTTGAGAAGAGGCTCATAAATTTAGATTGGGGGAAGGTATCTCCTTTGGGCCGATGCTCGTAAACATTGTAATTGGGAAGGTTTCCCAAAGAACTTTGAGATAACTTTTAGATAAAAGTTTTGTGGACGTAGCCCAGGCATTCTGGGTGAACCACGTTAAAATTGGTGTCACTTTGTGGATGATATTGTGCTTTGTTTTGATATTGCTTTCGGTATATTGCTTTACTATTTTGAAGTATAAATAAAAAAGTAAAAAAAGGTCTTATACTGTTCACCCCCCCTCTCAGTATAAGCTTGTGTTCTTTAGTGTCACACATCTGCAAATACTCTTCAAAGTACCAATCTCCTTCTGAGGTTTTATATCTCAAACCTCCTACAAGCACTACATAGTGCCAATTTATTCCTTCAAGGTTTTAAAATAGCAAACCTCCTGCAAGCACTACACAAAGTGTCAATTCTTCCCTCTGAGGTTTTTAATAAAAAAAACCTCCTACAAGCACTACACAGAGTGCCAATTTATTTCTTTAAGGTTTTACAAACCTTCTGTAAGCACTACATAAAGTGTCAATTCCTCATTTTGAGATTTTATATAAAAAACCTCCTACAAGCACTTACACAGAGTGCCAATTTCTTTCTCCAAGGTTTTATAAACCTTTTGCAAGCACTACACAAAGTTCCAATCTCTTTCTCTGAGAATTTTACATAAAAAAACCTCTTGCAAGCACTTACACAGAGTGCCAATTTTTGTCTCCAAGGTTTTACAAACCTTTTGCAAGCACTGCATAGAGTGTCAATTTTTTTTTTGGAGCCTCTTTGCTCTCCTCTCATTTCCCTTTTCTTCTCTTATCTTTTCTGCTCTCAACAAGACCCAACTTGCTCTGATACCAAATTATGTAAATCTAGCTGCAAGAGGTTAAAATAAAATACTTCCCATTACATAAAAACTATGGTAAATGAAAATCATATGTAAAACTCTTCATTTATATAAAAACTATAATAAATAGAAATAATTAGTAAAACCCTCAATTCACATAAAAACTACAATACATTGAAATAAACCAGTAAATAATTTATTTTCTCGTTCCTGAATTCACTTCTCCTTTTACAATGCAATACCAAGGGAATATATATCCCCAAATAAACCCTAAAAGAAAACCCTAAAACTTGAAGCCCTAAAAGAAAACCCTAAAGCTTAAAACCCTAAAAATAAAAAAAATTATTATTTTTGGCAAATTGATTTTTCCACCATAAAATGCCTTTTTAAATAATTACTAGTTTTGGCAAATTATATTTTGCATCAAATAATTCCATTTTTAGTAATAAAAATATTACTTTAAAAATTATTTTAAAAAAACCCTCTAAAGATAGGCTTATACATCAATAGTATAGATCTACCAAACTCCATTTGTATTTTAGCTTAAATCTTTAATACTCCACATGTTTATCTATTTTCTATTTTGTTTCATATTACTAGATCAAATATGAGTCCAACTCTGGTGGATCCTACATATGCTACTAATTTTCTAGTGTAACCTTTGTGTGTAGGTGATAGGACCCAAGGGTAGTGAAAGGCTCCAAATATGATCCTATGCGATGGTTGCAATAAAACTCGCTCCCCAAATGATATGCTAGCACGAAAAGATCTAGATTGTACCTAGATACGCTCATTGATAAAAGGGGAATCACACCCCTTTCTTACCTTTGTATTATTTGTAAAATCCTCTTGAGAGGATTCTCTTGTAACCCAAAGCTGTATTAAAACATTCATATATAAAATATGTTTTTACTACTTTAGCATTTTTGTTCATTATATGGTGCAAGTTTCTATCCTTCAAATGGAATGTTTTTAGATTATCACCAAGGATTCAAAATTGAATCTGCTATATTCCTCTTATAAGCTCTCCTAACTATTTTTCTAGTCCTTAGAACTCGTCTCATAATCCTTCTACATGCAATAAATCATCAAAATCTTTGTGCTTCATCCCAGATTCTATCTAAACTTGGTTACATCAAGGCAAAAACCCACTATAGTGATCATCTCATCCTAAGACGGTCCATATACTGAAATCATCTTGATCTAATATGATCACCGTCAACCAACTAGGTGATAATTTTTTTTTTTGCATTCTAGTTTAGATCTATCAAAATCCATTTGCATTTTAGCTTAAATATTTAATACTCCATACGTTTATCTATTTTCTATTTTGTTTCATATTACCAGGTCAAATACAGGTACAACCTTGATGGACCCCACATATGCTACCAATTCACTATTGTTCCCTTTTTGTGTAGATGATAGGACCTGAGGGTAGAAAAAGGCTCTAGATATGATCCTATGTGGTAGTTGTAAGAAAATCCACTCTCTAAATGATGTGCTAGTATGGAAAGTAGGGTTATGCATAGCGGTTATTTATATCCAATTGGCTAAAATTAGGATTTTCAAAATTTGGAATTGGCTAATATTTGGGACCCTTGACCAAGGCCCATTAGCCAAAAAAATTTGGGTGCAATTTTTTTTGGGGGGTCGATTCGCCCCAATTTTATAATAATTTGACCATTTTAAGTTTAAATTTTCAACATTACCCCTAATAATAGTTAACCTTATACATGCATTTTGATACTATTCACCTGGATTTTGAAACTAATTCACCAATTTTTTATAAATACATTTTGTCTATATTGCACTTAAAGACACTCCTTGTTGAGAAAAATGGAATCACACCCCTTTCTTACCTTTGTATCATTTATAAAATCCTCTCAATAGGATTCTCTTATAACCCAAAGCTATATCAAAACATTCATATATAATTTTTTTTTTTACTTATTTAATGTTTTATTATTGTATGGTACAATTTTTTTCCTCCAAATGTTGATCTAGCTCCATCATGCTCCATTTACCTAGCTTATGGTTGTGACACGTAGTCAAGCTCAAATAAGAGGAAACATCTACAATTTGCCACAAAGATTCATGTGTCATTTCCTACCATATCAACAAGAAAAATTTCCCAATGCACCCTCTCACCAAGACCTTAGCCCACATGAGTGGAAATATTTCCAATATGACTCTAATACCATCTACCATCCCATGATCCTAGCATGTCAGGCATCACTATTCTAGATTTTTCCACATCCCCCATCAATCATGATATCAACTATCTAAATCTCACCACCTTACATGCCATCTATAAGAACACTTAATTCCACACTAAAGTACCTATGAGGTCATTATCATGAATTCACATTCTATCTCACCCCACATCTCCACTACATCAAGAATAGGTTTACACACTACACCAAAACAAGTATGCTAAAGCTACCATAGCTGAGCACCCATGGCTAAGACATGAATATGAATATGTGGGCACATAAACTAGCCAAAATCATATTAAACCTTCCATGTCTACTCATGCATCATGGGCATTTAATCCTAATCATCCTTCTACTTATTATGATAAATAAAATTCTCAAGTTCATTGCACTTTTTCACCACCTAAGTATGTGAAACCAATCATTCATCTCCAACATCAGTTAATGTGGCCTCATGTGGTCCTAAAAATAAATTATCAACCCTTCTAGATTTGATGTATAATTCTCACCTATTCACATCATCATGCATGAGTAGACCACCCTCATACAGTCAACCAGACCAATTGCTTTCATTAGGCATCCAAGCCAAACCCCTAGTCAATAATAGCATTTACAATGAACAATATACCAAATTTTTCCCACACCTACATATTAGATTCAAAAATTCCAACATCATCAAGGGCACCCAATACAACACCACAATATCTCACCTTGCCAAAATCAAAATCTTCAAAGCCATACTCACCTCATGTGCACAGTGCCCTTAGCCCATATTGGTCTTCCCTTCCATGGCCTCCACATAACATCGTTTGGTCATAGTCCTACACATGCATCCACATAATTCTAGATAATACCCTGATATGGTTAGCTCTTTCCTCATTATAGATCATGGCACCATCACATAAAATAAGGAACCTCTATGTCTCTCATATCTTTGTGTGCCTCCCATGGTAGTCCAACCAACCTCTCCACCCAAAAATTCTTCCATCCCCATACTTGCAAAAGGAAACTGTATCCTAAGCCTAATTGGCTCTACTAGTGTATCCTGTACAAATCATTGTATAACTTTACTAGCAAATTGTAACCCCATACCATGACATTGGGCTCCTCCACTAAACCCATCACCAGGACCAATAGTTTCCATGGGAACCTCATACTTGAAGAGTAACAAAATAAATTAAGACATCAATGACATCAACACTGTCTACCTAGCAATCAAAAATCCTATCTCATAGATGATGTTCACCCTCATCCCATTGATATCCATATCATAGTCCACATCTTTCCATCACTCCTAGTAGACCCTCTGCAACACTATCTCAGATGTATCAATTATCATGATCACTATCTACTCTCCCTCTATCAGGATGCACAAAACTTGATACACATCCTCTAAATAAATGGTGATCTCTTTGGTTGACATGTCAAATGTGTTAGTCTAATTGTCCCATCTATTGATTAAGGTCATTAGGTAGTCTTGATCTGCATGAACCGACTCTAGTCAAGTTATATGTTATAATATGATGACCTCTAACCACTTCCAATCAATCTATGATAACACATCATGCACTACGTTGAATGTTTGGATAAATCGATGTCAAGCTCTAACAAGCTACCACCTCAAAAATTTTATTCAACCTTAAAAAACAACACAACCGTCTCAAACCGATATGGTCACACAAAACCATATTGGATCGATATGGTCACAAAAAACCATCTTGGATCGATATGATCACACAAAACCATTTCAACCTGAGATGGCCACAAAACCATCTCAACCTAAGATAGTCATATAAAACTATCTCAAATCGAGATGACCCCTATTTCCCACTAAAAACATTCATCTTAAATTTAAAAAAAAATACCAAATAATAAAAAGACCTACCCATTACCCCCCACATTATCAAATACCTATCTACCATATTTTACCCATCTTGCCCACACATTTTATTACATTATCCATTTCAACAATAAAAGAAAACTAGGGTTTTTACCCTTACCTTTCTTGCACTCCCTCCATTGCTCGTTGATGCACCCACTGGATCCATCCCACCAATCACCTCGTCCACCAACATCACTTCATTACAAAAAATAATAATTCTCCTCCTCATATCTCTCTTCTTCCTTGTCTCGCATAGTGCAAATGATCCCTCATGCCATGAAATCCATATTTTTATAGATTTTCATCAACACAATCATTTAGGATTGTTACATGTTGTAATGTGACCGTTTGAGACAATCTTGTTATTTTAAAAATATAAAATAACAATAATAGCAATAACAATAATAATAATAATAATAATAATAACACATTTTTAGGAATCATCTTGAGTTGGAATAGTTTCAAAATTCATAATTTTTTTCACCACAAAACACTTCATTCTAGCCATTCCACATTTGTCAAGCACTTCATCGCTATCATCATTTTATCTCTCCTCCACTGACTCATCGCTTTGGGGGGAAGGCAATACCTATTAATTTTCATCTCAAATCAAGTTAATACTCTAACATTTGTTATTGAAAAGTATGTTTGTCCAAGAATTATTACCAAATACTATCATACACCCTTCTTACTAGGGCAAAAGAAAAAATTTCAATCAAACAAATACTTGGTATACCTAAAGCATAAAGCTTGTAGACTAATAATGTCTACCTAAGGCTAATAGGTTTACCAAAATCAAATCAAGTCCATTAATTTTTTGAAAGTAATGATTCGATGATGTGCATATTTTCCATGATTGGGACATCACACATTGAATTTTATTTTAGACCATCTTACACCACTCCTCTTCAAGGTCATTTCCATCAATCAACATTGTTCATCATCAATTAAACCATTTTAGATCATCTATTTTTGATCCACATTGTGCTTACGCATAAAGCATTACAAAAAGGGATATTTATAGATACCTAATATGTGTTATCTTGAGAAGACTCCCAAAAAATCTCCTTTTCAACCCACACACTCAAATTTTATTAGCCTCATGGTTAAATCCATCGATTTCTCCAATAATAGGTAATCTTCTACAAAAATATTCATAATTGTGTAACCATATCAACTTGAGATGGTAATGTTTTCCTAACCATCTTGAATTAATATGGTCATGCAAAATCAAAAATAAAAAATAAAATAAAATGTAATTAAATTGCCTATCGAACACCGCACGTAGGCAAAAATGATGTATCTAATTTCATGTTGGTATCAATCACCTACTAGCAGTAAACTTGCTAGCAGTAAAATTACTAGCAATAAACCTA